>LR738715.1:600766461-600784670 GCA_902687465.1 Secale cereale | reverse complement strand
TTCTTTTATTTTTGTTTTATTTGTTTTTCTCTCCTTTTATTTATTTCTCTTTTATGTTTTATTTTATTTAAAATACTTTGGCATTTTTAGAAACTGTAATAACTACACCATAATTGATCTTGCAATATTTAGCGCCGCCCGAACATTTTTATTTAACATTTTGAAAACTTATATTGTTTATTTCCTTTTCGGGTTCTTATTTCGAACGGGGTTTTCGATTAACGTGATGTTATCAACAGTAACACGATGACGTGGCATCATTAGCAGGGAATTACTGTAGCGTGATTACCCGGGCGTTACAAATCTCCTCCACTACAAGAAATCTCGTCCCGAGATTTAGGAGGTAGAAGGAAACAGTGCGGCGTATTCTTCACGAAGACGATCCTCGCGTTCCCAAGTGGCTTCATCTTCAGAGTGATGCAACCACTGGACTTTGAGGAACTTGATCACCTTCTGACGTGTGCGACGTTCAGCTTGGTCGAGAATGCGGACCGGATGCTGTTTATAGGAGAGGTCCTGTTGCAACTCGAGCACTTCATGATCCACTGCGCGGACTGGGTCCTTGAAGCAGCGGCGGAGTTGAGACACGTGGAACACATCGTGAACCTGAGAAAGGTTCGGTGGCAGCTCCAGTTGATATGCCACCTTTCCACGCCTTTCAAGAATAGTGAATGGACCAATATAGCGAGGAGCTAATTTTCCCTTCATCCCGAAGCGGTGAGCACCCTTCATTGGTGTAACTCGAAGGTAAGCCTTTTCGCCAGGTTGATAGACCATGTCTTGATGATGACGGTCATACTGACTTTTCTGACGTGACTGAGCAGTCTTCAGATTCTCACGAATGACGCGGACTTGCTCTTCAGCGTGTTGAATAATATCCGGACCGAAAAGTGAGCGTTCCCTAGTTTCTGACCAGTTCAGAGGGGTTCGGCACTTTGTCCATATAACACTTCGAAGGGAGCCATCTTCAGACTAGCTTGATAGCTATTATTATAAGAGAACTCAGCATACGGGAGAGATTCCCCCCATTTCTTGCCGAAGGAAATAACACAAGCTCGAAGCATGTCTTCGAGAACTTGGTTGACGCGTTCAACTTGCCCTTGCGACTGAGGATGAAAGGCAGTACTGAATGACAGATGTGTTCCCATAGCTTCTTGGAAACTTGCCCAGAATCTTGAAGTGAATAAACTGCCACGGTCTGAACTGATAACCAGTGGAATACCGTGAAGTGAAACAATTCTGGACATGTAGAGAGTTGCCAGCTGACTAGCAGTAATTGTTTCTTTGACTGCCAGAAAATGTGCAACTTTGGAAAGCCGGTCAATGACGACAAGAATTGCATCATTACCTCTCTGCGATTTGGGAAATCCAGTGACGAAGTCCATTTCAACATGGTCCCATTTCCATTCAGGAATAGAGATAGGTTGCAAAGTTCCAGCATGCCTTTGATGTTCTGCTTTGATACGACGGCAAACGTCACACTCAGCAACATAACGAGCAATGTCTTGCTTCATATTAGACCACCAGAATCTCTGACGAATGTCTTGGTACATCTTGGTACTACTAGGATGAATAGACAGAGGCGTATCATGAGCTTCTTTCATAACCCTTGGAGTCATATCTAGGTTTTTCTTCGAACATGGTACCACTAAGCGGCCTTTGAACTGTAAGGCGCCATCATCGGCAATAGTAAAAAATGAGGGCTTTCCCCTTTTGAGATAGTGTTTAATCTTCTCGACTTCAGAGTCATAAAATTGAATAGTCTTGATACCGTCCACAAGATCTGGTTCGACAACCAGGGTATTTAGAGAACCCTGAGGAACAACACGAAGATTCATCTGGCGGGACTCTAGGGAAGGGGGAGCGAGTGCCCCAGGAGGAACAATATGGAGGTTCAGCTTTCTGAATTCTTCAACAAGCGAGGGCTGAACCTTGTGAACCTGGAGGTGGTTGCAATATGACTTGCGGCTTAAGGCATCAGCCATCACATTAGCCTTGCCCGGGGTATAGGAAATACCCAAGTCAAAATCTGCTACGGTCTCCATCCATCTCTGCTGACGGAGGTTCAGGTCTGGTTGAGTAAACAAGTACTTCAGACTTTGGTGGTCGGTGAATATCTCGCAACGATTACCGAGAAGGTAATGTCGCCACTGTTTTAGAGCATATATGACAGCAGCAAGCTCAAGGTCGTGAACTAGGTAGTTCTCTTCATGAGGACGCAGCTGACGAGAGGCATAAGCAATTACTTTGCGCTCTTGCATTAGGGCACAGCCTAATCCTTGACGAGAAGCATCGTAGTAAATGACGAAGTCCTTCTTAGTATCAGGTGGAGCAAGCACTGGAGCATAAGTCAGCTTGTCCTTGAGAGCCTGAAAACTTTCCTGGCATTTGTCTGTCCACTCGAACTTGACGCCCTTGTGAAGTAGACCTGTCAGAGGCTTGGCGATCTTGGAGAAGTTCTCGACGAATCGACGGCAATAGCTGGCAAGACCGAGAAAACTTCTGACTTGCTTGACATTCTTCGGAGGAGTCCAATCGAGAATGGCCTGAACTCGTTCAGGGTTGACGGCAATACCATCCTTGGAGATGACATGCCCAAGGTAGGTTACTTCAGGAAGCCAGAACTCGCACTTGGAAAACTTAGCATAAAGTTGATGCTCTCGAAGCTTTTCCAGTACAAGGCGAAGATGTTCAGCATGTTCTTCCTTATTCTTGGAAAATACAAGGATATCATCCAGATATACCACGACGAATTTGTCGAGGTATTCCATGAATATGTAATTCATCAGGCGAGAGAATGTAGCTGGAGCATTGGTCAAGCCGAATGACATGACGGTGTACTCGAATGAACCATATCGAGTCACGAAGGCGGTCTTTGGAATATCCTCTTCACGAACACGGATCTGGTGGTAACCCAACCTCAAGTCGAGTTTGGAGAACACTGAAGAACCAGCCAGTTGATCATACAGATCATTGATCTGAGGAAGCGGATATTTGTTCTGGATAGTTGCTTGGTTGATAGGACGGTAATCTTGGACCAATTGGTTTGTCCCATCCTTCTTCCTGACAAAGAGGGAAGGTGCTCCCCAAGGAGAGCAACTCGGGCGAATGAAACCACTAGCAAGAGATTTATCGATTTCCTCCTTAAGCTCAGTGAGTTCATGAGGCATCACCTTGTAGGGTCGTTTGGCTATAGGAGTGGTGCCTGGTTTCAAGTCGATGATGAACTCGACAGCTCTAGCAGGGGGAATCCCTGGAAGTTCCTCAGGAAAGACGTCCTGGAACTCGCATACGATAGGAATGTTTTTGATGCCCTCGAGTGGTGAAGCGTTCAATGCATTCAATGCATAAAGACGTGCTTCAGCATTTTGAACCAGGCAAGCTTGATAGCTTACTATCTCGTTAGAAGGGTGTAATAGGTGGACGGTTTTTGTGCCGCAAGCAATAGAAGGGGTATGCGCTTTCAGCCAATCCATTCCAAGGATGAGGTCAATGTTACAAGACCCCAGTATGATGGGAGAGGCATAGAATTCCAGTCCATCGATTTCAACAAGGACGTCGTAGCAAACCATGGAGGTTCGACATTGGCCCGCAGGGGTGTGTGCTAATACCGAAGTTTTCATGTCCTCACTTCTAATGCCATGCTTGTATGCGAAATCTTCTGATATGAATGAATGCGATGCTCCTGAATCAAATAAAACAGATGCAGGTACTGAATTAACAAGGAGAGTACCCATCACAGTAGCAGGTTGGTCTTGAGCTTCATTGAGATCAACGTGGTTGGCCTGAGCACGACCATAAGGCTTGGCATTGTTGTTGCGGGGCTGATTGTTCCCACGACCAGCTGTAGGCAGTGCAAGCTGGTTCTGATTCTGGAAGCAGTTCCTGGCAAGGTGCCCTGGCTGACCACACTTGTAGCACAGACCATCATTGGGGGCAGAAGCAGGAGCTGGGAGTGGTGCAGCTGGAAGTCTTGGCTTCCTAGGTGGTGGAGGCAGACGAGGTGCAGCATAAGACTGCCTTGGAGCAGGTGCAGCTGGACGGTACACATTGTTGGGGATCCGGACCCTAGGCTTCTCTGGGGGAGGGCCCGAGGATGAGCTTGGTTCACGGTTGCGCCTGAGAGTGATGTGGTGTTCCTGCAGACCAGTTTCAACCTGGATGGCTTTGTTCACCAAGGTGGCGGAATCTCCAAAGTCATGCACAAGAAGTGTGAGCTTGATGTCAGCCTGAAGTCCGTCACGGAACTTTTCCTATCTACGAGCATCAGTGGCAATGTCTTCTTCAGCATAGCGGGATAAGTCCAGGAACTCCCGCTGATAAGCATCCACAGTCTTGTTGCCCTGGGTGAGGTTGCGGAACTCACGCTTCGTCCTATCCATGATTCCCTAAGGAATGAAGCGGGCACGGAAGGCGGCTTGGAATTCCGGCCAAGTGATAATTATTCCAGCAGGCAGTGTACGCATGTGGCTGTCCCACCATTGAGCAATGGGACCCTTCAGATAGTATGCCGCAAAGGTGACATAGTTGGCAGCGGCAACTCCAGCAGACTCCAGTTCAAAGGCAATGTCACGGAGCAAGTCATCAGCATCAAGAGGCTGAGTTGAGCTGCGGTAGACGGATGGGTTGAGGCGAGCAAAGTCATTCAGTGTTACTGCGCCATGCGGCTGATCCATGTTGGGGCAAGGGAACTGAGCCATGACAGTCTCCATGAACTGGCGGTTCAGCTCAAACTGTTGGATCATACCGGCCATGTATTCGAGCGGTGGTGGGGCGTTGCCACCACGACCACGGCCAGTTGGTCTAACCATCCTGCTAATATATAACAGGGGTAGTTCAGCATTGAGAAATTTGCAAACACAATAATCATTTATGAATGAAACATGCATAATGAAAGGAGCACGTAAAATACCACATAGTAGTCGGCATATATTACAAAAGGGGTGCATGCATAGAGTTCAGTACACAGAGTTCAATACATATCTAAGGACATCATAGGTGGCACGCAGGCTCACGGCGAATGCATCTAGTACTAGTAAGTAAGACTACATCAGTCCCAGGCGGAACTGTGAAGGTAGAGGTAGTCTGACAGTTGGCAGTGCTGCAACGAGAAGTCCTCCACGCCATCAACCTGAGGGACGTGGATACTCTGGTGCAGGACCCGACGTCCAGGTGGCAACAGAGGACTAAGTGCGGGAGTGTCGCCTCCCACATCTGGCCAACCGACACCAGGAGGCATCACGGTCCTAGCTGGGTAGATCACAGTAGGCGGCAGCTGTCTAGATAGGACAAAGGGGTGCAACAGCGTCAAGGCGCGGTACAGGTGTTGACGGGTGGTGTACAACTCGTGGCGAAGAGCTCGGTTAGCTCGATCCAGCCCATCAGCATGCAGAACAAGGTTCCGAGGATGGAAGGGCTCTCGGGTGAGGGTGGAGTAGGCAGTAGTGTAGTATCCCTCCGCTCCATCATCGGAGGCGATAGCAACGTGCCTGAAAGGGGAAGTGTCCAACGCCCAATACTCTCCACGAAGGCGTGTCAGAGCAGCGTAAGCAGCATCGTGAACTGCCATATCGATGGTCACTCCAACACCATGAGCGGTGTGCAGCACAGTAGAGGAGTTATCTGCTCGCGAGTAGAGGCGGACGATGGCACGATACTGCTCCTGGTTAAAGTCCTGGTACTACTCGTACACGGTATACTCAGGGTGCCAGCGATAACCCAGATAGGTCATCATCTCAACTAGCACGGCAGGTGATCCCGAGGCACCAAGGGCCTGCGTGTGGCGCACGACCTGCCTCGTGGGTTCCATCTGAAAACAAAGATGTTTCAAAGGAGTCAAATGACAATGTGGGGATTATGCAAAATTCTATTCTAAGCAATAACTATGGCTAATCCAACTTTGGGGTGAGGGGTCTTGGGGATCCTAATGTTAGAGTTAGTAAAATCGCTTTACCCGAAATAGGAGAGTGTTCAAAATCCCGGAGTATAGATCGAGGAGTAAAAGAATCTAGTACCACCCAAATGGCGACGTGGGCCCGTAAGCCACACAGCCATGTTAGTAAAAGTTTTGCAATGTCTAGCCTCGTCTTCGGCCAAGGAGTGTGGAAGGGGGATTCCTACAGGCAGTCGGCTCTGATACCAACTTGTGACGCCCCCGATTTGTCCGTACACTAATCATGCACGCAAATGTGTACGGCCAAGATCAGGGACTCACTGGTAGATATCACAACACAACTCTAAAAGTAAAATAAGTCATACAAGCTTCATATTACAAGCCAGGAGCCTCGAGGGCTCGAATACAAGTGCTCGACCATAGACAAGTCAGCGGAAGCAACAAATATCTGAGTACAGACATAAAGTTAAACAAGGTGCCATAAGATGGCTAGTACAAACTGGGATATAGATCGAAAGAGGAGCAGGCCTCCTGCCTGGGATCCTCCTAAACTACTCCTGGTCGTCGTCGGCAGACTTCACGTAGTAGTAGGCGCCTCCGGTGTCGTAGGAGTCGTCGTAGGTGGCGTCTGGCTCCTGGGCTCCACCATCTAGTTGCATCATCCGAGAAGAAGGAACAGAAGGGGGAAAAGGTGGAGCAAAGCAATCGTGAGTACTCATCCAAAGTACTCTCAAGCAAGGATCTATACTACGTATGCAATGGTAACAATGATATGGGGAATATCGATGGACTGAACTGCAGCAAGCGGGAATAAGAGGGGGATAGCTAATCTAAACAAAGACTATGCTTCTGGCAGCCTCCATCTTGCAGCAGTAGGAGAGAATAGATGGTAAGTTCACCAAGTAACATCGAATAGCATAAACCTACTCGGCGATCCTCCCGCACATCACCCTGTGAGAGAGCAACCACCAAGTTATATCTGGAACTCATCTGGGTGTGTTTTATCAAGTGTCCGGTTCTAGTTGTCATGAGGTCGGAATACAACTCCGGGTCGTCCTTTTACCGAGGGACACGGCTATTCGAATAGATTAACTTCCCTGCAGGGGTGCACCACATAACCCAGCACGCTTGATCCCATTTGGCCGGGCACACTTTCCAAGGTCATACCCGGCCTCGGAAGATCAACACGTCGCAGCCCTACCTAAGCACAACAGAGAGGTCAGCACACCGGTCTAAGTCCTAAGCACACAGGGGTCTGGGCCCATCGCCCAATGCACACCTGTACGTTGCGAGGGCGGCCGGTGAGCAGACCTAGCAACCTCCATTAATAAGGAAGTTACGTTACGCGGTCCAACCCGGCGCGCGCCGCTAAGCCGCTGACGTCAAGAAGGCTTCGGCTGATACCACGACGTTGAGTGCCCATAACTGTTCCCACGCAGCTGGTTAGTGCGTAAAGGCCAACGGCCAGACTCAGATCAAATATCCAAACTCGTTAAGCGTGTTATTATGGAATAACCACGGACAACGACCAGGGCCAGACCACCTCTCGACTGGGTGTCTCAACCTGCCCTGTCGCTCCGCCACAAAGATCCACACAGAGGGCCGTCGGGAAAGTATGTCCTTTCAGCCCCCAATCCGTGAATCAACCGCGGGTACTCAACGAGCCGACCCGACTTTAGTCACAACATGTATCATGTATATGTGTATGTAGTATATACCCGTGATCACCCCCAAGTGATCATGGCCCGATAGAATAGCAGGGCAGACGGACAAGGGTGTAGGGCCACTGATGGAATACTAGCATCCTATACTAAGCATTTAGGATTGCAGGTAAAGTATCAATAGTGGTAGCAACAATGACAGGCTATGCAGCAAAATAGAGTATCGAAAGCAATAACATGCTACACTACTCTAATGCAAGCAGTAGAGAGAAGAATAGGCGATATCAGGTTCATCAAGGGGGGGGCTTGCCCGGAAGCTCGGCAGCCAAAGTGGGGTCGTCAACACCGTAGTCGATCGGGGCAGCAGCAGCGTCGGTCTCGTAGTCTACCGGAGAGAAGAGGGGGAAGAAACAGTGAATACAATGAAAACAGATGCATGACGATGCATGACATGACATGTAACGGTGCTAGGTGTGCCCTAACGCAGTATCGGGTGATACTGACGAAGGGGGGAAACATACGGGAAAGTATTCCCGGTGTTTCGCGTTTTCGAGCGGAAGAAACGGAGGGGGAAAGTTGCGGGTTCGGTATGCTAGGGATGTGTGGCGGACGAACGGTCTGTGTATTCGGATGCGTCTCGAAATTCTGAGCAACTTTCATATATAAAGTATTTTCATCCGAGTTACGGATTATTTTATATTAATTTTTAAAGTTTTAAATCATTTTCTAATTTATTAATTATTAAATAAGTCAACATTATCCAGAATAGTGCAGCATGACGTCAGCAGTCAACAGGACGTTGACTGGGTCAAACTGACGTGTGGGTCCCGCGTGTCATACTCTGTTAACCAATTAACCAAATTAGGTAGGTTAGTTGATTGATTATGTTATGTTAATTATAGTTAATTAACTTAATTAACCTATTAATTAATTAATTAATTAATATATTTTTAATTATATATTTTTTCTTTTTTTCTAAAACGTCCTGGGGGTGGGCCCCGGCTGTCATTCGGCCAGGGCCAGTGGCCTAATGGGTTTCGGGCGAATGGGTACGGGGCGAGCGCCGGGCATGGGCACATGCCCGTCTCGTCCGCATGGGGGAAATCGGGCGGCGGCCAGCGAGGGGCCGCAGCCGCGGCGAGGCCAGCCTCCGGTGGCGAGGCGAGGCTATGCGAGGTGGGGGCAGCGGGAGGCGGGCGCGCGGTGCGGCGGCGGCTGCTGCGGCGTCGGCGCTGGCCAGAAAGGGCCGCGGCCAGGCGACGGAGAGCGCAGGCGGGGCGTGGCCGTGGCGGCTTCGGCCGGAGCGGAGGGAGGTAGGAAACGGCGCGGGGGAATGAGCAGGGCGGAGCGGCAGTGAGTGGCCGGCGACGCTGGAGTGCGGGCGAAGGCGGCACGGAGGCCGCGCGGGGCAGGGCGCGCCCGCGGGACGGCGAACGGCGCGGTAGCCGCGAGGAGCAGCAGCGGGCGATGCGGCGCCGGCCATGGTGGTGACGTGCGGGCGAGGGGGGGCAGGCCCGCCCACTGCGCCGGTGGCCACGGCGTTCGGCCAGCCGGCCGGAGCGGCGGCTGCGGGGCAAGGTCACGCGGTGCGGGCCGAGCGGGAGGGAGGCAGGAGGAGAGGAGGCCAAGGTCTCATCGGCGTTTGCAGGGGCACGGGGGTCGGCGAGGCGCGATGTAGCGGCCTGGGGAGGAGGTCGAGGACGACGTGCGACGGTGGCGAGGCAGCTCCAAGCGGCGGCGTTCGTCGCTGGTGTCGAGCGGCACAAGGGGATCGGGTCGATCCCGATCCAGAGAGGGTGGGGGGAGAAGTGTCGGTGGGGATATTTTCCCCCACTGGTGGGGGTGGGGATATAGGGGGGCGGTTGGGCCTGCCTGGCTGGGCCGTTTGGCCCAGTTGGGCCGGGGGGGTTTTCGGCCTTTCTTTTATTTTTGTTTTATTTGTTTTTCTCTCCTTTTATTTATTTCTCTTTTATGTTTTATTTTATTTAAAATACTTAGGCATTTTTAGAAACTGTAATAACTATACCATAATTGATCTTGCAATATTTAGCACCGCCCGAACATTTTTATTTAACATTTTGAAAACTTATATTGTTTATTTCCTTTTCGGGTTCTTATTTCGAACGGGGTTTTCGATTAACATGATGTTATCAACAGTAACATGATGACGTGGCATCATTAGCAGGGAATTACTGTAGCGTGATTACCCGGGCGTTACAAGAATTGAGAAAGATTCTCAGAGAGCTAATTTAGATGCACCTAGTTCTTCTAAGAAAAATAAAAAGAAAAATGATAGGACGTTGCATGCTTCTAGTGAACCTATAGCTGACACACCTGAGAATCCCAATGATATATCTGTTTTTGATGCTGAGACACAATCTGGTAATGAACATGAACCTAGTGATAATATTAATGATGATGTTCATGATGATGCTCAACCTAGCAATGATAATGATGTAGAGATTGAACCTGTTGTTGATCTTGATAACCCACAATCAAAGAATCAACGTTATGATAAGAGAGACTTTGTTGCTAGGAAGCACGGTAGGGAAAGAGAACCATGGGTTCAGAAACCCATGCCTTTTCCTCCGAAACCATCCAACAAAAAGGATGATGAGGATTTTGAGCGCTTTGCTGAAATGATTAGACCTATGTTTTTGCGTATGCGTTTGACTGATGTGCTTAAAACAAATCCTTATGCTAAGTATATGAAAGATATTATTACCAACAAAAGAAAGATACCTGAAGTCGAAATTTCCACCATGCTTGCCAACTACACTTTTAAAGGTGGAATACCTAAGAAACTACGAGATCCAGGAGTACCCACTATACCTTGCTCCATTAAACGAAACTATGTTAAAACTGCTTTATGTGATCTTGGAGCCGGTGTTAGTGTTATGCGTCTCTCTTTATATCGTTGACTTGACTTGAGTAAGTTGACACCTACTAAAATATCTTTGCAAATGGCTGATAAATCAGCAGCTATACCTGTTGGTATTTCTGAGGATGTGCCTGTTGTGGTTGCAAATGTTACTATTCTAACGGACTTTGTTATACTTGATATTCCCGAGGACGATAGTATGTCTATTATCCTTGGTTGACCCTTTTTGAATACTGCAGGGGCTGTTATTGATTGCAACAAAGGCATTGTCACTTTTCATGTCAATGGTAATGAGCATACGGTACACTTTCCGAGGAAACAACCTCGGGAACATAGTATCAATTATATTGGAAAATTTTCAACTATTACTATTGGAGGTTCTGAATTTCCTCTTCCTACTATCAAGAAGACATATGACATGCTAATTGTTGGGGACATACATATCCCATTGAGGTAACCTAGTGTTATTTGAAAATTCTCCGGTTTCATGTTATTCAGAAAGAGTTTATTAACAAGAGCTGATCAACCTTGTTAATGGATTCCTTTTGATGAGCATGAGATGGGTGAATCTAGATAGCACAAACCTTCTGTACCCTCTTTTACTTCCTGTTAATTAGGATAAATAAAACAAAAATAGTATTTTCTATCTGTTTCCAGACTTATGCGTGCAATAAAAAAATACCCCAGAAATAAAAGTTCTCCAAATGCCCTGAAAATGAAATATGATTTTTTTTTTGGAATATTTGAGAAAATATGGCGCAGAACACACAGTGAGGGAACCAACGCCTGGCCACAAGGGTCCAGGGCACGCCTCCCTGCCACGTGGGCCCCACATGGCCCCCTCCACTTATTCCTGCACCCACACTCTTCTTCTTCCTCCCAAAAAAATCACCAACCAGCTCAAACCCGAGTTCTAGCTCATCTTGCTGCCATTTTCGATCTCCTTGCTCAAAGCACCATTTACCAAACTGTTTGGGGAGATTGTTCCTTGGTATATGACTCCTCCATTGGTCCAATTAGTTTTTGTTCTAGTGCTTTATTTATTCCAAACTTATGCTGTTGTGGTGACCTTGTTCTTGAGCTAGCATGTCAAATTTTCTTGGTCCCAAGTAGTTCTAATGCATGATATAGTCTCTAGGCACTAGTAGGAGTTGTTGCTATCAATCTTGTTGAGTTTGGTTAACTTTTATTTTGAGTTACTAAAAATTTCAGAAAAATGCATAGGAAAAACTTCCAAGGTGGTTCTTCAAGGAAGCAAGAACCGAGGCTCGCGTTCCGTGAGCCGGACGATGAACTACCGAGGGATGCTGACGTCCGGCCTTGTGAATGGCCGTCAGATGACTTTATAGATTACGTTGGCATCAAGGATAAATTTTACGCATATGTGCATAACGCTGACCTCGAGGGCTTCATACAAGATAAGTGCCCTAATACCGTGGCTTAACTGATAACTTTGTGAGAAGATTTAAATTTTCATCTTCACGTAATTCTCACACTGTCCTATTTGACCTGTATGATAAATCTTATACCATGGATTTAGAGGATTTTAATGATGCTTGTAAGCTCCCATGGTGGGGCAGTATGGGTGATCCTCGCAAATCTGAATTTAGATATTTCCTTGCTAGTATCACAGTAGGGGAATCTAGAGAAATCACACAGGCTACCATTGGGAGCATTCATTTTCCTGCTATTCATTACTTTGCTCTCTTTATTGGTAGATGCGTAAATGGTAAAGATGAAGCCTGGCACATGTGTGTCCCAGATTTTAGTGTTCTTAGGAGTGTTGTACTAGGTGATAGACAATATAACTTGGGAGCCATTGTTGCACATAGGCTACACCATAATGGTATGGATGGAGATTTATTTTGTGGGATTTATGCCACTCACATAGCCCGCCGTCTTGGTGTGCCGGTGCATGAGAATGATGAATCTTACTTCCTGCTCATTTGGATTGCCATGCTATGACTAGTCACCAGTTTATAGAGAGGGATGATCAATCCCTCAAATATCGACTAATCTTTAACAGGCAGCATGCCATCCCTATTGTTCTTCCTGTTCCTACTTTGTTTGACTTTCAGGCAAAAGGGAGATACACTATAACTATGGAGGAGGCAAATGTGTATTATAATATGACAGAAGCAGCCCGCCTTCGAGCTGCAGCTCAGCATGCCATAGCCGCTGCATCTCGATTCCAGCTTAGTCCAATGCACGTGCACTATTATTATTATCCACAACGTTCGGTAGTGCTAGTGGAAGGTGATACGTCCAAAACGTATCTATAATTTCTGCTTGCTCCATGCCACTTTTGGGTGATATTGCTATGATATTCATACACTTCCATACACTTTTGATCATATTTGGACTAACTTACTAGTCCAGTGCACCACAGTGCCAGTTTCTGTTTTCGGCTGTTTTTGTATTTCAGGTTTTCACGTTTCGAGAACTGCCCAGAAAAATCCAGAAAAATTATATAAAAAATCAGCGATACGGAAACAACACTGCGTCCGAAGGGCAACCTGGGGGGGCATAGGGGCTCCAGGCGCCCTGTGGGCGCCCCCCCCCCCTGGGCCGCGCCGGGGGGGGGGGGGGCGCCTCGGCCCCCCGAGGATCCCCTAGTGCCCTACTTTGGCATATATTTAAAGGGTTCCCCGTAACCCTCAGAACAGGACTTCTTTTCGCGATCCCATCTCTGTTCCGCCGCCGCCGCCGCTTCCAAGATCGAGAGCACCAGGAGAACTCTTCCCGGCACCCTGCCGGAGGGGAGGATCACCACCGGGAGCTTCTCCACCACCATGGACGCCTCCCGGATGACTCGTGAGTAGTCTCCCTTGGACCATGAGTCCATGACCAGTAGCTATGTGATGTTCTCCTCCCGTTCTTGTGCTTCACTAATTAGTCCTCATGAGCTGCCCTACATGACCGAGGCACCTATGTAATCCTTATGCTGTTGCTATGTTGAGTTTGCTGGGATTCGATGGATTATGAGATTATGTACAGATTGATCTTGAGTAATATATTTGATTCACCTCTTTTATATTTTAGTTCATAAGTAATTCTTGCATGTTCTTCGTTGTTATTTATTGCTTTGGCTGAGTAGTAAGTAGTGACTCCAAGAGGGAACGTTATGCTCGATTGTGGGTTCATGCCCCTCGATGACTAGCTTGAGTGACAGAAACATGAGTCTAGGGGATGTGTTGTTGCCACAAGGGGGAAAATAACGGTGCTTGTGCCCGCGGGTGCAAGGATTGTTTACTTTACGCAAAGTTCTTTTAATGCAGTTGTCTGTTGCATTGAGTTTACACTACGGGTGGGACTCGCAACTTAATACCAGCGAGATGTTCTGGATAGATATCTCAAGGTGGATGATTAGTAGTAGATATTGATGGATTTCGGTCTACTTACTTTGGCGTACCGCCCATGCTTTGAACCTCAACCTTTCTTGCAATGTAGTCAGCATTGGTTTGCGTTCGTGGTCCTGTCAATTGCCCAGCTGTAATTTGTTTACCTCACATAGCTGTTTTATCGTCTTTTGGGAGAGAGACATCACTAGTGAACATCATGAGACTCCGGTCCATATTACCATCATTGATCACAACCACTATTTACTTTCCGTTACTATTTACTATCGCAAAAACTATCTATCACTACTATCACTGCTTTTAACCCTTTGTGAACTACAAGGCCGGAGAGATTGACAACCTCTCTGTACTCGTTGGGAGCAAAGTTATTTGTATCTGTGTGCAGGTCCACGTTGATTGCTACTAATTTGGCACCGTAGCAATTGACACCTACTTGTTGAACCTAGGAGTCTCTGGGGAATCGATCCTTGGCATCTTTGCTAGGGGAAAACACTTCTACTTACTACATCTTACACCTTCCACTTGGGGTAACCAACGAGGGGTTCGAGGCCCATCAAGGAGTATTTTCTGGCGCCGTTGCCGGGGACTCCACTCTTCAGGATAGGGGAGTTGCATGCTATCTTTTACCTTTGCTTTTTAGTCTTGTTAGTTTACCTTTTATTTTTGCTTTAGTTCCTTTTTATCGAAAATCACAAAAATAGTTATCTTGTTCCTTAAGTTGTCATTATGTCGGGTCCTTTTGTCTTTGACGAGGCAGAAGTTCTCACCTTTAAACAAAGAGGTGGGGAAAGTTTGAAAGATGCTTGGTATAGAATTAATGATTCACAAAAAAGAGCCACCAAGAAGCAACCTACCACTATCTTGCTTAGAAATTTTTATGTTGGAATTACTTATTGGAATAGGTTTATTCTAGATACTGCTATCAATGGGAATTTCCTAGAGGCCCCAGTTTGGGAGTCTCTTAGTATTATTGAAAATCTTGTTGGGAGTCCCCCTGTTGTTAGCATTCGAGAGGACATCACCCTAGCCCACATTATGAAAAAACTTGAAAAAATAGAGCTAGAGATGCCAAGCACTAATAAGATGAATGAGTTGGATCGAAAGATCCAAGGGAATTTGAATAGACTTGATAGCTCCATGCATAAAATTTTCAAAATTTTGGAGACCGTCAAATTCCATGATTCTGACTTTTCTAGGATGGAAAAGATTGAGGAAATATTTGATACCTTAGGAACTACATTCTCCTCGATCAAAACCGAAAAGGTAGAAACTCCGTCAAAGAGGGAGCCTAAGTTCGTTCACGTTCCAAAGGCTCCCCGTTCTAAAAGTAACCCACCTATTGCCAAAGGGGTTGAAACTGTAAAGACTTTGGAAGAAACACATATCATTGATGAATTTATAAATGAATCTTCCCTTGACTTTTATCCTTTTGGTCTTCTACCTAGAAGTATCTCTATGAGGCCTTTATTTGAGAGTCCTCTTAAGACTAGTTGTATTATCGAGGAGCTTTTTGATGATCTTGATGATGGTTCAATTGATACAACTTGATCTATACATTATGCCTAGCTTAAAGGCATAAAAGAAAGCGCTTTTGGGAGGCAGCCCACATGAATAAATTTTTTGCTTTTGTTGTGTCTTGATGTTGTTTACTGCTGTAGCATCATCATTGTATCTTTGCTTTTCATATTTGTGCCAAGTATAGCCTCTGATTGCTAGAAAGTTCAAAAGTTGCGAGGTGCTGTCCAGGAAACAGATTCTGTCCTTGGATAGAAAAATTCGTATAAAATCACCAGATCATCTTTTTGGTCTGAATTTTTTCGGCAGCGTTCTCTATATAATTGTCTTTCGTGCGTCAGTTCTGAGTTTTTTTATTTGAGTTGCAGAAGTATCCTGAACTGGTCAATTACTGCCTGCTGTTCTGTTTTTCACAGATTCTGTCCTGTTTTGCCTTACCTTCACTTTGCAAATTGAGAACTTGTTTTTTCTTTGCAAAAACCTTTTGGCAATCTTGAGAAACAGTAGAACTTCAGGAATATCCTTATTTCCAGCAAGGTATAATCATTTTATTAAGGGTACTAACCTCGCTAATCAGATTATGATGAGTTATGTATGAAGGGAGTTTTCAAGTGTGCGAGGGAAGATGATAAAAAGATTCAGGAGTGTCAAGCGCTCAAGCTTGGAGATGCCCCCGTGCACCCCCAAGAAATATTCAAGGAGACTCAAGCGTCTAAGCTTGGGGATGCCCCCGTGCATCCCCTTCTCCATCAACATTATCAGTTCGTCTTTCGTTTCGCTATATTTTTATCACTTCATGTGTTATGTGCTATGCTTGGAGCGTCTTGCTTTTAGTTTTCTTTTTAGTTTTTCATAACGAGTCGGAACTCAGCATTCCTTTATGTGGGAGAGAAACACGCTCCACCTCAACCTAGAACATTACATAGAATTTTCATGTCTATCTATGATGTGTGTGTTCTTTGTCTTTTAATAGCTACTATCGTGCTCTGCTCTTAGTATTCATGCTTATCTTTTCAAGAGCTTTTATTTAGTTGGTTGCTTGAACTCTCTTTAATTACCATGCTCACCTTATTAAGAGAGTTTGCTTCCGTTGCATGGGTTAATGTGTCTATGATAAAGATGCTACTTTCATGATGGTGCTTAGTAGTTCAGGTTTTCTCTTGGTTAATCTCGAATAGCTGGGGGGTTTCCAATGTGTTATTGGAGTACCAACTTGGTTTGTTTGCCTATGATGTGGTATGGTTTAGTAATATCTTCCTTCGAGAATTTATTTTGATTGACTTGGCGTATGCTCACACATATTTAAGACTATAAAGAAAGTCTGTCAAGCCTTGATGATCTTTTATTTCTAAGTAGCGATATAACTACCATGCCTGATTCAATATTGCTTTGTCGCTCTGCATGATTATGACCGTCATTGCTCTCTTAGTTGGTCGCTCCCAGTCTTTTGCTAACCTCCACCTGTACTAAGCAAATTAACCATGCAATACATAGCTCATGTGAAAGTAGCCTAAAAACTATTGTGGTAAAGAATATGTTGCTTATGTATCTTATTTCTTATGAGTTGCTTGCTGAGCGGTAACCATGTTTCTGGGGACGCCATCAACTGTCACACTTTTGTTGAATATCATGTGAGTTGCTATGCATGTTCGTCTTGTCTGAAGTAAGGGTGATTTACCGTGGGTTGAATAACTATGCATATTGTTAGAGAAGAACATTGGGCCGCCAACCAAAGCCATGCATCATGGTGGAAGTTTTAGCTTGGACCTTAATCCTCAATCTCTTATGAGAATATGCTTATGCATTAAAGAGGAGTCCATCATCTATTTTCTATGTTGTCCCGGTATGGATGTCCTCAAGTTGAGATCTATCAAAAACGAGAAATCAAATGCGATCTATCTCCTTGGACCTTTGTACAGGTGGCATAGAGGTACCCCTTTGTGACACTTGGTTAAAACATATGCAATGCAATGATAACCCATGGGGATCCGAGCTAATTAGGACAAGGAGCGAGCACTATTGGTATTCGATGCATGAGGCTTGCAACTTATAGGATGTTTTATGCATGACACATATGAAGTACTACTACCGTTGACACAATTGCTTCCATGTTTTCAAACAAAAAGCTCTAGCACATAACCTTTCTTTTACCTTTATGTTGAAGCACCAACTACTGAGAGCATGATTGTCATTCTGAGTGTAATGTGCATTGTCCCAAAGTAGCATTGTCTTTTGCATGATTGTGATATCGTTTATTCTGAAATGATTGTATCTAGTCATCACTTAAACCTTGAAGGTGCCCCCGCATTTATGTTTTGCATCACTAAAGGGGGCAAGCTAGATATCACTTTATCATATTTGCACATCATGTTCATTGCAAATCTTTTTGATGTTTCAGTTTCATGTTGTAAAACTTTCAGTCATTTGTGATTTTCTCTTGAGACAACTTAATTACTTTAGAATCATTGTCTCAGTAAGCTTTTGTCATATGACTATGAGAAAGTCCTATATGGTTAATAGCATGTCACCACAGAAATTATTCTTGTTATCATTTACCTACTCGAGGACGAGCAGGAATTAAGCTTGGGGATGTTGATACGTCCAAAACGTATCTATAATTTCTGCTTGCTCCATGCCACTTTTGGGTGATATTGCTATGACATTCATACACTTCCATACACTTTTGATCATATTTGGACTAACTTACTAATCCAGTGCACCCCAGTGCCAGTTTCTGTTTTCGGCTATTTTTGTATTTCAGGTTTTCACGTTTCGAGAACTGCCCAGAAAAATCCAGAAAAATTACATAAAAAATCAGCGATACGGAAACAACACTGCGTCCGAAGGGCAAACTGGGGGGGCACAGGGGCTCCAGGCGCCCTGTGGGCGCGCCCCCCTGG
>LR738715.1:600729735-600766348 GCA_902687465.1 Secale cereale | reverse complement strand
GGGGGGCGCCTCGGCCCCCCGAGGATCCCCCGGTGCCCTACTTTGGCATATATTTAAAGGGTTCCCCGTAATCCTCAGAACAGGACTTCTTTTCGCGATCCCATCTCTGTTCCGCCGCCGTCGCCGCTTCCAAGATCGGGAGCACCAGGAGAACTCTTCCCGGCACCCTGCTGGAGGGGAGGATCACCACCGGGAGCTTCTCCACCACCATGGACGCCTCCCGGATGACTCGTGAGTAGTCTCCCTTGGACCATGAGTCCATGACCAGTAGCTATGTGATGTTCTCCTCCCGTTCTTGTGCTTCACTAATTAGTCCTCGTGAGCTGCCCTACATGATCGAGGCACCTATGTAATCCTTATGCTGTTGCTATGTTGAGTTTGCTGGGATCCGATGGATTATGAGATTATGTTCAGATTGATCTTGAGTAATATATTTTATTCACTTGTTTTATATTTTAGTTCATAAGTAATTCTTGCATGTTCTCCGTTGTTATTTATTGCTTTGGCCGAGTAGTAAGTAGTGACTCCAAGAGGGAACGTTATGCTCGATTGTGGGTTCATGCCCCTCGATGACTAGCTTGAGTGACAGAAACATGAGTCTAGGGGATGTGTTGTTGCCACAAGGAGGAAAACAACGGTGCTTGTGCCCGCGGGTGCAAGGATTGTTTACTTTACGCAAAGTTCTTTTAATGCAGTTGTCTGTTGCATTGAGTTTACACTATGGGTGGGACTCGCAACTTAATACCAGCGAGATGTTCTGGATAGCTATCTGAAGGTGGATCATTAGTACTCCCTCTGTTCATTTTTATAAGTCCTTAAAGACATTTCAGACAATGTGTAAAATAGTCCATTTTCTTATGTCTGAGATGACTTATAAAAGTGAACGGAGGGAGTAGTAGATATTGATGGATTTTGGTCTACTTACTTTGGCGTACCGCCCATGCTTTGAACCTCAACCTTTCTTGCAATGTAGTCAGCATTGGTTTGCGTTCGTGGTCCTGTCAATTGCCCAGCTGTAATTTGTTTACCTCACATAGCTGTTTTATCGTCTTTTGGGAGAGAGACATCACTAGTGAACATCATGAGACTCCGGTCCATATTACCATCATTGATCACAACCACTATTTACTTTCTGTTACTATTTACTATCGCAAAAACTATCTATCACTACTATCACTGCTTTTAACCTTTGTGAACTACAAGGCCGGAGAGATTGACAACCTCTCTGTACTCGTTGGGAGCAAAGTTATTTGTATCTGTGTGCAGGTCCACGTTGATTGCTACTAATCTGGCGCCGTAGCAATTGACACCTACTTGTTGAACCTAGGAGTCTCTGGGGAATCGATCCTTGGCATCTTTGCTAGGGGAAAATACTTCTACTTACTGCATCTTACACCTTCCACTTGGGGTAACCAACGAGGGGTTCGAGGCCCATCAGAAGGCAATAAGGATGATATATGATGAACTAATTGAGATGAGAAAAGCTAGTATGAACTCGACCTCTCTTGTTTTTGTAAATATGATAGTTCATCGTTCCTGATTCAACTTGTTATGAATGAAACATGCTTGCAATGACAATTAGAGATCATAGCTGCTTATGCCATGCTTAATTAGCTGAGAGTTTATAATG
This sequence comes from Secale cereale, assembly GCA_902687465.1. Lineage (NCBI taxonomy): Eukaryota > Viridiplantae > Streptophyta > Magnoliopsida > Poales > Poaceae > Secale > Secale cereale. The sequence goes on along the minus strand of LR738715.1, from coordinate 600,764,718 downwards.
GTCTATCTTGCGTGCCAACATGATATTAAAATGGTTGTGATGTAGTATGATGGGTTGGTATCCTCCTTTGAACGATTCAAGTGGTCTGACTTGGCGCATGTTCACACATGTAGTTGAAACAAATCAACATAGCCTCCACGATATTTATGTTCATGGTGATTTATATCCTACTCATGTTTGCATTCATTGCTGATTAATTTTAATGCATGTTCATGACCGTTGTTGCTCTCTAGCTGGTCGCTTCCCAGTCCCTTTCTAGCCTTCACCTGTACTAAGCGGGAATACTGCTTGTGCATCCACTTCCGTAAACCCCAAAGTTATTCCACATGAGTCCACCATACCTTCCTATATGCGGTATTTACCGACCGTTCCAAGTAAATTTGTATGTGCCAAACTCTAAACCTTCAAATGAAATTCTGTTTTGTATGCTCGGACAGCTCATGTATCAACTAGGGTTGTCTATATCTTCCATGCTAGGTGGGTTATTCTCACGATGAGTGGACTCCGCTCATCATTCATGAGAAAATGGCTGGTAACTGGGATGCCCAGTCCCATGCTCAAAATCATAATAATTAAACAAAACTCCCCCCAGGGCTGTTGCTTGTTTGGACGGTACCTCGTGGATTCGGATGGCCGTGGAGTGTGCTTGTTGGTGGTTGGGGGAGTATAAACATTGCCATTCTATTTGGGAACCGCCTATGATGTGCGTAGCATGGGAGATATCGAGATTCTTGGTTGTTATGTTGACAATGAAAGTATACCGCTCAAAATGTTATTCATCTCTATTTAAAAATCGAGCTCTGGCACCTCTACAAATCCATGTTTCCCTCTACGAAGGGCCTATCTATTTACTTTTATGCAGAGTCATCATCCTCGTATCAAAGAGCACCAGTAGGAGAGCACCTCTGTCATTTGCATGTATTACTATTAATTTGCATTGAGTATGATCATGACTGGATCTCTTTTACCATGAATTACAATGTCTAGTCAGTCCTTGATCTTTAAAGGTGCTCTGCATTTATGTTTTGCGGTATCAGAAAGGGCTGGCAAGATACCATCTTGTTATATCATATCATGATTATTTTGAGAAAGTGTTGTCATCTGAGGTTTATTATTATTGCTCGCCAGTTGATTATGCCATTGATGTGAGTAGTCTTGAGACCTGAAAGTTATTGTGAATGTGGTTAGTTTATAATCTTGCTAAAAACTTGAATGCTGGCTTACATATTTACAACAATAAGAGCAAACGGAGTTTGTCAAAGTTTTTCTTTATCCCTTTCAGTTTATCAACTGGATTGCTTGAGGACAAGTAAAGGTTTAAGCATGGGGGAGTTGATACGTCCCCAACGTATCTAATTTTCCAAACCCTTTTGCCCTTGTTTTGGACTCTAACTTGCATGATTTGAATGGAACTAACCCGGACTGACACTGTTTTCAGCAGAATTGCCATGGTGTTGTTTTTGTGCAGAAATAAAAAGTTCTCAGAATGACCTGAAAATCCACGGAGAATTATTTCGGAAAATATAAAAAATACCTGCAAGAAGATTCAGACCAGGGGGCCCACACCTTGTCCACGAGGGTGGGGGCGCCCCCCCCCCCTAGGGCGCGCCCCCTGCCTCGTGGGCCCCCTGCTGCTCCACCAACTTATCCCCAGATCCTATATATTTACTTTCGGGGAGAAAAAAATCAAGGAAAAAGAATTATCGTGTTTTACGATACGGAGCCGCTGCCAAGCCCTAATCTCTCTCGGGGGGGCTGATCTGGAGTCCGTTCGGGGCTCCGAAGAGTGGAGATCGTCGCCATCGTCATCATCAACCTTCCTCCATCACCAATTCATGATGCTCATCGCCGTGCGTGAGTAATTCCATCGTAGGCTTGCTGGACGGTGATGGGTTGGATGGGATCTATCATGTAATCGAGTTAGTTTTGTTAGGGTTTGATCCCTAGTATCCACTATGTTCTGAGATTGATGTTGCTATGACTTTGCTATGCTTAATGCTTGTCACTAGGGCCCGAGTGCCATGATTTCAGATCTGAACCTATTATGTTTTCACGAATATATGTGTATTCTTGATCCTATCTTGCAAGTATATAGTCACCTACTATGTGTTATGATCTGGCAATCCCGAAGTGACAATAATTGGGACCACTCCCGGTGATGACCATAGTTTGACGAGTTCATGTATTCACTATGTGTTAATGCTTTGGTCCGGTACTCTATTAAAAGGAGGCCTTAATATCCCTTAGTTTCCAATAGGACCCCGCTGCCACGGGAGGGTAGGACAAAAGATGTCATGCAAGTTCTTTTCCATAAGCACGTATGACTATATTCGGAATACATGCCTCCATTGCATTGATGAACCGGAGCTAGTTATGTGTCACCCTAGGTTATAACTTCTACATGATGAATTGCATCCGACATAATTTCCCATCACTGATCCAATGCCTACGAGCTTTTCGCATATTGCTTGTTGCTTATTTACTTTTCCGCTGCTACTATTACAAAACTACAAAAACACTATCGTTACTTTTATTGCCGCTACCTCCACTATCATATTACTTTGCTAATAAACTACATTGCTGCAGATACTAAGTTTCCAGGTGTGGTTGAATTCACAACTCAGCTGCTAATACTCAAGAGTATTCTTTGGCTCCCCATGTGTCGAATCAATAAATTTGGGTTGACTAATTTACCCTCGAAAACTGTTGCGATCCCCTACACTTGTGGGTTATCACATATGAAGACTTACCGGAATTATTATATGTTGTTTCTGGCCTCATTTAAACTTGTTTGGTCGCATTGGTCTTGTATGCATCATCCCTTGCCATTTTTTGCATCATATAGACTTGTCTTGCATCATACTTGGTTGGGCATTATGTCATGTTCTTGTGTGGTGTGTTTACCGTGTTGCTTGCTTCTTCTCGTTAGTGCGTGTTTCGTTGCGATCCTGAGGATTCGTTCGACTACACTTGGTTCGTCTTCGTGGATCCTTCTTCATCTTCTTCATGGACTTGTTCTTCTTCCTTGCGGGATCTCAGGCAAGATGGCCGTCACCTTGGATACCTTTACTGTCATTGCCATGCTAGTTGTCTCCATGCTATCGCTATATGTCATGCTACCTATCTTTTGTTGTCAGCCTCTACTTGTTGCCATGAAACCTCTAACCTTTGACACCTTCCCAGCAAACCGTTGGTTGGCTATGTTACCCGCTTGCTCAGCCCCTCTTATAGCGTTGTTAGTTGCAGGTGAAGATGAAGATTGGTCCATGTTGGAGCTGGACGTTGTTGGGATATCACAATATCTATTAATTTAATTAATGCACATATATACTTGGCAATGGGTGGAAGGCTTGGCCTTTTGCTCAATGTTTTGTTCCACTCATGCCGCCTTAAGAACCGATAAACCGGCGTTATGTTCCTTGATTTTGCGTTCCTAACACGGTTGGGGTTTATGCCCCCCCCCCCTTGATAATTCGCACTGCTTAAAGCTTTTCCAGCAGGACCCAACTTTGGTACTACATTTGCCTAATAACTAAAAAGTTGCATAGGGACCGGCTAGCACCCAAGGACTCTTAATCAACCCCCGGGCCAGTGCTCCTCATGAGTGTTGGTCCAACCTAGAGCACCTTGCGACGCTCCCTTGGCAACTTGGACTTCAGCGATCCGTAAGCTTAGCTCATCCGATCGTGGCCTGAGACGAGATACGCGCGGTTCTTATCAGGGTGTTGGCACGTCGGGAGGTCTTGCTGGATTAGTTTTACCTTTGTCGAAATATCTTGAGCACGGGATTCCGAGAATACTCGGGTATTCCCAACATGGAGTTGTGACTCCGCAGATCGTGAGCTTGTGATGGGCTAAGTTGGAATACCTCTGCAGGGTTTTGATCTTTCGAAAGCCGTGCCCGCGGTTATGTGGCTGATGGGAATTTGTTAATGTCCGGTTGTAGAAAACTTGACAGAGGATCCTAAATAAAATACACAACCGCGTGAGTAACTGTGACTATCTCTTTTCATTTTGAGAAGAGAACACGGTGGGGTTATGTTTGACTCGTAGGTAGTTCAGGATCTTTAGCGATCATTACTAGTTTGCGACCGTTCGTGTAGATGCTCATCTTATTCTTGTACTCGTAAGTTAGACACCATGCATATGCTTAGTCGCTGCTGCAACCTCACCACTATACCTAGCCATGGGCCGGGCCGGGTTTGGGCCGGGCCTTAAAAAGCCCACAACAGAAAATTAAGGCCCAGGCCCTACCACTGGGCCTACTTTTCAAGCCCAAGCCTGGCCCATCTGGTAAAAAGCCTTGAAAATCCCTTAGGGCTTAGGGCCGTGGGCCGGGCTTCTTCCTTAAAATGCTAAGCTCCATGGAAGATCCATCTACTTGGGTCCAAGATCTATGCATTAGTTGATTCAATTATATCTTAGTGTCAATTAAATATATGGCATTGTAATCTTTTTTGTATTGGTAGCACCTTGGCAGGAAATTAGTGAATCAAATATTGCACTACTAAGCCACACGAGCATATCCAGCAGCCTGTGACATATGCCAAGCCCAAGCCCGTCTAGACCCTGCCGATGGGCTCAAAACTCAGGCCCAAGCCCGGCCCATAGGCAAGCCCATCGCGCCTAGGCCCTGGATTTTAGGGCCGGGCCTGGGTGGGCCGACAGGGCCGGGCCGGAGATGGCCAGGACTACTCACCACTATCCTTTCCATGCCCAATAAAGCTTTTCTAGTCTTGATACCCATGGTTACGGGATTGATGAGTCCTCGTGGCTCATAGTTACTACAACAACAGTTGCAGGTGCAGGTTTCCGATGACTTGACGTGAGAGCAATGTACTTGTGTTGGAGTTCTTTCTTCTTCTGCTTCGTCAGTCTTGGGTTAGGTTTCTGGTCGGCAGCCTGGGATAGCAGGATGGATGTCTTTGTGCTTTTCATGTTTGCATACATAGTCGGATGTCTTGTTCATGATGATGTTGCATGTATGTGACTTGTATGACTTGTTGTATCCCCCATGTATGTATGTATGTAATGGTACGATGTAATGATATCCATCTTGCTAAGCGCCCGAAATGCGGTTGTGCCTCAATCACAAGTTTTATCTAGTGATCGAGATAGAATCGCATCTTGGGCGTGACACAAAATCAATTCCCCCAGTAAGAGTTCCAAGAAACTATGAGGTAAAATTATCTCGTCGTGTTTCCAGAAGTGCAATAAAATATAAATGTTGCTCTATCGTTGTCTCAGCCAGGAACCTACGTTTAGCCAAGTCAAGTAGACCTCTGCTATTCCAAAAGATTCCTTTCATAAGTCATCATGATTTTTTTTTCTTATGTTTAACCCTAGCACTTCTACGAACCGCCAAAGTAGGATAGATTTTCCGTTTCCAGGGTCGCTTGGGCTTCCCCTCATCACACTTCGGAAACGTAGGATCGGTAGAAACCGAAACAGTGCCCTCCATTATTAGAGGCCCAACGGTGTTTGTATTCTCTAACCCCTCCTCATCCTCGGCCTCCTCACTAGGTAGGAGGTTATTACAAATGCTTTCAAGGGCTGCAATTCTGCTACTTCTCGATCTTGCGTTGTTTTCCCTCAAAGAGGAAAGGGTGATGCAGCACAGTAGCGTAAGTATTTCCCTCAGTTTTTGAGAACCAAGGTATCAATCCAGTAGGAGACCACGCGCGAGTCCCTCATACCTACAAAAAAATAAGAACCTTGCAGCCAACGCGATAAAGGGGTTGTCAATCCCTTCTCGATCACTTCCAAAAGTGAGATCTGATAGAGATGATAAGATAATATTTTTGGTATTTTTGATATGTAAACTGAAAGTAAAGAAAGCAAAATAAAACAACGGCAACAGAAATTGGCAAGTTGACGGGAAACTAATATGATAAAAGATAGACCCGGGGCCATAGGTTTCACTAGTGGCTTCTCTCATGAAAGCAGATTTCTACGATGGGTGAACGAATTACTGTCGAGCAAATGATAGAAAAGCGCATAGTTATGAGAATATCTAGGCATGATCATTGTATATAGGCATCACGTCCGTGACAAGTAGACCGAAACGATTCTGCATCTACTACTATTACTCCACACATCGACCGCTATCCAGCATGCATCTAGAGTATTAAGTTCATAAGAACAGAGTAACGCCTTAGGCAAGATGACATGATGTAGAGGGATAAACTCAAGCAATATGATATAAACCCCATCTTTTTATCCTCGATGGCAACAATACAATACGTGCCTTGCTGCCCCTGCTGTCACTGGGAAAGGAGACCCTAAGATTGAACCCAAAGCCAAGCACTTCTCCCATTGCAAGAACTAATGATCTAGTAGGCCAAACCAAACCGATAATTTGAAGAGACTTGCAAGGATATTTAAATCATGCATAAAAGATTTCAGAAAAGAATCCAATATTGTTCATAGATAATCTTGATCATAAACCCACAATTCGTCGGATCTCGACAAACACACCGCAAAAAGAATTACATCGAATAGATCTCTAAGAAGATCGAGGAGAACTTTGTATTGAGATTCAAAGAGAGAGAAGAAGCCATCTAGCTAATAACTATGGACCCAAAGGTCTGTGGTAAAGTACTCACAACTCATCGGAGAGGCTATGGTGTTGATGTAGAAGCCCTCCGTGATCGATGCCCCCTCCGGTGGAGCTCCGGAACAGGCCCCAAGATGGGATCTCACGGGTACAGAAGGTTGCGGCGGTGGAATTAAGATTTCGTGGTGCTCCTCAATGGTTTTAGGGTACGTAAGTATATATAGGAGGAAGAGGACGTCAGGGGAGCCACGGGGGGCCACGAGGGTGTGGGGCGCGCCCCTGCCCTCGTGGCCGCCTCGTTCGCTTCCTGGCGTGTACTCCAAGTCTTCTGTGTTGATATTGTTCCAAAAATAACTCTCCGGAGGTTTCATTCCGTTTGGACTCCGTTTGATATTCCTTTTCTGCGAAACACTGAAATAGGCAAAAAAACAGCAATCTGCACTGGGCCTTGGGTCATTAGGTTAGTCCCAAAAATAATATAAAAGTGTATAATAAAGCCCATTAAACATCCAAAATAGATAATATAATAGCATGGAACAATAAAAAAATTATAGATACGTTGGAGACGTGTCAAACATCCCCAAGCTTAATTCCTGCTCGTCCTCGAGTATGTAAATGATAAAAACGGAATTTTTGATATGGAATGCTACCCAACATAATTCTCAATGTAATTTTCTTTATTGTGGCATGAATGTTCAGATCCGAAAGATTCAAGACAAAAGTTTAATATTGACATAAGAATAATAATACTTCAAGTATACTAACAAAGCAATCATGTCTTCACAAAATAACATGGCCAAAGAAAGTTCATCCCTACAAAATCATATAGTTTGGCTATGTTCCATCTTCGTCACACAAAATACTCAAATCATGCACAACCCCGGTTTCAGTCAAGGAATTGTTTCATACTTAAAAAATTTCAAACTTTTTCAACTTTCACGCAATACATGAGCATGAGCCATGGATATAGCACTATAGGTGGAATAGAGTGGTGGTTGTGGAGAAGACAAAAGAGGAAGATGGTCTCACATGAACTAGGCGTATCAATGGGCTTTGGAAATGTCCATCAATAGATATCAATGTGATTGAGTAGGGATTGCCATGCCACAGATGCATTAGAGCTATAAATGTATCAAATCTCAACAAAAGAAACTAAGTGGGTGTGCATCCAACTTGCTTGCTCACGAAGACCTAGGGCATTTGAGGAAGCCCATCGTTCGAATATACAAGCCAAGTTCTATAATGAAAATTCCCAGTAGTATATGAAAGTGACAAAACAAGAGACTCTCTATCATGAAGATCATGGTGCTACTTTGAAGCACAAGTGTGCAAAAAGATAGTAGCATTGTCCCCTTTTTTTCTTTTCTTTTTTTTTCCTTTTTTTCTTTTTTTGGCCTTTTTTTTCTTTGGCCTTTCTTCTTTTTTTCCTTTTTTTCTTTGGGACAAATGCCCTAATAATGATGATCATAACACTTTCATTGAATTACAACTCGAAGATTACAACTCGATACTAGAACAAAGTATGACTCTATATGAATGCCTCCGGCAGTGTATCGGGATGTGCAATGAATCAAGAGTAACATGTATGAAAAATTATGCATGGTGGCCTAGCCACAAATATGATTTCAACTACATGATCATGCATGGCAATATGACAATGATGAAGCGTTTCATATTAAACGGAACAGTGGAAAGTTGCATGGCAATATATCTCGGAATGGCTATGGAAATGCCGTGATAGGTAGGTATGGTGGTTGTTTTGAGGAAGGTATATGGTGGGTGTATGGTACCGGCGAAAGTTGCGCGGTACAAGAGAGGCTAGCAATGGTGGAAGGGTGAGAGTGCGTATAATCCATGGACTCAACATTAGTCATAAAGAACTCACATACTTATTGCAAAAATCTACAAGTCATCAAAACAAAGTACTACACGCATGCTCCTAGGGGAAGGGTTGGTAGGAGTTAACCATCGCGCGATCCCGACCTCCACACAAAGGATGGCACTCAATGAAATACCTCAGGCTTCAAATTTGTCACACATCGGTTACCATACGTGCATGCTACGAGACTTGCAAACCTCAACACAAGTATTTCTCGAATTCACAACTACTCTACTAGCATGACTCTAATATTACCATCCTCATATGTCAAAACAATCATCAAGTATCAAACTTCTTATAATATTCAATGCACTTTATATGAAAGTTTTTACTATACCCATCCTGGATGCCTATCATATTAGGACTAATTTTATAACCAAAGCACATTACCATGCTGTTCTAAAAGACTCTCAAAATAATATAAGTGAAGCATGAGAGATCCATAATTTCTATAAAATAAAATCACCACCATGCTCTAAAAAGATCTAAGTGAAGCACTAGAGCAAAACTATCTAGCTCAAATGATATAAGTGAAGCACAAAGAGTATTCTAATAAATTCCGATTCATTTGTATCTCTCTCAAAAGGTGTATCCAGCAAGGATGATTTTGGTAAACTAAAAAACATGGACTCAAATCATACATGATGCTCCAAGCAAAACACATATCAGGTGGTGAATAAAAATATAGTCTCAAGTAAAGTTACCGATAGGCGAAGACGAAAGAGGGGATGCCTTCCCGGGGCATCCCCAAGCTTAGGCTTTTGGTTTTCCTTGAATTTTACCTTGGGGTGCCTTGGGCATCCCCAAGCTTATGCTTTTGGTTTTCCTTGAATTTTACCTTGGGGTGCCTTGGGCATCCCCAAGCTTAGGCTCTTGCCACTCATTGTTCCATAGTCCATCAAATCCTTACCCAAAAAATTGAAAACTTCACAACACAAAACTTAGCAAAAATCTCATTAGCTCCGTTAGTATAAGAAAACAAACCACCACTTTAAGGTACTGTAATGAACTCATTCTTTGTTTATATTGGTGTTAAACCTATTGTATTCCAACTTCTCTATGATTCATACCCCCCGATACTACTCATAGATTCATAAAAATAAGCAAACAACACATGAAAAATAGAATCTGTCAAAAACAGAACAGTTTGTAGCAATCTGTAACTTTTGAATACTTCTGTAACTCTACAAAAATGAAATAAATTGGTGGACGTGAGGAATTTGTCTATTAATCATCTGCAAAAAGAATCAACTTAGAAGCACTCTCCAGTAAAAAATGGTAGCTAATCTCGTGAGCGCTAAAGTTTCTGTTTTTTACAGCATGATCGCATAAACTTCACCCAAGTCTTCCCAAAGGTTCTACTTGGCACAAATACTAATTAAAACAGAAAACCTGATCTAAACAGAATCTATATGGATTATTTATTACTAAATAGAAGCCAAAGCAAAGAAAATAAAATTGGGTTTCCTCCCAACAAGCGCTATCGTTTAACGCCCGTAGCCAGGCGTGATACAAGAATAGATCTAGGTATTGCCATCTTTGGTAGGCAATCCATAAGTGGCTCTCATAATAGATTCATAAGGTAATTTGATTTTTTACTTTCTAGGAAAGTGTTCCATGCCTTTCCTTAACGGAAATTGGAATCTAATATTAACTTCCTTCATATCAATAATTGCACCAATCGTTCTAAGGAAAGGTCTACCAAGAATATTAGGACATGTAGGATTGCAATCTATATCAAGAACAATGAAATCTACGGGCACATAATTCCTATTTGCAACAATAAGAACATCATTAATACTTCCCATAGGTTTCTTAATGGTGGAATCCGCTAGATGCAAATTTAAAGAGCAATCATCAAGTTCATGGAAACCTAACATATCACACAAAGTTTTTGGAATTGTGGAAACACTTGCACCCAAATCACACAAAGCATAGCATTCATGATCTTTAATCTTAATTTTAATAGTAGGTTCCCACTCATCATAAAGTTTTCTAGGGATAGAAACTTCTAATTCAAGTTTTTTCTTCATAAGATTGCATTAAAGCATCAACTATGTGTTTGGTAAAAGATTTATTTTGACTATAAGCATGCGGAGAATTTAGCACGGATTGCAACAAGGAAATATAATCTGTTAAAGAGCAATTATCATAATTAAATCCCTTGAAATCCAAAATAGTGGGTTCATTGCTATGTAAAGTTTTGACCTCATCAATCCCACTTTTAACACTTTTAGCATCAAGATCTAAAAACTCCGAATAATTGGGACGCCTTTTAACTAAAGTAGACTCATGTCCAGTCCCATCTTTATCAAGATTCATACTAGAAAACACGGATTTAATAGGAGACACATCAATCACTTTCACATCTTCATCTTTATTTTTATGCAAACTAGAAGAACACGCTTTCACAAAGCAATCTTTTTTAGCACGCATCCTAGCGGTTCTTTCTTTGCATTCATTAATGGAAATTATCATGGCTTTGAGAGACTCATTGATATCATGCTTAGATGGAATAGATCTAAGTTTCAAAGAATCAACATCAAGAGAAATTTTATCCACGTTCCTAGCCAACTCATCAATCTTAAGCAATTTTTCTTCAAGCAACGCATTGAAATTCGTTTGTGAATTCATAAATTCTTTAACACTAGTCTCAAATTCAGAGGGAATCTTATTAAATTCCATAAGAGTTGTTGTAGGAATTACCATAATTATTAGAGGAATTACTAGGAAAAGGCCTAGAATTAAAGTTTCCTCTATATGCATTGTTACCAAAATTATTCCTACCAACAAAATTTACATCCAAAGATTCATTATTATTCTCAATCAACATGGACAAAGGAATATCATTAGGATCAGAAGAAGCAATCTTAGTAGCAAATAATTTCATAAGTTCATCCATCTTTCCACTCAAAACACAAATCTCTTCAATAGCATTGTCTTTTTTACTAGTAGATCTTTTGGTGTGCCATTGAGAGTAATTAACCATAATATTATCTAGGAGTTTAGTAGCTTCTCCTAAAGTGATTTCCATGAAAGTCCCCCCCCCCCCCGCGGCCGAATCTAGAAGAGTTCTAGAAGCAAAATTCAAGCCAGCATAAAAGTTTTGTATAATCATCCATAAGTTCAAACCATGAGTAGGGTAATTACGTATCATTAATTTCATTCTCTCCCAAGCTTGTGCAACATGCTCATGATCTAGTTGCTTAAAATTCATGATATTGTTTCTAAGAGAGATAATCTTAGCCGGAGGAAAATGCTTAGAGATAAAGGCATCTTTGCACTTATTCCATGAATCAATACTATTTCTAGGCAAAGAAGAGAACCAAGTTTTAGCACGCGCGAAAACGAAAATAGCTTCAATTTAGCAATATCATTATCCATATCCCTCTTCTTTTGCATATCGCACAAATCAACAAAGTTGTTTAGATGGGTAGCGGCATCTTCACTAGGAAGGCCAGAAAATTGATCTTTCGTGACAAGATTCAATAGAGCAGCATTGATCTCACAAGATTCAGCATCTATAATAGGAGCAATCGGCATGCTAATAAAATCATTATTGTTGGTATTGGAAAAGTCACACAATTTGGTATTATCTTGAGCCATAGTGACGAACAAGCAATCCAACACACAAGCAAACAAGAAGCAAGCGAAAAGAGGCAAACGGGAAAAGGGCGAATAAAACGGCAAAGGTGAAGTGGGGGAGTGGAAAATGAGAGGCAAATGGCACATAATGTAATGCGAGGGATAAGTGTTTGTGATAGGTACTTGGTATATGACTTTTGCGTAGATCTCCCCGGCAACTGCGCCAGAAATTCTTCGTGCTACTTCTCGAGCTTGCGTTGTTTTCCCTCGAAGAGGAAAGGGTGATGTAGCACAGTAGCGTAAGTATTTCCCTCCGTTTTTGAGAACCAAGGTATCAATCCAGTAGGAGACCACGCGCGAGTCCCTCGTACCTGCACAAACAAATAAGAACCTTGCAGCCAACGCGATAAAGGGTTGTCAATCCCTTCTCAGTCACTTCCAAAAGTGAGATCTGATAGAGATGATAAAATAATATTTTTGGTATTTTTTATATGTAAACTGAAAGTAAAGAAAGCAAAATAAAACAACGGCGACAGAAATTGGCAAGTTGACGGGAAACTAATATAATAAAAGATAGACCCGGGGGCCATAGGTTTCACTAGTGGCTTCTCTCATGAAAGCAGATTTCTACGATGGGTGAACGAGTTACTGTCGAGCAATTGATAGAAAAGCGCATACTTATGAGAATATCTAGGCATGATCATTGTATATAGGCATCACGTCCGTGACAAGTAGACCAAAATGATTCTGCATCTACTATTATTACTCCACACATCGACCGCTGATACGTCCATTTTGCATCATGCTTTTATGTTGATAATTATTGCACTATGGGCAGTTATTACATGTTATGTCGCAATACTTATGCCTTTTCTCTCTTATTTTACAAGGTTTATATGAAGAGGGGGAATGCCGGCAGCTGGAATTCTGGGCTGGAAAAGGAGCAAACATTGGAGACCTATTCTGCACAACTCAAAAAGCTCCGAAACTCCATGAAACACCATTTCAGAAAATATAAAAAATATCTGGCGAAAGAGATCTGCGAGGGGGGCCACCACCTGTCCACGAGGCTGGGGGGCGCGCCCCCCTCCCAGGGCGCACCCTCCTGCCTCATGGGCCAGCCGGTGACCCCCCGATGCCCATCTTCTCCTATATGAGGTGTTTTGACCTGGAAAAAAACAGAACGAGGCTTTCGGGACCACACGCCGCCGTCTCGAGGCGGAACCTTGGCGGAACCAATCTAGCGCTCCGGCAGAGCTGCTCTGTCGGGGATACTTCCCTCCGAGAGGGGGAAATCGTCACTGCCGTCATCACCAACAACTCTCCCATCTTGGGGAGGGTTATCTTCATCAACATCTTCACCAGCACCATCTCCTCTCAAACCCTAGTTCATCTCTTGTATCCAATCTTTGTACCAAAACCTCAGATTGGTACCTGTAGGTTGCTAGTAGTGTTGATTACTCCTTGTAGTTGATGCTAGTTGGTTTACTTGGTGGAAGATCATATGTTACGATCCATTATGCATATTAATACCCCTCTGATTATGAATATGAATATGCTTTGTGAGTAGTTACGTTTGTTCCTGAGGACATGGGAGAAGTCTTGCTATAAGTAGTCATGTGAATTTGGTATTCGTTCGATATTTTGATGAGATATATGTTGTCTCTCCTCTAGTGGTGTCATGTGAACGTCGACTACATGACACTTCACCATTGTTTGGGCCTAGAGGAAGGCATTGGGAAGTAATAAGTAGATGATGGGTTGCTAAAGTGATAGAAGCTTAAACCCTAGTTTATGCGTTGCTTCGTAAGGGGCTGATTTGGATCCATATGTTTCATGCTATGGTTAGGTTTACCTTAATACTTCTTTTGTAGTTGCGGATGCTTGCATTAGAGGTTAATCATAAGTGGGATTCTTGTCCAAGTAAGGACAACACCCAAGCACCGGTCCACCGACATACCAAATTATCAAAGTAACGAATGTGAATCATATGAACGTGATGAAAACTAGCTTGATGATAATTCACATGTGTCCTCGGGAGCGCTTTCCTTCATATAAGAGTTTGTCCAAGCGTTTTCTTTGCTACAAAAAGGATTGGGCCATCTTGCTGCACCTTATTTACTTTTACTTTTTATTACTTGCTATCAACTATCTTATCACAAAACTATCTGTTACCGATAATTTCAGTGCTTGCAGAAAATACCTTACTAAAAACTGCCTATCATTTCCTTCTGCTCCTCGTTGGGTTCGACACTCTTACTTATCGAAAGGACTACGATAGATCCCCTACACTTGTGGGTCATGAAGACTCTTTTCTGGCACCGTTGCCGGGGAGTGAAGCGCCTTTGGTAAGTGGAATTTGGTAATGAAAAATTTATATAGTATGCTGAAATTTACTGTTACTTGTTACTATGGCTCATAATCCTTTGAGGGGCTTGTTCGGGGTATCTTCACCCCGACCAGTAGAGCAAAGAGTTGCTCCTCAACCTACTGAACCTACTGAAAATGTTTGATTTGAAATTCCTTCGGGTATGATAGAGAAACTGCTAGATAATCCCTTTACAGGAGATGGAACACTGCATCCCGATTTGCATCTAATCTATGTGGATGAAGTTTGTGGATTATTTAAGCTTGCAGGTATGCCCGAGGATGTTATCAAGAATAAGATCTTCCCTTTATCTTTGAAGGGAGATGCATTGACATGGTTTAGGCTATGCGATGATATTGGATCATGGAACTACAATCGATTGAAGTTGGAATTTCATCAGAAGTTCTACCCTATGCATCAGGTTCATCGTGATCGTAATTATATATATAATTTTTGGCCTCGCGAAGGAGAAAGTATCGCTTAAGCTTGGGGGAGGCTTAAGTCAATGTTATAGTCATGCCCCAATCATGAGCTCTTAAGAAAAATGATCATTCAAAATTTTTATGCTCGGCTTTCGCTCCATAATCGCTCCATGCTTGATAATTCTTGTACTGGTTATTTTATGATGAAGACTATTGAATTCAAATGGGATTTATTGGAAAGAATTAAATGCAACTCTGAAGATTGGGATCTCGACGAAGGTAAGGAGTCAGGTATGTCCCCTAAGTTTGATTGTGTTAAATCTTTTATGGATACCGATGTTTTTCGTGAATTTAGCACTCAATGTGGACTTGACTCGGAGATAGTAGCTTCTTTCTGTGAATCATTTGCTACTCATGTTGACCTCCCTAAGGAGAAGTGGTTTAATTACCATCCTCCCATTTAAGTAAAAGTAGTTGAACCTGTTAAAGTTGAAGAAAAGACTATCACTTATAATGTTGACCATATTGTTCCTAGTGCTTATATTGACAAACCGCCTTTCCCTGTTAGGATAAAGGATCATGCTAAAGCTTCAATTATGGTTCGTAAGAGTAATACTAGAACACCTACACCCTCTGAGCAAATTAAAGTTGAACCCAGTGTTGCTATGGTTAAAGATCTCTTGGTAGAAAATTTAGATGGACATGTTATTTACCTCCAAGAGGAAGCTGCTAGAATCGCCAAACCCTATACTAGGAATAAACATAGACCTGTTGTAGGCATGCCTATTATTTCTGTTAAAATAGGAGATCATTGCTATCATGGTTTATGTGACGTAGGTGCTAGTGCGAGTATAATACCTCATTCCTTATATAACGAAATTATGCACGATATTGCACCCACTGAGTTAGAAGGGATTGATGTTACTATTAAACTTGCTAATAGGGACACTATTAACCCCGTTGGGATTGTTAGAGATGTTGAAGTCTTGTGTGGGAATGTTAAATACCCTGCTGATTTTCTTATTTTCAGTTCCCCACAAGATGATTTTTGCCCCATTATATTTGGTAGACCCTTCTTGAATATTGTTAATGCTAAGATAGACTGCATAAAAGATATTGTCACTGTTGGATTAGGGGATATGTCTCATGATTTTAACTTTGCTAAATTTTGTAGACAACCCCGTGATAAAGAATTGCCTAGTAAGGATGAAATTATTGATCTTGCTTCTATTGTTGTGCCTCCTAACGATCATTTAGAACAATATCTGTTAGACCATGAAAATGATATGTATATGAATGAGAGAGGGAAATAGATGAAATATTCTTTAAGCAGGGACCCTTATTGAAAAACAACTTGCCTGTTGAAATCCTAGGAGATCCTCCTCCACCCAAGGGTGATCCTATGTTTGAACTTAAACCATTACCTGATACTCTTAAGTATGTTTATCTCAATGAAAAGAAGATATATCCTGTTATTATTAGTGCTAACCTTTCATAGCAGGAAGAAGAAAAATTATTGAAAACTCCAAAGAAGCATTGTGCTACTATTGGATATACTCTTGATGATCTTAAGGGCATTAGTCCCACTCTATGCCAACACAAGATAAAGTTGGAAGAGGACGCGAAACCGGTTATCGATCATCAACGACGGTTAAATCCTAAGATGAAATAATTGGTAAGGAAGGAAATACTAAAGCTTCTAGAGGCAGGTATAATCTATCCAGTTGCTGATAGCCAGTGGGTAAATCTTGTCCATTGTGTCCCTAAGAAGGGAGGTATGACTGTAGTTCCTAATGATAAAGATGAACTGATCCCGCAGAGAATTGTTACAGGTTATAGGTTGGTATTTGATTTCCGCAAATTAAATAAAGCCACTAAGAAAGATCATTACCCTTTGCCTTTTATTGATCAAATTCTGGAAAGGTTATCCAAGCATACTCATTTTTGCTTTCTAGATGGTTATTCTGGTTTCTCACAAATACCTGTGTCAAAAGGGAATCAAGAAAAGACCACTTTTACTTGTACCTTCGGTACCTTTGCTTATAGACGTATGCCTTTTGGTTTATGTAATGCACCTGCTACCTTTCAAAGATGCATGATGGTTGTATTCTCTGATTTTTGTGCAAAGATTGTTGAGGTTTTCATGGATGATTTTTTCCGTTTACGGAACTTCTTTTGATGATTGCTTGAGCAACCTTGATCGAGTTGTGCAGAGATGTAAAGAAACTAATCTTGTCTTGAATTGGTAAAAGTACCACTTTATGGTTAATGAAGGCATTGTCTTGGGACATAAAATTTCTGAAAGAGGTATTGAAGTTGACAAAGCTAAAATTGATGCTATTGAAAAGATGTCGTGTCCCAAGGACATCAAAGGTATACGAAGTTTCCTTGGTCATGTCGGGTTTTATAGGAGGTTCATTAAGGACTTCTCCAAAACCTCCAAGCCTCTGACTAATCTCTTACAAAAAGATGTTCCTTTTGTCTTTGATGATGATTGTGTATAAGCATTTGAAATACTTAAGAAAGCATTGATCTCTGCTCCTATTGTCCAGCCTCCTGACTGGAATTTACCCTTTGAGATTATGTGCGATGCTAGTGATTATGATGTAGGTGCTGTTCTAGGACAAAGAGTTCATAATAAATTGAATGTTATCCAATATGCTAGTAAAACTCTAGACAGTGCCCAGAGAAATTATGCTACTACTGAGAAGGAGTTTTTAGCGGTTGTATTTGCTTGTGATAAGTTTAGACCTTATATTGTTGATTCTAAAGTAACTATTCACACTGATCATGCTGCTATCAAATACCTTATGGAAAAGAAAGATGTTAAACCTAGACTTATTAGACGGGTTCTCTTGCTGCAAGAATTTGATTTGCATATTATTGATAGAAAGGGAGCTGAGAACCCCATTGCACACAACTTGTCTGGGCTAGAGAATATTCTTGATGACCCACTACCAATTGATGATAGCTTTCCTTATGAACAATTAGTTGTCATAAATACTTCTCGTACTGCTCCATGGTATGCTGATTATGCTAATTACATTTTTGCTAAGTTTACACCATCTAGTTTCACATACCAGCAAAAGAAAAAGTTCTTCTATGATTTAAGACATTACTTCTGGGATGACCCACACCTTTATAAAGAAGGAGTAGATGGTATTATTAGACGTTGTGTACCTGAGCATGAACAGGAACAGATCCTACGCAAGTGCCACTCTGAAGTTTATGGAGGACACCATGCTGGAGATAGAACTGCACACAAGGTATTGCAATCTGGTTTTTTATTGGCCTACTCTCTTCAATGATGCTCGTAAGTTTGTATTATCTTGTGATGAATGTCAAAGAATTGGTAATATTAGTAGACTTCAAGAAATGCCTATGAATTATTCACTTTTTATTAAACCATTTGATGTCTGGGGCTTTGATTATATGCGACCGTTTCCTTCCTCTAATGGGTATACACATATTTTGGTTGCTGTTGATTACGTTACTAAGTGGGTAGAAGCTATTCCAACTAGTAGTGTTGATCACAACACCTCTATTAAGATGCTTAAAGAAGTTATTTTTCTGAGGTTTGGAGTCCCTAGATACTTAATGACTGATGGTGGTTCATATTTTATTCATGGTGCTTTCCGTAAAATGCTTGCTAAGTATGATGTTAATCATAGAATTGCATCCCCTTATCACCCACAGTCTAGTAGTCAAGTAGAACTAAGCAACAGAGAGCTGAAATTAATTTTGCAAAAGACTGTTAATAGGTCTAGGAAGAATGGGTCCAAGAAACTTGATGATGCATTATGGGCCTATAGAACTGCATACAAAAATCCTATGGGTATGTCTCCATATAAAATGGTTTATGGAAAAGCATGTCACTTACCTCTTGAGCTAGAACATAAGTTATATTGGGCTATTAAAGAGCTCAATTATGATTTCAAACTTGTCAGTGATAAGAGGTTATTTGACATTAGCTCACTAGATGAATGGAGAACCCAAGCCTATGAAAATGCCAAGTTGTTTAAACAAAAGTCAAAAGATGGCATGACAAAAGGATACAAAAGCGTGAGTTTAAGGTAGGTGATTATGTCTTGCTATACAAATCTCGTTTAAGATTTTTTACAGGAAAGCTTTTCTCTAAATGGGAAGGTCCTTACGTTATCGAGGAGGTCTATCGTTCCGGTGCCATAAAAATCAACAACTTCGAAGGCACAAATCCGAAGGTGGTGAACGGTCAAAGAATAAAGCATTATATCTCAGGTAATCCTATAAATGTTGAAACCAATGTTATTGAAACTGTAACCCCGGAGGAATACATAAGGGGCACTTTCCAGAACGATTCAAACCCCGAAAAGGAAGAGGTATGTGGTACAGTAAGTAAACCGACTCCAAAATAGTTCAAATGGCAAATTTTTCACCGTTTTGGAATATTTAGAAAAATAGAAAAATAAGAGGCAGTCCAGAAAGGATACGAGGCGTCCACGAGGGTGGAGGGCGTGCCCTACCCCGGTGGGCGCGCCCCCTGCCTCATGGGTACCTCATGTGCCTCCCAGACTTCGATTTCTTGCACGTTACTTCTTTCGGTCGGTAAAAATTCACTATATATTCTCCCAAAGGTTTTGACCCCCGTATCATGCAAAAATCCTTTGTTTTTGTTTCGAGCTGTTTCTGTCGCAGATTGGAGCAATATGCCATCCCAGGATTCGAAGGGAGAAAGCTATGTGGCTGATCTCCTTGCTGACCCTAAGGTCTAACGGGACTGGGAGCATTATGGTTGGACCACGGAGGAAGAAGAAGACCATGATCCCAAGGGAAAGGATTGGACCAGCTCAGATGAAGATGAAGTCCCATTACCTCAACCTGAGGACATGCATGTGGAGTTCAAAAAGTCAAGCCTCCCTGACAGAGCAAAGAAACCTAAGATCGAGTTTATCCCTTTTCGCCTCTTGCAGGAAAACAAGCAGGAACTATGCAAGAAGATATTAAACCTTGAGCAGGAGATCAATGACCTAAGGGAGCAAAATTCCATCCTTAAGCGCAAGTTAAGGAACAAGCCTACCCCATAGTCACCACCTCTGAAGAAGGAGACATAATCATATGGGTATGGGCACTCCCCTTGGCAACTGCCAAGCTTGGGGGAGGTGCCCCGGTATCGTATCACCATCACACTCCTATCTTTACCGTTTTTCTTAGTTCGATCCTTTTGGTAATATTTTTATCTAGTAGAATGAAGTTAGCATGATCTAGTTGTGAGTTTTTCCTTGTTGATCTTTATCTTCGTAATTAAGTCCATGAGCTATATAATAAAGATTAGTGTTGAGTTAAGGGCTTGATTTCTCGCTATGGTCAGGAGAGAATAAAAGAAAATATAAAAAGTATCAAAGAGGTCGTATTGATCTGATTGAAGGTAATGACTTCACATATAAAGAGTATGATGAATAAAAGTTGTTGAGAGTTGACAAACATAGTTTTGGTCATCGTTGCAATTAATAGGAAGTAATAATGAAAGAGGGGTTTCACATATAAATATACTATCTTGGACATCTTTTATGATTGTGAGCACTCATTAAAATATGACATGCTAAAGAGTTGATGTTGAACAAGGAAGACAACATAATGGGTTATGTTTCCTTATATCCGAAATAAAGTATATTGTCATGCATCATCCAACATGTTGAGCTCGCCTTTCCCCCTCATGCTAGCCAAAACCCCTTGCACCAAGTAGAGATACTACTTGTGCTTCCATACATCCTTAAACCCAGTTTTGCCATGAGAGTCCACCATACCTACCTATGGATTGAGTAAGATCCTTCAAGTAAGTTGTCATTGTTGCAAACTCTCTAAAATATGTATGATCTATTAGTGTGGAAAAAATAAGCTTTATACGATCTTGTGATATGGAAGTAATAAAAGCGACAGACTGCATAATAAAGGTCCTTATCACAAGTGGCAATATAAAGTGACGTTCTTTTGCGCTAAGATTTTATACATCCAACCATAAAAGCACATGACAACCTCTGCTTCCCTCTGCAAAAGGCCTATCTTTTATTCTTGCCTTATAAGAGTCAAGGTGATTTCCACCTTTCCTTTTTACATTTTATCCTTTGGCAAGAACATTGTGTTGGAAAGATCCTGACATATATACCCAATTGGATGTAAGTTATCATGGTCTATTACTGTTGACATTACCCTTGAGGTAAAAGGTTGGGAGGCAATACTATAATCCCCTATCTTTCTTTGTGTCCGATTAAAACTCCATACCCATAAGTATTGCGTGAGTGTGAGCAATTGTGAAAGACTAAAGGATAGTTGAGTATGTGGACTTGTTGAAAAGCTCTTATATTGACTCTTTCCTATGTTACGATAAATTGCAATTGCTTCAATGACTAAGATCATAGTTTGTTAGTTTTCAATGAAGTTTCTGATTCATACTTGACATTGTGAATGAATTGTACCTTAGCATAAGAGTCCTATGACAATATATATATGTTGCTGTTATAAGAATGATCACGATGCCCTCATGTCCGTATTTTATTTTTATCGACACCTCTATCTCTAAACTTGTGGACATATTTTTCAATATCGGCTTTCGCTTGAGGACAAGCGAGGTCTAAGCTTGGGGGAGTTGATACGTCCATTTTGCATCATGTTTTTATGTTGATAATTATTGCACTATGGGTTGTTATTACACGTTATGTCACAATACGTATGCCTTTTCTCTCTTATTTTACAAGGTTTACATGAAGAGGGGGAATGCCGGCAGCTGGAATTCTGGGCTGGAAAAGGAGCAAACTTTGGAGACCTATTCCGCACAACTCAAAAAGCTCCGAAACTCCACGAAACACCGTTTCATAAAATATAAAAAAATATCTGGCGAAAGAGATCTGCGAGGGGGGCCACTGATGACCCACAACCGTAAGGGATCTATTGCAGCGTTTTTGATAAGTAAGAGTGTCGAACCCAACGAGGAGCAGAAGGTATTGATAAGTGGTTCTGAGCAAGGAATAACTGCAAGCACTGAAAGATAACTTTTTAGGGGTTTTCTTGATATAAGCAACAGGAAGGTAAAAGCGAGCAAGGTAAAAGACAATGGAGAATAACAAGTGGCCCAATCCTTTCTGAGCAAAGGAGAGGCCTAGCAACTGAACTTATAAAGGCTAAAGTGTTCTTGAGGACACACGGGAGAGGTAGTCATGTGCTTTCGCCATATTCCGTATCGGTACTATGTGATATGTTGATAAGTGTTGAGTGGGTGGATCTATGCTAGTACACTCTCTAGACTAAGATGAGTGCACTCTTATGATTAAACACCTTGCAAGCATCCGCAAATACAAGATAGTATTTAAGGCATAAGCCTAACCATAGCAATACGATCGGTGATCCATTGTTCCCTTGTGCAAAAGCGTGTGAACTGGGGTTCAGGTTTCTGTCACTCCGGCAACCCACCGTAAGCATTCTTTATACACAATGTATTCCCCTAGGTCCTTAACAAGGCGAAGTGTTGAGTGTTCGACTCACACAACACCACTAGTAAAATAACAACACAACTTAAGTATCAAACAACACATATTACTTCAACATCATATGACTACTAACAACAAGACTTTTCCCATGCCCTCAAGAACTAAAGTAACTACTCACAAGACATAAAAGAGATCATGATCAGTGGAGATAAATGGATGATAAACAATCTGGACATAATGATATTTCTCCAACAAAACTCAATAGCATTCACCACAAAGTAGTAATCAACACCGATGGAGTAGAGAGGATAGATAGTACGGATTACAACACAAGTTGCAATGGTGAGATGAGATTGGATGAAGATGGAGATGGTGCTGATGTTGGGGATGATGTTGATGATGATCTCGATGATGCCCGTGACGATGGTGATGACGATGGCGATGATCTCCCCTTCCGGGAGGTGATATCCCCGGCGGAATCTGCCCACCGGAGATGGCTTTTTCTTCTCTGTAGGTTTCCGCCACGGAGCGGCGGCGGAACTCCGTCAAAACTCTCCTTTTTAGGGTTTTTGGATGACAAAGAATATATATGCCAAAGGGGGCAGCCGGAGGTGGGCCAGGGGCTCCAGGCACCCTGCCCACACGGCCAGGGAGGGGCCCGCGCCAGGTGGCCGCCTGGGCGCCCTGTGGCCCCCCTCTGGTTGCTCTTTTGCATGCCTTCGTGATCCATCTGGAAAATACCCTCCGTCGATTTTCAGGTAATTTGGAGGTATTCTTCTTCAGCAACTCAGCGTCCACTTTTTACTGCTGAATCCTGCGTCTGCTGCTTCGGCACCGGAAAGTTGCAAACTGTGTAAAATAGGCCAAAACAACATAAGAACATCATCGTAATGTGAAATATATCAATGAATAAGGATGAATTACGATATAAAATAGTGATGCATTTTGGACGTATCAACACCCCCAAGCTTAGACCTCACTTGTCCCCAAGCGAATACTGAGCTCGGTAAACCTGTCCACAAGTTTAGAGAGTGAAGTGTCGATAAATAGATTACGGACAAGAAGCATCACAGTTTCTTCATCAAACTCAAATATCCTCAACAGCAATTTTCAACTCATAAAGCCCTTATAAAAGAGTGGTAACACTTATAATCAAAAGTAGGGCTAAGGAAACTCATCAAATCATGGCAAACATGTCCTTTGGTCAAAGAACAACTAATAGCTTTTACTTTTGCTCTTTCTCTTTATGTTTTGATGAGATTAATTGAAGCTTTTGAAAGAACATGTTATTAGGCAAGAAGTGAAAGTGTTAATACAAAGGAAGATGTTTGCTTTAGCTAGGCTTGACAAACAACTTACTTATCAAATGATAATGTCAACAAGGATATGATATGACAAATCTTAATGCAACTTTATATGAATGAATCCTCGTCAACATCAAATGTCTGCTCTCTTTAGGAATAGAAGGAAGTAGGAATAACTGACTCAACCTAAAACTAAGAGATAGGCCCTGCTCTAGGGAAGTAGGGAAAACTCATGTGCTATCCTTAAATCAAACAGAATGAAAACAAGTTTTGAGAGGTGCATGATTTGTCAATGAATGCTAATAGATGACTCAATTACTTCTCGAGCTGGACAAGTTTTGAGGAACGGCTCCCGCACGGGGACGATCACATCCCCTAATCTCCTTTGTTTATCGCTGCCAAAGTTTTCTGATTTCTCATGAACAAAGTGTGAAGGAGGGTTTGTTTGTTGTATTATCTTTTATGAGCCGGGCGCACTCATGCCAGTTCCTTCTCATATTAGGGGTTTGCAGATTAGACATACAATCCCAGGGTAAAACTTGTCCAACTTAGAAAGATCATGAATTAACTACTACTTCCTCATGAGCTAAAACAGGGGCACAAATAGAAGATTTTGAACATTTAAGGATAACACACAAATTCTATACTTTAGGAGGTGGTAGTGGAATACCACGAATAGGAAGGTATGGTGGACTCATATGGAAGGTATTGGTTTAAGGGTATGGATGCACAAGCAGAATTCCGCTTAGTACAGAGTTTAGGCTAGCAAAGGCTTTGAGAGAACAGACAATTGATGATGACTAAGATGCAAAGCAATATAAAGCATAAACATTAAAATAAGCATAACACATCAAGTTGTCTTCCTTGTCAGCATAACACTTCAAGCATAATAACATAAAGGTTTTGGCTATGTCGCTACTTTAAGAAAATCATGCTTGTTGTTATGACCAAAGCTATGTTTGCCAAGATTAAATAAAGTTTTCAAAGCCATACCTGATATAAGGTCAATACTCCCCATAAGAATCATCATATAAGGTCGATTGCGTGAAGAGAGTACCGAGTGCAGCAAAGGAACCAATAGACTTCTCATTAATATTCCATCATAGACGACTCCACACTCACGGATACAATCTCTCCACAGAAGGAGTGATAGACCTCAATGCACACACCTATTTCATATAATAACCTTCCTAAACATGATACGACTCTACTTGACTCTAAAAGACAAAAGATAAAGATAAAGATACCGGGCACTCCCCCAAGCTTGGAACAAGCCAAGGGAATACCATTACCCAAGGAGATTTCACTCCTCATTCTTGTTGACGTTGATCACGTAGTCCTCGGCGAAGCGCTTCCATGGAAGGGGTTCTCCAGTTTCATATGAGAAGTTTGTCTCCTGAATCCTGCATGCAGCACCCATACCCATGCGCATAAACCTTAGTTCATACTCACAGTTTTGGTGATGTAGATCATAAATTTGCCCTTGGAGCTCTTCAATTCTTTCTTCAGATGCGGTGATGCTTTTCCACATCTCCTTCATCTCCTTCAGGAAGTAGGTCTTCAGCTCTTTGATGATGTCAAAGTTAGCTTCAACACCACGCTCGATCATCTTCTTGTACTTGAAGACTTCTTGCTCCACTTCTTCTAGCCTGGCCTGGATGCTCCCCTCCTTGATAGGTCCCTTCAGATCTTCTTGATGAAGGACACCGTCCTCCATCCGAACAACCTGAGGGTGCTTCTTCACCTCAACGAGGTAAGGGTTGATGACGTTGACGACGAACTTGTCCTTGGGGGAACTTGGAGAAGCCATGGCACCTAGGTCCAGCTGAAAGATTCCCTGGCAGAAACAGATCGAAAAGAAAACACACGAAATCGCGAGATACGTTGCCGGAACAATCCGGGAAAATATACAGCAAAAATTTCTGCACAGAAAGGAAGGTAACAAGCTAAAGCGGGGTCGGAGACGGACTCCTGGGTGCCCAGGTGGCCTCCCGGCGCGGCCAGGAGGTAGGGCGCGCCAGGGGGGCGCCTGGGCCCCCTGGAGCTTGTCTCTGGCCCCACTTAGGCTTAGAATTTTACTAATTTTGCGAAAACTCATAATATGGAACTTTTATGGCGGTTCGCGATGTTTCCTTACCGTAATACATACCTTTTCTTATTCTGCTTCTGCTGGTGTCTGAAACAGGGCTGCAACATGTTCTTCGTGAGTTGTTGTGTATATCATATTCACATCAACATTGACAGGGTCTCCTGCTATGTAATGCTTAAGTCTTTGCCCATTCACAACTTGAGGTTTGGTGCCTTCAAAATTGTTAATCTTGATTGCACCAGACCGATAGACTTCTTCAATATGAAATGGCCCTTCCCACCTGGAAAGTAGTTTGCCTGGAGAAAACCTGAAACGGGATCTAAACTACAAAACTTTATCACCAACATTAAATTCACGTTTCAGAATCCTCCTATCATGCCACTTCTTTACCTTTTCCTTGAACATTTTAGCGCTCTCGTAAGCTTCACTTCTCCACTCATCTAGAGAAGTCAAGTTCATGAGACGCTTCTCACCAGCTAACTTTGGGTCACCATTAAACTCTCTAACAGCCCAGAAAGATTTGTGCTCTAATTCTAACGGCAAATGGCAAGCCTTGCCATACACCATCTTATAGGGGGGGACATGCCCATGGGGTTTTTGTAAGCAGTTCTATACGCCCACAAAGCATCTCCTAACTTATTTGACCAGTTCTTTCTATTTCTATTTACTGTCTTCTGTAAGATCAACTTGATCTCTCTATTGGTGAGCTCAACTTGCCCACTAGTCTGAGGATGGTACGGTGAAGCAATTCTATGATTGACATCGTACTTGGCTAAAGCTTTTCTAAAAGCTCCATGCGTGAAGTGTGATCCTCCATCAGTCAGGAGATACCTAGGTACACCGAACCTAGGAAAAATCACATCTTTGAGCATTTTCAAAGATGTCTTGTGATCAGCACTTTCAGTGGGGATCGCTTCAACCCACTTGGTCACATAATCTCAGCTACTAAAATGTGAGTGTACTTGTGCGAAGAAGGAAAAGGACCCATAAAATCAAAACCCCAGCAATCAAAAGGTTCAATCACTAGTGAGTAATTCATAGGCATCTCATTCCTTCTACTAATGTTACCAACTCTCTGACATTTATCACAGGCTAAAACATAATTTCTAGCATCCTTAAAGAGAGTAGGCCAATAAAAACCTGATTGAAGAACCTTATGTGCGGTCCTCTCACCGGCATGATGTCCTCCATAGGGACTATCATGACATTGTCTGAGAATGTCCTTCTGCTCATGTTCCGGTATGCATCTTCTCACGACCCCGTCTGGACCTTCTTTGAAAAGATGTGGGTCATCCCAAAAGTAGTGCCTCAAATCATGAAAGAACTTCTTTCTTTGCTGAAATGTTAAACCTGGAGGCAAATACTTCGCAACGATAAAATTAGCATAATCTGCAAACCAAGGATCGGAAAGAGACTGTACTTTTACAACGGCAAGTTGGTCGTCTGGAAAACTGTCGTTGACTGGGATGGGATCATGCGGTATATCTTCCATCCTTGAAAGATTGTCCGCCACCGGGTTGTCTTCTCCTTTCCTATCAACAATCTGCAAATCAAATTCTTGAAGAAGGAGTACCCATCTGATAAGCCTTGGCTTGGCATCCTTCTTTGTCATAAGGTACTTAATGGCAGCATGGTCAGTATGAATAATAACTTTGGAATCAACAATATACTGCCTAAACTTATCACAAGCAAACACTACAGCTAAGAATTCTTTCTTAGTAGTAGCATAATTCTTTTGAGCACTATCAAGGGTTTTACTAGCATAATGTATAACATTCAATTTCTTATCAACTCTTTGCCCTAAAACAGCTCCAACAGCAAAATCACTAGCATCACACATAATCTCAAAAGGTAAATTCCAGTCAGGTGGTTGTACTATAGGAGCGATTATTAAAGCTTTCTTAAGAACTTCAAAAGCTTCCTTACAATCTTCATCAAATACAAAAGGAACGTCCTTCCGGAGAAGATTAGTGAGGGGTCTCGAAGTCTTAGAAAAGTTTTTAATAAATCTTCTATAGAAACCAGCATGACCAAGAAAACTGCGAATACCTTTGATGTCCCTTGGATAGGGCATCCTCTCAATTGCTTCGATCTTGGCCTTGTCCACCTCAATTCCCCTTTCGGAAATCTTGTGGCCAAGAACAATTCCTTCGTTAACCATGAAGTGGCACTTCTCCCAGTTGAGTACCAGATTTGTCTCCTCACATCTCTGCAAAACTTTATTAAGGTTGTGGAGACAATGGTCAAAGGAAGTTCCATAGACGGAGAAATCGTCCATGAAGACTTCCACAATCTCCTCACAGAAACCATGAAAGATAGCATACATACACCTTTGAAAAGTAGCAGGGGCATTACATAAACCAAAAGGCATACGCCTGTAAACATAAGTACCAAAGGGACAAGTAAAAGTGGTCTTCTCTTGATCAACAGTGTTAACATGAATATGAGAGAAGCCAGAATAACCATCGAGGTAACAAAAGTGGGTATTTTTGGATAACCTTTCAAGCATTTGGTCGATGAACGGCAGCGGGTAGTGATCCTTCCTGGTTGCCTTGTTCAGCTTCCTGTAATCAATATACATTCTATATCCAATAATAATTCTCTGAGGTATTAGTTCATTCTTATCATTAGGAACCACAGTTGTACCTCCTTTCTTAGGAACACAATGTACCGGGCTTACCCACTTACTATCAGCTATAGGGTAGATAATACCTGCGGCTAGAAGGTTGAGAATCTCAGTTCTTACAATATCCATCATCTTCGGGTTCAACCGTCGTTGATGATCAACAACTGGTTTAGCATCGGGCTCAAGGTTGATAGTATGTTGACAGATAGACGGGCTAATCCCCTTTAGGTCATCAAGGGTATAGCCAATTGCACCTCGGTGTTTACGAAGTACTTCCAATAGTCGCTCTTCTTCATATCCTGAAAGGTTAGAGTTGATAATAACAGGATATGCTTTTTTTTCATCTAAATAAGCATACTTGAGCGTATCGGGAAGAGGTTTAAGGTCGAACACCGGGTCTTCTTTTGGTTTTGATAAAATTCCCAAAGGTTCAACTGGAAGGTTGTGCTTCAGGATAGCAGGTTGTCTCAAGAATATTTCATCTAGTTCATTTCTTTCCTGCATATGCAAATCATTCTCGTGGTCCTCCATATATTGCTGCAAAGGATCATTAGGGGGAATAGCAATAGAAGCAATACTTTCGATAATTTTATCATCATTAGGTAAATCGGTACCACGAGGCTGCTTAGAGAACTTAGAAAAATTAAATTCATATGGCTCACCATTGAATTCAACAGAAACTTTACCTTTCTTGCAATCTATTATAGCTCCACAAGTTCTAAGAAAAGGTCTACCAAAAATAATAGGACAAAAATTGTCCCTCTCTAAACCAAGTACTAGAAAGTCGGTAGGGTATTTTACCTTTCCACATAGGACTTCAACGTCTCTCATAATTCCGATAGGAGAGATAGTTGTTCTGTTTGCAAGATGGATGGTAACATCAACTCCTTCAAGTTCACAAGGGGAAATCTCACCAATGATCTCTTCACAAAGTGACTAGGGGATAGCACTAGCACTCAATCCCAAATCGCATAGCACATAATAATTGTGATCTCCTATTTTAACAGATACTACTGGAGTACCTGAAATTGGGCCTTTATTCTTGGCTGTGACAAGGTTAGTGGAAACAACACAAAATTTTACATTGGAATCCAAAACATCATTAGTAACAAGGTCTTTAACCAATGCAACTTGAGGATCGACCTTGATCTGGTCCTCAGGCTCATCAATTCTTCTCTCACTTTTATTTATTACGCCTATCACAAGAGAGTGCTCCCTTATCCTTGCGGGAAAAGGAGGCTTTTCATATATAACTGCATGCAAAATAGGGTCAGCAACATGAATATCAACAGGTAACTCTTTGAAAGGTTCATGATGCTGATCTCTCTTCTTTTTAAAAGAATCAACGTGAGAGGCAAAATCCTTACAGAAATCAATCATTAGATGGGAATCAAGACCAATCTTAGAGAAAAATGTATTGAAGTAATCAGTTTTCACATAGCTCTCAATATAATCATGCTCATAATTTATAGCGGGTTCAATACCTTTATCGATTTCCCAATCTTCGTTATTCCTCTGGATCCTTTCAATGAGATCCCACCTTTCTTCAACACTCTTCGTCTGAAATACCCCACTAGAGGAGGCATCCAGCATCTCCTTATCCTGACGAGAAAGCCTGGCATAAAAATTTGTAAGTATAATTTCCTTGGGGAGCTCCTGAATAGGACATTTGAGCATTAGGGACTTCAATCTCCCCCAAGCTTGAGCAATACTTTCTCCGTCACAAGACCTAAAGTTATAGATATAGTTCCTGTCTCGATGAATTTCATGAAGAGGATAAAACTTGGTATAAAAGAGAGACATAAGCTCTTGCCAATCAAGCAAGTGTGAGTTATCGAGAAGCTTATACCAACCTGAAGCTTTATCTATAAGCTATACAGAGAACAATTTCCTCATGACAAACTCCATTGACACACCTGCGAGCTTAAATAATGAACATAGTTGTGACAGATATAGCAAGTGTTCACCGGGATGTCTGTCTCCTGCATAACGATTAGCCAAAACATAATCGATAATACCAGCTGGTATTTTATAGGGCACAATTTCAGTAGGGGGAGGAGCAACCACCACAGGTGTGGGGCGTCTTCCCACAAGCAACGATCCAATAGCAAGGTTGTCCATAAGGACCAAGAGCAGCAACAGCAAAATAAAAATAGAAATATAAAAACTTCCTTACCAGCTTCACTTACCAATAGCGCTACACTCCCCGGCAACGGCGCCAGAAAACGGTACTTGATGACCCACAACCGTAAGGGATCTATTGCAGCGTTTTCGATAAGTAAGAGTGTCGAACCCAACGAGGAGCAGAAAGTATTGATAAGTGGATCTGAGCAAGGAATAACTGCAAGCACTGAAAGATAACTTTTTAGGGGTTTTCTTGATATAAGCAACAGGAAGGTAAAAGCGAGCAAAGTAAAAGGCAATGGAGAGTAACAAGGGCCCAATCCTTTCTGAGCAAAGGAGAGGCCTAGCAACTGAACTTATAAAGGCTAAAGTGTTCTTGAGGACACACGGGAGAGGTAGTCATGTGCTTTCGCCATATTCCGTATCGGTACTATGTGATGTGTTGATATGTGTTGAGTGGGTGGATCTATGCTAGTACACTCTCTAGACTAAGATGAGTGCACTCTTATGATTAAACACCTTGCAAGCATCCGCAAATACAAGATAGTATTTAAGGCATAAGCCTAACCATAGCAATACGATCGGTGATCCATTGTTCCCTTGTGCAAAAGCGTGCGAACTGGGGTTCAGGTTTCTGTCACTCCGGCAACCCACCATAAGCATTCTTTATACACAATGTATTCCCCTAGGTCCTTATCAAGGCGAAGTGTTGAGTGTTCGACTCACACAACACCACTAGTAAAATAACAACACAACTTAAGTATCAAACAACACATATTACTTCAACATCATATGACTACTAACAACAAGACTTTTCCCATGCCCTCAAGAACTAAAGTAACTACTCACAAGACATAAAAGAGATCATGATCAGTGGAGATAAATGGATGATAAACAATCTGGACAAAATGATATTTCTCCAACAAAACTCAATAGCATTCACCACAAAGTAGTAATCAACACCGACGGAGTAGAGAGGATAGATAGTACTTATTACAACACAAGTTGCAATGGTGAGATGAGATTGGATGAATATGGAGATGGTGCTGATGTTGGGGATGATGTTGATGATGATCTCGATGATGCCCGTGACGATGGTGATGACGATGGCGATGATCTCCCCTTCCGGGAGGTGATCTCCCCGGCGGAATCTGCCCGCCGGAGATGGATTTTTCTTCTCTGTAGGTTTCCGCCACGGAGCGGCGGCAGAACTCCGTCAAAAATCTCCTTTTTAGGGTTTTTGGATGACGAAGAATATATATGCCAAAGGGGGCAGCCGGAGGTGGGCCAGGGGCTCCAGGCGCCCTGCCCACGCGGCCAGGGAGGGGCCCGCGCCAGGTGGCCGCCTGGGCGCCCTGTGGCCCCCCTCTGGTTGCTCTTTTGCGTGCCTTCGTGATCCGTTTGGAAAATACCCTCCGTCGATTTTCAGGTAATTTGGAGGTATTCTTCTTCAGCAACTCAGCGTCCACTTTTTACTGCTGAATCCTCCGTCTGCTGCTTCGGCACCGGAAAGTTGCAAACTGTGTAAAATAGGCCAAAACAACATAAGAACATCACCGTAATGTGAAATATATCAATGAATAAGGATGAATTGCAATATAAAATAGTGATGCATTTTGGACGTATCAGCCACCACCTGTCCACGAGGGTGGGAGCACCCCCCCCCCCTGGGCGCGCCCCCTGCCTCGTGGGCCAGCCGGTGACCCCCTGATGCCCATCTTCTCCTATATGAGGTGTTTTGACCTAGAAAAAACAAAAGGAGGCTTTCGGGACCAGACGCCGCCGTCTCGAGGCGGAACCTTGGCGGAACCAATCTAGGGCTCCGGAAGAGCTGTTCTGTCGGGGTGTTCTGCCGGGGATACTTCCCTCCGGGAGGGTGAAATCGTCACCGCCGTCATCACCAACAACTCTCCCATCTTGGGGAGGGTTATCTTCATCAACATCTTCACCAGCACCATCTCCTCTCAAACCCTAGTTCATCTCTTGTATCCAATCTTTGTACCAAAACCTCAGATTGGTACCTGTAGGTTGCTAGTAGTGTTGATTACTCCTTGTAGTTGACGCTAGTTGGTTTACTTGGTGGAAGATCATATGTTTCGATCGATTATGCATATTAATACCCCTCTGATTATGAATATGAATATGTGTTGTGAGTAGTTACGCTTGTTCCTGAGGACATGGGAGAAGTCTGCTATAAGTAGTCATGTGAATTTGGTATTCGTTCGATACTTTGATGAGATGTATGTTGTCTCTCCTCTAGTGGTGTCATATGAACGTCGACTACATGACACTTCACCATTGTTTGGGCCTAGAGGAAGGCCTTGGGAAGTAATAAGTAGATGATGGGTTGCTAGAGTGACAGAAGCTTAAACCCTAGTTCATGTGTTGCTTCGTAAGGGGCTGATTTGGATCCCTATGTTTCATGCTATGGTTAGGTTTACCTTAATACTTCTTTTGTAGTTGCGGATGCTTGAATTAGAGGTTAATCATAAGTGGGATGCTTGTCCAAGTAAGGACAGCACCCAAGCACCGGTCCACCCACATACCAAATTATCAAAGTAACGAACGCGAATCATATGAATGTGATGAAAACTAGCTTGACGATAATTCCCATATGTCCTCGGGAGCGCTTTCCTTCATATAAGAGTTTGTCCAGGCTTGTCCTTTGCTACAAAAATGATTGGGCCATCTTGTTGTACCTTATTTACTTTTACTTTTTGTCACTTGCTACCAATTATCTTATCACAAAACTATCTATTACCGATAATTTCAGTGCTTGCAGAAAATACATTACTGAAAACTACCTATCATTTCATTCTGCTCCTCGTTGGGTTCGACACACTTACTTATCAAAAGGACTACGATAGATCCCCTACACTTCTGGGTCATCAACCGCTATCCAGCATGCATCTAGAGTATTAAGTTCATAAGAACAGAGTAACACCTTAGGCAAGATGACATGATGTAGAGGGATAAACTCAAGCAATATGATACAAACCCCATCTTTTTATCCTCAATGGCAACAATAAAATACGTGCCTTGCTGGCCCTGCTGTCACTGGTAAAGGAGACCGCAAGATTGAACCAAAAGCCAAGCATTTCTCCCATTGCAACAACTAACGATCTAGTAGGCCAAACCAAACTGATAATTCGAAGAGAATTGCAAGGATATTTAAATCATGCATAAAAGATTTCAAAAAAGAATCCAATATTTTTCATAGATAATCTTGATCATAAACCCACAATTCATCGGATCTCGACAAACACACCGCAAAAAGAATTACATCGAAAGATCTCCAAGAAGATCGAGGACAACTTTGTATTGAGATTCAAAGAGAGAGAAGAAGTCATCTAACTAATAACTATGGACCCGAAGGTCTGTGGTAAACTACTCACAACTCATCGAAGAGGCTATGGTGTTGATGTAGAAGCCCTCCGTGATGGATGCCCCCTCCGGTGGAGCTCCAGAATAGGCCCCAAGATGGTATCTCACGGGTACAGAAGGTTGCGGCGGTGGAATTAGGGTTTCATGGTGCTCCTCAATGGTTTCAGGGTACGTAGGTATATATAGGAGGAAGAGGGACGTAGGGGAGCCACGGGGGGCTTCGAGGGTGGGGGCACACCTACCCCCCTGGGCGCACCCCCTGCCCTCGTGGCCGCCTCGTTTGCTTCCTGGCGTTTACTCCAAGTCTTCTGTGTTGATATTGTTCCAAAAATACCTCTCCCGAAGGTTTCATTCCGTTTGGACTCCGTTTGATATTCTTTTTCTGCAAAACACTGAAATAGGCAAAAAAAATAGCAATCTGCACTGGACCTTGGGTCAGTAAGTTAGTCCCAAAAATAATATAAAAGTGTATAATAAAGCCCATTAAACATCCAAAACAGATAATATAATAGCATGGAACAATAAAAAATTATAGATACGTTGGAGACGTATCAAATTCCTAGATTGTTCATGTCATCGTCATTTATGGATTTAACTAATGCTATATTCCGAATTATTTCAGCAACCCGCTCTGCTTCTAAATCTAAAAGATCATTAACAGATTTCGCTATCTCTTTTTCATTTGAAGCCAAAGTAATTACTAAGTCATTTGCCTTATCAATAATTTCATGCTTAGTAAAATGCATAATGGAATTACTCTTATCAAAAGACATACATGTAGTTGCCCCGACATCTCGAAGCATGGCCGCCCTCTTGGCGCGCGCTAACTACAGGTCATCAGCGTCTATGCCCTGGATCCGACCGCTGACACGCCTGCCAGCTGTGACCGGATCCGGAATGCCACTGAAGGTGACCAACTCATTTGTAGTCCTCTCCCTAGGCGTGCGGATAACTCCAGTCGAAATAAGGAGGGAAGGAGACCATGGATCCACCTACTCAACAGTCTCATTCCCCCCCAAGCCGTCAGCGCGTCGTGAAGCTGACATCGGAGGAGGAGATTTGCGGGCCTCCTGCCCGCGCTCCTGGTCATGCCGCCCGGGGCTGCCCTATGGTGAGAAGGCGCCGCGGACCTCCAGCCCGCGCCCCCCCCCCCATAGGACTAGGAGCCACTGCGGGTGAAGTGGAG
>LR738715.1:600713540-600727857 GCA_902687465.1 Secale cereale | reverse complement strand
CCCGGCTGTCCTTCGGGCGCACGGTAGTTTCTGGAATGTTGATTTTTTATATAATTTTTCTGGATTTTTACTGGCAGTTCTCGTAACATGAAAACCTGAAATACAAAAACAGCCGAAAACAGAAACTGGCACTGGGGTGCACTGAGTTAATAGGTTAGTCCAAATATGATCAAAAGTGTATGGAAGTGTACAAATATCATAGCAATATCACCCAAAAGAGGCATGGAGCAAGCAGAAATTATAGATACGTTTTGGACGTATCAGTCCGTAATCTCATCTCCCTCCTCGGGAATCGGTGTATCTTCAATCTCAAGCTCAAGCATATATGTGCCCCCGGCACGTGTCCACTTGATCACATCCGGTACAAACTCCACACTGGTTACACTGACTAGTAACCTCGCAGCTCCGTGTGCCCGAGTAAAAGGCATGTCTACTTGTTTCGTCTTACCGATGATAGACCCCAAACTCCAAGCTACCAAGAATTGATTAATATATTTTCGTGGTGCACCATAAAAGCAAACCCAAATCTTCTCTAAGGGTGTACCCTCGGGCTCCTTCTCCTTCCACTCATCAAAGGCCAAGACGATACTTGTACTCTATACTCTGCACATGCCATACTTGAGTGTATGAACCTAATCCTCCTTAGTGGGAAAGCCAACCTTGTAGGTCTGGTGCTCCAACCTGATAAGATCCCACTGATGGTTGCTTGACACTAAGTCATGCAACTGTCACACAATCTGCGCCTCTATTAAAGTCCCATTGGTAACCTTGACAACAGCAGGGAATGAGCTCTCTTGCACATGTGTCACCGGTGCCACATCCGGTGACTCAAAAAACATAAGTTCCTGACAACAGACTCCATAAACATTAACCATCGGCTTGGGGCTGATACGTCCAAAATGCATCACTATTTTATATCGTAATTCATCCTTATTCATTGATATATTTCACATTACGACGATGTTCTTATGTTGTTTTGGCCTATTTTACACAGTTTGCAACTTTCCGGTGCCGAAGCAGCAGACGCAGGATTCAGCGGTAAAAAGTGGACGCTGAGTTGCTGAATAAGAATACCTCCAAATTACCTGAAAATCGACGGAGGGTATTTTCCAGAAGGATCACGAAGATACGCAAAAGAGCAACCAGAGGGGGCCACAGGGTGCCCAGGCGGCCACCAGGCGCGGCCCCCACCCTAGCCGCGCCGGGAGGGCGCTTGGAGCCCCTGGCCCACTCCAGGCTCCCCCCTCTGGCCTATATACTCCTCGTTATCCAGAAACCCTAAAAGGGGGGAGTTTACGGAGTTCCGCCGCCGCTCCGTGGCGGAAACCTACAGAGAAGAAAAGCCATCTCCGGCGGGCAGATTCCGCCGGGGAGATCACCTCCCGGAAGGGGAGATCATCGCCATCGTCATCACCATCGTCACGGGCATCATCGAGATCATCATCAACATCATCCTCAACATCAGCACCATCTCCATCTTCATCCAATCTCATCTCACAATTGCAACTTGTGTTGTAATCGGTACTATCTATCCTCTCTACCCTATCGGTGTTGATTACTACTTTGTGGTGAATGCTATTGAGTTTTGTTGGAGAAATATCATTGTGTCCAGATTGTTTATCATCCATCTATCTCCACTGATCATGATCTCTTTTATGTCTTGTGAGTAGTTACTTTAGTTCTTGAGGACATGGGAGAAGTCTTGTTGTTAGTAGTCATATGATGTTGAAGTAATATGTGTTGTTTGATACTTAAGTTGTGTTGTTATTTTCCTAGTGGTGTTGTGTGTGTCGAACACTCAACACTTCGCCTTATTAAGGACCTAGGGGAATACATTGTGTACAAAGAATGCTTACGGTGGGTTGCCGGAGTGACAGAAACCTGAACCCCAGTTCGCACGCTTTTGCACAAGGGAACAATGGATCATCGATCGTATTGCTATGGTTAGGCTTTTGCCTTAAATACTATCTTGTATTTGCGTATGCTTGCAAGGTGTTTAATCATAAGAGTGCACTCATCTTAGTCCAGAGGGTGTACTAGCATAGATCCACCCACTCAACACTTATCAACACATCACATAGTACCGATACGGAATATGGCGAAAGCACATGACTACCTCTCCCGTGTGTCCTCAAGAACACTTTAGCCTTTATAAGCTCAGTTGCTAGGCCTCTCCTTTGCTCAGAAAGGATTGGGCCACTTGTTACTCTCCAGTGCCTTTTACTTTGCTCGCTTTTACTTTCCTGTTGCTTATATCAAGAAAACCCCTAAAAAGTTATCTTTCAGTGCTTGCAGTTATTCCTTGCTCAGAATCACTTATCAATACCTTCTGCTCCTCGTTGGGTTCGACACTCTTACTTATCGAAAACGCTGCAATAGATCCCTTACGGTTGTGGGTCATCAAGTACCGTTTTATGGCGCCGTTGTCGGGGAGTGTAGCGCTATTGGTAAGTGAAGCTGGTAAGGAAGTTTTTATATTTCTGTTTTTATTTTGCTGATGCTGCTCTTTGTCCTTATGGACAACCTTGCTATTGGATCGTTGCTTGTGGGAAGACGCCCCACATCTGTGGTGGTTGCTCCTCCCCCTACTGAAATTGTGCCCTATAAAATACCAGCTGGTATTATCGATTATGTTTTGGCTAATCGTTATGCAGGAGACAGACATCCCGGTGAACACTTGCTATATCTGTCACAACTATGTTCATTATTTAAGCTTGCAGGTGTATCAATGGAGTTTGTCATGAGAAAATTGTTCTCCGTATCGCTTATAGATAAAGCTTCAGATTCGTATAAGCTTCTCGATAACTCACACTTGCTTGATTGGCAAGAGCTTATGTCTCTCTTTTATACCATATCCTCTTCATGAAATTCATCGAGACAGGAACTATATCTATAACTTTAGGTCTCGTGACGGAGAAAGCATTGCTCAAGCTTGGGGGAGATTGAAGTCCCTAATGCTCAAATGTCCTATTCATGAGCTCCCCAAGAAAATTATACTTACAAATTTTTATGCCAGGCTTTCTCGTCAGGATAAGGAGATGCTGGATGCCTCCTCTAGTGGGGTATTTCAGACAAAGAGCATTGAAGAAAGGTGGGATCTCATTGAAAGGATCCAGAGGAATACCGAAGATTGGGAAATCGATAAAGGTATTGAACCCGCTATAAATTATGAGCATGATTATATTGAGAGCTATGTGAAAACTGATTACTTCAATACCTTTTGCTCTAAGATTGGTCTTGATTCCCATCTAATGATTGATTTCTATAAGGATTTTGCCTCTCACGTTGATTCTTTTAAAAAGAAGAGAGATCAGCATCATGAACCTTTCAAAGAGTTACCTGTTGATATTCATGTTGCTGACCCTATTTTGCATGCAGTTATATATGAAAAGCCTCCTTTTCCCGAAAGGATAAGGAAGCACTCTCTTGTGACAGGCATAATAAATAAAAGTGAGAGAAGAATTGATGAGCCTGAGGACCAGATCAAGGTCGATCCTCAAGTTGCATTGGTTAAAGACCTTGTTACTAATGATGTTTTGGATTCCAATGTAAAATTTTGTGTTGTTTCCACTAACCTTGTCACAGCCAAGAATAAAGGCCCAATTTCAGGTACTCCAGTAGTATCTGTTAAAATAGGAGATCACAATTATTATGGGCTATGCGATTTGGGATCGAGTGCTAGTGCTATCCCCTATTCACTTTATCAAGAGATCATCGGTGAGATTTCACCTTGTGAACTTGAAGAAGTTGATGTTACCATTCATCTTGCAAACAGAGCAGCTATCTCTCCTATCGGAGTTGTGAGAGACGTTGAAGTCCTATGTGGAAAGGTAAAATACCCTACCGACTTTCTAGTACATGGTTCAGTGAGGGACAATTTTTGTCCTATTATTTTTGGTAGACCTTTTCTCAGAACTTGTGGGGCTATAATAGATTGCAAGAAAGGTAAAGTTTCTGTTGAATTCAATGGTGAGCCATATGAATTTAACTTTTCTAAGTTCTCTAAGCAGCCTCGTGGTACCGATTTGCCTAGTGATGATAAAATTATTGAAAGTATTGCTTCTATTGCTATTCCCCCTAATGATCCTTTGCAGCAATATATGGAGGACCACGAGAATGATTTGCATATGCAGGAAAGAAATGAACTAGATGAAATATTCTTGAGACAACCTGCTATCCTGAAGCACAACCTTCCGGTTGAACCTTTGGGAATTTTATCAAAACCAAAAGAAGACCCGGTGTTCGACCTTAAACCTCTTCCCGATACGCTCAAGTATGCTTATTTAGATGAAAAGAAAGTATATCATGTTATTATCAACTCTAACCTTTCAGGATATGAAGAAGAGCGACTATTGGAAGTACTTCGTAAACACCGAGGTGCAATTGGCTATACCCTTGATGGCCTTAAGGGGATTAGCCCGTCTATCTGTCAACATACTATCAACCTTGAGCCCGATGCTAAGCCAGTTGTTGACCATCAACGACGGTTGAACCCGAAGATGATGGATGTTGTAAGAACTGAGATTCTCAAGCTTCTAGCCGCAGGTATTATCTACCCTATAGCTGATAGTAAGTGGGTAAGCCCGGTACATTGTGTTCCTAAGAAAGGAGGTACAACTGTGGTTCCTAATGATAAGAATGAACTAATACCTCAGAGAATTATTATTGGATATAGAATGTGTATTGATTACAGGAAGCTAAACAAGGCAACCAGGAAGGATCACTACCCGTTGCCGTTCATCGACCAAATGCTTGAAAGGTTATCCAAAAATACCCACTTTTGTTACCTCGATGGTTATTCTGGCTTCTCTCAAATTCATGTTAACACTGCTGATCAGGAGAAGACCACTTTTACTTGTCCCTATGGTACTTATGCTTACAGGCGTATGCCTTTTGGTTTATGTAATGCCCCTGCTACTTTTCAAAGGTGTATGTCTGCTATCTTTCATGGTTTCTGTGAGGAGATTGTGGAAGTCTTCATGGACGATTTCTCCGTCTAAGGAACTTCCTTTGACCATTGTCTCCACAACCTTAATAAAGTTTTGCAGAGATGTGAGGAGAAAAATCTGGTACTCAACTTGGAGAAGTGTCACTTCATGGTTAACGAAGGAATTGTTCTTGGTCACAAGATTTCCGAAAGGGGAATTGAGGTGGACAAGGCCAAGATCGAAGCAATTGAGAGGATGCCCTATCCAAGGGACATCAAAGGTATTCGCAGTTTTCTCGGTCATGCTGGTTTCTATAGAAGATTTATTATAGACTTTTCTAAGACTTCGAGACCCCTCACTAATCTTTTCCAGAAGGACGTTCCTTTTGTATTTGATGAAGATTGTAAGGAGGCTTTTGAAGTTCTTAAGGAAGCTTTCATAACCGCTCCTATAGTACAACCACCTGACTAGAATTTACCTTTTGAGATTATGTGTGATGCTAGTGATTTTGCTGTTGGAGCTGTTTTAGGGCAAAGGGTTGATAAGAAATTGAATGTTATACATTATGCTAGTAAAACCCTTGATAGTGCTCAAAAGAATTATGCTACTACTGAGAAGGAATTCTTAGTTGTAGTGTTTGCTTGTGATAAGTTTAGGCAGTATATTGTTGATTCCAAAGTTATTATTCATACTCACCATGCTGCCATTAAGTACCTTATGACAAAGAAGGATGCCAAGCCTAGACTTATCATATGGGTACTCCTTCTTCAAGAATTTTATTTGCAGATTGTTGATAGAAAAGGAGAAGACAATCCGGTGGCGGACAATCTTTCAAGGATGGAAGATATACCGCATGATCCCATCCCAGTCAACGACAGTTTTCCAGACGACCAACTTGCCGTTGTAAAAGTACAATCTCTTTCCGATCCTTGGTTTGCAGATTATGCTAATTTTATCGTTGCGAAGTATTTGCCTCCAGGTTTAACATTTCAGCAAAGGAAGAAGTTCTTTCATGATTTGAGGCACTACTTTTGGGATGACCCACATCTTTTAAAAGAAGGTCCAGACGGGATCGTGAGAAGATGCATACCGGAACATGAGCAGAAGGACATTCTCAGACAATGTCATGATAGTCCCTATGGAGGACATCATGCCGGTGAGAGGACTGCACATAAGGTTCTTCAATCAGGTTTTTATTGGCCTACTCTCTTTAAGGATGCTAGAAATTATGTTTTAGCCTGTGATAAATGTCAGAGAGTTGGTAACATTAGTAGAAGGAATGAGATGCCTATGAATTACTCACTAGTGATTGAACCTTTTGATTGCTGGGGTTTTGATTTTATGGGCCCTTTTCATTCTTCGCACAAGTACACTCACATTTTAGTAGCTGTTGATTATGTGACCAAGTGGGTTGAAGCAATCCCCACTGAAAGTGCTGATCACAAGACATCTTTGAAAATGCTCAAAGATGTGATTTTCCCTAGGTTTGGTGTACCTAGGTATCTCATGACTGATGGAGGATCACACTTCATGCATGGAGCTTTTAGAAAAGCTTTAGCCAAGTACGATGTCAATCATAGAATTGCTTCACCGTACCATCCTCAAACTAGTGGGCAAGTTGAGCTCA
This sequence comes from Secale cereale, assembly GCA_902687465.1. Lineage (NCBI taxonomy): Eukaryota > Viridiplantae > Streptophyta > Magnoliopsida > Poales > Poaceae > Secale > Secale cereale. The sequence continues at coordinate 600,721,302 of LR738715.1, read as the reverse complement.
CCAATAGAGAGATCAAGTTGATCTTATAGAAGACAGTAAACAGAAATAGAAAGGACTGGTCAAATAAGTTAGGAGATGCTTTGTGGGCGTATATAACTGCTTACAAAAACCCCATGGGCATGTCCCCCTATAAGATGGTTTATGGCAAGGCTTGCCATTTGCCATTAGAATTAGAGCACAAAGCTTTCTGGGCTATTAGAGAGCTTAATGTTGACCCAAAGTTAGCTGGTGAGAAGCGTCTCATGAACTTGACTTCTCTAGATGAGTGGAGAAGTGAAGCTTACGAGAGCGCTAAAATGTTCAAGGAAAGGGTAAAGAAGTGGCATGATAGGAGGATTCTGAAACGTGAATTTAAGGTTGGTGATAAAGTTTTGTTGTTTAGATCCTGTTTCAGGTTTTCTCCAGGCAAACTACTTTCCAGGTGGGAAGGGCCATTTCATATTGAAGAAGTCTATCGGTCTGGTGCAATCAATATTAACAGTTTTGAAGGCACCAAACCTCAAGTTGTGAATGGGCAAAGACTTAAGCATTACATAGCAGGAGACCCTGTCAATGTTGATGTGAATATGATATACACAACAACTCACAAAGAACATGTTGCAGCCCTGTTTCAGACACCAGCAGAAGCAGAATAAGAAAAGGTATGTATTACGGTAAGGAAACATCGCGAACCGCCATAGAAGTTCCATATTATGAGTTTTTGCAAAATTAGGAAAATTCTAAGCCTAAGTGGAGCCGGAGACAAGCTCCAGGGGGCTCAGGCGCCCCCCTGGCGCGGCCTACCTCCTGGCCGCGCCGGGAGGCCGCCTGGGCACCCAGGAGTCCGTCTCCGACCCCACTTTAGCTTGTTACCTTCCTTTCTGTGCAGAAACTTTTGCTATATATTTGCCCGGATTGTTCCGGCAACGTATCTCACGATTTTGTGTGTTTTCTTTTCGATCTGTTTCTGCCAGGGTAAAAAGTTATGTTAGAGATGTCTTCTTGTGGCTCGAGCGGAGAGGACTTCTTGGGATGGCGTCTACGTCAAGTCCAGAAGGATCTTAATCAAGGGAAGCACGTTGACTGGGCTACCGAAGAAGAGATTGCCGCAAGACAAGCGGAGATGGAGCGCTCCGTGAGGGAGGAAGTCAAGACTATCACTGCCCAACAACAAGGAGGCCCAAGCAATCCCATCATGGTAGGATCTGTCCAATCTCATTATGATCTTTCTCTTAACCTTTCAGGGCCCTCTACTTCACTTGAAGATCAACGTACGCTCTCCACCATCTCCGAGGCTTATCGCATCACCAATCAGCTGTGCGAAGATTTCCGTGTACTAAAGGTACAAGTGGAGATCTTGGAGAAGGAAAACCAAACCCTTCGCCGTGTCATAAGAGATTTGAAGAATCAACGTCAACAATAATGAGGAGTGAAATCTCCTTGGGTAATGGCATCCCCTCGGCTTGTTCCAAGCTTGGGGGAGTGCCCGGTATCTTTATCTTTATCTTTTGTCTTTTAGAGTCAAGTAGAGTCGTATCATGTCTAGGGAGGTTATTATATGAAATAGGTGTGTGCATTGAGGTCTATCACTCCTTCTGTGGAGAGATTGTATCCGTGAGTGTGGAGTCGTCTATGATGGAATATTAATGAGAAGTCTATTGGTTCCTTTGCTGCACTCGGTATTCTCTTCACGCAATCGACCTTATATGATGATTCTTATGGGGAGTATTGACCTTATATCAGGTATGGCTTTGAAAACTTTATTTAATCTTGGCAAACATAGCTTTGGTCATAACAACAAGCATGATTTTCTTAAAGTAGCGACATAGCCAAAACCTTTATGTTATTATGCTTGAAGTGTTATGATGACAAGGAAGACAACTTCATGTGTTATGCTTATTTTAATGTTTATGCTTTATATTGCTTTGCATCTTAGTCATCATCAATTGTCTGTTCTCTCAAAGCCTTTGCTAGCCTAAACTCTGTACTAAGCGGAATTCTGCTTGTGCATCCATACCCTTAAACCAATACCTTCCATATGAGTCCACCATACCTTCCTATTCGTGGTATTCCACTACCACCTCCTAAAGTATAGAATTTATGTGTTATCCTTAAATGTTCAAAATCTTCTATTTTGTGCCCCTGTTTTAGCTCATGAGGAAGTAGTAGTTAATTCATGATCTTTTTAAGTTGGACAAGTTTTACCCCGGGATTGCATGTCTAATCTGCAAACCCCTAATACGAGGAGGAACTGGCATGAGTGCGCCCGGCTCATAAAAGATAATACAACAAACAAACCCTCCTTCACGCTTTGTTCATGAGAAATCAGAAAACTTTTGGCAGTGATAAACAAAGGAGATTAAGGGGATGTGATCGTCCCCATGCGGGAGCCGTTCCTCGAAACTTGTCCAGTTTGAGAAGTAATTGAGTTGTCTATTAGCATTCGTTGACAAATCATGCACCTCTCAAAACTTGTTTTCATTCTGTTTGATTTAAGGATAGCACATGAGTTTTCCCTACTTCCCTAGAGCAGGGCCTATCTCTTAGTTTTAGGTTGAGTCAGTTATTCCTACTTCCTTCCATTCTTAAAGAGAGCAGACATTTGATGTTGACGAGGATTCATTCATATAAAGTTGCATTAAGATTTGTCATATCATATCCTTGTTGACATTATCATTTGATAAGTAAGTTGTTTGTCAAGCCCAGCTAAAGCAAACATCTTCCTTTGTGTTAACACTTTCACTTCTTGCCTAATAACATGTTCTTTCAAAAGCTTCAATTAATCTCATCAAAACATAAAGAGAAAGAGCAAAAGTAAAAGCTATTAGTTGTTCTTTGATCAAAGGACATGTTTGCCATGATTTGATGAGTTTCCTTAGCCCTACTTTTGATTATAAGTGTTACCACTCTTTTATAAGGGCCTTATGAGTTGAAGATTGTTGTTGAGGATATTTGAGTTTGGTGAAGAAACGGTGATGCTTCTTGTCCGTATTCTATTTATCGACACTTCACTCTCTAAACTTGTGGACAGGTTTACCGAGCTCAGTATTCGCTTGGGGACAAGCGAGGTCTAAGCTTGGGGGTGTTGATACGTCCAAAATGCATCCCTATTTTATATCGTAATTCATCCTTATTCATTGATATATTTCACATTACGATGATGTTCTTATGTTGTTTTGGCCTATTTTACACAGTTTGCAACTTTCCGGTGCCGAAGCAGCAGACGCAGGATTCAGCGGTAAAAAGTGGACGCTGAGTTGCTGAAGAAGAATACCTTCAAATTACCTGAAAATCGACGGAGGGTATTTTTTAGAAGGATCACGAAGATACGCAAAAGAGCAACCAGAGGGGGGCCACAGGGTGCCCAAGCGGCCACCTGACGCGGCCCCCACCCTGGTCGCGCCGGGAGGGCGCCTGGAGCCCCTGGCCCACTCCAGGCTCCCCCCTCTGGCCTATATACTCCTCGTTATCCATAAACCCTAAAAGGGGGGGAGTTTACGGAGTTCCGCCGCCGCTCCGTGGCGGAAACCTACAGAGAAGAAAAGCCATCTCCGGTGGGCAGATTCCGCCGGGGAGATCACCTCCCGGAAGGGGAGATCATCGCCATCGTCATCACCATCGTCACGGGCATCATCGAGATCATCATCAACATCATCCCCAACATCAGCACCATCTCCATCTTCATCCAATCTCATCTCACAATTGCAACTTGTGTTGTAATCGGTACTATCTATCCTCTCTACCCTATCGGTGTTGATTACTACTTTGTGGTGAATGCTATTGAGTTTTGTTGGAGAAATATCATTGTGTCCATATTGTTTATCATCCATCTATCTCCACTGATCATGATCTCTTTTATGTCTTGTGAGTAGTTACTTTAGTTCTTGAGGACATGGGAGAAGTCTTGTTGTTAGTAGTCATATGATGTTGAAGTAATATGTGTTGTTTGATACTTAAGTTGTGTTGTTATTTTCCTAGTGGTGTTGTGTGAGTCAAACACTCAACACTTCGCCTTATTAAGGACCTAGGGGAATACATTGTGTACAAAGAATGCTTACGGTGGGTTGCCGGAGTGACAGAAACCTGAACCCCAGTTCGCACGCTTTTGCACAAGGGAACAATGGATCATCGATCGTATTGCTATGGTTAGGCTTTTGCCTTAAATACTATCTTGTATTTGCGGATGCTTGCAAGGTGTTTAATCATAAGAGTGCACTCATCTTAGTCTAGAGGGTGTACTAGCATAGATCCACCCACTCAACACTTATCAACACATCACATAGTACCGATACGGAATATGGCGAAAGCACATGACTACCTCTCCCGTGTGTCCTCAAGAACACTTTAGCCTTTATAAGCTCAGTTGCTAGGCCTCTCCTTTGCTCAGAAAGGATTGGGCCACTTGTTACTCTCCAGTGCCTTTTACTTTGCTCGCTTTTACTTTCCTGTTGCTTATATCAAGAAAACCCCTAAAAAGTTATCTTTCAGTGCTTGCAGTTATTCCTGGCTCAGAATCACTTATCAATACCTTCTGCTCCTCATTGGGTTCGACACTCTTACTTATCGAAAACGCTGCAATAGATCCCTTACGGTTGTGGGTCATCAGGGGCCAGAAAGCAACGGGCAGGCACCGGTTGTATGCTGCGATCTACAACAATACTCACACAATTCTGTGGTGCACTCCGCCACAAAATGACCCGGCTCGCCACATCTATCACACGGAAGCTTCTTTTTCTTAATAGCCCACTTAGATAACTTCTCACCATCATGTTTGTCCGAAGCTTTTTCAGAACCTGCATCACCGCCCTCAGCACCCGCGGTACTGGTTACCGGAATGTTGACAACTGACAAGGCCCTGACTGTGTCTACAGCCACCTCGGGAAGAGTGGGCGCGGTCATCTGCGTCGTAACAACAGGTTCGGTCGGTGTCACCGCGACCGCAGCAGTAGGTGGTGGAGGTGGCCGCGGTGGAGGAGGGCGTCGCCCCCCTCCTCGCCCACCTCGGAAAGTACGGTGAGCTACCTGGTTAAATCGCTTTGTGGGATCGTTCACCCCCTCGACAAAGTTGCCGGGAGGACCTTGAAAATATCACCCCACTCCGCCGCCATTATGCCACACATAGCCACGTCCACCGCCCGACGAAGCACCGCGATGCTGTCCCTCGTTGTGCGCATCATATCCATCATCACCCCACTAACAATAGCGGTTGTAACAAAAGCCATCACCACCGTAGTTCTATGCGCCTCCATCATAACCATCACGCCCAGGGCCATTGCCACGTCCGGCGGTAGGGGCACTGCCTCGTCCGGCAGCATGGGCAACCGGGGTACCTCCCCGTCCGGTGGCCTGGGCGCCGTCCCGGCCGACTGCCTGGATGCCGTCTTGCCCGGCTGCTTGGGCGCCGCGCCGCTCGACGGCTGGATCATTGGGCACTGCTGGCTGCCTCGCGGCCACCTTAGCTGCAGCCGGTGCCGGGGGCGCCACCCCCTGCTTGGATGGTGACGGGTGTCCGCGCCCCGCCATGGCGTCACCCGGCAAGCAGAGCCTCCTAGCAGCACGCCCAGCCCCGAGCCTAGGAAATCCTGGAGTAAACGAACGATGAACCCTAGGCAGACATGGACCGATCAGCAAATCTAGGTGATCGTCGATCTCTGTTTCAGGACGCTCGTACATACGCTCCGATACGGGACTCACATGCTGGGCCACTTGCGCAGTCACGCCCGAGTCCACACTGGCCCTAATAAACGCATGCCCAACTTGGCCCAATAATTGTTTCGAACAAGCTCGCCTGACCGCCTGGATCTCGGCCGCCCCGACGGCCGCCGCCACCCGGCTAAACTTCTTCTTCTTCCTAGTAACCTTCGTCCATGAATCTGGCCCCAAAAAATCTGATAACGGTAGAGGCGCAAGACATACCTTGGGGGTTGGACCCTTCCATGGCCGTATCGCGGAGGATGTCATTCGCCGATGAACAATACGGCGAACCAGCTCGATCTTGTATGTAGGTCGCAAACCTTGCCGTGCCGGATCGTCGCTTGGAACCACTGCATCAACAATCGACGCCACATCCTCCTTCGAATAGCCTGGGTTGAATGCTTCGCAGATCACATCCGAAGGAGTTGGGAAGGACAACTCCGGTGAGTAACCGTTGATCTCTCCGTCCTCATCGTCCTCGCCGCCACTCTCCAGGAGCGACCAGAATCTACCGCCAACTCATCCGCTAGGCAAGCCGGAAGCGGCCGTCTGGGACACGCCGGCCGCAGCGGGAGTCGCCCACTGCACGCCCTTCGTAGCTTACAAGACTCGGGGTTGGAGTATGATTTAGAGGGTCATGTAAGGTAGGAGAGCGCGCAGCGTGTATGGACAATGGGCACTTTGACGTGTTTGGCTTGGACAAATACTTTAGTTTTACAAACTGTGGTATATCTAAAACCATGGTATTTCTGTTGTATCTTAAAAAGAGGTCTCAACCTTTTTTGTAAACTGAGAAACACTTGCTCAAGACCATCTTCTTCCAATCCTCCTCACTCGTCATTTTTCTATCTCTTCCGCATGCATGAAATTATGATTACCACATAGGAAGCTTGACAACGCTGCTGTTGAGCTCTTCAATCGTTAACTATTGTGCTAGTGCAACAAGAAGCGGCATGTACATTAGATAGTACTACAAGTTCGGTCCTATCATATGGTGTGCGTACACATATAAAAGATTTAGCTAAGGCTTAGACCCTAGAATAGATCGATTGATACTTGGAGCAAAGTTATACGCAACAGGCTAAGCTAGCTAGCCAGTCGATTCCTTGTGGCCAGAGATACAAGATTACTCAACAACATATCCTAGCATCTAGACGATGTTCGCGTGCATGACAAGGCTATAGGCATGCAGTGGCCGTTAATTAGCACAAGCTGGCCACGTCGTTGTATAACTCCTTTGTTGTAGCTCAATTTGGTCAGCTAGCTATATCTAGGATTATCCATGCAACGAGTGGTCAAAATCAATAAACTAATAAGAAAAACTGCACTTGCCAAACATCTCTATAGTTTTGCTAAAATTGAGAAAAACTGCGGTTTTTAGGAACCAAAGTATTCACTGCCCACACATTGGAATACCGAGGATTTCAATTACCATGGTTTTGGAAAGAATGTGTTGCCAAACTAGGCCCTTCCATGCTTGATGCATGTCGTTCGTGCCCATTCACCATTGTAGAAGCGAAATGGCCATCTTTTTTTTTCTCTTTTTTGAGCATGTCATTTGGATCTCATCGACGTTGGGAACGGCCGAAAGGTCGCTGGTGGCAATGCGCGACAACTTAGGATAAAAGAGGACAAAGAAAATAAAGAGCCCCCTATGTCTCGCTTACAGCAAGATGAAGGGAAGCCTGGCTACAAGCCCCAGCATAGGCCAACCCTGCAGGGGTCACATGCCTCCCACACTTTTATCTTCTCCCCTTTTCTAACATTTTTTCTTTTGCTTCTTGCTTTACTTTTTCTACATTTTCATAAATTTAAAAATATTTTAATATACTCTAAATGTATCTATTATAAAAAAACATTTTACATTATTAGAAAATGTTATTCATGTATTTTAAAAATGTTAAATGTGTATAAAATAATATATTTTTTATGTATACAAAAGATTTACAGTGTGTATGAAAGAAAAGTAGACATTAAAACACACACACACACACACACACACACACACACACAACACATTAATCATGCATTGAAAAATATTAAACATTTATATGAAAAATGTTCCTGATGTATACATAAAACGTACAAT
>LR738715.1:600682365-600712700 GCA_902687465.1 Secale cereale | reverse complement strand
GTAAAAAGTAGACATCACGAAATATGTACTAAAAACATCAATCATGTAATAAAAATGGTAAATGTATTTATACAAAATGTTCCTGATGTATAAAAAATGTAGAATGTGTATGAATAAAAGGTTGGTATCCAAAATAGATGTTTAAAAATATGTAAACATGTATTTGAACAAATATTCAATGTGTATACAAAAAATGTAGAATGTCTATGAAAAAAAGTTGATATAAAGAAATGTTTGAAAAAAATGTAATCATGTATTTGAACAAGTATTCAACGTGTATACCAATAATATTTCATGTATTTGAGTAAATTGTGAAACATGCATAAAACACCCCTATTCTATACAAAAGGAGAAAATGAGAAAACAATGAAAACCAAAGAGAAACAAATAAAGGCGAAGAGAACCAAAAAAGAAACGGAGGAAACGAAAGAAAGGTGAAAACTAAAAATATAAACGAAGAAACCAGTAAAAAAGAATGGTAAAACAGTGAAAATCCAAAAGAAAGAAAGCATAGCAAAAAAGAAATATTGGTTTTGCCTCCGGAGCTCATCTAATCTCAGTGAACAATAAAATCGAAATAAGTACTGAAAAAATACAAAATAAACGAATTTCTTTTGCATGGAAGATATTTTAGTGCGTGAGATCGGCTTGAAATTTCAGCGCATTTGGACATTTGAGTAGCTCTCAGCAAAAAAAAAATGGTCCCAAACAATGCACGAATAGTAAACTTTTTCGTAAACCCTAATTTTTTTTGTGAGCACCTCAGATGTCAAAATGAACTGAAATTTTGCATGGATCTCATGCATTAACACATCTTCCATGCAGAATCAAGCTTGGAACTTTTCAAATTATTCTAGTATTTTTTTGATTTTACTATTCATTTGCAGGAGCAGATGAGCTCGGGACCTATATAGCCGCTTTAAAAAACCTAAAAGGAAACAAAGAAAATTAAACAAAGAAAAAAGAATAGCAGAAAACTAGTGAAAACCGAGAAGAAATAAAGAAAAATGAAACAATAGAAAGAAAGAAAAAGAAACTGGTGAAAATGGTGAAAGGAACGGAAAAAACTGGTGAGAAAACAAAGAAAAGAAAAAAATGAATAAACCCTGTGAACAAATAGAGAAAACCAGAAAAAGACAAAAATGGGAAACAAAAGAAATTAAAAATAACAGATGTAACGAGTGATCGATCGAGAGTGACGTTTTGGCACATGGGAGCGCGCGCTCCTAATTTTTTTTTAAATAAGTTTTAAACATATTTTGAAATGTCAAAAAAATCAAACAAAAATTCGGCGCATACATCTCGATATTGTACATGCTCATAAATTCGTTTCGCGAAAAAACGATAACTTATGTGTCGCGCGTGAAAAGACAAAATCCGGTGTTAAAAATGCTTTTCACAAGACATCCTTTTGTTCTCTTACACAAGCCACAAAAATGTCGGTTTTCTCCAAAACTTAACGTGCACACATATATGACGAGATTTATGCGCCAAATTTTTGTTTGAAATTTTTTCACACTTTGAAGAAAACAAATGCAGGAGCGTGCGCTCCCAGGAGCACCAACGGATTTCCGATGATCGAACAAGCATTCCAATCAATCCAACAACAACGAATAAAAAACTACAATGGGTTCGCCCTGTAGCTTTTTTTTTTGCATCGAACTAGGGATTTATTTCAGAATCATCCGGTTACAGTCTGCCCGTAGGCTAACAAGGAGAAAATCAGGGCTCTGCTCTAGCCAGCACTCCGTGCCCCCGATAGAGCAAGCACGTTGTGCACACGAGTGAGCCGGGTTATTAAACTCCCTGCTTACATGGTGAACTGAAAAAGAGATAAAATTGAGGACTATTTCATCTAGTTCTCGTAAGATAGGCCCTGCAACCGGTCGAGAGTTGCGTCGCGAGTTCCATTGGGTGACCAGCTCCATGCTATCGACCTCCATGATCACATGTGACATCCCGCGTAGCTGAGCAAAGATCACACCCTCCCGGAAGGCGAGTAGTTCGGCGATGAATGGATCTGAGACGCCAACTAGTGCCTTGCACCAAGCCCCAATGAAAGACAAATGGGACCGTGCCACACCGCCAGCTCCACCTGTAAGTGCGTCCGGGAAAACTGAACCATCAGTGTTGATGGTAATCTACCCCGCATCGGGGGGTTTCCAACCCTGTCCTGCCTGCAATCTGGTGCGGCAAACAGGAAGTTCCAGTAGAGACAAGGATTCATGGGGTTCGCCCTGTAGCTACAAAGGGATGAAACCCCTTAAGGTGAGTGTACGATTCATCTGGCTACTACCGAGATATATAGTTTTTCAAAGCACCTTGACTGGTCCATCTAAAAAGATGGCAAACCTTGATTGATGAATGCATTTGGGCCCGGAATCATTCCTAGACGAGCAGCCCGTTGAATCACTATATCTTTATCATAGTGTCGATAAAAAATTTCACCTTCACATAGAATCAAACCAACAGAAAAGGCTTGACTCAACAATATAAATTCATCAGATCCGAACAATCCATCTGTGAGGACATAAAACTATCTAATCTCATGACACCGTTAAAAAATAAGAAAAAATTATCCTCACAAAACTATGATGATCACTAGATGTTGACAAAGAGTATTAAACCCATTAAGAGCAACTCTAGCAGACCCCACATCCCGCCGGCCCGCAAAACGCGTTTGCAGTTCGTGCAAAACCGCTTTTGCGGGCCGGCACGGGCTGGCACAGATGCAGACCCCGTATAATGGACCCGTAAAAAAGCATATTCGCGGCGGCTTCTGCGGGTTCTGATCTGGCGCAGCTCCTCCCGGCTCGCAAAACTTAGATTTGCAACTTAAATTGATCTAGCATAATGGTTTTCTTTGCTTTTGCGACAACGTTAGATACAAAAGATATCACCAAATCTTGGCTCGAATAGCAAAACCAAAGAAAATTTGGCGCGGGCAGTCGTCGCACTCCATGAGCGGCATCGGCGGGCCACAAAGACGCTGCGCGAGCGCTGAGCCCGACGGACGGCCAGACGAGTCCATGCCCGCAAACCTTCGGCGGCGGCGGGCGGACGAACCCGTGCCTGCATGCGGGGATGCACCCTTGCCTGGGCTGCGGGAGAGGCTCCCCGATCACTCCATCGCATGGGGCAGCAACCGGCGGCCGGAAAAAGGGAAATCTGGCGGCCCGCGATGAAGTGCCGCGGATCTGCAAATACGGCGGCCCGCCGAAGCAGGGGGGAAGGGAGGGGAGGCCTCGTGCGCGTGGCAGCCTTCCGGCGTGCTCCAGCCGGCTGCTGTCTCCAGAATCTTGGGCAGCGGCCGGCGGCGGCGCGCGGGGGAGAGGAGAGGTGGTTGGTGGGAGAAAGCGCGGGATGAAATGCCCCCCCCCACCAACCGCTTCCGCTTATATGCAGGGCACCGCAGCCGCGAGGGGGAAACCCGCGTTTTCCTGGGTCGGGTCGGGATTTTGCTGCGCCCCCTAAAAAATTTTGCGGGCCGAGGCGGGATGCAGGGTCTGATCGGGCTGGTTTTTCCGCCCCGGCCTGCATTTTGACGGTTATTTTGCGGGTCGGGGCGGGATGCGGGGTCTGCTAGAGTTGCTCTAAGAGTCGCGCAAGGGGCGAGCAAGGAGCTATGCCACGTGGGCGTTAGGGGCAGATAGCTGGGAGAAAAAAAGATCAGCCAGATAACACCTCCCCCGTTTTCTCTTCCCCACGAAGCAACCTCTGCCCCTCTCCTTGTTTCTCTCCTCCGCTTCTTCCTCCGGGGCGGCTGCAGAGGGATCGGAGTCAAGGGGGCAAGCAGGATGTGGCCAGCTGATTTCTTCGCCGGATCTCCCAACTAGGGTTGCCGTTGCCACCCTCACTCGTGCTCGTGCCCTCTTCATCTCTGGCTGCGAGCTCCACCCCCTCCAGCGGTCCAGCCTTATCTTCCCAAAACTTCTCGATTTGGGTCTGTGCGGATCAAGGCAGTGGTGGACAGGCTTGTGAAGGAGCTGCAGGAGGCGTTGGACGCGGACATCCAGGCCGCATCATGAAGGAGCGGGAGATGTAGAGCTAGTCCTCGTCAATTTGGAATCTACAAGACTTCCCACGAGTTATGCCATAAAGGTTAGCCCTCCTCAATTTGGAATTTGGAATTTAGACTCCTAGACTATGATTTGTTCTTCAAGTTTTTTATCTTGTGATTCAATACACGGAAACAAGGATTCACGGAAGCAAAAAGCCTTATTGGAGTAGAGGAATTAGTTTTTGCAATAAGCCTGATTGGAGTAGAGGAATTAGTTTTTGCAATAAGCCTGATTGGAGTAGAGGATTTTTGTGTGTGCAATTCCATCTAGCCAGGGGAAGGAGACGCACGCACGCATCACCACAGTTGGAGACGGGGTGTATCAACAAACGCATGATCAAATCGCACCTAGCTGAAAGCACACGAAGGTAGCACGTCACACCAGCCCGTACACAAGGAGCCGGGCTTGTTGTAGTCTCGACCAAGACATGTACGTGGAGATCAGCTTGGCTGAAAGCTACGTGTGTGCAGCTTGCGAAAACTCCCATGCGTGAACTGATCTGTTGTCTCGGCAGCTCTCTCTTAACTGGGTGGTAGCCTTTGATTATCAGTTTATGACAAAAGTTCACGGCAAGCTACTGAAGAAATCAATCGACCTGTCTCTGTTGGCTAGCTTTGGTTAGATTTGCATGTGTTCTTGCTCATGGAGAAATTGATCTACGGCTATAAAACAAACATATATACTACGGAAGTACACAAAGAAGCACTTGCGATTGGAATGAGGAAGGTGCTGGCAACAAGGTTGATGAACGAGAATACAGAGATTTCTTGACAGGTCGACTAAACTCTCCACCGCAAGCTACAGGTCGTACCTAGCACACAAGCATCTTATTCTTAATTACCTCATAATTCTCATGTAGTTTTCTTGCATTAGATGGGAATCATTCTCTCGTGAAAGTTTACTTTTTGTAGATGTACAAATTGATGTAGAAAATGTGAATTTAATTTCAGCTATACATGACCAATTGCTTGCTGTACATTTGATTAAATAAAGCAATAAATCAGACCATAAGTAAAGTACTTAATAATTAAGTGGATAGTGTATGTCTGGTGAACCTAGATGTATGTATGGGCAATAAAGAGTCAAGATATTTCAAAATTTATTTTCATGCTTATATACACAACAACAACAGCATAAATATGGTTGAACCTTTACTGCAATATTAAGCTGTAACATATATGTGTGGTGAATCAAGATTGAGCACCTCATTATTTTTCTTAGATTAGGACGATACAATTTCTTTAATCCATTGAGTTCCCTGTATTGCATATTGTAAAAATTATTTTCATGCATATATATACGACAACTGCAGTGTAAATACGGTTGTAGCTCTGTGTTGTCATATTAAATTCTAACATATATGTGTGGTGAATATAGATTGAGCATCTCATTCATTCACGGGATACGTTTTCCTTAGTCCATTGAGTTACCTCTATTGCATATCTTAAAAATGGCTTCTTTACTCGGCTAGATCATTTGAACATGCCAAGTCCAGTGATGGTAGCTTTACTCAGTTTGAATATTATTATAGCTTAGTAGGTTCTTCCAAGAATTTCTTTTGTGTTGCCTCTCTTTCCAGACACGCATGCACGCGCACCTTACGTAATTAATTTTGTAGAGGGTAAAAAGTTGAGGACTTATTATTATGTCTAATTTTTGACATGCCAATGGAAGTGCTTGATTGTCTTATAAGCTAGAATTCTCATGGTTTCTTTCTTACTGGCTTGTTTTGTTTTATTTTCCGAAAACCCCGTGATTTTATCGTAATCCCAAATTTGCGAGGTGGATAAGAATAAGGAGAATCCAAGCCTAATTCTTTTATAGTTGTAATGCACCATATATACACTACAGGAAATAGAAGATTTGCCGTCTGTACTGCTCTTTGCCGTCTGCATTTCATCGGGGCAGACGGCAAAGACCTACTTTGCCGACAGCTGCAGACGGCAAAGAAAGGCTGACAGCAAAGACACTTTGCCGTCTACACTTTATTTTATAGACGGAAAAGAGGACACTTTGCCGTGTGTAAAAACAAACACAGACGGCAAAGTATCATTGCCATCTGCGATTTTTCTTACAGACGGCAAAGAGCTTACTTTGCCGTCTGTAAAAGAAAATGCAAATGGCAAAGATTTTGCCGTCTACATTTTCTTCTAGAGACGGCAAAGTAAGCACTTTGCCGTCTATAAGAAAAATTGCAGATGGCAAAGAGAAAACACAGCTCACAGATAACTGTATTAACTTCTTAATTTTTTGAAAATGTAAACAAGGTCTAAAGGATATGAAATTTGGTGTGGTACAACTTTACAAGTCCTAAAAGACCTTGAAAAAGTTTGAGAAGATTTACTATGTTTTAACATATTTATTTGGGCAACATTAACAGGCTAAACAAACACAAACATTTTGTTGTGTTCCTATTGGCTGGAACCAATGTCCCCTGGATCGATGACGTGGCGGGGCAGCAACCCCCACCACACATCGCACGGACCAGCCCCGACCCATCGCACGCAGCCACGCACCAGCTAGCCACAACCCGGCCCCACCACTCTCTCCCTTATCCACCACAATCTCTCTCTCACGTACCCACCCCTCTCTGTCGTCTCTCTCTTAATGACCAACTGTTCGATCCCCCTTCTGTCTTTCTCGCATCACAGGCCGGCGCCGCTCGCGCCACCGGCCGCCGGCGCTGCTCGGCCCACTGGCCGCCGCGGCAACTGACCGCACCAGCCGCTGCCTCTGGTACCCTCCTTTCTATTTCTTGCAGTACAGGAGGCCCATGCCGCTCGCCCCACCGGCCGCCACGGCCGCTCCCCGCACAGGCTGCCTCCGCCACTCGCCGTACCGACCGCCACCGCCGCTCTACCACAGGCTACCGCTCCGGCGACCCCCTCTCGCACGTATCTTCTCTCCCTCCCCCTGCTCTCTCTCTCCCTTGCATGTACACGAGGCTAACCATGGCCGCCCCTTCCATTTGCTTCGCCGCCGGCTGCTCCAACTCTGTTTTCATCCGGGTCTGGAGGTTCTCGTAGTCCTTTGCCTGTTCCAATTATGCGTCATCATCGATCCCTGTTCCAGCCACGACCAGATGACGGCCTTCTCATCGCCTCGCCCTTTTCGCTTCGAGCAGAAGAGGATGCCGCCCTCAGCCTCGCGCGTGTTCGTGCCTCGCGACAAATGCGGTGGCCCAACCCCTACCTCACCGCCTTGTCAGCTGCTGCTCCATCGAACGAACAAGAACTCCAAAGAATGAACGAAAACTTCGAACGAACAGGAACATGAACGAACAACTATGTTTTTTTTGTTTTAAAAAAATGTTCGCCGTTTGTGGATTTGAGGGGAGACGGCAAAGAGGGGGCACTGCTGACGGCAGAGATGCCGATTTTGCCTTCTGTTAACAAATCGGCTGACGGCAAAAAAAGTAGTTTGGCTGACGGCAAAATCTTTGCCGTCTGTCCAATAAAAAGCTGACGGCAAAGTACTCTTTGCCGACTTAGCTTTGCCGTCTAAGTTTGCCGTCAGCCGGCTGACGGCAAACTCTTTGCCGTCTGTATTTGCTTCTTTGCCGTCTGTACATGCCTGACGGCAAACTAGTTGTTTCCTGTAGTGATATATTGAAGTAATATTTATGTTCTTCCTGATGAATCCATGTATTATCACACTCTGAAAACCATAAATATTTGATGCAGCAAATATGTAGTTCCCCAGGTGTTCTGACATAGCTCAGCTTATGATGAAAGTCGTCGAATAGAAGAACCTCTCTCTCTCTCTCTACAACAAATGACCTACTTTTTTGGTTAATCAGTCTAATTTTCCCCCTATATATGCAAGGCTCATGAATGTATGTTACTTGTACCTGTATTTGTGTTTTATACAGGACAGGGCTCTGCCGCTTTAGTGGTACCAAGATATACGTAGGGAATGTATCAGATCCGTCCATTCAGACTCTCGAGTAAGCTTGTGTGCCCATATCGTTAGTGCACATGGAAGTAAATAAGTAGAAATTTGCTAATATTATGTTGCGCATTCTTTGCGTGTATCCAAAATCAGGTATTCCTTTTGTCCAACTCAAAGTGCAAGCGCTATTTCCGCAACTATCTCAAGCCTGCTAAGCTTATATGGGCTGCCATGTACAGGAAGCAGCAGAAGAACGTACACGGTAACAAGCCAATTCCCTTAAATGATATACTCCATATACTTCCAACATATGTTTCGTAATCTTAATAGTATCTCCTATTAGGTGATCTGATTAGGAAGTGCAAGTACAATGATCTGGTTAGTAATTGGGCTGCCTAAATTACTAGTTTAATTTACCAATAAGTACTGGCAGTCAAAGAAACTAGCATATAATCAGCATCAGGGATGAAATGATTTAGTTACCACATTGTGTCAGTTAGTCTGCTCTTTGTTCACAACATTAGTGGTCTATATTACTTAATCATGTGTAATTTTCTTTCCTTTTGCTCTGTTGTAAATGGATGTATAGTTTGCCAGTTTTCATCTCTGTTTAGATGTGTTTTCACCAAAACTCTCGAGTACTAGCTTGCATTGTTCTTGTAAGCAACTACAAATTGTATGGGCATATGAAGTTGCGGCTTATAATTCTTCGTGGTGAGGTTGCAGGATATTCGTGTTGAGGCTGCAAAGAAAACGCACCGCACCACCAAGAGTCCGCGTGGTCTCGCTGTTCATCGCCTCTGGACGCACCATTGACGACCATAACCAACGTCTATGCATAGAATCTATATGCCGTGTTTCCTGTTTCTCTAAGACCTTTTAATTCTGTCGTATGATGTGAGGAAACATGCCTCTGCTTTATCATATATATATCATCTTTCATGTAACCTAAAGAGTCCAGTCTTCAAATGTGTTGCATTCGCGCAATTGTCTTATTGTTCCGGTTAGAAACTTCTCTAATGGGTTGCTTTTGCACAACTGTCTTATTATTTCAGTTAGAAACTTGCACGTATCAGTACTTCATCTCTCTGTGCCGCGAGTCTGATGGAATAACAATGAGTACTACACAAAGGAAAGTGGAAGGGGCGCGTCCAACCCGGCACCGCCCAGCTTTTGCTCAGGCGGCGCCGCGCGCCCCAACCACTAGTAGAAGTCTTAAAGATCTGAGGTCTCATCCCTTGACTACCAAAATAATAGCTGAAGACGAGAAAACCTAAATTTGTCATATGGTGATGGCGTCGTCGGCATGAGAAACCCTCATGAGAAGTTGTCGCGGTTGCTCGCTCGAAGTGGCGGCAAATAGGGTTCACCCTCGCAGGCCAGGCACGGCCCAAGGCGGCCATGCCGAGCTAGACTTCACGACCGAGTCACACTCGTGGCCCTTCCTTACGACGGCTGCAACCGGAGAACCGTTAGGGCATCTCCATTGCAAGGTGCTTAGCCTGGGCGCCAGGATCTTGTTTCTGGTTGATTAGCGGATGCCGTGTTAAATCCCGGCGTCACCCTAGGCATCGGCGCAAAACCATTTACCAGGCGCTTGGCCTCTTTTCTTCGGGGCATCTCCAATGCGCATGCGCTTGCGTAGATGCTTAGGGAATAAAATAAAATAAAACAATGTTTAGCGTCTGGGTAAGCGCCTAGGGAATAAAATAAAATAAAACAATGTTTAGCGTCTGGGTAAGCGCCTCGGCGTCCAACGCTAGAGGGTTGTGTGACGCTTGTTCTCTCTGAGCAAATTAGTTAACCGTGAACTAGAAGCACTTGGTGCCAAGTCTGGCGTCGCGAGCTAGTAGGCGCCAGGAATTTCTCTCTGTGCTATCGAAACGGCTGGGATATTTATCCTTAGCGCCCGTCGTAAGCACCGCGTTGTACATGTCCTCATGCACTAAGCGCTTGTTTTGTTTAGTTGATTAGCGTCTTGCGTTGAAAGCTGAGGCGCTTAGGTGCTTTTAATTTTTATTATATTATCTTTTCCGTTTGTAAGTGCCCATCTAAGCGGCTTGTAAATGCCCTTAGGCTTCATTTGGAACAAAGGGATTTGGGAGGATTTGTGAGACGGGGATTTTGAAGGATTTGGTAAATCCCTCTCGTCCACTCAATCCCCTTGATTTCCCTCTATGCCTATCAAACTCAAGAATTAAGAAGGGACATCAAGAGGGTGTCGTCTCCCTCTGTGCCTGTGTAGCACGGTCTCGCGTTCTGCCTGTGCTTCCCCAAGGTAGGAGGCGGGGGTTTTGAATCACGTCGAAATAAGAGGATCAAAGGGGGATTGGAGCGGATGGGCTGAGGATGTTGGGGAACGTAGTATTTCAAAATTTTCCTATGAACACGCAAGATCTATCTACCAGATGCATAGCAACGAGGGGGAGAGTGTGTCTACGTACCCTTGTAGACCGAAAGCGGAAATGTCAAGTGACGTGGTTGATGTAGTCGAACTTCTTCGTGATTCAACCGATCAAGCACCGAACGTACGGCACCTCCGCGTTCAGCACACGTTCAGCTTGATGACGTCCCACAAGCTCTTGATCCAGTTGAGCTTCACGGGAGAGTTTCGTCAGCACGACGGCATGGTGACGGATATGATGAAGTTATCGGCGCATGGCTTCTCCTAAGCACTGCAGCGGTATGACCGAGGTGTGTTTCTGTGGAGGGGGGCACCGCACACGGCTGGAGAGATCAACTTGTGTGTCCTAGGGTGCCCCCCTGCCCCTGTATATAAAGGAGCAAGGGGAAGGCCGGCCGGCCCCCAATGCGCGCCTAGAGGAGAAATCCTACTAGGAATAGGATTGCAATCCTATTCCTAGTAGGAATCACCAAGAGGGGAGAGGGGGAAGGAAGGAGAGGGAGAGGGAGAAGGAAAGGGGCGCCCCCCCCCCCACCCACCTTTCCTTGTCCAATTCGTACCAAGGGGGAGGGGCACGCGGCCCAGCCCTGGCCGGCCCTCTCTCTTTCCACTAAAGCCCATTAGGGCCCATAACTTCCCCGGGGGGTTCCGGTAACCCCCCCCCCGGCACTCCGGTTTATTCCGAAACTTTCCGGAACACTTCCGGTGTCCGAATATAGTCGTCCAATATATCAATCTTTATGTCTCGGACATTACGAGACTCCTCGTCATGTCCGTGATCTTATTCGGGACTCCGAATGTAATGCCCCGGATGTAATACTTTCCCTTTTGGGCTTATAATAAATCTCCGGCTTCATCTATTTCCATTTCGGGTTCTTTGTCTTTCGGGCTTTCGTCGTTTTGTTGTGTGAGTGTGTGGCATTCATTCATATCATGTAGACATGTGCATTGCATTTTGTTTGTGTTGTGGGTTGCATCCGGTTCGTGGCGTTTCTTCCCGTTGTCCGTTTCGTGTTCCGGAGCTCCCTCACGTGTTCGTGACGTCCCGTAGGCCTTCTTTGTTGTTCGGGCGTTTTTCGTTACCGGTGTGCCGCGAGGTTGTGTTGTGTGTTGTTGTTTTGTTGTGTGCAACCCGCCTCTCAAATCTCGTCTCGTTTGGACTCCGTTGACTTTTCCCTCCGTTGTCCGTGTGGGTCCGAAGTGCCCTTACTTCGTGTCCCGGAAATACCCCTGCTGTAGTCTCTTTTCTCCGTCTGGGCCTTTTAAATCGTCCCCGCGATCGGATCCGTTGGATCCAGATCGGAGGGCTCCTAAACAACCCCTATCTCCAAACCCTAGTCTGACTGCTATATATAGACCCTCTAGTCTATTTGGACATTCCTTCTTCTTCCTCCCCTCTCCTTTCTTTTTTTTTCCTTTTTATCTCAGATCCAGCACTGTTCATAGGGATCCCGAGGATCCCTCGATCTACCAGCCGCCGAGCCGCCTCGATCTGTTCCCTCCGAGGCGAGGTCAACGCCGCCGCCGCCGTTTTCGCTCCTTCGGTCGTTCAGCGCCATCGGGCCGGCCTCCTCGATCCGTCGCTGCGTCCGACCAGGCGCTCGCCTCGGCCTGGGGGGACCAGATCACCGCCAGGCTTCGAGCGGCCCGACCGCCCCGCCTCCGCTTGGGCCAGGCGGCCCAGCCAGCCGGAGCTTCCGCTCACTCCGCCAGATCGCCACCGCGCGCCACTGTTCCCTCCCCGCCGGGCCCGTACCAGCTCCGGGCCGGCCTCGCCACCGCGTCGCGCGGGCTGCCAGCAGCCGCCTGGGCCTCTCGCCCCGCGGGCTCCTCGCACCGCGCCAGGCCGCCCCGCGGTGGGCCGCTTCCCGCCTTCGCCCGCCTCTGCCTCGGCCCGAGCCGCGCCAGCCGCGCCACCGCGGGCCTCCCAGCCGCGGGCCCGTACGCCGCCGTTGCCAGCGCCGGGCCGCCTTCCTCCGAGCACTGTTCACCGGGCCCTCCGAGCACTGTTCATCCGGGCCACTTCATCCTCAGATCCAGATCTGAGAGGTCCAATTCAAACCCTAGCCCCTGTTTAATTTGTTCTGAGATGCCTACTTTGACCATGCATAACTTTTTACCTGTTGCTCCGTTTTGTGCGTGTAATATGTCCAGATGTTCGTGGAGATGCCCTCTACGTTTTACCTGTTGTAGTCATGCATGTTAGAGGTCATCTAGGGCCTTGTTTTGCTGTTACAAGAGTGTATGATGATATAAACTGCTGTTGTGTGATATTTTTGTGCCACCTTTGACATGTGATATCTTTTAGCTCGTTTGTCCAAACGATGCAAATGACATGTCCACGTGTTCGTCTTGACACGAACTACGTGTTGTGTGTGATAGGTTGCATGGTAGATGTATTGTTTCCTTGTTATCATCGTTGCAAGATGCCATGTTCAAATGTTGTGTTTTTACTTGTTATGAAATGCCATCTTGTTGAGCTCGTTGTAATCGGTGTGTTCACCACTTTGATGCATGCTTGTGTGTTTCGGGATCACCGTCATATGTATTTTGATGAGGTGCTTACCCTTTGCCATGTTTAGTTTAGATGTGACTTAAACATGCTCTTTTTGTTGCTATGATGATGTTGCTGTTTTGGGACTTAGTGAAATTTCACTAAGTCTGAAATCTGTAACGTTCCGATGCCATGTTCGTGTGATGTTGTAGGACAAAGCATGATAGTTTTGGGGTGGATTTTGATTGTTCCATGAAGTATATATTGTTGTCTTTCCATCCATGTCCTCACATGTCCATTTGAGGTGCTGTAGCATGTTTATCTTTTGCTCCAAACTTTCAATAAAATTCTGCTGCCAGAATTTTATTTCAAAGTTCAATATGTCCAAGGTCATTGCTAATGATCCGTGACTCCGTTTGGGGTGCATTTTGGACCTACTTGCTGTACATTATATCTACTTTATGTTCAAGTCCTTTGCCATGCTTTTTGGGTGCTGTAGATTAATTATTTTGTGCTCCCAAGATGCCATGTTGCTGTATTTGCAGTTTTCGCTCAAATCTTGTTTCGGGCATAACTTTTAGCCCGTAACTCCGATTTCAGCGAACTTTATATCAAACTTGGGTGATTTTCTGTGTAGATTAATAATATCAGCTTGTTATCTTGTTTTGAGGTGTTTTGCTTGAGTGATGTTTTACGTGCTCCATGTGCATCACTAGTGCATCCTTCATGCATACATGTTTTTCGAGTGCGCATTGCATCGTGTTGATTGGTGCTTGTTGTGTTTGTCTTGTTTAGACCCGGAAGTTGAGCACGAGTTTTCCAACGAGGTTGAGCACGAGGTTTCCAACGAGTTTGAGCAAGAGGACCCTTCTTTTGATCCGAACGTCTTCTCTTCAGGCAAGATGACCGAACCCCGATAACATTACTATCTTTGTCTATTGCTAGTAGTCTCGATCTATAGTTTTTGCCTCGATGCCCATGTTCTTCTTGTCAGCCTCCTACTTGTAACCAATTGCCATGTTTAACCACCCTACCTATGCAAACCGTTGCTTGGCTAAGTACGCTTCGCTCAGCCCTTCTTATAGCGTTGCTAGTTGCAGGTGAAGTGAAGATGCTTGCTTCATGTTGAAGTTTGGTTGGGTTATATCACACTATATAAATGCTTTAATTGAAATCACCTATATATTGGCAAGGGTGGAAGGCTAAGCCTTTTGCTTGGTGTTTTGTTCCACTCATGCCGTTAGGATCCGTATAAGCCGGTTTTATGTTCCTTGATTATGCGTTCCTAACACGGTTGGGGTGTATGGGACCCCCTCGATAAACCGCTATGTGCTAAGTCTTTTCCAGCAAATCCCAACATTGGTACTATTTGCCTAATAACAAACTAAACTTGCATAGGGAGTTATAAACCCTTTTCTTAATCAACAACCCCGGGCCAGTGCTCCACATGAGTGTTGGTCCGAAACGAGCAGACTGCGGGGCCACCTCAAGGAAACTCGAGGTTTGGTAAAAACCTGTAGGATGACTCATCCGGTCGTGTCCTGAGACCTAGATACGCGCGGCTACGATCAGGGTGACGACACGCCGGGAGGATTTGCTGGATTAGCCTTACCTTAGTTCGGTTTAACGTGAGCACGGGATTCCGAGGATACTCGGGTCTTCCCACTTTGGAGTTGCGACTCCGCGGATCGTGGGCTTGTAATGGGTCAAGTTGGAACACCCCTGCAGGGTTTGAACTTTCGAAAGCCGTGCCCGCGGTTATGTGGCAGATGGGAGCTTGTTAATTCCGGTTGTAGATAACTTGACACAATGTTTCTAATACACTACCCGCGTGTGTTCCGTGACTGTCAATTTCCGAATAGGGATTCGGGAGTTGAACACGGAGGGGTTATGATTGTGAGCTTGTAGCTAGGATCACTTTGTGATCACTTCTCGCGTTGCCTTCTCTTCTCGCTCTCTCTTGCGTAAGTTAGTGCTAGTTGCTGCTGCAGACTCTTTGTTGTTCCTTCACCTCATTTCTTTCTTCAGCCTTTCCCTCACCTAAAGGCTTTGATAGTTCTGTTACCCGGGAACGGGATTGCTGAGTCCTCTGTGGCTCACAGTTACTTCACACACCAGATGCAGGTCCAGCCGTGAGCTATCCAGGAGATGGCACCGAGCTGGATTGGGAGTACGACGAGGAGCGTAGTCGTTACTACGTTCGCTACCCGGACGATCAGTAGTGGAGACTCTTACTAGGATTCGATCCGCCTGTGGTTGTTTATTTATCTGAGTTTGGTACTTTGACATTTGGATTTTGCCCTTAGAGGGTTGTAGTGATCTTATTGTATGATGTTTGAGACTTGTACTGTTATTCTGTGACGTGGCGATTGTAAGCCAACTATTTTTAAGTTTACCATCCCTCTTTTACATGAGATGTGCAAAGATTACCAAACTTGAGATCATTCTAGGATGGACTTATGCCTTTAAGTCGTGCCTCGACACGTAGGAGGTATAATTCCATCCTGGGCATTACACCGAACTACCTTCGGTATATCAAAACTCATAATACCGATCATTATCAAACGTTAAGCGTGCGGACCCTACGGGTTCCAGAACTATGTAGACATGACCGAGACTCATCTCCGGTCAATAACCAATAGAGGAACTTGGATGCTAATATTGGTTCCTACATATTCTACGAAGATCTTTTATCGGTCAAACCGCATAACAACATACGTTGTTCCCTTTGTCATCGGTATGTTACTTGCCCGAGATTCGATCGTCGGTATCTCAATACCTAGTTCAATCTCGTTACCGGCAAGTCTCTTTACTCGTTCCGTAATACATCATCTCGTGACTAACTCATTAGTCATTTGCTTGCAAGGCTTATTATGATGTGTATTACCGAGAGGGCCCAGATATACCTCTCCGACACTCGGAGTGACAAATCCTATTCGTGATTTATGCCAACACCACGAACACCTTCGGAGACACTTGTAGAGCATCTTTATAACCACCCAGTTACGTTGTGACGTTTGATAGCACACAAGGTGTTCCTCGGGTATATGGGAGTTGCATAATCTCATAGCCATAGGAACATCTATAAGTCATGAAGAAAGCAATAGCAGTAAAACTAAATGATCATAGTGCTAAGATAACAGATGGGTCTTGTCCATCACATCATTCTCCTAATGATGTGATCCCATTTGATCAAATGACAACTCATATCTATGGCTAGGAAACATAACCATCTTTGATCAATGAGCTAGTCTATTAGAGGCATACTAGGGACATATTGTTTTATCTATGTATTCACACATGTACTAAGTTTTCGGTTAACACAATTCTAGCATGAATAAAAGACCATTATCATGATATAAAGAAATACAAATAACATCTTTATTATTGCCTCTAGGGCATATTTCCTTCAGTCTCCCACTTGAACTAGAGTCAATAATCTAGATTACAAAGTAATGATCCTAACACCCATGGAGTCTTGGTGCTGATCATGTTTTGGCCGTGGAAGAGGCTTAGTCAACGGGTCTGCAACATTCAGATCTGTATGTATCTTTCAAATCTCTACGTCTCCCTCCTTGACTAGATCGCGGATGGAATTGAAGCGTCTTTTGATGTGCTTTGTTCTCTTGTGAAACCTGGATTCGTTCGCCAAGGCTATTGCTCCAGTGTTGTCACAAAAGATTTTCATTGGACCCGATGCACTAGGTATCACACCTAGATCGGATATGAACTCCTTCATCCAGACTCCTTCATTTTCTGCTTCCGAAGCAGCTATGTATTCCGCTTCACACGTAGATCCCGCCACGACGCTCTGCTTGGAACGGCACCAACTGACTGCTCCACCGTTTAATAAAAATACATATCCGGTTTGTGACTTAGAGTCATCCGGATCAGTGTCAAAGCTTGGATCGACGTAACCGTTTACGACGAGCTCTTTGTCACCTCCATACACGAGAAACATATCCTTTGTCCTTTTCAGGTACTTCAGGATGTTCTTGACCGTTGTCGAGTGATCCACTCCTGGATTACTTTGGTACCTCCCTGCTAGACTAATAGCAAGGCACACATCAGGTCTGGTACACAGCATTGCATACATGATAGATCCTATGGCTGAGGCATAGGGAATGACTTTCATTTTCTCTCTATCTTCTGTAGTGGTCGGGCATTGAGTCTTACTCAACTTCACACCTTCTAACACAGGCAAGAACCCTTTCTTTGACTGATCCATTTTGAACTTCTTCAAAACTTTATCAAGGTATGTGCTTTGTGAAAGTCCAATTAAGCGTCTTGATCTATCTCTATAGATCTTGATGCCTAATATGTAAGCAGCTTCACCGAGGTCTTTCATTGAAAAATTCTTATTCGAGTATCCTTTTATGCTATCCAGAAATTCTATATCATTTCCAATCAACAATATGTCATCCACATATAATATCAGAAATGCTACAGAGCTCCCACTCACTTTCTTGTAAATACAGGCTTCTCCAAAAATCTGTATAAAACCATATGCTTTGATCACCTCATTAAAGCGTATATTCCAACTCCGAGATGCTTGCACCAGTCCATAGATGGATCGCTGGAGCTTGCACACTTTGTTAGCACCTTTAGGATTGACAAAACCTTCTGGTTGCATCATATACAACTCTTCTTTGAGATATCCATTCAGGAATGCAGTTTTGACATCCATTTGCCAGATTTCATTATCATAAAATGCGGCAATTGCTAACATGATTCGGACAGACTTAAGCATCGCTACGGGTGAGAAAGTCTCATCGTAGTCGACTCCTTGAACTTGTCGAAACCCTTTTGCAACAAGTTGAGCTTTGTAAACAGTAACATTACCGTCTGCGTCAGTCTTCCTCTTGAAGATCCATTTATTTTCGATGGCTTGTCGATCATCGGGCAAGTCAACCAAAGTCCATACTATGTTCTCATACATGGATCCCATCTCAGATTTCATGGCCTCAAGCCATTTTGCAGAATCTGGGCTCATCATCGCTTCCTCATAGTTCGTAGGTTCATCATGGTCTAGTAACATGACTTACAGAACTGGGTTGTGATACGTCCAAAACGTATCTATAATTTCTGCTTGCTCCATGCCTCTTTTGGGTGATATTGCTATGATATTTATACACTTCCATACACTTTTGATCATATTTGGACTAACCTATTAACTCAGTGCACCCCAGTGCCAGTTTCTGTTTTCGGCTATTTTTGTATTTCAGGTTTTCACGTTACGAGAACTTCCAGGAAAATCCAGAAAAATTATATAAAAAATCAGCGTTCCAGAACCTACTGTGCGCCCGAAGGACAGCCAGGGGGGGCACCAGGGCTCCAGGCGCCCTGGCGGCGCCCCCCCTGGGCCGCGCCGGGGGGGCGCCTGGGCCCCCCGAGGCTCCTCTGATGCCCCCCTTTGGCATATATTTAAAGCTTCTCCAGAAACCCTCGAAACAGGAACTCTTTTCGCGATCCCATCTATGTTCCGCCGCCGCCGCCGCTTCCAAGATCGGGAGCACCAGGAGAACTCTTCCCGGCACCCTGCCGGAGGGGAGGATCACCACCGGGAGCTTCTCCACCACCATGGACGCCTCCCGGATGAGTTGTGAGTAGTCTCCCTTGGACCATGAGTCCATGACCAGTAGCTATGTGATGTTCTCCTCCCGTTCTTGTGCTTCACTAATTAGTCCTCGTGAGCTGCCCTACATGATCGAGGCACATATGTAATCCTTATGCTGTTGCTATGATGAGTTTGCTGGGATCCGATGGATTATGAGATTATGTTCAGATTGTGTTTGAGTAATATATTTGATTCACCTCTTTTATGTTTAAGTTCGTAAGTAATTCTTGCATGTTCTCCGTTGTTATTTATTGCTTTGGCCAAGTAGTAGGTAGTGACTCCAAGAGGGAACGTTATGCTTGATTGTGGGTTCATGCCCCTCGATGACTAGTTTGAGTGACAGAAACATGAGTCTAGGGGATGTGCTGTTACCACAAGGGGGAAAACAACGGTGCTTGTGCCCGCGGGTGCAAGGATTGTTTACTTTACGCAAAGTTCTTTTAATGCAGTTGTCTGTTGCATTGAGTTTACACTATGGGTGGGACTCGCAACTTAATACCAGCGAGATGTTCTGGATAGATATCTCAAGGTGGATGATTAGTAGTAGATATTGATGGATTTCGGTCTACTTACTTTGGCGTACCGCCCATGCTTTGAACCTCAACCTATCTTGCAATGTAGTCAGCATTGGTTTGCGCACATGGTCCTGTCAATTGCCCAGCTGTAATTCGTTCACCTCACATAGCTGTTTTATCGTCTTTTGGGAGAGAGACATCACTAGTTAACATCATGAGACTCCGGTCCATATTACCATCATTGATCACATCCGCTATTTACTTTTCCGCTATTTACTTACTATTGCAATTATACCTATCACTATTATCACTTGCGTTTGATCCTTTGTAAACTACAAGGCCGGAGGGATTGACAACCTCTCTGTACTCGTTGGGAGCAAAGTTATTTGTATCTGTGTGCAGGTCCACGTTGATTGCTAATATCCGGCGCCATTAGCAGTTGACACCTTCTTGTTGAAACTGGGAGTCTCAGGGAAATCGATCCTTGGAATTACCAAGGGAAAACTTCTGCTACACTGCATCTCAAACCTTCCACTT
This sequence comes from Secale cereale, assembly GCA_902687465.1. Taxonomy (NCBI): domain Eukaryota; kingdom Viridiplantae; phylum Streptophyta; class Magnoliopsida; order Poales; family Poaceae; genus Secale; species Secale cereale. The sequence continues at coordinate 600,693,181 of LR738715.1, read as the reverse complement.
GGAGTAACCAACGAGGGGTGAGAAGCCACCTAGCAAAGCAATTTCTGGCGCCGTTGCCGGGGACTCCACTCTTCAGGATAGGGGAGTTGCACGCTATCTTTTACCTTTGCTTTTAGTCTTGTTAGTTTACTTTTCAGTTTTTTGCTTTAGTATCTTTTATCGAAAATCACAAAAATAGTTATCTTGCTTGCTTGCTACAATGGGTTCCACCGAGAACACCAAGTTGTGTGACTTCACTAGTCACAACAACGATGACTTTATCAGCACACCTATCACTACACCTGCCACTTCAGCACCTTCATATGAAATTAAACCTGCTTTACTGAACTTAGTCATGAAAGATCAATTCTCCTGTGCTGGAGATGATGCTGCTTTACACTTGAACAACTTTGTTGAACTTTGTGATATGCAAAAGTACCAAGAAATAGATGGTAATATTGTTAAGCTTAAGCTTTTTCCTTTCTCCTTGAGAGGAGGAGCTAAAATTTGGTTTCAGTCTTTGCCTAGAAATAGCATAGATTCGTGGGACAAGTGCAAAGATGCTTTTATCGGAAAATACTATCCACCTGCTAAAATTATCCAACTGAGAAGTAACATAATGAATTTTAAACAATTGGATAATGAACATGTTGCCCAAGCTTGGGAACGTATGAAATCTCTTATCAAGAACTGCCCTACTCATGGTTTGACTACTTGGATGGTTACCCAAACTTTTTATGCAGGCTTGAACTTTACCTCGCGGAACTTGTTAGATTCGGCCGCGGGAGGAACTTTTATGTCAACTACACTTGGTGCTGCCACAAAGCTTCTCGATGAGATGATGACCAATTATTTCCAATGGCACACCGAACGCGCTCCAGCAGGTAGAAAGGTAAACTCTGTCGAGGAGATTTCCTCCCTAAATGAAAAAGCTGACTTAATCATGTCCCTACTTTCCAAGCAATCTTCTATTGATCCTAGTTATGATCCTTTAGATTATGTGATTGCTCATGCTTATAGGAGTAACTTTGGTAGCAATCCTAGACCGTTCCCCTCTAATTCCTTTGGGAACAACAATGCTTATCCTATCACCAAGAACTACACCCAAAAAGATAGAGACTTGCCTGACTACGAGAAACTTCTAGAAATAGAGAAGGCCACTAAGAATTACATGCACACCCAATATGAACAAAACAAAACCTTCTCGAGGCAATTAAATGAGCATACTGCTATCTTGCAAAACATTAGTAGACAATTAGAGAGCATAAATATTGAGATTTCTAACCTCCAGACTAGGCTCACTATCACTGAGACCCAAGTTTCCAACATGTCCCACACACAAGCCACTTTGATAAACCAAATGGCAGCTAAACCCGAAGTGGTTGCACCCCTAAGGGAGGAAGAGGATAGAATTAAGAGCCTTCCTACCCACCACACTGTTGCTACTATCCAAGTTGTTGAGGATATCCAAACTCTTAGCACCCAATGTACTCCTGGTCCCATTGGACCTATTAATGGTGATGCTATGACTATAGAAACTACCAAACATGTGAACCTAAAGGACACCACTACCACTTTACTTGACGCTAGTGACCTTGATTTTGATAGTTGCACTCTTACCGAAGTTATTGATTTCCTTCACAAGATGTCTAGAGACCCCCGCACTAGCACGCTTAACCTTGCCTTCACAGAGCATATCACTAATGCTCTCATCAAAGCTAGGGAGGAGAAACTTAGAGTAGAAGCCTCCATACCTAGAAAGCTAGAAGATGGTTGGGATCCCATGATAAAAATTAAATTGAATGACTTCTCTTGCTATCATTATGTGATGTTGGACCTAGTACCTCTGTTATGCCCAAAAGAATATATGAGATGCTTAAATTGAAACCTTTTGATTCTTGTTCTTTAGGTGTTCGTCTCGTTGATTCTTCCATAAAGAAACCTTTGGGGAGGATCGACGATGTTCTTATCATTGTCAATGATAATTATGTTCCCGTTGATTTTACTATTATGGATATTGAATGTGATCCTTCTTGTCCAATTATTTTGGGACGTCCCTTTTTACGCACCGTTGGTGCTATCATTGACATGAAAGAGGGTAATATAAAATTTCAGTTTCCTCTCAAGAAAGGGATGGAACACTTCCCTCGAAAGAAGATCAAGTTACCTTTTGAGTCCGTTGTACGGGCTAGCTATTCTTTTACTCTTGATAAAACTTGATCTCTATGCACTATGCCTAGCTTAAAGGCATAAAAGAAAGCGCTTTTGGGAGGCAGCCCAATGAATAAATTTATTTTGCTTTTGTTGTGTCTTGATGTTGTTTACTACAGTAGCATCATCATTGTATCTTTGCTTTTCATATTTGTGCCAAGTATAGCCTCTGATTGCTAGAAAGTTCAAAAGTTGTGAGGTGCTGTCCAGGAAACAGATTCTGTCCTTGGATAGAAAAATTTGTATAAAATCACCAGATCATCTTTTTGGTCTGAATTTTTTCGACAGCGTTCTCTATATAATTGTATTTCGTGCTTCTGTTATGAGTTTTTTGATTTGAGTTGCAGAAGTGCCCCGAACAAATCAATTACTACCTGTTGTTCTGTTTTTCACAGATTCTGTCCTGTTTTGCTTTTCCTTCATTTTGCAAACCAAGAGCTTGCTTTTTCTTTGCAAAAAACCTTTTGGCAATCTTGAGAAACAGTAGACCTTCAAGAATATCTTTATTTCCAGCAAGGTACAATTATTTTATTATGGGTACTAACCTCGCTAATCAGATTATGATGAGTTATGTATGAAGGGAGTTTTCAAGTGTGTGAGGGAAGATGATAAAAAGATTCAGGAGTGTCAAGCGCTCAAGCTTGGGGATGCCCCCGTGCACCCCCAAGAAATATTCAAGGAGACTCAAGCGTCTAAGCTTGGGGATGCCCCCGTGCATCCCCTTCTCCATCAACATTATCAGTTCGTCTTTCGTTCCACTATATTTTAATCACTTCATGTGTTATGTGCTATGCTTGGAGCGTCTTGCTTTTAGTTTTCTTTAGTTTTTCATAACGAGTCGGAACTCAGCGTTCTTTATGTGGGAGAGAAACACGCTCCACTTCTACCTAGAACATAACATAGAATTTTCATGTCTATCTTTGCTGTGTGGGTTCTTCGTCTTTTAATAGCTACTATCATGCTCTGCTCTTAGTATTCATACTTATCTTTTTAAAGAGCTTTTGTTTAGTTGGTTGCTTGAACTCTCTTTAATTACCATGCTTATCTTATTAAGAGAGTTTGCTTCCGTTGCATTGGTTAATATGTCTATGATAAAGATGTTGCGTGCATAATGGCGCTTAGTAGTTCAGGTTTTCTTATGGTTAGTCTCAAATAGCTGGGGGATTCTCAATGTGTTATTGGAGTACCAACATGATTTGTTTGCCAATGATGTGGTATGGTTTAGTAATATCTTCCTTCGAGAATTTATTTTGATTGACTTGGCGCATGCTCACGCATATTTAAGACTGTAAAGAAAATCTGTCAAGCCTTGATGATCTTTTATTTCTGAGTAGCGATATAACTTCCATGCCTGATTCATTGTTGCTTTGTCGCTCTGCATGATTATGACCGTCATTGCTCTCTTAGTTGGTCGCTCCCAGTCTTTTGCTAACCTCCACCTGTACTAAGCGGACTGACTGTTTGTGCATCCACATCCTTTTAAACCAGTTATGCCATATGAGTCCACCATACCTACCTATATGTGGTATTTCACCGCCACTCCAAGTAAATTTACATGTGCTACCTTTAAAACCTTCAGTTGCAATATATAGCTCATGGGAAAGTAGCTTAAAAACTATTGTGGTAAAGAATATGTTGCTTATGTATCTTATTTTCTTATGAGTTGCTTGCTGAGCGGTAACCATGTTTCTGGGGACGCCATCAACTGTTACACTTTTGTTGAATATCATGTGAGTTGCTATGCATGCTCGTCTTGTCTAAAGTAAGGGTGATTTGCCATGAGTTGAATGGTTTGAGTATGCATATTGTTAGAGAAGAACATTGGGCCGCCAACCAAAGCCATGTATCATGGTGGAAGTTTTAGCTTGGACATTAATCCTCAATCTCTTATGAGAATATGCTTAAGCATTTAAGAGGAGTTCATTATCTATTTTCTATGTTGTCCCGGTATGGATGTCCTCAAGTTGAGATCTATCAAAAACGAGAAATCAAATGCGATCTATCTCCTTGGACCTTTGTACAGGTGACATAGAGGTACCCCTTTGTGACACTTGGTTGAAACATATGTAATGCAATGACAATCCATGGAAATCCGAGCTAATTAGGACAAGGTGCGAGCACTATTGGTATTCGATGCATGAGGCTTGCAACTTATAGGATGTTTTATGCATAACACATATGAAGTACTACTACCGTTGACAAAATTGTTTCTATGTTTTCAAAATAAAAAGCTCTAGCACATGAGTAATCCCTGCTTCCCTCTACGAAGGGCCATTCTTTTTACTTTTATGTTGAGTCTCCACCTTCTTTTAAAAGCACCAACTACTGGGAGCATGATTGTCATTCTAAGTGTAATGTGCATTGTCCCAAAGTAGCATTGTCTTTTGCATGATTGTGATATCGTTTATTTTGAAATCTTTGTATCTAGTCATCACTTAAACCTTGAAGGTGCCCCTGCATTTATGCTTCACTAAAGGGGGCAAGCTAGATATCACTTTATCATATTTGCACATCATATTCATTGCAAATCTATTTGATGTTTCAGTATCATATTGTAAAACCTTCAGTTCTTTGTGATTTTCTCATGAGGCAACTTAATTACTACAGATTCATTGTCTCAGTAAGCTTTTGTCATATGACTATGAAAAAGTCCTATATGGTTAATAGCATGTCACCATAGAAATTATTCTTGTTATCATTTACCTACTCGAGGACGAGCACGAATTAAGCTTGGGGATGTTGATACGTCCAAAACGTATCTATTATTTCTGCTTGCTCCATGCCTCTTTTGGATGATATTGCTATGATATTTATACACTTCCATACACTTTTGATCATATTTGGACTAACCTATTAACTCAGTGCACCCCAGTGCCAGTTTCTGTTTTCGGCTGTTTTTGTATTTCAGGTTTTCACGTTACGAGAACTGCCAGGAAAAATCCAGAAAAATTATATAAAAAATCAGCGTTCCAGAACCTACCGTGCGCCCGAAGGACAGCCGGGGGGGCACCAGGGCTCCAAGCGCCCTGGCGGCGCGCCCCCTGGGCCGCGCCGGGGGGGCGCCTGGGCCCCCCGAGGCTCCTCCGATGCCCCCATTTGGCATATATTTAAAGCGTCTCCCGAAACCCTCGAAACAGGAACTCTTTTCGCGATCCCATCTCTGTTCCGCCGCGATGCCGCCGCTTCCAAGATCGGGAGCACCAGGAGAACTCTTCCCGGCACCCTGCCGGAGGGGAGGATCACCACCGGGAGCTTCTCCACCACCATGGACGCCTCCCGGATGAGTTGTGAGTAGTCTCCCTTGGACCATGAGTCCATGACCAGTAGCTATGTGATGTTCTCCTCCCGTTCTTGTGCTTCACTAATTAGTCCTCGTGAGCTGCCCTACATGATCGAGGCACATATGTAATCCTTATGCTGTTGCTATGATGAGTTTGCTGGGATCCGATGGATTATGAGATTATGTTCAGATTGTGTTTGAGTAATATATTTGATTCACCTCTTTTATGTTTAAGTTCGTAAGTAATTCTTGCATGTTCTCCGTTGTTATTTATTGCTTTGGCCAAGTAGTAGGTAGTGACTCCAAGAGGGAACGTTATGCTTGATTGTGGGTTCATGCCCCTCGATGACTAATTTGAGTGACAGAAACATGAGTCTAGGGGATGTGTTGTTGCCACAAGGGGGAAAACAACGGTGATTGTGCCCGCGGGTGCAAGGATTGTTTACTTTAAGCAAAGTTCTTTTAATGCAGTTGTCTGTTGCATTGAGTTTACACTATGGGTGGGACTCGCAACTTAATACCAGCGAGATGTTCTGGATAGATATCTCAAGGTGGATGATTAGTAGTAGATATTGATGGATTTCGGTCTACTTACTTTGGCGTACCGCCCATGCTTTGAACCTCAACCTATCTTGCAATGTAGTCAGCATTGGTTTGCGCACATGGTCCTGTCAATTGCCCAGCTGTAATTCGTTCACCTCACATAGTTGTTTTATCGTCTTTTGGGAGAGAGACATCACTAGTGAACATCATGAGACTCCGGTCCATATTACCATCATTGATCACATCCGCTATTTACTTTTCCGCTATTTACTTACTATTGCAATTATACCTATCACTATTATCACTTGTGTTTGATCCTTTGTAAACTACAAGGCCGGAGGGATTGACAACCTCTTTGTACTCGCTGGGAGCAAAGTTATTTGTATCTTTGTGCAGGTCCACGTTGATTGCTAATATCCGGCGCCATTAGCAGTTGACACCTTCTTGTTGAAACTGGGAGTCTCTGGGAAATCGATCCTTGGTATTACCAAGGGAAAACTTCTGCTACACTGCATCTCAAACCTTCCACTTGGGGTAACCAACGAGGGGTGAGAAGCCATCTAGCAGGTTGTCGCACCACTCTGGTGCGGAACGAACTCTGGTTGATCTACGAAGTTCAGCAGAAATTTAATCTGAAGTTTCATGATCATTATCATTAGCTTCCTCACTAATTGGTATAGGAATCAGTGGAACTAGTTTCTGTGATGTACTACTTTCCAATTCGGGAGAAGGTACAATTACCTCATCAAGTTCTACTTTCCTCCGACTCAATTCTTTCGAGAGAAACTCCTTCTCTAGAAAGGATCCATTCTTAGCAACGAATATCTTGGCTTCGGATCTGTGATAGAAGGTGTACCCAACAGTATCTTTTGGGTATCCTATGAAGACACATTTCTCCGACTTGGGTTCGAGCTTATCAGGTTGAAGCTTTTTCACATAAGCATCGCAGCCCCAAACTTTAAGAAATGACAACTTTGGTTTCTTGCCAAACCATAGTTCATAAGGCGTTGTCTCAATGGATTTAGATGGTGCCCTATTTACCGTGAATGCAGCTGTCTCTAAAGCATAACCCCAAAACGATATTGGTAAATCGGTAAGAGACATCATAGACCGCACCATATCTAATAAAGTATGGTTACGACGTTCGGACACACCATTACGTTGTGGTGTTCCGGGTGGCGTGAGTTGTGAAACTATTCCACATTGTTTCAAATGAAGACCAAACTCGTAACTCAAATATTCACCTCCACGATCAGATCGTAGAAACTTTATTTTCTTGTTACGATGATTCTCTACTTCACTCTGAAATTCTTTGAACTTTTCAAATGTTTTAGACTTGTGTTTCATCAAGTACATATACCCATATCTGCTCAAATCATCAGTGAATGTCAGAAAATAACGATACCCGCCGCGAGCTTCAACACTCATCGGTCCACATACATCTGTATGTATGATTTCCAACAAATGTGTTGCTCGCTCCATTGTTCCGAAGAACGGAGTTTTAGTCATCTTGCCCATGAGGTATGGTTCGCAAGAACCAAGTGATTCATAATCAAGTGATTCCAAAAGTCCATCATTATGGAGTTTCTTCATGCGCTTTACACCAATATGACCTAAACGGCAGTGCCATAAATAAGTTGCACTATCATTATTAACCTTGCATCTTTTGGCTTCAATATTATGAATATGTGTATCATTACAATCGAGATCCAACAAGAATAGACCACTCTTCAAGGGTGCATGACCATAAAAGATATTATTCATAAAAATAGAACAACCATTATTCTCTAATTTAAATGAATAACCGTCTCGCAACAAACAAGATCCAAATATAATGTTCATGCTTAACGCTGGCACCAAATAACAATTATTCAGGTCTAAAACTAATCCCGAAGGTAGATGTAGAGGTAGCGTGCCGACGGCGATCACATCGACTTTGGAACCATTTCCCACGCGCATCGTCACCACGTCCTTAGCCAATCTTCGTTTAATCCGTAGTCCTTGTTTCGAGTTACAAATATTAGCAACTGAACCGGTATCAAATACCCAGGTACAGTACTACTACGAGCATTAGTAAGGTACACATCAATAACATGTATATCACATATACCTTTGTTCACCTTGCCATCCTTCTTATCCGCCAAATACTTGGGGCAGTTCCGCTTCCAGTGTCCAGTCCCTTTGCAGTAGAAGCACTCAGTTTCAAGCTTGGCTCCAGACTTGGGATTCTTCGCGGGAGTAGCAACTGTCTTTCTATTCTTCTTGAAGTTCCCCTTCTTTCCCTTGCCCTTTTTCTTGAAACTAGTGGTCTTGTTAACCATCAACACTTGATGCTCCTTTTTGATTTCTACCTCCGCAGCCTTGAGCATAGCGAAGAGCTCGGGAATTGTCTTTTGCATCCCTTGCATATTATAGTTCATCATGAAGCCGTTATAGCCTGGTGGCAGTGATTGAAGAACTCTATCAATAACACTATCCTCGTCAACTTGGCAACCAAGTTGAGTCATATGATTGTAGTACCCAGACATTCTGAGCAAGTGTTCACTGATAGAACTATTCTGCTCCATCTTGCAGCTATAGAACTTATTGGAAATCTCATATTTCTCAATCTGGGATTTGCTTGAAATATTAACTTCAACTCCTCGAACAACTCATATGGTCCATGATGTTCAAAACGTCATTGAAGTCCCGGTTCTAAGCCGTAAAGCATGGCACACTGAACTATCGTGTAGTCATCAAACCGCGTCTGCCAGACGTTCAAAGCATCTACATTAGCGAGAGGGGGCTTGTCACCTAGCGGTGCTTCAAGGACATAATTCTTCTGTGCAGCAATGAGGATAATCCTCAAGTTATGGACCCAGTCCGTGTAATTGTTGCCATCATCTTTCAACTTAGCTTTCTCTAGGAACGCATTAAAATTCAAAGGAATGGTAGCACGGGCCATTGATCTACAACAACATAGATATGCAAAAACTATCAGGACTAAGTTCATGATAAATTAAAGTTCAATTAATCATATTACTTAAAGAACTCCCACTTAGATAGACATCCCTCCGGTCATCTAAATGACCACGTGATCCAAATCAACTAAACCATGTCCGATCATCACGTGAGATAGAGTAGTTTCAATGGTGAACATCTTATGTTGATCATATCTACTATATGATTCACGCTCGACCTTTCGGTCTCCAGTGTTCCGAGGCCATATCTGCATATGCTAGGCTCGTTAAGTTTAACCCGAGTATTCTGCGTGTGCAAAACTGGCTTACACCCGTTGTATTTGAACGTAGAGCTTATCACACTCGATCATCACGTGGTGTCTCGGCACGACGAACTTTCGCAACGGTGCATACTCAGGGAGAACACTTATACCTTGAAATTTTGTAAGGGATCATCTTATAATGCTACTGTCATACTAAGTAAAATAAGAAGCATAATAAGATAAACATCACATGCAATCAAAATATGTGACATGATATGGCCATCATCATCTTGTGCTTTTGATCTCCATATTCAAAGCACCGTCATGATCACCTTCGTCACCGGCGCGACACCTTGATCTCCATCGTAGCATCGTTGTCATCTCGCCAACTATTGCTTCCATGACTATCGCTACCGTTTAGTGATAAAGTAAAGCAATTACATGGCGACTGTATTTCATACAGTAAAGCGACAACCATATGGCTCCTGCCGGTTGCCGATAACTTTACAAAACATGATCATCGCATACAATAACGTATAACTCATCATGTCTTGACCATATCACATCACAACATGCCCTGCAAAAACAAGTTAGACGTCCTCTACTTTGTTGTTGCAAGTTTTACGTGGCTGCTACGGGCTTAGCAAGAACCGTTCTTACCTACGCATACAAAAACCACAACGATTTTTCGTCAAGTATGTGCTGTTTTAACCTTCACAAGGACCGGGCATAGCCACACGTGATTCAGCTAAAGTGAGAGACACAGACACCCGCCAGTCACCTTTAAGCAACGAGTGCTCATAACGGTGAAACCAATCTCGCGTAAGTGTACGCGTCATGTCGGTATGGGCCGCTTCATCTCACAATACCGCCGAACCAAAGTATGACATGCTGGTAAGCAATATGACTAGTATCGTCCACAACTCATTGTGTTCTACTCGTGCATATCATCTATGCATAGACCTGGCTCCGATACCACTGTTGGGGAACGTAGTATTTCAAAAATTTCCTATGAACACGCAAGATCTCTCTACCAGATGCATAGCAACGAGGGGGAGAGTGTGTCTACGTATCCTTGTAGACCGAAAGCGGAAGCGTCAAGTGACGCGGTTGATGTAGTCGAACTTCTTTGTGATTCAACCGATCAAGCACCGAACGTACGGCACCTCCGCGTTCAGCACACGTTCAGCTTGATGAAGTCCCATGAGCTCTTGATCCAGTTGAGCTTCACGGGAGAGTTTCGTCAGCACGGCGGCGTGGTGACGGATATGATGAAGTTACCGGCGCAGGGCTTCCCCTAAGCACTGCAACGGTATGACTGAGGTGTGTTTCTGTGGAGGGGGGCACCGCACACGGCTGGAGAGATCAACTTGTGTGCCCTAGGGTGCACCCTACCCCTGTATATAAAGGAGCAAGGGGGAGGCCGGCCAGCCCCCTATGGCGCGCCTAGAGGAGCAATCCTACTAGGAATAGGATTGCAATCCTATTCCTAGTAGGAATCACCAAGAGGGAGAGAGGAGGGCAAGAGAGGGAGAGGGAGAAGGGAAGGGGCGCCGCCCCCCCCCCCCTCCTTTCGTTGTCCAATTTGGACCAAGGGGTAG
>LR738715.1:600649959-600682321 GCA_902687465.1 Secale cereale | reverse complement strand
CATTAGGGCCCATAACTTCCCGGGGGGTTCCGGTAACACCCCCCCCCCCCGGCACTCCGGTTTATTCCGAAACTTTCCGGAACACTTCCCGTGTCCGAATATAGTCGTCCAATATATCAATATTTACGTCTCAGACATTCCGAGACTGCTCGTCATGTTCGTGATCTTATCCGGGACTCCGAACTACCTTCGGTACATCAAAACTCATAAACTCATAATATCGATCGTCATCAAACATTAAGTGTGCTGACCCTACTGGTTCGAGAACAATGTAGACATGACCGAGACTCATCCCCGGTCAATAACCAATAGCGGAACTTGGATGCTCATATTGGTTCCTACATATTCTACGAAGATCTTTTATCGGTCAAACCGCATAACAACATATGTTGTTCCCTTTGTCATCGGTATGTTACTTGCCCGAGATTCGATCGTCGGTATCTCAATACCTAGTTCAATCTCGTTACCGGCAAGTCTCTTTACTCGTTCCGTAATACATCATCTCGTGACTAACTCATTAGTCATTTACTTGCAAGGCTTATTATGATGTGTATTACCGAGAGGGCCCAGAGATACCTCTCCGACACTCGGAGTGACAAATCCTATTCTTGATCTATGCCAACACCACGAACACCTTCGGAGACACCTGTAGATCATCTTTATAATCACCCAGTTACGTTGTGACATTTGATAGCACACAAGGTGTTCCTCCGGTATATGGGAGTTGCATAATCTCATAGTCATAGGAACATGTATAAGTCATGAAGAAAGCAACAGCAGTAAAACTAAACGATCATAGTGCTAAGCTAACGGATGGGTCTTGTCCATCACAGCATTCTCCTAATGATGTGATCCCGTTTGATAAAATGACAACTCATGTCTATGGCTAGGAAACATAACCATCTTTGATCAATGAGCTAGTCTATAGAGGCATACTAGGGACATACTGTTTTGTCTATGTATTCACACATGTACTAAGTTTCCAGTTAATACAATTCTAGCATGAATAAAAGACATTTATCATGATATAAGGAAATACAAATAACATCTTTATTATTGCCTCTAGGGTATATTTCCTTCAGAGGAAACCTCCCGTAGCAAATATGGCGGCGACCACCTCCCAGTCCTTCCCAAGTCTATCCGGCTCTCCTTCCCTTCCCCTTCGTCCAGCAGCACCGTTCCCGCGGGCCGAGCCAGCGCTGCCGTCTTGCGCACCAGTGCCGCCGCTGCGGTGTGCGGCTACCTGGTAGTGGCTAGCGCCCGCTCCGGCGTGGGTGGGCCCATTCCAAGCGCCTGCTCTCCTTCTGCATCGTCGCCGCCCCGTCATCGGCGACCCCGTTCGCCCTGCCACACGCTTTGGTTCCGTTTCCTTTAGTACTCAGGTGCATAGTTTCTCTAGGTATCATGCCGCACTCACTCCCAAATCCCGTTCTAGATGTGGCCGCCGCTGGGAGACACCCCCCCCCCGTGTCCATGTTGTGTTTGACCCCTGTGCGCACGGCCCCCCGTGTCCACGGTCGTGTACCGTGCGCACGGGACCCCCGTGTCCACGGGGTCTAAACCCTCGTGCGCACGGGGTATCCAGGGGCTTTACCCATGCATTTCTACCTATTCCTATGCCATCCATCATGCACTTGTACTCATTTGTGTTTCGTGCTTTGTGTTGTTGGGTTCTCGTGTGTTTCAGACTCCGCTGACAAGAGGGCCGAGCTTCATTACAAGCGCCCAAAAGGAGGTTCCAAGGAATTCACAGTTGCTCGTCGCTAGCCGTCAGAAGGCTTGGGGCAGGGGTCTGGGTCTGGGCAGGGCCATGTTCGCCGTGCTGCCTCCAAGCGGCCTGTTGTTGAGGCCTCCGATGAGTCTGGCGAAGAGTATGACTCGCAAGTTGATGCTCACTATGTCAACCCCAATGAAGATGATGAGATAGAAGAATAGGATGATCGTGTTGATGAGGATGAAAAGGAGTCTAGTCCTGAGCAAGCCATTGCGGGTGGACATGACCTCCGGAATATGCCTCTTACCAAGTTGACCAAGCCAGAGCTTTGGGCAGAGAGACAGAGCCATGCTTATGCGGCCGCCACTGCTTTGGGTGTGGATCCCCGTTTCAAGAACGAGTTTCAGCAGAGAGTCTATCATGAGCTTCTCATGACCAAGTCAAAGAAGTTTGCTCCTCACAAGCAAGTTAACACTAAGAGTCTGCGCGACAATGATCATTTGTATCCCGGTGTGTACTCTGCTCTTGGAAGATTGGGTCTCATTCCATTTGTTCAACCATCCCTACAATGAAGACCTCGTGATTGATGACCCACAAGTGTAGGGGATCTATCATAGTCCTTTCGATAAGTAAGAGTGTCAAACCCAACGAGGAATAGAAGGAAATGATAGGCAGTTTTCAGTAAGGTATTCTTTGCAAGCACTGAAATTATCAGTAACAGATAGTTTTGTGATAAGGTAATTGGTAACAAGTAACAAACGGTAAAAGTAAATAGGGTCCAGCAATATGGCCCAATCCTTTTTGTAGCAAAGGACAAGCCTGGAGAAACTCTTATATGATGGAAAGCGCTCTCGAGGACACATGGGAATTATCGTCAAGCTAGCTTTCAACACGCTCAGATGATTCGCGTTCGTTACTTTGATAATTTGGTATGTGGGTGGACCGGTGCTTGGGTGCTGCCCTTACTTGGACAAGCTTCCCACTTACGATTAACCTCTATTGCAAGCATCCACAACTACAAAAGAAGTATTAAGGTAAACCTAACCATAGCATGAAACATATGGATCCAAATCAGCCCCTTACGAAGCAACGCATAAATTAGGGTTTAAGCTTCTGTCACTCTAGCAACCCATCATCTATTTATTACTTACCAATGCCTTCCTCTAGGCCCAAACAATGGTGAAGTGTCATGTAGTCGACATTCACATAACACCACTAGAGGAAAGACAACATACATCTCATCAAAATATCGAACGAATACCAAATTAACATGACTACTTATAGCAAGACTTCTCCCATGTCCTCAGGAACAAACGTAACTACTCACAAATCATATTCATGTTCATGATCAGAGGGGTATTAATATGCATAATGGATCTGAACATATGACCTTCCACCAAATAAACCAACTAGCATCAACTACAAGGAGTAATCAACACTACTAGCAACCCACAGGTACCAATCTGAGGTTTTGAGACAAAGATTGGATACAAGAGATGAACTAGGGTTTGAGAGGAGATGGTGCTGGTGAAGATGTTGATGGAGATAACCCTCCCCAAGATGGGAGAATTGTTGGTGATGACGATGGCGATGATTTCCCCCTCCCAGAGGAAAGTTTTCCTCGGCAGAACAGCTCCGCCAGAGCCCTAGATTGGTTCCGCCAAGGTTCCACCTCGAGACGGCGGCGCTTCATCCCGAAAGCCTCCTTATGATTCTTTTTCCAGGTCAAAACACCTCATATAGCAGAAGATGGGCATCGGGGGGCTACCAGGTGGCCCAAGAGGCAGGGGCGCGCCCCCCACTCTCGTGGACAGTGGGTGGCCCCCCTCATGTACTTCTTTCGCCAGATATTTTTTATATTTTCCAAAACTGACTTCCGTGGAGTTTCAGGGCTTTTTGGGTTGTGCAGAACAGGTCTCCAATGTTTGCTCCTTTCCAGCCCAGAATTCCAGCTGCGGCATTCTCCCTCTTCATGTAAACCTTGTAAGATAAGAGAGAAAAGCATAAGTATTGCGACATAATGTGTAATAACAGCCCATAATGCAATAAATATCAACATAAAAGCATGATGCAAAATGGACGTATCAACTCCCCCAAGCTTAGACCTCGCTTGTCCTCAAGCGGAAGCCGATATCAAAAAATATGTCCATATGTTTAGAGATAGAGGAGTCAATAAAATAAAATACGGACATGAAGGCATCATGGTCATTCTTATAACAGCAACATATATATATTGGCATATGATTTCTTATGCTAAAGTAACAATCCATTCACAATGTCAAGTATGAATCAGAAACTTCATTGAAAACCAACAAACTATGATCTCAGACATTGAAGCAATTGCAATTTATCATAACATCGGAAAGAGTCAATATAAGAGCTTTTGAGCAAGTCCACATACTCAACTATCATTTAGTCTTTCACAATTGCTAACACTCACACAATACTTATGGGTATGGAGTTTTAATCGGACACAGAGAAAGATAGGGGCTTATAGTGTTGTCTCCCAACCTTTTACCTCAAGGGTAATGTCAACAGTAAGAAATCATGGTAACTTACATCCAAATGGGTATATATGTCAGGATCTTTCCAACACAGTGTGCTTGCCAAAGGATAAAATGTAAAAATGAAAGGTGAAGATCACCATGACTCTTATAAGGTAAGAACAATAGATAGGCCCTTCGCAGAGGGAAGCAGAGGTTGTCATGTGCTTTTATGGTTGGATGTACAAAATCTTAGCGCAAAAGAACGTCACTTTATATTGCCACTTGTGATATGGACCTTTATTATGCAGTCCGTCGCTTTTATTGCTTCCATATCACAAGATCGTATAAAGTTTATTTTCTCCACACTAATAGATCATACATATTTTAGAGAGTTGCAACAATGACAACTTACTTGAAGGATCTTACTCAATCCATAGGTAGATATGGTGGACTCTCATGGCAAAACTGGGTTTAAGGATGTATGGAAGCACAAGTAGTATCTCTACTTGGTGCAAGAAGTTTGGCTAGCATGAGGGAGAAAGGCAAGCTCAACATGTTGGATGATCCATGACAATATACTTTATTTCAGATATAAGAAAACATAACCCATACGTTGTCTTCCTTGTCCAACATCAACTCTTTAGCATGTCATATTTTAATGAGTGCTCACAATCATAAAAGATGTCCAAGATAGTATATTTATATGTGAAAACCTCTCTTCCTTTATTACTTCATATTAATTGCAACGATGACCAAAACTTTGTTTGTCAACTCTCAACAACTTTTATTCATCATACTCTTTCTATGTGAAGTCATTACTTTCCATAAGATCAATATGATCTCTTTGATACTTTTTATATTTTCTTTTGTCCTCTCATGATCATAGTGAGATAATCAAGCCCTTGACTCAAAACTAATATTTATTATATAGCTCGCAGACTCGATTACAAAGATAAAGATCATAAAGCGAAGCTCACAACTAGATCATACTAAACTTTATTCTACTAGATCAAGATATGACCAAAAGGATCGAACTAAGAAAAACGGTAAGGATAGGAGTGATGGTGATACGATACTGGGGCATCTCCCCCAAGCTTGGTGATGACCCACAAGTGTAGGGGGTCTATCATAGTCCTTTCGATAAGTAAGAGTGTCGAACCCAACGAGGAGCGAAAGAAAATGATAGGCAGTTTTCAGTAAGGTATTTTCTGCAAGCACTGAAATTATAGGTAACAACTAGTTTTGTGATAAGGTAAATGGTAGCAAGTAACAAAAGGTAAAAGTAAATAAGGTGCAGCAAGGTAGCCCAATCCTTTTTGTAGCAAAGGACAAGCCTGGACAAACTCTTATATGAAGGAAAGCGCTCCTGCGGACACATGGGAATTATCATCAAGCTAGTTTTCATCACGATCATATGATTCGCGTTCGGTACTTTGATAATTTGGTATGTGGGTGGACCGGTGCTTGGGTGCTGTCCTTACTTGGACAAGCCTCCCGCTTATGATTAACCTCTAATGCAAGCATGCGCAACTACAAAAGAAGTATTAAGGTAAACCTAACCACAGCATGAAACAAGTGGATCTAAATCAGCCCCTTACGAAGCAACGCATAAACTAGGGTTTAAGCTTCTGTCACTCTAGCAATCCATCATCTACTTATTACTTCCCAATGCCTTCCTCTAGGCCCAAATAATGGTGAAGTGTCATGTAGTCGACGTTCACATGACACCACTAGAGGAGAGACAACATACATCTCATCAATATATCGAACGAAGACCAAATTCACATGACTACTACTAGCAAGACTTCTCCCATGTCCTCAGGAACAAAAGTAACTACTCACAAGACATAATATTGTTCATGATCAAAGGGGTATTAATATTCATAATGGATCTGAACATATGATCTTCCACCAAATAAACCAACTAGCATCAACTACAAGGAGTAATCAACACTACTAGCAACCCACAGGTACCAATCTGAGGTTTGGGTACAAAGATTGGATACAAGAGATGAACTAGGGTTTGAGAGGAGATGGTGCTGGTGAAGATGTTGATGAATATAGCCCTCCCCAAGATGGGAGAGTTGTTGGTGATGACGGCGGTGACAATTTCCCCCTCCTGGAGGGAAGTATCCTCGGAGAACAGCTCTGCCGGAGCCCTAGATTGGTTTCCGCCTCGGTTCCGCCTCGAAACGGCGGCGTCTGGTCCCGAAAAACTCCTTATGATTTTTTTCCCAAGTCAAAACACCTCATATAGGAGAAGATGGGCATTGGGGGGCCTTCGGGGGGCCCATGAGACAGGGGGGCGCGCCCCCACCCTCGTGGACAGCAGGTGGCCCCCCTCGTGATCTTCTTTCGCCATATATTTTTTATATTTTCTGAAATGGAGTTCTGTGAAGTTTCGGGGCTTTTGAAGCTGTGCAGAATAGGTTTCAGAGTTTGCTCCTTTTCCAGCCCAGAATTTTAGCTATCGGCATTCTCCCTCTTCATGTAAACCTTGTAAAATAAGAGAGAAAAGGCATAAGTATTGTGACATAACGTGTAATAACAGCCCATAATGCAATAAATATCAACATATAAGCATGATGCAAAATGGACATATCACTTGGAAGTTGCCAAGGGGAGTGGCCATACCCATGTGATTATATCTCTTTCTTTGGAGATGGTGACGATAGGGTTGTTGATGATGCAGGCTTCCTCTTTAATTTGCGCTTGAGAATAGAATTTTGCTCCCTTAGGTCATCGATCTCCTGCTCAAGGCTTAATATTTTTTTGCATAGTTCCCGCTTGTTTTCCTGCAAGAGGCGAAAAGGGATAAACTCGATCTTAGGTTTCTTTGCTCTATCAGGGAGGCTTGACTTTTTGAACTCCACATGCATGTCCCCAGGTTGAGGTAATGGGACTTCATCTTCATCTGAGCTGGTCTCATCCTTTCCCTGGGATCATGGTCTTATTCTTCCTGCGTGGTCCAACCATAATGCTCCAAGTCCCCGTGGACCTTAGGGTATGCAAGGAGATCAGCCACATAGCTTTCTCCCTCCGAATCCTGGGACGACATATTGCTCTAATCTGCAGCAGAAACAACTCAAAACAAAAACAGAGGATTTTGGCGTGATACGGTGGTCAAAACCTATGGGAGATTATATAGTGATTTTTTACCAACCAAAAGAAGTAACGTAACTACTCATAGCAAATTATGGGAGATTATATGTTAATTTTTACCAAATTAACATGACTACTTATAGCAAGACTTCTCCCATGTCCTCAGGAACAAACGTAACTACTCACAAATCATATTCATGTTCATGATCAGAGGGGTATTAATATGCATAATGGATCTGAACATATGATCTTCCACCAAATAAACCAACTAGCATCAACTACAAGGAGTAATCAACACTACTAGCAACCCACAGGTACCAATATGAGGTTTTGATACAAAGATTGGATACAAGAGATGATCTAGGGTTTGAGAGGAGATGGTGCTGGTAAAGATGTTGATGGAGATAAACCTCCCCAAGATGGGAGAATTGTTGGTGATGACGATGGCGATGATTTCCCCCTCCCGGAGAGAAGTTTTCCCCGACAGAACAGCTCTGTCGGAGCCCTAGATTGGTTCCGCCAAGGTTCCACCTCGAGACGATGGTGCTTCGTCCCGAAAGCCTCCTTATGATTTTTTCCAGGTCAAAACACCTCATATAGCAGAAGATGGGCATCAGGGGGCTGCCAGGTGGCCCACGAGGAGGGCGCGCCCCCACCCTCGTGGATGGTGGGTGGCCTCCCTCCTGTACTTCTTTCGCCAGATATTTTTTATATTTTCCAAAACTGACTTTCGTGGAGTTTTAGGGATATTTGAGTTGTGCAAAATATGTCTCCTATGTTTGCTCCTTTTCCAGCCCAGAATTCCAGCTGCCGGCGTTCTCCCTCTTCATGTAAACCTTGTAAGATAGGAGAGAAAAGGCATAAGTGTTGTGACATAATGTGTAATAACAGCCCATAATGCAATAAATATCAACATAAAAGCATGATGCAAAATGGACGTATCAGTGATGTAGTTCTTTGCAGCTTTGTTTTTCTCAGATGACTCTGAACGCACCCTCACTTGGATGTCTGGGACGCATCGATGCTCCGCTCCTATGTCTAAGTTCTCTAAGATCATTCCTTATCCATTCTTTGATGAAGAGGCTGCATCTGATGAGTTTGGCAGAGTTCGGGAAAGTGGGCGGCGCACTAAGGATGAGATTTCTTTTGCATACAAGCAAGAGAAGTCATTTGTCACCGGTTCAATCAAAGATCTTTTGCCTCTCTATGACACCATGCGCCATATCTTGAGATATACACTCACTCCTAAGGCCAGTGACCCACAACATTCGAAGCTCCATGTTGGATATTTTTGTGTAACTGCATCAGAAGAAGAGGGTGGATGTTCTGGATTTCATGTTCTATGAGCTTTGTCAGTGTGTTCAAGAGAACAAGTCATTGATTTATGCTCCGTTCATTCAGGATTTGATTGAGACCATCTCCCCAGCCAAGTACATTGCCTCGTTCAAGACTTCTATTCCCAAGCGCAATGCCAACTGGACGCCAGCTGCTCCTTCTCCATATGTGCCTATGAAGAAGGGGCGCAACCCGAGGCCTAAGGATCCTGCTACTTTCACTCCGGGCATGTCCTCCACTGCTCGGATCCCTCGTGGTAAGGCCAAGTTCGTTGGTTCTGAGGCTGTTTTTTCAAGGGAGAGAAGAAGTCCCTGTTCAAGACCTTGAGCAATATGTTCAAGATGTTTCAGTCCATTCAGCGTTGTCAGATCAAGGAGGTCAACAAGGACAAGCTCTTACGGCGTGAGATGAAGGCTGAGAAGGCTGCTGCTGGTGAGGAGGTTGTTCCAGGGTCTGAGGACGATGACAGTGTGGCCACGGCTCGGTCTTTTCCGTTAGCAGCTTGGCGGTTTGAGGATGAAGATGATGCCTCGAGTGCTCCTTGATACGTCCAAAACATATCTATAATTTCTGCTTGCTCCATGCCACTTTTGGGTGACATTGCTATGATATTCATACACTTCCATACACTTTTGATCATATTTGGACTAACTTACTAATCCAGTGCACCCCAGTGCCAGTTTCTGTTTTCGGCTGTTTTTGTATTTCAGGTTTTCACATTTCGAGAACTGCCCAGAAAAATCCAGAAAAATTATATAAAAAATCAGCGATCCGGGAACGACACTGCCTCCGAAGGGCAGCCTGGGGGGCCACAGGGGCTCCAGGCGCCCTGTGGGCACCCCCCCCCTGGGCCGCGCCGGGGGGGCGCCTCGGCCCCCCGAGGATCCCCCGGTGCCCTACTTTGGCATATATTTAAAGGGTTCCCCGTAACCCTCAGAACAGGACTTCTTTTCGCGATCCCATCTCTGTTCCGCCGCCGCCGCCGCTTCCAAGATCGGAAGCACCAGGAGAATTCTTCCCGGCACCCTGTCGGAGGGGAGGATCACCACCGGGAGCTTCTCCACCACCATGGACGCCTCCCGGATGACTCGTGAGTAGTCTCCCTTGGACCATGAGTCCATGACTAGTAGCTATGTGATGTTCTCCTCCCGTTCTTGTGCTTCACTAATTAGTCCTCGTGAGCTGCCCTACATGATCGAGGCACCTATGTAATCCTTATGCTGTTGCTATGTTGAGTTTGCTGGGATTCGGTGGATTATGAGATTATGTTCAGATTGATCTTGAGTAATATATTTGATTCACCTCTTTTATATTTTAGTTCATAAGTAATTCTTGCATGTTCTCCGTTGTTATTTATTGCTTTGGCCGAGTAATAGGTAGTGACTCCAAGAGGGAACGTTATGCTCGATTGTGGGTTCATGCCCCTCGATGACTAGCTTGAGTGACAGAAACATGAGTCTAGGGGATGTGCTGTTGCCACAAGGGAGAAAACAACGGTGCTTGTGCCCGCGGGTGCAAGGATTGTTTACTTTACGCAAAGTTCTTTTAATGCAGTTGTCTGTTGCATTGAGTTTACACTATGGGTGGGACTCGCAACTTAATACCAGCGAGATGTTCTGGATAGATATCTCAAGGTGGATGATTAGTAGTAGATATTGATGGATTTCGGTCTACTTACTTTGGCGTACCGCCCATGCTTTGAATGTAATGCCCAGGATGGAGTTATACCTCCTACGGGTCGAGGCCCGACTTAAAGGCATAAGTCCATCCTAGAATGATCTCAAGTTTGGTAATCTTTGCACAACTCATGTAAAAGAGGGATGTTAAACTTAAAATAGTCGGCTTACAATCGCCACGTCACAGAATAACAGTACAAGTCTCAAAACATCATACAATAAGATCACTACAACCCTCTAAGGGCAAAAATCCAAATGTCAAAGTACCAAACTCAGATAAATAAACAACCACAGGCGGATCGAATCCTAGTAAGAGTCTCCACTACTGATCGTCCGGGTAGCGCACGTAGTAACGACTACGCTCCTCGTCGTACTCCCAATCCAGCTCGGTGCCATCTCCTGGATAGCTCACGGCTGGACCTGCATCTGGTGTGTGAAGTAACTGTGAGCCACAGAGGACTCAGCAATCCCGTTCCCGGGTAACAGAACTATCAAAGCCTTTAGGTGAGGGAAAGGCTGAAGAAAGAAATGAGGTGAAGGAACAACAAAGAGTCTGCAGCAGCAACTAGCACTAACTTACGCAAGAGAGAGCGAGAAGAGAAGGCAAAGCGAGAAGTGATCACTAAGTGATCCTAGCTACAAGCTCACAAGCATAACCCCTCCGTGTTCAACTCCCGAATCCCTATTCGGAAATTGACGGTCACGGAACACACGCTGGTAGTGTATTAGTATCATTTGTGTCAAGTTATCTACAACCGGAATTAACAAGCTCCCATCTGCCACATAACCGCGGGCACGGCTTTCGAAAGTTCAAACCCTGCAGGGGTGTTCCAACTTGACCCATTACAAGCCCACGATCCGCGGAGTCGCAACTCCAAAGTGGGAAGACCCGAGTATCCTCGGAATCCCGTGCTCACGTTAAACCGAACTAAGGTAAGGCTAATCCAGCAAATCCTCCCGGCGTGTCGTCACCCTGATCGTAGCCGCGCGTATCTAGGTCTCAGGACACGACCGGATGGGCGATTCTACAGGTTTTTACCAAACCTCGAGTTTCCTTGAGGTGGCCCCGCAGACTCCCCGTTTCGGACCAACACTCATGTGGAGCACTGGCCCGGGGTTGTTGATTAAGAAAGAGGGTTAATTACTCCCTTATGCAAGTTTAGTTTGTTATTAGGCAAATAGTACCAATGTTGGGATTTGCTGGAAAAGACTTAGCACATAGCGGTTTATCGAGGGGGTCCCATACACCCCAACCGTGTTAGGAACGCATAATCAAGGAACATAAAACCGGCTTATACGGATCCTAACGGCATGAGTGGAACAAAACACCAAGCAAAAGGCTTAGCCTTCCACCCTTGCCAATATATAGGTGATTTCAATTAAAGCATTTATATAGTGTGATATAACCCAACCAAACTTCAACATGGAACAAGCATCTTCACTTCACCTGCAACTAGCAACGCTATAAGAAGGGCTGAGCGAAGCGTACTTAGCCAAGCAACGGTTTGCATAGGTAGGGTGGTTAACATGGCAAATGGTTACAAGTAGGAGGCTGACAAGAAGAACATGGGCATCGAGGCAAAACTATAGATCGAGACTACTAGCAATAGACAAAGATAGTAATGTTATCGGGGTTCGGTCATCTTGCCTGAAGAGAAGAAGTTCGGATCAAAAGAAGGGTCCTCTTGCTCAAACTCGTTGGAAACCTCGTGCTCAACCTCGTTGGAAAACTCGTGCTCAACTTCGTGCTCTAAACAAGACAAACACACAAGCACCAATCAACACGATGCAATGCGCACTCGAAAAACATGTATGCATGAAGGATGCACTAAAGATGCACAAGGAGCACGTAAAACATCACTCAAGCAAAACACCTCAAAACAAGATAACAACCTGATATTATTAATCTACACAGAAAAACACCCAAGTTTGATATAAAGATCGCTGAAATCGGAGTTACGGGCTAAAAGTTATGCCCGAAACAAGATTTGAGCGAAAACTGCAAATTACAGCAACATGGCATCTTGGGAGCACAAAATAATTAATCTACAGCACCCAAAAAGCATGGCAAAGGACTTGAACATAAACTAGATATAATGTACAGCAACTAGGTCCAAAGTGCACCCCAAACGGAGTCACGGATCATTAGCAATGACCTTGGACATATTGAACTTTGAAATAAAATTCTGGCAGCAGAATTTTATTGAAAGTTTGGAGCAAAAGATAAGCATGCTACAGCCACTCAAATGGACATGTGAGGACATGGATGGAAAGACAACAATATATACTTCATGGAACAATCAAAATCCACCCCAAAACTATCATGCTTTGTCCTACAACATCACACGAACATGGCATCGGAACGTTACAGATTTCAGACTTAGTGAAATTTCACTAAGTCCCAAAACAGCAACATCATCATAGCATCAAAAAGAGCATGTTTAAGACACCTCGAAACTAAACATGACAAAGGGTAAGCACCTCATCAAAATACATATGACGGTGATCCCGAAACACACAAGCATGCATCATTGTGGTGAACACACCGATTGCAACGAGCTCAACAAGATGGCATTTCATAACAAGTGAAAACACAACATGTGAACATGGCATCTTGCAACGATGATAACAAGGAAACAATAAATCTACCATGCAACCTATCACACACAACACGTAGTTCGTGACGAGACGAACACGTGGACATGTCATTTGCTTCGTTTGGACAAACGAGCTAAAAGATATCACATGTCAAAGGTGGCACAAAAATAACACATAGCAGCAGTTTATATCATCATACACTCTTGCAACAGCAAAACAAGTGACAAGATGACATCTAACATGCATGACTACAACAGGTAAAACGTAGAGGGCATCTCCACGAACATCTGGACATGCTACACGCGCAAAACGGAGCAACAGGCACCAAACTAGAGCAGTTTAAAGATTGCATCTCAGATCAGGAATAAAAGGACTTAGAGGGATAAAAGTCAACCTCTCCAGATCTGGAACAGGAGGAACAGTAGCGGGCCTCGGGGGATGAACAGTGTTGCGGCCCGGACTGCTACAGTGCGGCGGCGGCCCGATCCGGCGCTGGGGAACGGGCCCGGTGCGCGCGGCGGGCTGGCGGCGGTGGAAGGCCCGCGGGGGCGCGGCTGGGGCGGCCCACCGGAGGCGCGGCTGCGGCCCAGGCGGCTTCGGGCCGGCCGCGCGGAAGAGGAAGCGGGAGGCCTGCGGCCTGGAGGCCCGGGGTGGCGCGGCGACTGTTCCGCGCTGGAGAGGCACCCGCGGCCCGGCCTGGCGGCGTACGGCCCAGCCGCGGAGCAGCCCGCGAGGCGGCGGTGGCGCGGGGCCTGCTCGGGCTGAGGCGAGGCGATACGGAGCGGGGAGGCGAGCGGGCCGAGCCCAGGCGGCGGTGACGGTGATGTGGTCCTCTGGCGCGGCGCAGATCGAAGCCCCGGCTCGGTCGGTCGTGCGGTCGGTCGCTCGACCGCGGGAGGCGGCTGCAGTCCGGCGCGCGTTGACCCGGCGGTGCTTCGAGCCAGTAGGACAGCGGCGGCGAATCGGCTGGATCCGATGGATCCTTCGGGATCTGAGATGAACAGTAGAAGATTTTTTTGGGATCTGAGATCTGGAATTTAGGGAAGAAGAAGGGAATGTCCAAATAGACCTAGGGGTCTATATATAGCAATTAGACTAGGGTTTAGAGACTAGGGTTGTTTAGGAGCCCTCCGATCTGGATCCAACGGATCCGATCGCGGGATGATTTTAAAAGGACCAGACGGAGATAAAAGAAAGCCACAGGGGTATTTCCGGGACACGAAGTAAGGGCACTTCGGACCCACACGGACAACGGAGGGAAAAGTCAACGGAGTCCAAACGAGACGAGATTTGAGAGGCGGGTTGCACACAACAAAACAACAACACACAACACAACCTCGCGGCACACCGGTAACGAAAAACGCCCGAACAACAAAGAAGGCCTACGGGACGTCACGGACACGTGCGGGAGCTCCGGAACACGAAACGGACAACGGGAAGAAACGCCACGAACCGGAAACAACCCACAACACAGATGCAATGCAATGCACATGTCTACATGATATGAATGAATGCCACACACTCACACAACAAAACGACGAAAGCCCGAAAGACAAAGAACCCGAAAATGGAAATAGATGAAGCCGGAGATTTATTATAAGCCCAAAAGGGAAAGTATTACATCCGGGGCATTACATTGAACCTCAACCTTTCTTGCAATGTAGTCAGCATTGGTTTGCGTTCGTGGTCCTGTCAATTGCCCAGCTGTAATTTGTTTACCTCACATAGCTGTTTTATCGTCTTTTGGGAGAGAGACATCACTAGTGAACATCATGAGACTCCGGTCCATATTACCATCATTGATCACAACCACTATTTACTTTCCGTTACTATTTACTATCGCAAAAACTATCTATCACTACTATCATTGCTTTTAACCCTTTGTGAACTACAAGGCCGGAGAGATTGACAACCTCTCTGTACTCGTTGGGAGCAAAGTTATTTGTATTTGTGTGCAGGTCCACGTTGATTTCTACTAATCTGGCGCCGTAGCAATTGACACCTACTTGTTGAACCTAGGAGTCTCTGGGGAATCGATCCTTGGCATCTTTGCTAGGGGAAAACACTTCTACTTACTGCATCTTACACCTTCCACTTGGGGTAACCAACGAGGGGTTCGAGGCCCATCAAGGAGTATTTTCTGGCGCCGTTGCCGGGGACTCCACTCTTCAGGATAGGGGAGTTGCATGCTATCTTTTAACTTTGCTTTTTTAGTCTTGTTAGTTTACCTATCATTTTTGCTTTAGTTCCTTTTTATCGAAAATCACAAAAATAGTTATCTTGCTTGCTTGCTACTATGGGTTCCACCGAGAACACCAAGTTGTGTGACTTCACTAGTCACAACAACGATGACTTTATCAGCACACCTATCACTACACCTGCCACTTCAGCACCTTCATATGAAATTAAACCTGCTTTACTGAACTTATTTATGAGAGAACAATTCTCCGGTGCTGGAGATGATGCTGCTTTACACTTGAACAACTTTATAGAACTTTGTGATATGCAAAAGTACCAAGAAATAGATGGTAATATTGTTAAGCTTAAGCTTTTTCCTTTCTCTTTGAGAGGAGGAGCTAAAATTTGGTTTCAGTCTTTGCCTAGAAATAGTATAGATTCATGGGACAAGTGCAAAGATGCTTTTATTGGAAAATACTATCCACCTGCTAAAATTATCCAACTTAGAAGTAACATCATGAATTTTAAACAATTGGATAATGAACACGTTGCCCAAGCTTGGGAACGTATGAAGTCTCTTATCAAGAACTGCCCTACTCACGGTTTGACTACTTGGATGGTTATCCAAACTTTTTATGCAGGCTTGAACTTTACCTCGCGGAACTTGTTAGATTCAGCTGCGGGAGGAACTTTTATGTCAACTACACTTGGTGCTGCCACAAAACTTCTCGATGAGATGATGACCAACTATTCCCAATGGCACACCGAACGCGCTCCAACAGGTAGGAAGGTAAACTCTGTCGAGGAGATTTCCTCCCTCAATGAAAAAGTTGACTTGATCATGTCTCTACTTTCGAAGCAATCTACTGTTGATCCTCGTGATGTTCCTTTAAATTCTTTGATTGCTCAAGAACAAGTAGATGTTAACTTTATCTCTAGAAACAATTTTAACAACAATGCTTATAGGAGTAACTTTGGTAACAATTCTAGACCGTTCCCCTCTAACTCTTATGGGAACAACAATGCTTATCCTAGTACCAAGAACTCCACTACTGAACTAGAGACCATGCTTAGAGATTTCATCACTACTCAAAAAGCCTTTAATAAGAATGTAGAAGAGAAACTACATAAACTAGATGATCTTTCTTTTAAGGTAGACCACTTAGCCTATGAGGTAAAATTGCTAAAAATTGAAACTTCTCCTCTTAAGGAGAGGGAAGTCATCCCTATTAATGCTACTCAAGTGCAAATTTATGAAAACATTAGGATGATGGCTAAGCTTAAAGAGAGATGGGCTAGAGAAAGGGAGGAAGAGGAAAGAATTAAGAGCCTTCTTACCCACCACACTGTTGCTATTATCCAAGTTATTGAGGATGTTCACACTCTTAGCACCCAATGTACTCCTGGTCCCGATGGACCTATTAATGGTGATGCTATAGAAACTACCAACCAGGTGAACCTTAAGGACACCACTACCACTTTAATTGATGCTCGTGACCTTGATTTTGATAATTGCACTCTTACCGAAGTTATTGATTTCCTTCACAAGATGTCTAGAGATCCCCGCACTAGCATGCTTAACCTTGCCTTCATAGATCATATCACTAATGCTCTCATCAAAGCTAGGGAGGAGAAACTTAGAGTAGAAGCCTCCATACCTAGAAAGCTAGAAGATGGTTGGGATCCTATGATAAAAATTAATTTGAATGACTTCTCTTGTTATGCATTATGTGATGTTGGTGCTAGTACCTCTGTTATGCCCAAAAGGATATATGATATGCTTAAATTGAAACCTTATGATTCTTGTTCTTTTGGTGTTCGTCTCGTTGATTCTTCCATAAAGAAACCTTTGGGGAGGATCGATGATGTTCTTATTGTTGTCAATGATAATTATGTGCCCGTTGATTTCACTATTATGGATATTGAATGTGATCCTTCATGTCCAATTATTTTGGGACGTCCCTTTTTGCGCACCGTTGGTGCTGTCATTGACATGAAAGAGGGTAATATAAAATTTCAGTTTCCTCTCAAGAAAGGGATGGAACACTTCCCTCGTAAGAAGGTCAAGTTACCTTTTGAGTCCGTTGTACGGGCTAGCTATTCTTTTACTCTTGATAAAACTTGATCTTTGCATTATGCCTAGCTTAAAGGCATAAAAGAAAGCGCTTTTGGGAGGCAGCCCACATGAATAAAATTTTTGCTTTTGTTGTGTCTTGATGTTGTTTACTACTGTAGCATCATCATTGTATCTTTGCTTTTCATATTTGTGCCAAGTATAGCCTCTGATTGCTAGAAAGTTCAAAAGTTGTGAGGTGCTGTCCAGGAAACAGATTCTGTCCTTGGATAGAAAAATTCGTATAAAATCACCAGATCATCTTTTTGGTCTGAATTTTTTCGACAGCGTTCTCTATATAATTGTCTTTCGTGCGTCAGTTCTGAGTTTTTTTATTTGAGTTGCAGAAGTATCCCGAACTGGTCAATTACTTCCTGCTGTTCTGTTTTTCACAGATTCTGTCCTGTTTTGCCTTACCTTCACTTTGCAAATTGAGAACTTGCTTTTTCATTGCAAAAACCTTTTGGCAATCTTGAGAAACAGTAGAACTTCAAGAATATCCTTATTTCCAGCAAGTTATAATTATTTTATTAAGGGTACTAACCTCGCTAATCAGATTATGATGAGTTATGTATGAAGGGAGTTTTCAAGTGTGCGAGGGAAGATGATAAAAAGATTCAGGAGTGTCAAGCGCTCAAGCTTGGGGATGCCCCCGTGCACCCCCAAGAAATATTCAAGGAGACTCAAGCGTATAAGCTTGGGGATGCCCCCGTGCATCCCCTTCTCCATCAACATTATCAGTTCGTCTTTCGTTCCGCTATATTTTTATCACTTCATGTGTTATGTGCTATGCTCGGAGCGTCTTGCTTTTAGTTTTCTTTTTAGTTTTTCATAACGAGTCGGAACTCAGCATTCCTTTATGTGGGAGAGAAACACGCTCCACTTCTACCTAGAACATTACATAGAATTTTCATGTCTATCTATGATGTGTGTGTTCTTTGTCTTTTAATAGCTGCTATCGTGCTCTGCTCTTAGTATTCATGCTTATCTTTTCAAGAGCTTTTATTTAGTTGGTTGCTTGAACTCTCTTTAATTACCATACTCACCTTATTAAGAGAGTTTGCTTCCGTTGCATGGGTTAATGTGTCTATGATAAAGATGCTACTTTCATGATGGTGCTTAGTAGTTCAGGTTTTCTTTTGGTTAATCTCAAATAGCTGGGGGGTTCCCAATGTGTCATTGGAGTACCAACTTGGTTTTGTTTGCCTATGATGTGGTATGGTTTAGTAATATCTTCCTTCGAGAATTTATTTTGATTGACTTGGCGTATGCTCACGCATATTCAAGACTGTAAAGAAAGTCTGTCAAGCCTCGATGATCTTTTATTTCTAAGTAGCAATATAACTACAATGCCTGATTCAATATTGCTTTGTCGCTCTGCATGATTATGACCGTCATTGCTCTCTTAGTTGGTCGCTCCCAGTCTTTTGCTAACCTCCACCTGTACTAAGCAAATTAACCATGCAATACATAGCTCATGGGAAAGTAGCCTAAAAACTATTGTGGTAAAGAATATGTTGCCTATGTATCTTATTTATTATGAGTTGCTTGCTGAGCGGTAACCATGTTTCTGGGGACGCCATCAACTATCACACTTTTGTTGAATATCATGTGAGTTGCTATGCATGTTCGTCTTGTCTGAAGTAAGGGTGATTTACCGTGGGTTGAATTAATATGCATATTGTTAGAGAAGAACATTGGGCCGTCAACCAAAGCCATGCATCATGGTGGAAGTTTTAGCTTGGACCTTAATCCTCAATCTCTTATGAGAATATGCTTATGCATTAAAGAGGAGTCCATCATCTATTTTCTATGTTGTCCCGGTATGGATGTCCTCAAGTTGAGATCTATCAAAAACGAGAAATCAAATGTGATCTATCTCCTTGGACCTTTGTACAGGTGGCATAGAGGTACCCCTTTGTGACACTTGGTTAAAACATATGCAATGCAATGATAACCTATGGGGATCCGAGCTAATTAGGACAAGGAGCGAGCACTATTGGTATTCGATGCATGAGGCTTGCAACTTATAGGATGTTTTATGCATGACACATATGAAGTACTACTACCGTTGACACAATTGCTTCCATGTTTTCAAACAAAAAGCTCTAGCACATAACCATTCTTTTACCTTTATGTTGAAGCACCAACTACTGAGAGCATGATTGTCATTCTGAGTGTAATGTGCATAGTCCCAAAGTAGCATTGTCTTTTGCATGATTGTGATATCGTTTATTCTGAAATGATTGTATCTAGTCATCACTTAAACCTTGAAGGTGCCCTTGCATTTATGTTTTGCATCACTAAAGGGGGCAAGCTAGATATCACTTTATCATATTTGCACATCATGTTCATTGCAAATCTTTTTGATGTTTCAGTTTCATGTTGTAAAATTTCAGTCATTTGTGATTTTCTCTTGAGACAACTTAATTACTTTAGAATCATTGTCTCAGTAAGCTTTTGTCATATGACTATGAGAAAGTCCTATATTGTTAATAGCATGTCACCACAGAAATTATTCTTGTTATCATTTACCTACTCGAGGACGAGCAGGAATTAAGCTTGGGGATGTTGATACGTCCAAAACGTATCTATAATTTCTGCTTGCTCCATGCCACTTTTGGGTGATATTGCTATGATATTCATACACTTCCATACACTTTTGATCATATTTGGACTAACTTACTAATCCAGTGCACCCCAGTGCCAGTTTCTGTTTTCAGCTGTTTTTGTATTTCAGGTTTTCACGTTTCGAGAACTGCCCAGAAAAATCCAGAAAAATTATATAAAAAATCAGCGATCCGGGAACGACACTGCCTCCGAAGGGCAGCCTGGGGGGGGCACAGGGGCTCCAGGCGCCCTGTGGGCGCGCCCCCCCTAGGCCGCGCCGGGGGGGCACCTCGGCCCCCCGAGGATCCCCCGGTGCCCTACTTTGGCATATATTTAAAGGGTTCCCCGTAACCCTCAGAACAGGACTTCTTTTCACGATCCCATCTCTGTTCCGCCGCCGCCGCCGCTTCCAAGATCGGGAGCACCAGGAGAACTCTTCCCGGCACCCTGCCGGAGGGGAGGATCACCACCGGGAGCTTCTCCACCACCATGGACGCCTCCCGGATGACTCGTGAGTAGTCTCCCTTGGACCATGAGTCCATGACCATTAGCTATGTGATGTTCTCCTCCCGTTCTTGTGCTTCACTAATTAGTCCTCGTGAGCTGCCCTACATGATCGAGGCACCTATGTAATCCTTATGCTGTTGCTATGTTGAGTTTGCTGGGATCCGATGGATTATGAGATTATGTTCAGATTGATCTTGAGTAATATATTTGATTCACCTCTTTTATATTTTAGTTCATAAGAAATTCTTGCATGTTCTCCGTTGTTATTTATTGCTTTGGCCGAGTAATAGGTAGTGACTCCAAGAGGGAACGTTATGCTCGATTGTGGGTTCATGCCCCTCGATGACTAGCTTGAGTGACAGAAACATGAGTCTAGGGGATGTGCTGTTGCCACAAGGGGGAAAACAATGGTGCTTGTGCCCGCGGGTGCAAGGATTGTTTACTTTACGCAAAGTTCTTTTAATGCAGTTGTCTGTTGCATTGAGTTTACACTATGGGTGGGACTCGCAACTTAATACCAGCGAGATGTTCTGGATAGATATCTCAAGGTGGATGATTAGTAGTAGATATTGATGGATTTCGGTCTAGTTACTTCGGCGTACCGCCCATGCTTTGAACCTCAACCTTTCTTGCAATGTAGTCAGCATTGGTTTGCGTTCGTGGTCCTGTCAATTGCCCAGCTGTAATTTGTTTACCTCACATAGCTGTTTTATCGTCTTTTGGGAGAGAGACATCACTAGTGAACATCATGAGACTCCGGTCCATATTACCATCATTGATCACAACCACTATTTACTTTCCGTTACTATTTACTATCGCAAAAACTATCTATCACTACTATCATTGCTTTTTAACCCTTTGTGAACTACAAGGCCGGAGAGATTGACAACCTCTCTGTACTCGTTGGGAGCAAAGTTATTTGTATCTGTGTGCAGGTCCACGTTGATTGCTACTAATCTGGCGCCGTAGCAATTGACACCTACTTGTTGAACCTAGGAGTCTCTGGGGAATCGATCCTTGGCATCTTTGCTAGGGGAAAACACTTCTACTTACTGCATCTTACACCTTCCACTTGGGGTAACCAACGAGGGGTTCGAGGCCCATCACTCCTCCTCTTGTCTAGTGGGTCTGTGTGCCGCCATTTGTCTCCTTTTTGTTGTCTTGACAAAGGGGGAGAAGTGGTGGGATGTTGTGTTTTGTATCTTTTAGTGTGTGTTGAGATCTCAAGCCTCGTGTTTCTCTTTGGTGGTTGTTTTTAGCTGGCTTAAGATACTCTTATTTGCTTTCCGCAGGTGTGGGTGTGAGCTACTCAGTTATGCTTGTGAGACTCTAGTTTTATATTATTGCCTCGAGTGCTCCTCCTCTTATCTAGTGGGTCTGTGTGTCGCCATTTGTCTCCTTTTTGTTGTCTTGATGACAAAGGGGGAGAAGTGGTGGGTTGTTGTGTTTTGTTTCTTTTAGTGTGTGTTGAGATCTCAAACTCGTGTTTCTCTTTGGTGGTTGTTTTTAGCTCGCTTGAGATACTCTTATTTGCTTTCTGCAGGTGTGGGTGTGAGCTACTCAGTTATGCTTGTGAGACTCTAGTTTTTATATTATTGAACCATGCTATGATCATATGAGGGATCGAAGAAGGTGAGAGTGTCTAGAGGGGGGGTGATTAGACTACTCGACAAGATAAAACTTCTGTCTTTTATCAAGAACAGTTTTTGGCAGATTTTTCATAACACACAAGTCAAGTAGCACACTACACATGCAATTCTAGAGTCTGGGCAGCGGAAAGTAAATTGCACATATAGTAAAGAGAGGCGGAGAAGATCAAACGCAATTTGGAGACGCAATGATTTTTCCCGTGGTTCCGATAGGTGGTGCTATCGTACATCCACGTTGATGGAGACTTCAACCCACGGAGGGTAACGGCTGCGCGAGTCCACGGAGGGCCCCACCCACGAAGGGTCCACGAAGAAGCAACCTTGTCTATTCCATCATGGCCTATGCCCACGGAGGGCTAGCCTTACTCGGGGTAGATCTTCACGAAGTAGGCGATCTCCTTGCCCTTACAAACTTCTTGGTTCAACTCCACATCTCGATGACGGAGGCTCCCAAGCGACACCTAACCAATCTAGGAGGCACCACCCTCCAAAAGGTAATAGATGTTGTAGATGATGATGAACTCCTTGCTCTTGTGCTTCAAATGATAATCTCCCCAACACTCAACTCTCCTCACTGATTTGGCTGTGGTGGAAGAAAGGATTGAGTGGAAAGCAACTTGGGAAAGTTAGAAATCAAGTTTCATATGGTGGGAGTGGAGCAACTTGATCTCAACACAAGGGTAGGTAGTTCTCTTCTCAGAAAGTGTAAGGTAGGAGTGGTAGTTATTTCTGATGGCTCTCTCCACGAATGAAGAGGGGGTGGAGGGGTATATAAAGCCTCCACACAAAATCCAACCGTTACACACATAATTGAGCAATCTCGGTGAGACCGAAGTGGAAACTCGGTCAGACCGAAAGTTCAAATATAGTGAACGTTGGGGTTTTTGGTGGGACCGAAAATACCATCTCGGTTGGTCCGATTTGAGCAAAGACAGGAACTTGCCAGTTTCGGTGAGACCGAAATCATCAACTCGGTTATTCCGAAATGATGACAAACGGTTACAGAAGGTTGGCAGCCCGTGTTTCGGTGAGACCGATCTCAAACTCGGAAGGACCGATTTTTCTAGGGTTTGGCTTATGGCTGAGGTGGTTCACCTCGGTGTGACTGAGTTTGGAAAATCGGTTGGTCCGAGATTACTTATGAGTGTGTATTGTAGTGAAAGTTGCTGATAGTTAAAGGAGATATATCACTAAGCACTTGAGCAACCAGATCATCAACACAACCTCATCCCCTTTTAATAGTATTGTCTTTTCCTATGGACTCAATGTGATCTTGGATCACTAAACCAAAATTGGAGTCTTGAGCTTTTGCCAATGCTTGCCTTAGCATTTTGAGGGGTCCACTTCTTCAGTCCTTTTGCCATACCAATGTGATTGGATTTCCTGAAACATACTTGATAAAGGCATTAGTCCAACCACAAAGTATGTTGTCATTAATTATCAAAACCACCCAGGGAGCAAATGTGCTTTCAATCTCCCCCTTTTTGGTAATTGATGGCAACACACTAAAATCACTCTGAACAAGACATCAAAGCTTATTGAAAGAAAGACAGAATTATCACGAAAGCTTTGACAAACATGTAGTACACAGGCTCCCCTTACAAGTGTGCAAGATTTTCATAAGTTTTGGTTTTGGACTACCTCAAGCACACAAGAGAGATAAGCAAGATGTGCTACATGCAACTTGGCTATATGCATCAGAGCAGATGAAAAGAAGTGAGTGATAATGCATATGTGCATGGTGATTTCTTGCAAACAAGTATTCACAAGCAAGTCACCATCATGCACATTCTGCAAGGTGCATATACTTACCTTGAGGTTCCTTGGCATTGTACCTGAAGGGATAAACTTGGGAAAACAAGGTTAGATAACACAAGAGTATTCCTTCAACCAACTGCAAGAACATCAAGAGTACCAAGCCAGGGATGACATGTATAAAGAGTGTCTCATATTGAGCACAAGCTTGAATCAGCAAACATGTCTCCGAAACTAAAAGATTTTCAATGAACTCTGAAAGATTTTGCTTTCCATAAGATATCAATTATGAAGATTCCTCTCCCTTTGAGTTCTCTCAGAACAAGGGGTGTGATGGAAAGAGCAAAATCAAAAGAATGATGCCAAAAGAGAATGATGTCCAAAGTAAGACACGGCAAAGCTTTGATGTGATTCTCTCCCCCATAAGATAAGATTGCTTTTCTTCTCCCCCTAAGTCTTCTCTTCTCCCCCTACTCCCCCTAAGTCTTCTCCCTCTTTGACATCAAGTGCCGAAAAGGACAGCAAACTAGGTAGGGCAGGAAAGATGGAAAGAAAAAAAGTGGGATCCTTAAGAATCACAACAGGGCAAATAAGAACATGCATAGAGAATCATTTGAGTGGAGCTGCAGAAATTGATATCCTGGAAGATAAATCGGTGACACCGAATTAGATGGATCGGTGGGTCCGAAAGTCAGGGACTTAGGGCAGATCCTTTTCGGTTAGACCGAAAATTTTAAATCGGTGACGCCGAGTTTAATTCCAAGGAAATACAGAAATAATTCAGCTCACTTTGCGAGGAAAGTTTCAAAGGATTTGCAATGAATTTGTAAAAGATTTTCGGGGAATTGATCAGAGCCATAAGGATATTCAAAGAAACATAAGAATAGAAATAAAAAGGATTCCTAGATGAAGTTTTTTTTTTGTTTAAAGAAAACTCAATGAGAGAACATAAGAGAAAACAGAAAGACTCCAAAACATATGTACTTCATCTAGATAAAGGTTGGTGACAAGGTCACCTATGTTTGAGTATATTGACTTAGGAGTCAAATGAAGACATTTGATCATAGGTCATACTCATCATTTAAGCTCAAAATGGGGTTGCCATTTTTCGATTAAGCATTTGATGTGATCACATCTTATGAAGTTGATTGTACTCATGACTTTGAGCAAAGCTCCTTAAGGATGTGAATAACATACCTTGGGCTTGTTGTTGCTTTACTCATGTAGGTAAGTTTGATGTAGGTGCTCATTGAATGTGAGGTTGGAGCGCCATTTCCACTTGTGTAGTTCATCTTCCTACATGGGTTAGGCAAGCAAGGAAATACTCGAGGATATCCAAGATGACAAGAGTGAAATACAAGATGTAAAAGATGTCAAAAAGGATATGTGGAATTTTGTTCCTTGAACTCAACATCCCAAAGGGCTAGATACTTGGTCAATGACAAGATTACTCATGAATTGAGTGTGTGGTAATCTTGTGGAATGTAGATCATCCAAGTACCTGCAAGGAGTTAGATGCAATACAAGGAGGCAAATGTGTCCAAGACATATGATCACCATCATAAGAGAAATATCAAGGATTAGTCAAGAGGGCTCATGCCTTGCATGCATCAATGGAGTTCTCATCAATGATGTTCAACTCACTCCTTAAGCGACAAAACACCTTCTCATCAAGAGGTTTTGTAAAGATATCAGCAAGTTGTTTGTCAGTACGAACATGCTTAAGATTGATGTCACCCTTGGCAATATGATCACGAATAAAATGGTGACGAACTTCAATATGCTTTGTTCGAGAGTGTTGCACTGGATTGTGTCCAATTTTAATTGCACTCTCATTGTCACAAAGCAAGGGAACATGTCTCACATGTATCCCATAATCCTTAAGCGTTTGTGTCATCCATAGCAATTGAGCACAACACGAACCAGCAGCAATATATTCTGCTTCGGCAGTGGATAATGATACCGAATTTTGTTTCTTGGAGGACCAAGATACAAGGGATCGACCAAGGAATTGACACGTACCCGAAGTTGACTTTCTATCAACCTTGTCACCAGCATAGTCCGAGTCGGAATAGCCAACAAGGTCGAAAGAGGCCCTCTTAGGATACCAAATGCCAAAGTTTGGTGTGTGTATCAAATATCTCACTATCCTTTTAACAGCTTTAAGATGACATTCTTTAGGGGCTGCTTGATATCGCGCACACATGCATACACTCAACATTATGTCAGGACGAGAAGCACAAAGATATAGTAGAGAACCAATCATAGATCGGTAAACCCTTTGATCAATGGGTTCTCCATCTTTTGTCAAGTCATTATGTCCACTTGTAGGCATGGGGGTACTCATACCTTTGCTTTCTTGCATGTTGAACTTCTTGAAGAGATCCTTGGTGTACTTTGTTTGTGAGACAAAGGTACCCTCCTTAGATTGCTTGATTTGCAACCCAAGGAAGAATTTGAGTTCACTCATCATGGACATCTCATACTTCTCCGACATGAGCTGTCCAAACTTCTTGCTAAAATGAGGGTTAGTTGAACCAAAGATAATATCATCAACATATATTTGGCACACAAATAGTTCACCATTAACCCTTTTTGTGAACAGCGTTGAGTCTATCTTTCCAATTTCAAACCCTTTTTCAAGAAGAAAGCTAGTTAAGCATTTGTACCAAGCTCTAGGAGCTTGTTTAAGACCATAAAGAGCTTTGTGCAGCTTGTAAACATGATTAGGCT
This sequence comes from Secale cereale, assembly GCA_902687465.1. Lineage (NCBI taxonomy): Eukaryota > Viridiplantae > Streptophyta > Magnoliopsida > Poales > Poaceae > Secale > Secale cereale. The sequence goes on along the minus strand of LR738715.1, from coordinate 600,655,865 downwards.
TTTTGGGATTCACAAATCCGGGAGGTTGTTTTACAAATACTTCCTCCTCAATTTCACCATTTAGGAAAGCACTTTTGATATCCATTTGATAGAGAGTATATCATGGTGATTGGCATAAGCAAGAAGAATGCGAATGGACTCAAGTCTAGCAACGGGGGCATAGGTCTCACCATAGTCCATACCTTCGACTTGTGTGTAACCTTGAGCTACGAGACGAGCCTTGTTGCGGATGACTTGTCCATCTTCATCTTGCTTGTTCCGAAACACCCATTTGGTTCCAATGATGTTTTGATCATCCTTGGGCTTCTCTACCAAAGTCCATACCTTGTTCCTCTCGAAGTTGTGTAGTTCTTCGTGCATAGCGTTCACCCAATCCGGGTCTTCAAGTGCTTCTTCTACCTTCATAGGTTCAATACTAGAGATAAATGAGTAATGCTCACAAAAGTTAGCTAATCGAGTTTTAGAGCGAGTAATTCTCCCGGAGTTGATGTCGTTCATCATTTGTTCCACGGGATGATTCTTCTTAACTCTTGCTCGAACTCGGGATAACTTTTGTTGATGTTGTGGCTGAGCTTCCTCATCATCTTCATCCTCCTCTTCTTCTTCTTCATTGTTGTTGGTGTTGTCTTGAGGCGGTGGAGAAGGAGGTTGTGGTGGATCTTCTTGTTGCGCTTCCTCATCTTGGTGAGTTCCACTTGTGGAGGCCTCCATGTTGCCTTGAGGTTCATCTCGTCATGAGGTAGGGGGCTCCACATATGTAGATGAGGTACTCTCCTTCACTTCCATGGGACGGATCTTTCCAATAGATAAATCTTGGATAGCTTCCGATGGGTCCTTGTCTCCTACATCAATAGGCATTTGCTCTACTTGCGAGCCATTAGATTCATCAAACTTCACATCTATCGTCTCTTCAACCTTTCGGGTGAAATTATTGTAGACACGGTAGGTGTGGGAGTTTGATCCATAACCAAGGAGAAAGCCTTCATGAGATTTAGGAGCAAATTTAGACCGACGATGCTTATCAAGGATATAGCATTTTGAACCAAAGACACGAAAGTATCCCACTTGGGGTTTGTTACCGGTGAGAAGCTCGTATGATGTCTTGCCGAGAAGCTTATGAAGATAAAGCCTGTTGATAGCATGACAAGCTGTCTCGACCGCTTCTCCCCAAAAATGCTTCGGTGTCTTGTATTCATCAAGCATCGTTCTCGCCATCTCTATGAGCGTTCGATTCTTTCTCTCAACAACTCCATTTTGTTGAGGAGTGTACGTAGCCGAGAACTCATGTAGAATCCCTTCCTCATCGAGAAAAGAGTCTACATTGGCGTTCTTGAACTCCGTTCCATTGTCACTCCGAACTTTCTTGATCTTCACCTCAAATTGATTTTGGGCCTTTCTGGCAAAGGTTTTGAAGATCCTCTGAACCTGCGATTTATCATCAAGGAAAAATACCCACGTAAATCTGGAATAATCATCAACTATAACTAGACCAAAGGAGTTACCACCAAGGCTTTTGTAAGCATTGGGACCGAAGAGATCCATATGAAGAAGCTCAAGCGGTCTCCTTGTGGTCATGATGTTCTTTACGGGATGACTTCCACCTACTTGTTTTCCTGCTTGACAAGCACTACAAAGTCTATCTTTGTCAAAGAAAACATCTCTAACACCAAGAATATGATCACCTTTGATCAGCTTGTCTAGATTACGCATACCAACATGTCCTAGCCTTCTATGCCATAACCAACCTTTAGAGGATTTAGCAATGAAACAAGCTCTAGGTTGGGCTTTCTTAGTGAAATCAACAATATATAGATCACCTCTACGGATACCAGTAAATGCCATGTTTTGATTGTCACGACGAAAGACTTGACAATCTACTTTGGTGAATAGCACATTGAATCCAAAGTCAGCTAATCTAGACACGGAAAGTAAATTGTATCCAAGAGATTCTACAAGCATGACATTTTGAATAGAGCTATCATGAGATATGGCCACCTTACCAAGGCCAAGTACCTTACCCTTGGAGTTGTCTCCAAAAGTCACATACTTGCGTGGACCATCGTTCTTTGCAAGCTCTCGAAACATGTCTTTGTCTCCGGTCATGTGGTCGGTGCATCCACTATCAAGAATCCACTCTTTTCCGCCGGACATGTAGTCTCTCAGATTTGCCATAAGATTGAGACTCTTCATGATCTTGTCTAGCTCGATGTCCGAATCGGAGTAATCATCATCATGCTCATGCTCATCATCATATTGACCCATAGATTGTTCATCATCAACACCTAGGTCAATTTGATAAGTACTTGCATTAGTTTTATCAATGTGACAATAATCTTCGGAATGCAATGCAAGAGCATTTCTAATTAAAACATTGATAAGACCGGGATCACCCTTCTTTTTCATAAGATCACGAAGCTCAAAGAAGCATTTATCAAAGTTGGGATCATTGGGGCGCATCTTATCAAATTCAATAGTCTTGTATAGAATTTTATCAAGACCTCTCATAGAGTAGTCCGGATAAAGTTCTTCCAAGAACTTCCACATAGCATAGGCGCACTCAAAGTTTGTAACAAGCTTAAGCAAATTATCCGGTAACCCTCTAATGATAAGATTTACAGTCCTAAGGTTACGAAGCAAATCAAGCTCTTCATCCATGGTAGGGTGCAAGGGGTCAAAAGGAGGCACATAGGGGGTCTCAACATATTTGCACAAATTGTACATCTTAAAGATACTAAGCATTTCAGACCTCCATGAGTTATATGACTCTCCATTAAGAATAGGTACTCTATGGCTAACACTCCCAAACGTAGACACGTCCATCTTCCTCCAATGGTGTGTAAACCAAAGCAATGGAGACCAAAGCTCTGATACCAATTGAGGGATCGAAGAAGGTGAGAGTGTCTAGAGGGGGGGTGATTAGACTACTCGACAAGATAAAAATTCTGTCTTTTATCAAGAACAGTTTTTGGCAGATTTTTCATAACACACAAGTCAAGTAGCACACTACACATGCAATTCTAGAGTATGGGCAGCGGAAAGTAAATTGCACATATAGTAAAGAGAGGTGGAGAAGATCAAACGCAATTTGGAGACGCAATGATTTTTCCCGTGGTTCCGATAGGTGGTGCTATCGTACATCCACGTTGATGGAGACTTCAACCCACGGAGGGTAACGGCTGCGCGAGTCCACGGAGGGCTCCACCCACGAAGGGTCCACGAAGAAGCAACCTTGTCTATTCCATCATGGCCTACGCCCACGGAGGGCTAGCCTTACTCGGGGTAGATCTTCACGAAGTAGGCGATCTCCTTGCCCTTACAAACTTCTTGGTTCAACTCCACATCTCGATGACGGAGGCTCCCAAGCGACACCTAACCAATCTAGGAGGCACCACCCTCCAAAAGGTAATAGATGTTGTAGATGATGATGAACTCCTTGCTCTTGTGCTTCAAATGATAATCTCCCCAACACTCAACTCTCCTCACTGATTTGGCTGTGGTGGAAGAAAGGATTGAGTGGAAAGCAACTTGGGAAGGTTAGAAATCAAGTTTCATATAGTGGGAGTGGAGCAACTTGATCTCAACACAAGGGTAGGTAGTTCTCTTCTCAGAAAGTGTAAGGTAGGAGTGGTAGTTCTTTCTGATGGCTCTCTCCACGAATGAAGAGGGGGTGGAGGGGTATATATAGCCTCCACACAAAATCCAACCGTTACACACATAATTGAGCAATCTCGGTGAGACCGAAGTGGAAACTCGGTCAGACCGAAAGTTCAAATATAGTGAACGTTGGGGTTTTCGGTGGGACCGAAAATACCATCTCGGTTGGTCCGATTTGAGCAAAGACAGGAACTTGCCAGTTTCGGTGAGACCGAAATCATCAACTCGGTTATTCCGAAATGATGACAAACGGTTACAGAAGGTTGGCAGCCCGTGTTTCGGTGAGACCGATCTCAAACTCGGAAGGACCGATTTTTCTAGGGTTTGGCTTATGGCTGAGGTGGTTCATCTCGGTGTGACTGAGTTTGGAAAATCGGTTGGTCCGAGATTACTTATGAGTGTGTATTGTAGTGAAAGTTGCTGATAGTTAAAGGAGATATATCACTAAGCACTTGAGCAACCAGATCATCAACACAACCTCATCCCCTTTTAATAGTATTGGCTTTTCCTATGGACTCAATGTGATCTTGGATCACTAAACCAAAATTGGAGTCTTGAGCTTTTGCCAATGCTTGCCTTAGCATTTTGAGGGGTCCACTTCTTCAGTCCTTTTGCCATACCAATGTGATTGGATTTCCTGAAACATACTTGATAAAGGCATTAGTCCAACCACAAAGTATGTTGTCATTAATTATCAAAACCACCCAGGGAGCAAATGTGCTTTCATCATATCATCTTGCTTATTATGTGTCTCACTTTTTTTTGCTCACCACACCTGGTCATGAGTTCTAGGCACCGATATAGGCTTATTATGTTGATCTCATGCCGTGGCTTATGATCTTGGGGAGCCTCCTATGCGTGTACTTGATGCATTCTCAAGCATTCATCTTATCCGGGCACACATATAGGGGGAGCTTCCATGATCATTCCTTGGCTCATTTTTTTATATTTATATCTTCTATGCCATGCTCTAACCACGTTTTCATCAATGCACCAAAAAGGGGGAGATTGAATGTGCAAGTGGCACTTATATCATATTTTGGTGTGATGACTGTGTGGTTAGTTGAACTAATATCAGTTACCTAAGTTTATATCAGGATATTGGTTCCAAGTGCTTCGTGATGGAGATGTGCGACCCCCCAATTCAAAAAGGTCAAATGCGTGTTTCTCCGGCGAATCGAAGGTTTAGTTTTTGGTTTGCTTCGAGTCGTAGGAAAGACCGCACTATTAAGAGGGGTTGTGTGCATGAAAGTTGTGTGGGAATGCCATCGCCGAACCTTATACACTTAGCCTACCCACTCCTACCACCTAAAATACTAGTGTGTGTGCTTGTGGTACTCAGAATGTTTTTGACAGAAAGTTACTAGGTACCCCATGCGCACGGGGTACTGCGTAACTCTCTGAGTACCCCGTGTGCACGGGGTACTGTGTAAACTCTCTGAGTACCCCGTGCGCACGGGGTCTTTTGACCCCCGTGCGCACGGGGTGGTGTGAAACTCTCTGAGTACCCCATGCGCACGGGGCTGACTTAGCCCGTGCGCACGGGGTCCAACGGGCAGATTTCCCTACTCGGCCAAGAACACTATATAAAGCCTCTTCTTCCACCTCCAATTCTTAACCCTAATGTCTTGTTGAGCTCCACCGTTGCTACACCCCATTTTGCTCAATACTCTCAATCCCTCCACCCAATCTTGTTGAAACTTTGGGGATTGGGAGAGCAAGAGCCGATCTACATTTTGACCAAACCAATTCGCGTTCCCCACAACATTTCTTGCATCTTGACTTGTTACTCTTGGAGCTTGGGCTCCTAGGCGGCTAGAGGTTCCTCCAAAAGCTTCCTTGCTTGTGGTGTGCTCCTGAGAAGTTTGTAAAGGTGTGGTGGTCGCCTTCAAGACCAACCCCGAGTGATTCGAGGCTCATCCGTTGGGGGTGACTCGAAAGAGATTACGATGAGCCTTCAGTGGCGTTCCGCAAGCTTTGGCTCCGGCACCGGTCCAAACGGAGAGTAGCTCTTCCCCAAGGAAGAGTGAACTTCGGGATAAAATCCGCGTCCTCGTCTCAGTTGTGGTTAATCCATTCCCGCACTTTACTTGCCTTGTATGCTTGTTGGCTTGCTAATTAGATTGTTGCCTAGCATACTTTGCTTTACCTTACTTCTCATATAGGCTGTGTTCACCTAGTTGCATTTCTAGTGAACTCTATTTATCCGCTAAACCTTAAAATTGACAAGAAAGATTAAAATTGGTAGTATC
>LR738715.1:600549485-600635722 GCA_902687465.1 Secale cereale | reverse complement strand
GTGGCCTGCGTTCTGGATCTTTCATTGGATCATAAGCATCACCATCCCCACCAGCTCCTGCATCTGCCATTGTGGGACTGCAAAGTGCAAACAATATTCTAATCAATTCAAGAGCCCATCATTCCTTATTATAATCTACAGATCTTCTAGCATAGTAGCAAAGTTAAGTAACAAAAGTTACTGCATTAAACTAATCACTAACAACATCATGCATTATTTTATTCAACCAAGGAGCATCCACTAAGGCACCAACCACTATCAGTAAACTAATCACTACCAAGTACCAACAGCATGCATTAAACTAAACATCCAGGCATCCACTAAGGCACTAACCACTATAAGAGAGGCAGTGAGCAACCAGCATATCAGCTAGCACAAAACAGTCCAGCAAATAAGAAAGAGAGCAGAGGAGGGTGTGTGAGAAGGGAGAGGGAGGTATACCTTACACTGTTGGCAGTTGGTCCCTTGCTGTTGCTTGTTGCTGCTGTACTGGAGAGGAGGAGGAGCTGCTGGACAGAAGGAGGAGGAGGAGCTGCTGGACAGGAGGAGGAGGAGGAGCTGCTGGAGAGGAGGAGCCGTTGGAGAAGAGGGGGAGGAGCTGCTGGAGAGGATCTGCTGCACAGCTGCAGAGGAGGAAGCAAATCTGCTGGAGAGGAACCACTGGAGAGGAGGAGGGGGAGGAGTGTGTGGATTGGGGGCTGTTTCTCTCTCTCTCTTTCTCCCCTCTTACCTGTTGGCGCCAACAGCAGGTCCAGTTTCCCGCCAAAACACTGTTTCCCGCCTAAACACTGTTTCCCGCCTAAAACAGATGCCCTGCCTGGCTGGCAAACTAAAGCGTCCAAAATGGACTAAGGCGCCAGCCTGGACGCCTAGGCAGACGCCTCGGACGCCTTACAGCTTAAGGCGGACGACTTGCTCAGCCACCTAAGGCGAGGTGGACGCCTCGACCTCGCAGGGCGCCTTGACGCCTAGGCGTCGCCTAGGCGACGCCTTGAAAACATAGAGAGGCACTTTAACTTTCCACACATGTTTCGAGCTAGGAACCACACTAGTGTTAATAACATCCAGATACATGGATCTCACTGAGAACACCCCATTCTTAGCTAGTTTCCAACTCAGCTGATCTGGACGTTGAGAAAGTTGGACATCCATCAGTCGTCTCACAAGATGTAGCCAAGCTTCCCACTAATGTCCTTCTAAACTGGATATTAAGCGGGGTTGAATGTAATACCGTTGCAACATAAGCGTCTCTTCGTTGAACAATATTATAAAGAGATGGATATTGACGTGCCAGAGGTGTCTCCCCTAGCCATGTATCCTCCCAGAATCTAGTGGAAGTACCATCTCCAATTATGAATTTCGCCCTATTGAAAAAGGTTGATTTCACTCGCATAAGTCCCTTCCAAAAAGGCGAATCAGTCGGTCTTACCGTCACCTGGGACAAAGTTTTGGTTTGAAGGTACTTATTACGAAGAATCTGTGCCCATGTGGCATTCGATTCACAAGATAACTTGTATAACCATTTACTGAGTAAGCATCGATTCTTCACCTCTAAGTTTTCAATACCTAGACCCCCTTGGTCTTTCGGTCTACAAATGATGTCCCACTTAGCGAGTTTATACTTTCTTTTGTATTCATCACTCTGCCAAAAGAACCGTGATCGATAAAAGTCTAGCCTTTTCCGTACTCCAACCGGAACTTCGAAAAACGACAATAAAAACATAGGCATACTGGTAAGGACCGAATTAATGAGAATCAATCGTCCTCCGTATGACATAAGCTTTCCCTTCCAGCAACTTAGTTTTTTCTCAAATCGATCCTCAATGCTCTTCCACTCTTTGTTTGTGAGCTTACGATGATGAATCGGTATGCCAAGATACGTGAAGGGTAAAGACCCCAAATCGCAGCCAAACAATTCTTTGTAAGCTTGTTGTTCTTCTTTAGCTCTTCCAAAGCAGAACAATTCACTTTTGTGGAAGTTAATCTTTAACCCCGACAATTATTCAAACAAGCATAACACTAGTTTCATGTTCCTAGCTTTAGCCAAATCATGCTCCATAAAAATGATAGTATCGTCAGCATATTGCAGGATGGATACACCCCCCATCAACTAAATGCGAAACCAGGCCCCCTACCTGCCCAGCCTCCTTCGCCCTCCCTATGAGAATTGTCAACATATCTATGACAATATTAAATAGGATTGGCGACATCGGATCTCCTTGTCGCAAACCTTTATGCGTTTGAAAGTAATGCCCTATGTCGTCATTGACCCGTATTCCAACGCTCCCTTTTTGCGTTAAAGAGTCTACCTGATCTCTCCAGGCTTGATCGAATCCTTTCATACGCAATGCCTGCTGCAGGAAAGGCCATTTCACCTTGTCATACGCTTTCTCAAAATCCATTTTAAAAACCACCCCGTCAAGTTTTTTTGTATGGATTTCGTGCAGTGTTTCATGTAGTACCACTACCCCTTCTAGGATGTTTCTGTCTGGCATGAACGCAGATTGGGAAGGATGCACCACTGAATGTGCAATTTGCGTAAGCCTGTTAGTCCCAATTTTGGTGAAAATCTTAAAACTAACATTAAGAAGACAGATCGGCCTGAATTGCTCAATTCTAACAGCCTCTGTTTTCTTTGGAAGCAACGTGATCGTACCAAAATTCAAGTGGAACACCTGCAATTGTCCCAAGAAGAAGTCCTGGAACATCGGGAGCAAGTCTCCCTTAATGATATGCAACACTTTTTATAAAACTCCGTCGGGAAACCATCCGGGCCAGGAGCTTTGTTATTTTTCGTTTGAGAAATGGCGTCAAACACCTCTTTCTCCGAAAAAGGAGCACTCAATATCTCGTTCTCCTCATTTACAAGCTGAGGTACATCTTCTACCCTCGATTCGTCCAAGGAAACAAAAATATCCTCAGGAGGCCCGAACAACTGTTTATAGTAATTGGTAATATAGATCTTTAGGCTTTCCTGACCCACAATCGTACCTTCATCCTGTTCTAGTTGAAAGATTTTCTTCTTTCGATGTTTGCCATTCACAATCATGTGAAAGAATTGTGTGTTATCATCTCCTTGGACGATTTTGCGCACTTTAGCCCGCAAAGCCCACTTCAATTCCTCCTCACGTAGCAATTCTTTTAGTCTTAACTCTGCTGCCCTCTTAGTTTCCAGCTCACTGGCATCTAGGATAGCACACTCCGCTTTAATGTTGAGGGCTTGGATAAGTAAAAGGAGCCTTTCCTTTTCAGCCTTTTATATCCCCTCATTATGCTTTGCCCACCCCCTGAGGAACTGTCTCAAGTGTCTGACTTTATTTTGCCAACGATCGATGTTGGATCGTCCTCCTACATCTTTCGCCCATTCTCTTGCAACCAGATCCACAAACCCTTCTCTTTCCAACCACGCAATTTTAAAAGAGAACGGGGGTTTGTTCCCTATATGCGTTGCCTCCCCCGAATCAACTAATAATGGGGTGTGATCCAAGATTCCACGAGAGAGTGCTTGAACCGTCACTAGGGGAAACTTCTGTTCCCATTCAACACTCGCAAGAACTCGATCCAACTTCTCAAAAGTCGGGATCGGTAGATTATTGGCCCATGTGAACTTCCTACCAGAAAGCTCAATCTCGCGAAGGTCCAGGATTTCGATGATTTATTAAACATAAACGACCATCTGCTGTCAAAGTTATCATTATTTTTTTCCTCCCGTCGACAAATAATATTAAAGTCTCCCCCAACCAAGATGGGAAGCTGCTTGTTCCCACAAATGCGGACTAAATCCGCCAGAAAATCTGGCTTAAGTTCCGGCTGCGCGGCCCCATAAACCGCCACCAGAGCCCAATCGAAACCATCTACCTTTGACCGAACCCTAAACTTAACCGCGAAGTCACCCATAACCACATTCCTCATTTCCAGAGATTCGCATTTAACCCCAAGTAAAATCCCACCGGATCTTCCTCTTGGTGGTAAACAGTGCCAGTCAAAATCCACCCCTCCCAACAGGGTGCTAAGAAACCGTGGGGTAAAGTTGTCCCGTCCAGTTTCGGAAAGGGCTATGAAATCTAATTTATACTCAATAGACGCTTCTGCAAGGAACCTTTTTTTAGCCAAGTCTTTAAGACCTCTGCTATTCCAAAAGATTCCTTTCATATTTCATCATGAATTTTTTTAGATGTTCGAATTCTAGCACTTCTGCGCACTGCCGAAGTCGGATAAATCTTACGCTTCCATTTGCGTTTCGGTTGCTTTTGATCTTCTATCCTGACCTCACTACCAAAATCGCCACCCGCATCCTCCTGGGGCGTACCTCCCTTGGAAAGCCTCGGAGAAGACACATTCTCCTCCGCCTCAGTCTCTAGGAGAGCTGGTTCAAGGTCCGCACAGAAACTATCAAGCACATTAACTCCCAAAGTAGCTACCTCAGAATCATTCAAAGGTTGAATTGCCGCTAGGTTTCTAATCATCTCTAAAGCACGTTCTGCCTCAAGATCCAAAATATCGTTAACGGATTTAGCTACCTCTCTGTCATTCTTACCCAGAGAGACCCCCAATTGTGTGGCTTTATTAACAATATCGTCAGTAGAGAAATGCAGAATAGAATTGGTTGTATTGACTGACATACCAGTAGTGGTCTGAAGATCATGAAGCTTGGCCGCCCGCTTGGCGCATCGAAGCTGCATATCGTCGATATCCGGCTGGTCCTGTATGCGACAGCTCATCCGTCGACCAACAGAAACTGGGTCCGGAATCCCACCATAAGCGATGACGTCGTCACGAACACTACAAGGGAAATACTATTGTGTTGCAGAAGAACCCTCGAGCTTTGCAATGATGCTTCGGAAAAATATTTTCTTTAATAGGGTATAAACTTTTGGTACAGAAAATATTTCGGTCCTCACTGAAATATCCAATTTCACAATGTGATATAGAATTATTGGCAACAAGTCATTGAACTTAAATGATGCCTAACAAATTTGCATTTCATTTATATTTAGTTTTAATATATTCTGAAACTATGAGATGACAAATATTTTGGTACCTACCAAAATTTCAGAAATCATAGAAATTTTGAACACCTACAGCTATACATCATAGGACCAAATCAGTCAATTTGCATTAAAGTACAGTTATTTGTTCATAAAAATCATCACACTGCACGAGAATGTGAAATCTTCATTGCCACCATTGCATTACTTTAATCCTTGCGAGAAAGTAAGTAATACCTTTTTGGCAAACAAAGTACATCGATTAAATGCAGGTAGAGTAAATGGTGGGGAAATGTGTCAAGGTTCTTGTTACAAAAACCGCTTTGTTTGTAGACATCATTTTTTTCCCTATATACTGTAGCTCCCGTTATCTAAAATAAATTCTCTAGCACAATTTTATGTACTGTGTTTTTTCTATGACTCGTGCACTTTAAATGATAATAAACGTTTGAATGATGTTTTCCTGACAAAAAAAACTCTGGAATCTTTACCTGTATACATTCTACTCCCTTTGTACCAAAATACAAGACATTTTTGCAGTTCAAAAGATCTGCACTACATTTTTGGTACAGAGGTTGTATTATCTTTTTTTTGCCGTAAATGAGTAATCGTGGTTTTCCTAATTTGGTTGGGTAAATCTCAACGCCTTATGTTACCCCCTCGCAGATTCAAGCTGCTTTCCGGACTGACGAAATTCGGAGAACACCGCCCACTCCGCAGGACGAAATGCGTGCCGGGATGAGTTACTTCCATGAAACTATATGGAAGGGTGTACCCAAGTTCTTACGCCGCATGGACACAGCTCTTAAGAATATCGGAATCGATGAGCGTCTTCCATACAATGCTCCTCTCATTCAGTTCTCTTCTTGGATGGGTGGTGACCGTGATGGTGAATTTCTCTTCACATGTGTTGTTTTTCTTTAACTCTATTTGTTTTCCTGCCCAAACTGTATAAAGATTGGGTGTCATTTACTACTCCCTCCGGTCCATATCAATTGTCACTGATTCAGCTCTAAATCAGCGACAATTCATATGAATTGGCGGGGGTGCTATTTTTCTCAGTCTTGTAAAGTGGTAGCACTTTTTTTCTTCTGAAACTATGTCACTGGCTATATAGGAAATCCCAGAGTCACACCAGAGGTGACAAGGGATGTATGCCTGTTGGCCAGAATGATGGCTGCGAACTTGCACTTCTCACAGATAGAAGAGCTCATGTTTGAGGTACTGCTTGAAAGCTTCTCCATTCCCTTGTTGTTTTGCGTAGTTTCCTCTGTTTGCAGGTTCAAATGTTAATTGCTTATCTTGTACATTTGGCAGCTCTCGATGTGGCGGTGCAACGACGAACTTCGCGTCCGCGCTGAGGAACTACACCGCGCTTCAAGGAAAGCTGAAAAGCATTACATAGGCAAGACAAAGTAGTTTTTTTATCCATTTCAAAAATTATTTTTCATCCCTGTACCAGTGTGTTGCTTCAAGGATCTTGCATTGTCATCTGTGGTTATTTTGCCTTGTTAATCAGTTTAGCTTTGACAGCCGTGTGCTGCACTATTCGTCATGAATTTGCTCTGCTAATCCTGCCTATTTCAAAACTAAAAACTGTGAGCTACTGATGCAGAGTTCTGGAAGCAAGTTCCCCCAACTGAACCTTACCGTGTGATACTGGGCTATGTACGAGACAAACTGTACTACACGCGCGAACGTTCCCGCCATCTTCTCACCAGTGGGTCTTCTGACATCCCCGCGGACTCCACCTTCACCGACGTCGAACAGGTAATCAAACCAGCACGCGTCCATGGCGATTCATCCATTATTCCCGCATGTGGTTATGATTGTTGTGATGTTGCTGAGCACATTTTCCTTTATATGATCTGACAGTTCCTGGAGCCCCTCGAGCTGTGCTACCGGTCACTGTGCGATTGCGGCGACAAGACCGTCGCCGACGGGAGCCTCCTTGACTTCCTACGTCAGGTGTCCACCTTCGGCCTCTCCCTCGTCAAGCTCGACATCCGGCAGGAGTCCGACCGGCACACCGACGCGCTGGACGCGATCACCGCGCACCTCGGCATCGGCTCGTACCGCTCGTGGCCGGAGGAGAAGCGGCAGGAGTGGCTGCTGTCGGAGTTGAGGGGCAGGCGCCCGCTGTTCGGCGGTGACCTCCCCATGACCGAGGAGGTGGCCGACGTCCTGGGCACGTTCCGCGTCCTCGCCGAGCTCCCGCCGGACTGCTTCGGCGCCTACATCATCTCCATGGCCACGGCGCCGTCCGACGTGCTCGCCGTCGAGCTCCTGCAGCGCGAGTGCCACGTGGGGCACCCCCTCAGGGTGGTCCCGCTGTTCGAGAAGCTGGCCGACCTGGAGGCCGCCCCCGCGGCCGTCGCGCGGCTCTTCTCGATCGACTGGTACATGGACCGGATCGGCGGCAAGCAGGAGGTCATGATCGGCTACTCCGACTCCGGCAAGGACGCCGGCCGCCTGTCCGCGGCGTGGCAGCTGTACAAGGCGCAGGAGGAGCTGGTGAAGGTGGCGAAGCAGTACGGGGTGAAGCTGACCATGTTCCACGGGAGGGGCGGCACGGTCGGCAGGGGCGGCGGGCCGACCCACCTGGCCATACTGTCCCAGCCGCCGGAGACGGTGAACGGGTCGCTCCGCGTGACGGTGCAGGGCGAGGTGATCGAGCACTCGTTCGGCGAGGAGCACCTCTGCTTCCGGACCCTGCAGCGGTTCACGGCGGCCACCCTGGAGCACGGCATGCACCCGCCGGTCTCCCCCAAGCCCGAGTGGCGCGCCCTCATGGACGAGATGGCCGTCGTCGCTACCGAGGAGTACCGCGCCATGGTCTTCAAAGAACCACGATTCGTCGAGTACTTCAGATCGGTACTATACATGCTCATGACAAGATCAATCTCTTTTGTATCAACAAATGTTGCTGATAATGAATCTTTTACCATTGTAGGCGACACCTGAGACAGAGTACGGCAGGATGAACATCGGCAGCCGGCCGTCGAAGAGGAAGCCGAGCGGCGGCATCGAGACGCTGCGCGCCATCCCGTGGATCTTCGCGTGGACCCAGACGAGGTTCCACCTCCCCGTGTGGCTCGGCTTCGGCGCCGCGTTCAAGCACATCATGCAGAAAGACATCAGGAACATCCAGGCCCTCAGGGAGATGTACAACGAGTGGCCTTTCTTCAGGGTCACGCTGGACCTGCTGGAGATGGTGTTCGCCAAGGGAGACCCCGGGATCGCCGCGCTCTACGACGAGCTGCTCGTCGCCGACGAGCTCAAGCCCCTCGGGGAGCAGCTGAGGAGCAACTTCGAGGACACCAAGAAGCTGCTCGTCCAGGTGAGGAAGAATCACATTCTAGCTAGCCCTACATTAATTTCATGGTGATTTCTAATCGTCTGTTGTCGTGCAGGTTGCTGGCCATAGGGACGTTCTTGAAGACGACCCGTACCTGAAGCAGCGGCTGCGGCTGCGTGACCCGTACATCACCACCCTGAACGTGTGCCAGGCCTACACGCTGAAGCGGATCAGGGACCCCAGCTTCCAGGTGACGGCGCAGCCGCCGCTGTCCAAGGAGTTCGCCGACGAGAACCAGCCGGCGTCGCTGGTGAAGCTCAACGCGGCGAGCGAGTACGCGCCGGGGCTGGAGGACACGCTCATCCTCACCATGAAGGGCATCGCCGCCGGCATGCAGAACACGGGCTAGATTCAGATTGCCAAATGCCAAGGTTTTAGCTGTGTGCTTGAATCTGCGGAGTGCTGAAGGAACGAGCTGCCACTGGATTTCTCGATTCCCCCGGGTGGCTGCGCCTTCTTTTTGTTATGGAGAAATAAAATAAAATTGTGAAAATAATGTATAGAGGCGTGACTGAAGCAAGCAGTGTGTATATGAAAACTTTCTGTGCGGCTAACGGCACATAAACTCAATATATTCGTTTCGTGGAATGTGTATTATGCACTGTATATTTTTTTTCTAAAAAAGAGGATTAAGGGCATCTTCAATGCTGACCCCAAATTGGACGCAATACTTTTTTTTAACAGTTTTGCTAGAACTCATCTAGATGAGATATAATTTGGTCTCATTCACGTTTTATAGCCATTAGATGTGAACAGATACAACCCAAGTCAGCACACACGCATCTTATAGCATCACATCTAATGGCTATAAAATGTGAATGAGACCAAATTATGTCTCATCTAGATGAGTTCTAGGTACTCCCTTTTTTTAAAGGATGTTTTTTATTTACTCGTAATGTAGCATCGATGGATACAGTCATAACGAGTACAAATCCGGCCTCTGCATAGTAAGGATGCACACATTCAACAAACACACACAAATGATCACGCACGCGAGGAGCAAAGTCATAGAAGACTGAAGCTATGCCCAGACGGAGTGATAATAAACAAAAAAAAAACTCCCGAACCGAATTGACGATTGACGATATACGGTGGTAACCATCGGCATCCACCATCTCTTGACAACACAGGAATACGAGAAAGTTTCTTCAAAAGCGACGCCTCCAGAAAGGGAACACACACAAGCGCTGTCTTCGCCGGGTCCAACCACCAAAAGTGAGACTATGGGTTTTCACCTTGAATATCAAGTCCGAGCAAACTCCAAACAAGCCTTCGTCAGGGTAACGATGTAAAGAACGCCGCTATTGTCATGTACAACCAACTAGGGTCGAACCTAGGGTTTTCATCCCGGAGCTCGAGACCATGTACTCAAGAAGTACTACCCAATCAAAGCTATCCTATGTTGTCTCCACTTTTCGCAATCCTTGCAACAACATACGCGCAAGAGCCGCTCACCAGACCACGACGAAGCCTTTAACGGGGAAAGGACACCAGCACCACCCAAATCCCGAGACTCTCCGGCGGCGCCGCATCATCCTCACAACTGCCAGCTGATCGTTAATCCGCATCAGACGACACCACCATGACACCACTAACTTCAACGTCATCGCGTGTGGCAGCAGGACATATCGAGGGAAGGGGCACTTCTGCCGTCATGCATCAACTATAGTGACATAGACTGCGAAGGATCTAACGCCAAAATGACATGAGACTGCCAGGCCACAATAGAACAACAACAACTTCATGCCGACGGCTGTAGTTCCGACTGATCCAGGCGAACATTATTGTTTTCGTTGGATCGATGGTCGAAACCCCACCAGCCACCCTCGCCCGGCAGATGCCAAAATAAGAGGCTACTCAGCGTTGCGCCCAAGCACGACTAAAGACCATCAAGACCGCCGCCTTCCTACCAGCGACAGGGACGATGGACCATGGTTGTTGCGGATTGCCTTGGTGCTTGGTGCACCCACATCTCGCTGAACTCGACGTTGTCAGGGAAATCCGAGGAAGTCGCCCAAGCATGAACCAGTGTTGACGATGCAATGTCCGCCTTCAGTGCATCTTGTCACCTCACACAGATCATCAAACGCCTTGGGAACGAAGAGCCGCCGCTGTCGGCTGCCCAGGCAAGCCCGACAATGCTGACCGACGGTGGCAAAGGCAGGGCACACGCGAAGGCCTGCCCGGAAAAAGTGGATCTGGGGTGGCCGGTCGTGTCGCGCTAATCGTACGACGTGGGGCAGTGCTCCTAAACAAGTATATTGTCTTTTAAACGGGAGATATTTTCACTTCCCGGCCTCTGCACCAACTAAGGATGCATACATCCATTTTAGTATGAGTACCAAGATAAACATGGTCCGCAGAATTTTTTAAAATGAGTATCAAGATATTTATTGATGAGAGGTTGCACCACACACCAAGCTTGTGTTGGGAAACATAGCATGCAATTCAAAAAAAAATTCTACACTCACGCAAGATCTATCTAGGAGATGCATAGCAACGAGAGGGGAAGAGTGTGCTCACGTACCCTCATAGACCGAAAGCGGAAGCGCTTGACAACGCGGTTGATGTAGTTGAACTTCTTCTCGTTCCGACCGATCAAGCACCGAACGTACGACACCTCCGAGTTATGCACACGTTCAGCTCGATGACGTACTTCGAACTCTTGATCCAGCAAAGTCTCGAGGAAATAGATGAGTTCGGTCAGCTTGACGGCGTGGTGACGGTGATGATGAAGTGATCCGCACAGGGCTTCGCCTAAGCACTACGAGATTATGACCGTGGGAGTAAACGGTGGAGGGGGACGCCGCACACGGCTAACAATGATGTTGGTATCCTAGGCGCCCCTCCCCACATATATATAAGTTGGAGAGGGGAGGAGGCAGCCAAGGGGGCGCCCAAGTAGGCCGAATCCTGCTTGGGTTGCCACCCCAATTCGCCCCCCTTCCTTATTTGTGTAGAGGGAAGGAAAGAGAGGGGGAGAGAAGGAACGGGGGGAGGACGAATCCTACCCCTTCCTTCTTCCTTCCCCTCCTTCCTTATTATCCTATTCAGCCTATATGGGTGGCGCACCAGCCCACTAGGGGCTGGTATGTCCCTCGCTTGGCCCATAAGGCCCAGATCTTTGCTAGGGGTGTTCGAAACTCCTTTCCGGTGACCCGATATGTACCCGGTACCCTCGGAACACTTCTGGTGTACGAATATCATCGTCCTATATATGAATCTTTACCTCTCGACCATTTCGAGACTCCTCGTCATGTCCGTGATCTCATCCGGGACTTCGAACAACATTCGGTCATCAAATCGCATAACTCATATAATACAAAATCATCATAGAACGTTAAGCGTGCGGACCCTACGGTTTCTAGAACTATGTAGACATGACCGAGACACCTCTCCGGTCAATAACCAATAGCAGAACCTAGATGCTCATATTGGCTCCTACATATTCTACGAAGATCTTTATCGGTCGTACCGTAATGACAACATACGTTATTCCCTTTGTCATCGGGATGTTACTTGCCCGAGATTCGATCGTTGGTATCTTCATACCTAGTACAATCTCATTACCGACAAGTCTCTTTACTTGTTCCGTAATGCATCATCCCGCAACTAATTCATTAGTCACATTCCTTGCAAGGCTTCTTATGATATGCATTACCGAGAGGGCCCAGAGATACCTCTTCGATACTCGGAGTGACAAATCCTAATCTTGATCTATGCCAACCCAACAAACACCTTCAGATATACCTGCAGAGCATCTTTATAATCACCCAGTTACGTTGTGACGTTTGATAGCACACAAGGTATTCCTCCGGTATTCGGGAGTTGCATAATCTCATAGTCGGAGGAACATGTATTTGACATGAAGAAACCAATATCAGTAAAACTGAACGATCAATATGTTAAGTTAACGGATGGGTCATGTCCATCACATCATTCTCCTAATGATGTGACCCCGTTCATCAAAAGACAACACATGTCTATGGTCAGGAAACTTAACCATCTTTGATTAATGAGCTAGTCTAGTACAGGCTTACTAGGGACTTGGTATTTCATCTATGTATCCACACATGTATCAAGTTTCCGTTTAATACAATTCTAGCATGAATAATAAACATTTATCATGAAATAAGGAAATATAAAATAACAACTTTATTATTGCCTCTAGAGCATATTTCCTTCAGCTTGATCCTCAATAAACGGGGGAAAACCCCCGTGCATCACCTGTCAATTCTACGAATTGAACTTGGGTCTCTAGGATGCACAACCGCATGCCCAACCACTGAGCCAAGGATCTCTCTGCTGAAAAATGGGAGAGATTTTCACTTCCCAGCCTCTGCACCAACTAAGGATGCATACGACCATTTTAGTATGAGTACTAAGATAAACATGGTCTTTAGAATTTTTTAAATGAGTATCAAGATATTTCTTCATGAATGGTTTCACCACACACAAAGGTTGGTCCTCAATAAATGGGAGAAAACCCATGTGCATCACCTGACAATTATAGGAATTGAACTTGGGTCGTTAGGCTGCACAACCGCATGCCCAACCACTAAGCCAATGCTCTCTTTGCAATTGGACAAAGTAATGGTGGTGGGAATCAGTCCATGGACAATGATGTGGGAGTTGGTCATCCAAAACTATCCCCTAACTGTCCGCCCATGTAAGTAATTCGAAATTTAAATCTGCTCACTAACATTGCGCGCATACGTATCACATCATAGCGTCTGACCACAACCAAAAAGGCAAGTATGCATAGATTTTACATGTCTAATCGAAAAAATACCAGTCCGACAATCTGTGTAGACAAATGGATTTTTTGCCCTGCCGGACCGGCAATCCCAACCTCCATGCGCACTCTGTCGTCGCCACCCTCTCGGCCGCCTCCTTCTCCACCCTCTATAGTTGATCCATCATGCACTTAAACATCTTAAGACGGATGGGTTACACGATCATACTTGCATCATCATCCAAATCCTCCAACTTCAAGGTCAATATCTTCACGTCCTGCAGCTTCAAGGTCAACAGTGCAAATAACTACAAAAGCACAGGCTTCACCTTAGTTTTCGATGGGCCTTGGGTGTCGGAGTCCTACGTGGCTGGTGTTTGGACTCCCACATAGGCCCCTGGTTTGGTTCAGGTTTGCGGGAAAACAACAACCAGACTGGTCCATGGACCAATAGGGGACGTTGTTAGACGGCTTGCAGGGTCCAAACAGATGCATGAAGTTTGGCATCTCCAACGTTGACCCCAAATTGGACACGACATCCATCCATGGACTAGTCTGGACCAGTCTCGGGATAGTGATGCGGGAGCCGGCCATCCAGTTCATGGTGGCAGGGTCAGTGAATGAACTGTCTGATGCCTTGTGCGACGAGGCCTCGGCCCTCTCACATGCTATTACTATGGTAGATCATCTTGGGGTAGGTCTGTTGGGAAACGTTGCATGGAAAATAAAAAATTCTACGCACACGCAAGATCTATCCATGGATATGCATAGCTACGAGAGGGAGATAGCATCTACATACCCTTGTAGATCGCTAAGCGGAAGCATATAAAACGCGGTTGATGTAGTCACACTCTTTGTGATCCAATCACGATCCAACCGATCTAGTGCCGAACGGATGACACATCCGAGTTTAGCACACGTGCAACTCGATGACGTCTCCTCCTTCTTGATCCAACAAGCGGGAGAGGAGAAGTAGATGGGATCACAACCAACATGACGACGTGGTGGTGATGGACCACTGACAACGCTTCGCTAAGCGTTGCCGGGACGAGGCGGTGGAACTACGGAGTAACGGGAGAGAGGGGCACCAAGGGCTTGGTCCGTCCTTTTGGGGCGCCCCTCCCTCTATATATAGGTGGAGGGGCGTGGGGAAAATCCCCTCCAAACCCTATGGGCGCATCCAATGGGGGAGGAGGTGGAATCCTAGTCCTCCTGCTTGCCTTCCATACAAAGGTGGACTTTCCACCCTCCAATTGCATGTGCCTTTGAAGGACTTGTGCACTGCTACCTCTTGAGCCTGCATTGTATTCCCTCGAAGAGGAAAGGGAGATGCAGCACAGTAGCGTAAGTATTTCCCTCGGTTTTTTAGAACCAAGGTATCAATCCAGTAGGAGACCACGCGTGAGTCCCTCGCACCTGCACAAACAAATAAGAACTTCGCAGCAAACGCGATAAGGGGTTGTCAATCCCTTTACGGTCACTTACGAGAGTGAGATCTGATAGAGATGATAGTTTATATTTTTGGTATTTTTAGTTTAATAAAACAACAAATAAAAGTAGTAAAAGTAAAGTAAATATAGATTGATATGCTGAGAATATACCCGGGGGCCATAGTTTTCTCTAGTGACTTCTCTCATGATAGCGATATTCTACGGCGGGTAAACAAATTACTGTCGAGCAATTGATAGAAAAGTGAATAATTATGAGACTATCTAGGCATGATCATTGTATATAGACATCACGTCCGAGAGAAGTAGACCGAAACGATTCTGCATCTACTACTATTACTCCACACATCGACCGCTATCCAGCATGCATCTAGTGTATTGAGTTCATACGAACAGAGTAACGCCTTAAGCAAGATGACATGATGTAGAGGGATAAAATCAAGCAATATGATGTAAACCCCATCTTTTTATCCTCGATGTCAACAATACAATACTTGCCTTGCTGCCCCTACTGTCACTGGGAAAGGACACCGCAAGATTGAACCCAAAGCCAAGCACTTCTCCCATTGCAAGAACTATAGATCTAGTAGGCCAAACCAAACTGATAATTCAAAGATACTTGCAAGGATATTATGAGCACACATAAAAAGTTCAGAGAAGAACCAAATATCTTTCATAGATAACCTTGATCATAAACTCACAATTCATCGGATCTCGACAAACACACCACAAAAAGAGATTACATCGAATAGATCTCCTCGAAGACCGAGGAGAACTTTGTATTGAGATCCAGAGAGAGAGAAGAAGCCATCTAGATACTAGCTATGGACCCGAAGGTTTGTGGTAAACTACTCACAACTCATGGTGAGGGCGATGATGATGATGATGAAGGCCTCCGTGATGGACCCCCCTCTGGTGGAGCTCCGGAACAGGCTCCAAGATCGGATCTCCACGGGAACAGAAGCTACGGCAGTGGAATTAGGGTTTTCTCTCTGCGTATGGAGTTTCTAGGGTACGTGGATATATATAGGAAGAAGGAGGGCACCAGGGGCCACACGAGGGGGCCTCGAGGCAGGGGGGCGCGCCCCCACCCTCGAGGGCAGCCCCTCTGTCCCCTAACTTGGTCCTGAAGCTTCTTGTGCGTGATTTTCTCTAAAAATATCTCTCGCGAAGGTTTCATTCCGTTTGGACTCCGTTTGATATTCTTTTTCTGCAAAACCCTGAAATAGGCAAAAAACAACAATCTGGACTGGGCCTTTGGGTTAGTAGGTTAGTCCCAAAAATGATATAAAAGTGAATGATAAAGCCCATTAAACATCCAAGACTTCATAAATAATAGCATGGAACAATAAAAAATTATAGATACGTTGGAGACGTATCAAGCATCCCCAAGCTTAATTCCTGCTCGTCCTCGAGTAGGCAAATGATAAAGAAAGAATTTTTGATGTGGAATGCTAACCAATCTAGTTTTTCAATGTAATTCTCTTAATTGTGGCATGAATGTTCAGATCTGAAAGATTCAAGATAAAAGTCTATATTGACATAAGAAATAACAATACTTCAAGCAATACTAACAAAGCAATCATGTCTTCTCAAAATACTATGGCTAAAGAAAGTTATCCCTACAAAATCATATAGTGTTGGCTATGCTCCCTTATTATCACACAAAAATATTCATATCATGCACAACCCTGATTTCATCCAAGCATTTGTTTTCATACTCTATCTTTTCAAACCTTTCAACTTTCACGCAATACATGAGCATGAGCCATGGATATAGCACTATGGGTGGAATAGAGGTGGTTGTGGAGAAGACAAAAAGGAGGGAGATAGTCTCACATCGACTAGGCGTATCAACGGGCTATGGAGATGCCCATCAATAGATATCAATGTGAGTGAGTAGGGATTGCCATGCAATGGATGCTCTAGAGCTAAATATGAATGAAAGCTCAACAAAAGAAACTAGTGGGTGTGCATCCAACTTGCTTGCTCATGAAGACCTAGGACATTTGAGGAAGCCCATCGTTAGAATATACAAGCCAAGTTCTATAATGAAAATTCCCACTAGTATATGAAAGTGACTAAGCATGAGACTCTCTACAATGAAAAACATGGTGCTACTTTGAAGCACAAGTGTGGAAAAAGATAGTAGCAATTGTCCCTTTTTTTCCTTTTTTTTCTTTTTTTGGGCCCCCTTTTTTTCTTTGGCCTTTCTTCTCTTTTTTTTTTGCGGAGGGGCTTTATAGATTCAGCCTTTCCTCCCATGGGACAATGCTCTAATAATGATGATCATCGCACTTTCATTACAACACGAAATTACAACTCGATACTACAACAACAAAGTATGACTCTATATGAATGCCTCCAGCGGTGTACCGGTATGTGCAATGAAACAAGAGTGACATGTATGAAAAGATTATGCATGGTGGCTTTGCCACAAATACGATGTCAACTACATGATCATGCATGGTAATATGACAATATGATGCGTGTCATCTAAATGGAACGGTGGAAAGTTGCATGGCAATATATCTCGGAATGGCTATGGAAATGCCATGATAGGTAGGTATGGTGGCTGCTTTGAGGAACAATATGGTGGCTGTTTTGTGGAAGGATATATAGTGGGTTTATGGCACCGTCGAAAGTTGCGCGGTACAAGAGAGGCTAGCAATGGTGGAAGGGTGAGAGTGCGTATAATTCATGGACTCAACATTAGTCATAAGAACTCATATACTTATTGCAAAAATTTACGAGTCATCAAAACAAAGCAATCAACGCATGCTCCTAGGAGGGAGGTTGGTAGAAGTTAACCATCGCGCGCCCCCGACCTCCACACAAAGGTTGGCACTCTACAAATACCTCATGCTCTAACTTAGTCACACAATGGTTCACCATACGTGCATGATACGGGAATCACTAACCTTAACACAAGTATTTCTCAATTTCATAATAACTCCACTATCATGACTCTAATATTACTATCCTCATGTCTCAAAACAATTATCAAGCATCCAACATCTCATTCTATTCAATGCACTTGGTGTGATTTTTTTTTACTACATTGACATTGGATGTTTATCATGTGAAGACTAGTTCCTTTAGCCTAAACACATTACCATGCTGTTTTAATAGACTCTCAAAAGGATATAAGTGAAGCATGAGAGTTCAACAATTTCTACAAAATATTACCACCACCGTTCTCTAAAAGATATAAGTGAAGCACTAGAGAAAAAACTATTCAACTCAAAAGATATAAGTGAAGCATATAGAGTGTTCTAATAATTTCTAGGCCATATTTAACCCTCTCAAATAGGTGTGTCCAGCAAGGATGATTGTGGCAAACTAACAAGCAAAGACTCAAATTATACAAGACGCTCCAAGCAAAACACATAGCATGTTGCGAATAAAAATATAGCTCCAAGTATAGTTACCGATGGATGAAGACGAAAGAGGGGATGCCTTCCCGGGGCATCCCCAAGCTTAGGCTTTTGATTATCTTGAATTTACTTGGGGTGCCATGGGCATCCCCAAGCTTAGGCATTTGCTACTCCTTGTTCCATAGTCCATCAAAGCAATACTCAAAACTTGAAAACTTCACAACACAAAACTTAGACAAAAATTCTCGTGAGCTCCGTTAGTATGAGAAAGCAAACCACTACTCAAAGGTACAACAATTAATTCACTATTTGTTTATATTGGTGTTAAACCTACTGTACTACAAGTTCTCTATGGTTCATATCCTCCAATATTACTCATAGATGCATCTGAATAAGCAAACAACACACGAAAAACAGAATCTGTCAAAGACAGAACAGTCTGCAGTAATCTGCAGGGTTCGCCTACTTCTGGAACTCCAAAAAATTCAAACTAAATTGGTAAATTTGCACAATTTGTCTACCAATCAGCAGCAAAAAGAATAAACTAAAAATCACGCTTAAGTAAAATCCCACTACTACTTTAGCGAGCGCTAATGATTCTGTTTTTCACAGCAAGATCATATAAACTTCACACAAGTTTTCCCAAAGGTTCTACTTGGCATAAACACTAAACAAAACATGAAACCACATATAATCAGAGGATAGATGCAATATTTATTCCCTAACAGCAACAAAAACAAAAAACATAAAATTGGGTTGCCTCCCAACAAGCGCTATCGTTTTACGCCCCTAGCTAGGCACGATAC
The DNA here is from genome assembly GCA_902687465.1 of Secale cereale. Taxonomy (NCBI): domain Eukaryota; kingdom Viridiplantae; phylum Streptophyta; class Magnoliopsida; order Poales; family Poaceae; genus Secale; species Secale cereale. The sequence goes on along the minus strand of LR738715.1, from coordinate 600,617,010 downwards.
AAGATAGATCTAGGTATTGCCATCTTTGGAAGGCAATCCATAAGTGGCTCTCATGATAGATTCATATGGTAATTTGATTTTCTTTCTAGGAAAGTGTTCCATGCCTTTCCTTAATGGAAATTGGAATCTAATATTTCCTTCCTTCATATCAATAATTGCACCAATCGTTCTAAGGAAAGGTCTACCAAGAATAATAGGACATGAAGGATTGCAATCTATATCAAGAACAATGAAATCTACGGGCCCATACTTCCTATTGGCAACAATAAGAACATCGTTAATTCTTCCCATAGGTTTCTTAATAGTGGAATCCGCAAGATGCAAATTTAAAGAACAATCGTCAAGCTCGTGGAACCCTAGCAAATCACACAAAGTTTTTGGGATAGTGGAGACACTTGCACCCAAATCACACAAAGCATAGCATTCATGATCTTTTATTTTTATTTTTATAGTAGGTTCCCATTCATCATAAAGCTTTCTAGGTATAGAAACTTTCAACTCAAGTTTTTCTTCATAAGATTGCATCAAAGCATCAACTATGTGTTTAGTGAAAGCTTTATTTTGACTATAAGCATGCGGAGAATTTAGTATGGATTGCAAGAAGGAAATACAATCAATCAAAGATCAATTATCATAATTGAATCCCTTGGAATCCAAAGTAGTGGGTTCATCACTATGGAAAGTTTTAATCTCTTCACTCCCACTTTTAGCAATTTTAGCATCAAGATCTAAAAACTCTGAATTATTGAGACACCTTAAAGCAGAATTGTAACATCCCAAATTTTCAATTTGGAATGTTATACATTGGATCATTATGCATATCATATTTTGTTGCTTTTGGTGATCCAAGAAAATCCTAAGCAACTCAAGGACCCTCGGAGAGAGTTGGGGATTTCAATATTTTCATAATTGAGGTTTCTCAAATTTTGAAAATAGGATCGTTTGATTTTATTTATTTTATCTTCAAGTATTTCTATCGTAAATATACGAGAGAGGGAGTAAAACGACTCTCCCAAAAATAAGAAATACGGAGGATTTAATAGAAAAATCAAACAAGTTTTATTTGGAGTTTATTTGAAGTTTTATTTGAATTAGGAAAAATTGCATGTTTTCAAAAATGCATTTTAGTGCCAAGAAAATGTTCATCTTGTTCTAAATATTCTATTTAGACGGTGAAAATTTGTTTTGGCAATTTTAGATTTTATTTCTTTTCTAGATTTTTTTTACCGCTGGCGTAATTAGAAAAAAAAAGAAAGAGGACCTGACCCGACTGGGCCGAAGCCCAGCCAAGCCAGGCCCAACCGCCTTCCCCCGCGCCGCGCCGTGCCCGTGTCGGACTCCGCCCGCCGCCGGAGTTGCTTGCCCCCTTCCCCAAGCTTGCTACCCCTCATATAAATATAGCTGCCCCCCTTTTTCCCTCCACCGCACCCCGCCGCCAGCCGTGCCGCCGCCGCAAGCCCGCCGTCGCCGCGAGCCTGCACACCGCCGCCGCCGCTGCAGCCGCCGCCGCCGCCGTACGCCACCGCTGCAGACGCCGCCGCCGCCACCCACCGCCGCAGCCGTCGCAAGCCCCGCCGCCCGCCATCGCCAACGCTGCCGCCGCCGGCCGTTTCGACGAGGTAGCCGCCGCCGGTTTTCGGTGGAAAACCACCGGTTTTTCTTTTAGAACCCTAGTCGTTTATTTATTAGATCGGTTTTGCTGTTTTTTTCGGTTTAGTTATTTAGTAAACGTTCACCCGTTCGTTCATTCTAACGAACAAATTCGCCGTTTAGTCTCAGCTGGCGAACGTCCGTTCGTTAAGCTGTTTTAGTTTTCTTTTTCTAGTTTATTTTCTGACCGCGATCTCTGATCCGATCTTCGTTTTAGTTTAACTTTTCGCTCGTTTATCGGAATCAGGTGATTCAAGCGCCTGGAGTTTCATCTCGAAATTCTCTTTCCGTTTAACCTAGTCACTCAAGCGTTTGCCTCAGCTAAATTTGGACTTGGTCCAGATTGGTTCGGTAGTTGTTTCTCTTTCGCCGTTTGTCTTTCGTTGCTTTTTCTTTTGCCGTTTCTTTTGTAAACCGGAGTTCTTAAGTTGAACTTTCTGGTTAGATCTCTCATTTGAAGTCTTACCCATGCATTAGTTAAGTACTTATTGTGTGCTTGTTTGTTTGCGATAGAGTACCCGGAGTGCACCGCTTGCTACTTTGAATCTCTAGGTTTTGCGGATCATTAGCAAGGCAAGTAACACTTTGATCATACCTTCCAATTACCCGGTTTTCATTGCATTAGTCAAACCCTCACACATTGCATGAGTAGGATCAATTAATTTGTGGGATTGGGAAGTAGATTGAGGTAGTACCTATTACCTGCATTTACATTCAAACCTTTGGGAGTTATTTCTACGTTTGCTGTTAGGACATGCTATGCTCGTAGACGTGGATTGGGTGAGTGTATCCATGACAGATGTGAGTTTATTGATTAATGGTTCAACTTAAGGTGGCAACATTAATACACATCTGGCTGGATTGAGGCACCTGGGTATTCTAGCGATTGCCTGTTTTTCTTTTGGACCACCACCCAGGCTCAAAGGGATCATGAGATTATTCATACTAGAAACTTCCGTGTGCGGCCACATGCCAATATGGGCTCTGGCATAGTTGAGTAAGATGTGGGAAACCTTTCCATGATGGGCTAGCAGATGTAGAGGCTTTTGTAGGTGTACCGGCCTATCTATCTGGTTAAGGGGACCTCTTCGGAAAGACTGTGTCTCGGTCATCCGTTTCTCAAACACCATGCAGTGCGAGAAACCAAATGGAGGCGATCGAGTCTTGTGGGGAAAAGTGCACAAACCTCCGCAGAGTGTACAAACTGATCATGATTAGCCGTGTCCCCGGTTACGGACGTCTTGAGTATCTAGTACTTGGATATCATGTGAATCTCATCATGTTACTCTAATTAATATTATTGGGTTTAATGATGATTTTTAATTGGGGTTGAGAGGATGTCTATCTTCTCAACGATGTTTCAACGACCATGATAGTTAATTAAAATCTATTCCTTTGAAGTAGGGAAAAATTGGCTTTACGCAAAACTGTAACCATAGAGCTTTCCACCAGCCATATTGCATATAGTATAGCTTTACTTTATTGCTCTCTTTGTGTTACTTTGCCAGAATATTCCATGTGCTGACCCGTTTTCGGGCTGCAACGTTCATGTTGCAGACTTTTCAGACGACGAGTAAGGTGCCTTATAGGTCGTGGTTCTATACTCAGTGATGCCGTTGGAGTTGATGGACTCACTTATCTTCCAAGCCTTCCGATGTTATCGTGTTAGATGGCCTTAAGCCATTTTATTGCAATAAGTTCATCGTTGAAACTATCGATGTAATAAGTGTGTGATTGCTACTCTGTTATAAATCCTTCAAGTATTGTGCGTGTCAGCATTACTGATCCAGGGATGACACTGATGCACATAGATCAGACTGTTTGAGGTCTGGTCGCTACAAGATGGTATCAGAGCACACACTGACTGTAGGACACGACCACTAAGTTAAAGCCCTAAAACACTATTCACTCTTCTCTTTTCTGACTCCTCATCTTATCTACTCTTTTAGGATGGTGGATGCAAAGAACAAGTTCACTCAACCGGATGACGATACACCATTTGGACGACATCTGAAGGAAGTCACCAGATATCTAAACATTGGACTACCAAGTTTCATCGGAACCTACAATTCCACTCTACCTGAGGAGGATCGTTGGTTGATTCAAGCCCAAGTTCCAGGAAGGACGTTCAAACCCGTCACCACCCTCATAGCATTTTCTTTTAATGCGCCTACATGGAGCCTAGGCAGGAGCATGGAAGCCCACATCGCTATGGGAAGGATCGGAGAAGTCTACAAGCAGGAACTGAAGGACACCATCTACCAGATTTGTTGACGCCGAGATGAGAATTGGGACATGATCAGCACCCGGAAGGATAGATCCATTGCAGCCTTCATCCAGGAGTTGAACCATCACATTCGTCGCCAGGAACACCAGATGTGTGCAGGAATGATAGACTTGAAGAAAGCACTAAACAGGTATTTGGAGCTAGAGAAAGAACTCAAGTCTACACGCGACGAATACGAGGAGGAGATGCTAATACTTGTGGAGAAGAATGATGACTTGACACGGAAGTTAGGGATACTCATGGGAGAAGAAAAAGGGGAAGAAGAACCCAAGGAGATTCCACCGGAAGACTACATTATCATCGACGACATGGATTCGGAACCCGATGATAGCAAAGACGAAGACTATGAAGATGAAGCTGGAGCAGATATCATGGAATCCTCTGTCAATCAAAATTTCTAGAAGACCTTCCCATGACTAGTAGTTTTCCCATTTAGTAGACTTAGAACACTTTTGTAACGATTAGATCCATGTAAGCCCTTGTTTGAAATTGATTTTGGTGTGATGAATTGTGTGTTTTGCCTCATGAGCATATGGGTAGTGATTTTCCCTTAGACCTCAACTCTATTCTAATCTCTTCCCTCTACACCCATCAGATGCCTCCAAGAAGTGAGCCCGGATTTGAGTTTCCCCCTGAGCTCACCCAGTTGATCCAGCAGCAGAACACCTTGATGCAACTTCTTTTCTAGAACACTCAGAACAACCAGAACAACAACAACCCTCCACCACCACCACCCGTGGACAACCTGACACATTTCTTAAGGTTGCAACCACCAGTGTTTGCTAGCAGTATTGAACCCATAGTCGCCGACGACTGGCTGCGCAAGATTGGAAGGGATTTGACCACTGCCAACTGCTCAGATGCTGAGAAGGTGCGTTTTGCCGCACACCAGTTGTCTGGACCAGCCGCAACATGGTGGGAGAATTACACAGCCACTTATCCCATAGCCAATGTGACTTGGGATCAGTTTCAGCAAGATTTTCGTACCGCCCACGTCTCAACCGGAGCTATGAGTATGAAGAAGCAGGAGTTCCGCAATTTGCGCCAAGGCAACCGTACTGTGGCCCACTACGTGGATGAGTTTAGTACCCTATCTCGTTATGCCCCTGATGATGTGGCCACAGATGCCGCTAAACAGGAGAGATTCATGGAAGGGCTGAATTAAGAGATGAGTGTACAGTTGATGGTGGCAACTTTCAATAACTACTAGGAGCTGGTTGATCGCGCCCTAATGATTGAAAGGAAGCATCAACAGATTGAAAGTCGCAAGAGGAAGTATGGGCAAGGAAAGTATAATTCTGGAGCACAACAGAAGCCCCATTTTACCCCTAAAATGGTAGGACAGTTTCAACATACCCATGGAGGAGGTAGCTCGCACAATCATAATGGCCCCAAGAATGGAAATGGAAATGGAGCAAATGGTAACCAGAGCCGCCCTACCCCGTCCACACCCACCAAGAAGGATTTCAGCCATGTCACCTGTTACAAGTGCGGGAAGAATGGACATTATGCCAATGAATGCTCATAAGCTAAGAATGGGAACGGCAATGGAAGCGCCGCAAAGAAGCCCAATCCGTTCAACAAGGGACAAGTAAACCACGTGACGGTGGAGGAGGTAGAGGAGCAACCAGATGTTGTTGTCGGTAAGTTTTTGGTTAAGACATTTACCGCAATAGTTCTTTTTTATACTGGTGCATCGCATTCATATATTTCAAGGGGATTCGTAAATAGACATAGGATGTCCACCCGAGTTCTTAAGACCCCCATGTTAGTAAGTTCACCTAGAGCAGAGTATATGGCACACCAAGGATGTTTTCAGACGCCATTGATCATAGGCCGCCATACTTTCCCCTCCGACCTAATAGTTTTGGAGTCACAAGGATTGGATGTGATATTAGGTATGGATTGGCTATCGAAGTATGGAGGTAACATTGACTGTGCTAGTAAGTCAATTTTGCTCACCACCCCGGAGGGAAAAAGGATTAAGTATGTATCTAGGCATTCGCCTATAAGGACTCAAGTACATTCTCTCACGGGAGTTGTTCAAGAGGAAGTGCTAGTAGTGAAGGATTATCCAGATGTGTTTCCAGAGGAGTTACCTGGTATGCCACCGGATAGAGATATAGAGTTTTTGATTGAGCTTTTGCCAGGCACAGGGCCAATTTCTAAGAGACCATATAGAATGCCCGCAAAGGATTTGGAGGAGATTAAGAAACAGATTAAGGAGTTACTGGATAAAGGATTCATACGCCCAAGTTCTTCGCCTTGGGGTTCGCCAGTACTTCTAGTGGAGAAGAAGGATGGATCGTTAAGAATGGTTGTTGATTGCCGAGGACTGAATGAAGTGACGATCAAGAACAAGTACCCACTGCCGATGATCAATGATCTGTTCGATAGATTACAAGGAGCTAAAGTATTTTCCAAGATCGATCTGCGATCAGGGTACCATCAATTGAAGATCCGAGAGCAGGATATACCTAAGACGGCCTTTACCACTAGGTATGGGTTGTACGAGTACACCGTTATGTCTTTTGGTCTGACTAACGCACCGGCATACTTTATGAACCTGATGAACAAAGTATTTATGGAGTATTTGGATAAGTTCGTCATAGTGTTCATCGATGATATATTGATCTTCTCGAAGGATGAAGAGGAGCATGCAGAGCATTTGCGTTTGGTATTGGAGAAGCTCAGACAACATCAGTTATATGCCAAGTTTAGCAAATGTGAGTTTTGGTTGAAGGGAGTCGGATTTCTCGGACACGTTATATCTGGAGAAGGAATAGCAGTAGATCCCGCCAAGGTGGACACTGTGACCCATTGGGAAGTACCAACAATAGTTGGAGAGATCAGGAGTTTTCTGGACTTGCAGGATACTACCGGAGATTTATTGAGAATTCTCGAGGATTGCAAAGCCAATGACGGAGTTGTTAAAGAAGGACACCAAATTCAGTTGGACAGAAGAATGTGAGGCCAGCTTCCAGGAATTAAAGAAAAGGTTGGTCTCATCACCTGTGTTGATTCTACCAGATCAACATAAGGATTATGAGGTGTACTGCGACACTTCACGTCGAGGACTTGGAGCAGTTCTTATGCAGGAAGGAAGAGTTGTTTCGTATGCTTCACGACAACTGAAACCTCATGAGTTGAATTATGCCACTCATGATTTGGAGTTAGCATCCATAGTACATGCATTGAAGACGTGGAGACATTTTCTCATTGGAAACCATTGTGAAGTATATACGGACCACAAGAGTTTGAAGTATATATTCACTCAGAAGGAGCTGAGTCTCAGGCAAAGGAGATGGCTGGAACTCATTAAAGACTATGACATGAGATTGCATTATCATCCCGGAAAGGCTAACATAGTAGCCAATGCGCTAAGCCATAAGAGCCATGTCAATACTCTATTGACGGAGGAATTTCCAGAGGAGTTAGCCGAGGACTTACGAGAACTACGTATGGAGATAGTTCCAAGGGGCTACATAGCAACACTAGAGATCCAGTCTACCCTGATAGATAAAATCAGAGAAGCTCAGAAAACTGACGAGGAGGTTGCCTCTATAAAGGAGAGGATGAGCGAAGGAAAAGCAAAAGGATTTCGTGAGGATGAACACGACACCTCATGGTTTGAGGACCGCATTTATGTGCCTAATGACCTGGAGATCAGGAAGTTGATACTACAGGAGGCCCATGATTCACCATACTCGATTCACCCAGGAAATACTAAGATGTATTTGGATTTGAAGGACATTTTCTGGTGGACTGGTATGAAGAAAGATATTGCGGAGTATGTAGCAGTTTGTGATGTATGTTAGAGAGTGAAGGCAGAACATCAGAAGCCAGCAGGATTGTTACAACCATTGCCAGTACCCGAATGGAAGTGGGATAAGCTAGGTATGGACTTTATTACGGGATTACCCAGAACTCGTTCTGGCTATGACTCAATTTGGGTCGTAGTCGATCGTTTAACAAAGGTAGCTCATTTCATCCCAGTAAAGACTACTTATACCAGTGCAAAGTTGGCAAAGATATACATGACCCAAATTGTATGTCTGCATGGAGTTCCGAGGAGCATCGTATCAGATAGAGGAACCCAGTTTACCTCAAAGTTCTGGAATCAGTTACATGAAACTTTGGGTACCAGGCTAGAGTTTAGCATAGCTTTTCACCCGCAGATAGATGGACAGACTGAAAGAGTCAATCAGATTTTGGAGGATATGCTGAGAGCCTGTGCACTAGATTATGGATCTAGTTGGGACGATAATTTGCCGTATGCCGAATTTTCTTACAACAACAGTTACCAGGCCAGTTTGAAGATGGCCCCTTTCGAAGCGTTATACGGAAGGAGATATAGGACTCCGTTGTCGTGGGACGAAGTCGGAGACCGATAGTTGTTTGGACCAGATTTGATCAAAGAGTCTGAGGAGAAGGTGAAGTTGATTCGAGACAGACTGAAGGTAGCTCAGTCCAGGAAGAAAAGTTATGCAGACTCGAAGCGCAAGGAGATAACCTATGAGATCGGAGATAGAGCATACTTAAGAGTATCGCCTCTGCGAGGGGTCAAACGTTTCGGAGTTAAAGGAAAGCTAGCCCCTAGATTTGTGGGACCTTATCGTGTTTTCAAACGCATGGGGGAGGTTGCCTATAAGTTGGAATTGCCCGAAGGATTGTCAGGAGTGCACGACGTGTTTCACGTTTCACAGCTTAAGAAGTGCCATGCGGAGATGGCCAAAATCCCGCTTAGAGACACAGTACCCCTGGAAGCAATTCAGTTGGACAGTGATCTGACCTACGAGGAGATGCGTGTAAAGATCCTCGAAATTTCGTGCAGAGTTACCCGCAGTAAGGTTATCAAGTTTTGCAAAGTTCAGTGGAGTCACCACACCGAGGAAGAAGCCACCTGGGAACGAGAAGATGATCTACGCAAGGACCACCCACACCTATTTTCTAGCCAACCCGAATCTCGAGGGCGAGATTCACCTTAAGGGGGGTAGGTTTGTAACATCCCAAATTTTCAATTTGGAATGTTATACATTAGATCATTATGCATATCATATTTTCTTGCTTTTGGTGATCCAAGAAAATCCTAAGCAACTCAAGGACCTTCGGAGAGAGTTGGGGATTTCAATATTTTCATAATTGAGGTTTCTCAAATTTTGAAAATAGGATCGTTTGATTTTATTTATTTTATCATCAAGTATTTCTATCGTAAATATATGAGAGAGGGAGTAAAACGACTCTCCCAAAAATAAGAAATACGGAGGATTTAATAGAAAAATCAAACAAGTTTTATTTGGAGTTTATTTGAAGTTTTATTTGAATTAGGAAAAATTGCATGTTTTCAAAAATGTATTTTAGTGCCAAGAAAATGTTCATCTTGTTCTAAATATTCTATTTAGGTAGTGAAAATTTGTTTTGGCAATTTTAGATTTTATTTCTTTTCTAGTTTTTTTAGCGCTGGTGTAATTAGAAAAAAAAAGAGGACCCGACCCGACTGGGCCGAAGCCCAGCCGAGCCAGGCCCAGCCGCCGCCGACCGCCTTCCCCCGCACCGCGCCGTGCCCGCGTCGGACTCCGGCCGCCGCCGGCGTTGCTTGCCCCCTTCCCCAAGCTAGCTACCCCCCATATAAATATAGCTGCCCCCCCTTTTTCCCTCCACCGCACCACGCCGCCGCCGCAAGCCCGCCGTCGCCGCGAGCCCGCACACCGCCGCCGCCGCTGCAGCCGCCGCCGCTGCTGTACGTCGCCGCCGCCACCGCTGCAGACGCCGCCGCCGCCACCCACCGCCGCAGCCGTCGCAAGCCCCGCCGCCCGCCATCGCCAATGCTGCCGCCGCCGGCCGTTTCGACGAGGTAGCCGCCGCCGCCGGTTTTCGGTGGAAAACCACCGGTTTTTCTTTTAGAACCCTAGTCGTTTTTTTATTAGATCGGTTTTGCTGTTTTTTTTGGTTTAGTTATTTAGTAAACGTTCGCCTGTTCGTTCGTTCTAACGAACGAATTCGCCGTTTAGTCTCAGCTGACGAACGTCCATTCGTTAAGCTGTTTTAGTTTTCTTTTTCTAGTTTATTTTCTGATCGCGATCTCTGATCCGATCTTCGTTTTAGTTTAAATTTTCGCTCGTTTATCGGAATTAGGTGATTCAAGCGCCTGGAGTTTCATCTCGAAATTCTCTTTCCGTTTAACCTAGTCACTCAAGCGTTTGCCTCAGCTAAATTTGGACTTAGGTCCAGATTGGTTCGGTAGTTGTTTCTCTTTCGCCGTTTGTCTTTCGTTCCTTTTTCTTTTGCCGTTTCTTTTGCAAACCGGAGTTCTTAAGTTGAACTTTCTGGTTAGATCTCTCATTTGAAGTCTTACCCGTGCATTAGTTAAGTACTTATTGTGTCCTTATTTGTTTGCGATAGAGTACCCGGAGTGCGCCCTTGCTACTTTGAATCTCTAGGTTTTGCGGATCATCAGCAAGGCAAGTAACACTTCGATCATACTTTCCAATTACCCGATTTTCATTGCATTAGTCAAATCCTCACACATTGTATGAGTAGGATCAATTAATTTGTGGGATTGGGAAGTAGATTGAGGTAGTACCTATTACCTGCATTTACATACAAACCTTTGGGAGTTACTTCTACGTTTGCTGTTAGGACATGCTATGCTCGTAGACGTGGATTGGGTGAGTGTATCCATGACAGATGTGAGTTTATTAATTAATGGTTCAACTTAAGGTGGCAACATTAATACACATCCGGGTGGATTGAGGCACCTGGGTATTCTAGCGATTGCCTGTTTTTCTTTTGGACCGCCACCCAGGCTCAAAGGGATCATGAGATTACTCATACTAGAAACTTTCGTGTGCAGCCACATGCCAATATGGGCTCTGGCATAGTTGAGTAAGATGTGGGAAACCTTTCCATGATGGGCTAGCAGATGTAGAGGGTTTTGTAGGTGTACCGGCCTATCTATCTGGTTAAGGGGACCTCTTCGAAAAGACTGTGTCTCGGTCATCCGTTTCTCAAACACCATGTAGTGCGAGAAACCAAACGGAGGCGATCGAGTCTTGTGGGGAAAAGTGCACAAACCTCTGCAGAGTGTACAAACTGATCATGATTAGCCGTGTCCCCGGTTACGGACGTCTTGAGTATCTAGTACTTGGATATCATGTGAATCTCATCATGTTACTCTAATTAATATTGTTTGGTTTAATGATGATTTTTAATTGGGTTTGAGAGGATGTCTATCTTCTCAACGATGTTTCAACGACCATGATAGTTAATTAAAATCTATTCCTTTGAAGTAGGGAAAAATTGGCTTTACGCAAAATTGTAACCATAGAGCTTTCCGCCAGCCATATTGCATATAGTATCGCTTTACTTTATTGCTCTCTTTGTGTTACTTTGCCAGCATATTCCATGTGCTGACCCGTTTTCGGGCTGCAACGTTCATGTTGCAGACTTTTCAGACGACGAGTAAGGTGCCTTATAGGTCGTGGTTCTATACTCAGTGATGCCGTTGGAGTTGATGGACTCACATATCTTCCAAGCCTTCCGCTCTTATCGTGTTAGATGGCCTTAAGCCATTTTATTGTAATAAGTTCATCGTTGAAACTATCGATGTAATAAGTGTGTGATTGCTACTCTGTTATAAATCCTTCAAGTACTGTGCGTGTCAGCATTACTGATCCAGGGATGACACTGCTGCACAGAGATCATACTGTTTGAGGTCTGGTCGCTACAAGAATCATCTCCAATCCTATTCTCATCAAGATTAATACTAGAAAACAAGGATCTAATAGGAGACACATCAGTAACTTTCAGATCTTCATCTTTATTTTCATGCTCTTCCGGTTTAGCAGCCATCTTATTAATCAAGGTGGACTGTTTATCCGAAATTTGGGCAATTAAGTTCTCAAGATGAGCAAACTGAGATTTCAAGCCATAAAATTCCTTAGACATATCATCAAGGTCTTTATTCATATACTCCATAAACTTTTTATGTCCTTTAAGCTCACTTCCGAAGAAGTCATTATGCTCAAATTGTATAGTCATAAAATGTCTAACATTGTTTTCAATCTCCTCCAGCCTCTTGAGGTGAGGGTCAACACTAGAAGGGAGAGCCATAGTGACAAGGAAGCGCTCCAACACACACAAGCAAATAAAAAGGCAAGCGAACGATAAACACACGGCGGAAGAAGGGCAAATAAAACGGCAAGGGTGAAGTGGGGGAGAGGAAAACGAGAGGCAAATAAATGTAATGCGAAGGATAAGGGTTTGTGATAGGTACTTGGTATATGACTTTTGCGTAAGCCTCCCCGGCAACGGCGCCAGAAATTCTTCTTGCTACCTCTTGAACTTGCGTTGTATTCCCTCGAAGAGGAAAGGGAGATGCAGCACAGTAGCGTAAGGATTTCCCTCAGTTTTTTAGAACCAAGGTATCAATCCAGTAGGAGACCACGCGCGAGTCCCTCGCACCTGCACAAACAAATAAGAACGCAGCCAACGCGATAAGGGGTTGTCAATCCCTTTACGGTCACTTACGAGAGTGAGATCTGATAGAGATGATAGTTAATATTTTTGGTATTTTTAGTTTAATAAAACAACAAATAAAAGCGGTAAAAGTAAAGTAAATATAGATTGATATGTTGAGAATAGACCCGGGGGCCATAGTTTTCTCTAGTGGCTTCTCTCATGATAGCGTTATTCTACGGTGGGTAAACAAATTACTGTCGAGCAATTGATAGAAAAGCGAATAATTATGAGACTATCTAGGCATGATCATTGTATATAGGCATCACGTCCGAGACAAGTAGACCGAAACGATTCTGCATCTACTACTATTACTCCACACATCCACCGCTATCCAGCATGCATCTAGTGTATTGAGTTCATACGAATAGAGTAACGCCTTAAGCAAGATGACATGATGTAGAGGGATAAACTCAAGCAATATGATGTAAACCCCATATTTTTATCCTCGATGGCAACAATACAATACATGCCTTGCTTCCCCTACTGATACTGGGAAAGGACACCGCAAGATTGAACCCAAAGCCAAGCACTTCTCCCATTGCAAGAACTATAGATCTAGTAGGCGAAACCAAACCGATAATTCGAAGAGACTTGCAAGGATATTATGAGCACACATAAAAAGTTCAGAGAAGAACCAAATATCTTTCATAGATAACCTTGATCATAAACTCACAATTCATCGGATCTCGACAAACACACCGCACAAAGAGATTACATCGAATAGATCTCCGCGAAGACCGAGGCGAACTTTGTATTGAGATCCAGAGAGAGAGAAGAAGCCATCTAGATACTAGCTATGGACCCGAAGGTCTGTGGTAAACTACTCACAACTCATGGTGAGGGCGATGATGATGATGATGATGATGAAGGCCTCCGTGAGGATCCCCCTCCGGTGGAGCTCCGGAACAGGTTCCAAGATGGGATCTCCACGGGTACAGAAGCTGCGGCGGTGGAATTAGGGTTTTCTCTCTACGTATGGAGTTTCTGGGGTACGTGGATATATATAGGAAGAAGGAGGGCACCGGGGGCCACACGAGGGGGCCTTGAGGCAGGGGGGTGCGCACCCCACCCTCGAGGGCAGCCCCTTTGTCCCCTGACTTGGTCTTGAAGCTTCCTGTGCGTGATTTTCTCCAAAAATATCTCTCGCGAAGGTTTCATTCCGTCTGGACTCCGGTTGATATTCTTTTTCTACAAAACCCTGAAATAGGCAAAAAATAGCAATCTGGACTGGGCCTTTGGGTTAGTAGGTTAGTCCCAAAAATGATATAAAAGTGAATGATAAAGCCCATTAAACATCCAAGACTTCATAAAGAATAGCATGGAATAATAAAAAATTATAGATACGTTGGAGACGTATCATGCGCCTGGCCCTATAAGGCCAGGGCACCTCCCCTCAGCCCATGCTGACCCTTCGGACATGGTGGAACCCTAGGTGGATTTCTGGAATCCTGTGGAAGTTTCCAGAACCTTCTGGAAGCTTCCCGATACAATACCGAAAAAACTGAAACTTTTTTCGGAACCCTGAAAACAACTTTTCATATATAAATATTTACCTCTCGACCATTCCGAGACTCCTCGTGACGTCCGTGATCTCATACGGGGTTCCAAACAACATTCAGTTACCAATCATCAAATATCACAATACTACTCTAGCGTCAACAAACGTTAAGAGTGTGACCCTCCGGGTTCGGGAGTCATGTAGTCATGACCGAGACACCTCTCTGGTTAATAACCAATAGCGGGACCTAGATTCCCATATTGGTTACCACATATTATACAAAGGTCTTTTATCGGTTGAACCACGATGTTAAGGATTCGGTTAATCCTGTATGCAATTCCCTTTGTTTGGCGATATGTTACTTGCCCGAGATTGAATCGTTGGTATCTCCATACCTAGTTCAATCTTGTTACAGGAAACTCTTTACTCGTTCTGTAATACAGGATCCCATGGCTAACTTCTTAGTCACATTGCTTGCAAGCTTCTTGTGATGTTGTATTATCGAGTGGACCTAGAGATACCTCTCTGTCAAATGGAATGACAAATCCCAGTCTCGATCCATGCCAACCCAGCAAACACCCTCTGAGATACCTGTAGAGCACCTTTATGATCCCCTAGTTATGAAGTGATGTTTGATAGCACACAAAGTGTTCCTCTGGTATCTGGGAGTTGCATGATCTCATGGCCGAAGGAAAAAATACTTGACATGAAGAAAGTTATAGCAAATAAGTTAAGCGATCTGATTCTAAGCTTACAGTTGGGTCTAGTCCATCACATCATTCTCCTAAGGATGTGATCCTGTTATAAAATGACAACTCATGTCTATGGTTAGGAAACATTAACCATCTTTGATTAACGAGCTAGTCTAGTAGAGGTATACTAGGGACACGATGTAGTTTATGCATTCACACATGTATTTAAGTTTCCGGTCAATACAATCCTAGTATGAATAATAAACACTTACCATGAATAAGGAAATATGATAATAACAATTTTATTATTGCCTCTAGGACATATTTCCAACAAGGTCGTGCACTCTTCGAAACTGACAGCCTCACTCTCCAACAAGCCATGTCATCAAGTTCATACGATTATGCACTGCTGGGTCATCTGTTCCGTGAAATCAAGTACACTATTAATACCCAATTTATTCAGGCCGAAGTAGTCCACGTTGGACATAAGTGTAATAAGCGAGTGCATGTGTTGGTTGCCATGGGTGCATGATTAGCTAATGGTGAAGCATTTTTGTGGCTTCATAGCTTCCCTTTCGGTGTAACATGTGTTGTAACCGGAAGTTCTGCCATGACCTAGATGGAACACAAGTGTTACATTTCAAAAAAGTACATTTTATTGAAGATATGTGTAATTCTCATTCTCAGTTTTGCCAAGTCTTATTATATTTTCAAGCCTTGACTGGTTCCTAAAAATGACATGTTTGGTTTGCAACCTATGGTTGCCAAACCTAGCTTTAGCCGTGCCACAACATTCTAGGCATGTCTTTGGTTGATTGCCACACTTGTAGCTTGTAATTTTCTAGTTACATGGTCCACATGTCATGGGTTCAGCCAAACTTGCCACACTTGTGATGGCCATTTTGATAGCAACACTTTTTATGACATGCTCACTTTATCTAAGCTTAGTTGTGGTAATGTGAGTCATGAACCAAACATGCCCGTAATTTTCATTTGACTAAGAAATTCAAAAGGTTGGCCAACTTAGACTGCCTGATTTCAAGTGGCTTAATTCCGCCCTTAGAATGCGATGGCTATTGCTGCAGAGAGTTGATACAACCTGACCATGGATTGTCCTAGGAATCTCTGTGTCTAAGGAATTGAAGGCAATTTACCAGGTGACTATGTTCGTGGGAGTGAATCGCAGAAAACGTCAATATTGAAGGCTAGGGTTGCAGAAACCATAATTCTACGTCTTTGTGCCAAAAATCACTAATCCGGGGACTATTTTTTTTTTTTACAAAAAACACTAGTTATTGGGATTGGCCCATTTAATAAGGTGGATGGTAGGCGTAAGCCGGCTGATAACTCGCAGTTATCAGCCGCCTTGATAACCGCCCGATTGCACATATCATAGATGTTCACTTAGTCTCATGCGGTTCGCACTTCTCAAAGCACATCTTCCCCTCGCGCAACACATACACCACCACAGCGCTGACTGGCCGCTCCAAGCATGCCCACCAGCACGACAGCAGCTGCCTCGTCACCACCGGAGTTGCCATGCAGCATCCACCGGAGCTACGATGCAGCGGACGTCGATGCCACCGGAGGTGCGATGCAGCGGTCATGTCATCACCAGAGCTCTTGTATAGCTGTGTTGAGTGTCGCCGCCGGAGTTGCTATGCAGCGGCCCCAACGCTGCCGGAGTTGCTATGTAGCGGCCCCAACGCTACCAGAGTTGCTATGCAGTGGCCATGTCGTCATCAGGGCTGCTATGCAGCGGTGTTGATGCCGCCGAAATGACGCTGCCGAAGCTGCCATGGTCGCCGAGGTCGTCGGAGCTGCGATATAGCGGCCATGACGCTGCCGAAGCTGCCATGCAATGCTCATCGATGCCACTGGAGTTGCGATGCAACAGCCGTGACGCCGCCGGAGCTGCTGTGCAGCGGTCGTAGATGCCGCTGGAGATGCGATGCAGCCGCCGCACTGCAGCCAAAGATGATATGCAGTGCTCATTCGATGTCGTTGGAGTTGCGATGCAGCGCCCACGACGCCACGGGAGCTTCGATGCAGAGGTCATCGTCACCATTGGAGTCGCGATGTAGCGCCCGCGACACCACCAGAGCTGTGATGGTGTTGCAAAGCAGCATCATCAGATGCCCCCACCAAAAGTAGCCTCCATCAACACCGGTGGATGTTGGAACACAGATTCACGTGCCGCCTCTTCGGATTGACATACTCCTCCTGATCGCCTATGCAACATTCCCCATGGCTGCCCTTGGAGCATCGACAGGCTTCTAGTGGTGCTTCCTTGCCGGCTTGCAGCATCCCCATCGGGCTAAGGACAGCGAGGTGCCTCCTTGCTGGCTTGAGTTGCAGCGGGGTGGAAGGAAGAGGCATGCCAGCGAGATCTGAAGGAAATGGCCAACCCGCATGCGGGAAAATGCTTCACTGCGGGTTTGAGGAGATAAGGCAGAAAAGGTAAGCCATGCTGGGTCCAAACGGGGACACGTGGCGATAGTACGACACGACTGATTTATCTCCAAAAATCAGTAGGGAAAAGGAAGGGTTTTCCATTTAATAACGATTATGACATGTGGCACTCACAAAAGTTGACATGGCGTAACGGTTCTGGCTAGACGTTGTTAGGCGTGGAATTTTGCCAAAAAAAACTCCTTCCTTTGAATAAATCCTACAGATCGGCACAGCCACCCCAGGGCCTGTAGGCCAGCCACTAGTCCCGTCGCCGGCATGATGTCTACTACACAACCTTCTTCTTGTAGACTCGTGTTGGGCCTCCAAGCGCAGAGTTTTGTAGGACAGTAGCAATTTTCCCTCAAGTGGATGACCTAAGGTTTGTCAATCCGTGGGAGGCGTAGGATGAAGATGGTCTCTCTCAAACAACCCTGCAACCAAATAACAAAGAGTCTCTTGTGTCCCCAACACACCCAATACAATGGTAAATTTTATAGGTGCACTAGTTCGGCAAAGAGATGGTGATACAAGTGCAATATGGATGGTAGATATAGGTTTTTGTAATATGAAAATATAAAAACAGCAAGGTAACTAGTAACAAACGTGAGCATAAACGGTGTTGCAACGTGTGATAACAAGGCCTAAGGTTCATACTTTCACTAGTGCAAGTTCTCTCAACAACGATAACATAATTAGATCATATAACAATCCCTCAACATGCAGCAAAGAGTCACTCCAAAGTCAGTAATAGCGGAGAACAAACGAAGAGATTATTGTAGGGTACAAAACCACCTCAAAGTTATTCTTTCGGATCGATCTATTGGGCTATTCCTATAAGTGTCACAAATAGCCCTAGAGTTCGTACTAAAATAACACCTTAAGACACACATCAACCAAAACACTAATGTCACCTAGATACTCCATTGTCACCACAAGTATCCGCGGGTTTAATTATACGATATGCATCACACAATCTCAGATTCATCTATTCAAACCAACACAAAGAACTTCAAAGAGTGCCCAAAGTTTCTACCAGAGAGTCAAGACGAAAACGTGTGCCAACACCTATGATAAGCTCACAAGGTCACTGAACCCGCAAGTTGATCACCAAAACATACATCAAGTGGATCAAATGAATATCCCATTGTCACCATAGATAAGCACATGCAAGACATACATCAAGTGTTATCAAATCCTTAAAGACTCAATCCGATAAGATAATTTCAAAGGGAAAACTCAATCCATTACAAGAAGGTAGAGGGGGAGAAACATTATAAGATCCAACTATAATAGAAAAGCTCGCGGTACATCAAGATCGTGCCAAATTAAGAACACGAGAGAGAGATCAAAACATAGCTACCGGTACATACCCTCAGCCCCGAGGGTGAACTACTCCCTCCTCGTCATGGAGACCGCCAGGATGATGAAGATGGCCAGCGGTGATGGTTTCCCCCTCCGGCAGGGTGCCAGAACAGGCTCCCGATTGGTTTCTCATGCCTATAGAGGCTTGCGGTAGCGGAACTCCCAATCTCGATGGATGTTCTAGGGTTTCTGGAATATATGTGAATTTATAGGCGGAAGAAGTAGGTCAGGGGGGTTTCGGGGGGCCCACAAGGTAGGGGGGCGCGCCCTTGTGTCCGCCTCGATGCTCCCCTGGCGTGTACTCCAAGTCCATTTGGTGTCTTCTGGTCCAAGAAAAATCTCCGTAAAGTGTCCTTCCATTTGGACTCCGTTTGATATTCATTTTCCGCGAAACTCAAGAACAAGGAAAAAACAGAAAATGACTCTAGGCTCTGGGTTAATAGGTTAGTCCAAAAAATCATATAAAATAGCATATAAATGCATATAAAACATCCAAAATAGATAATATAATAGCATGGAATAAAAAAAAATAGATACATTGGAGACGTATCAAGCATCCCCAAGCTTAATTCCTGCTCGTCCTCGAGTAGGTAAATGATAAAAACAGAATTTTTGATGTGGAATGCTACCCAACATAATCATCAATGCAATATTCTTTATTGTGGCATGAATGATCAGATTTGTAAGACTCAAAAT
The DNA here is from genome assembly GCA_902687465.1 of Secale cereale. Lineage (NCBI taxonomy): Eukaryota > Viridiplantae > Streptophyta > Magnoliopsida > Poales > Poaceae > Secale > Secale cereale. The sequence goes on along the minus strand of LR738715.1, from coordinate 600,597,851 downwards.
AAAAATTTATCAATATCAAAACAATAATACTTCAAGCATACTAAAAGCAAACTACGAAGCTTCAAAAAATAACATGACTAACGAAAGTTATCCCTACAAAATAATATTGTCATTTATGATCCCTCTTCTTAACACAAAGTATAAATCATGCCCATCCCGGTGTCAATCAAGCAATTGCTTTCATACTCTACTTTTTCAAACCTTTTCAACTCTTCACGCAATATATGAGCGTGAGCCATGGACATAACACTATGGATGGAATAGAAGGTGGTTGATACGTCTCCAACGTATCTATAATTTTTTATTGTTCCATGCTATTATATTATCTGCTTTGGATGTTTAATGGGCTTTATTATGCACTTTTATATTATTTTTGGGACTAACCTACTAACCCAAGGCCTAGTGCAAATTGTTGTTTTTTTGCCTATTTTAGTGTTTCGCAGAAAGGAATATCAAACGGAGTCCAAACGGAATGAAAACTTCGCGAGGATAGTTTTCTGGAACAAACGCAACCCAGAAGACTTGGAGTACATGCCAGGGAAGCCACGAGGTGGCCACGAGGCAGGAGGGCGCGCCCAGGGGGTAGGCACGCCCCCACCCTTGTGGGCCCCTCGTAGCTCCACCAACATACTTCTTCGTCCTATATATACTCATAGACCCTGAAAGCATCCGAGAGCACCACGAAACCCTAATTCCACCGCCGCAACCTTCTGTACCCGTGAGATCCCATCTTGGGGCCTGTTCCGGAGCTCCACCGGAGGTGGCATCGATCACCGAGGGCTTCTACATCAACACCATAGCCTCTTCGATGAGTTGTGAGTAGTTTACCACATACCTTCGAGTCCATAGTTATTAGCTAGATGGCTTCTTCTCTCTCTTTGGATCTCAATACAAAGTTGTCCTCGATCTTCTTGGAGATCTATTCGATGTAATTCTTTTTGCGGTATGTTTGTCGAGATTCGATGAATTGTGGGTTTATGATCAAGATTATCTATGAACAATATTTGGTTCTTCTCTGAATTCTTATATGCATGATTTAAATATCTTTGCAAGTCTCTTCGAATTATCAGTTTGGTTTGGCCTACTAGATTGATCTTTCTTGCAATGGGAGAAGTGCTTAGCTTTGGGTTCAATCTTGCGGCGTCCTTTCCCAGTGACAGCAGGGACAACAAGGCACATATTGTATTGTTGCCATCAAGGATAAAAATATGGGGTTTATATCATATTGCATGAGTTTACCCCTCTACATCATGTCATCTTGCTTAAGGAGTTACTCTGTTCTTATGAACTTGTTACTCTAGATGCATGCTGGATAGCGGTCGATGTGTGGAGTAATAGTAGTAGATGCAGACTCATTTTGGTCTACTTGTGACGGACGTGATGCCTATATACATGATCATGCCTAGATATTCTCATAACTATGCGCTTTTCTATCAATTGCTCGACAGTAATTTGTTCACCCACCGTAGAATCTGCTATCTTGAGAGAAGCCACTAGTGAAACCTATGGCCCCCGGGTCTATCTTCCATCATATTAATCTTTCATCAACTAGTTATCTTTAATGTTCTTTTTATTTTGCAATCTTTACTTTTCAATCTATACAACAAAAATACAAAAAATATTTATCCTATTATCTCTATCAGATATCACTTTTGCAAGTGGCTGAGAAGGGATTGACAACCCGTTTATCGCGTTGGTTGCAAGGTTCTTATTTGTTTGTGCAGGTACGAGGGACTTGCATGTAGTGTCCTACTGTATTGATACCTTGGTTCTAAAAAACCGAGGGAAATACTTACGCTACTTTGATGCATCACCCTTTCCTCTTCAAGGGAAAAACAACGCATGCTCGAGAGGTAGCAAGAAGAATTTCTGGTGCCATTGCCGGGGAGATCTACGCACAAGTCTGAAGGAAATATGCCCTAGAGTCAATAATAAAGATGTTATTTGCATTTCATTATATCATGATAAATGTATTTTATTCATGCTAGAATTGTATTAAACGACAACTTGGTACATGTGTGAATACATAGACAAAACAGAATGTCCCTAGTATTCCTCTACTAGACTAGCTCATTGATCAAAGATGGTTATGTTTCGTAGCCATAGACATGAGTTTTCATTTGATCAACGATATCACATCATTAGGAGAATGATGTGATGGACAAGACCCATCCGTTAGCTTAGCACTATGATCGTTTAGTTTTACTGTTATTGCTTTCTTCACGACTTATACATGTTCCTATGACTATGAGATTATGCAACTCCCGAATGCCGGAGGAATACCTTGTGTGCTATCAAACATCACAACGTAACTGGGTGATTATAAAGATGCTCTACAGGTGCCTCCGAAAGTGTTCGTCGTGTTGGCATAGATCAAGAATAGGATTTGTCACTCCGAGTGTCGGAGAGGTATCTCTGGGCCCTCTCGATAATGCACATCATAATAAGCCTTGCAAGCAAATGACTAATGAGTTAGTCACAAGATGATTTATTACAAAACGAGTAAAGAGACTTTCCGGTAACGAGATTGAACTAGGTATTGAGATACCGACGATCGAATCTCGGGGCAAGTAACATACCGATGACAAAGGGACCAACGTATGTTGTTATGCTGTTTGACCGATAAAGATCTTCGTAGAATATGTAGGAGTGAATATGAGCATCCAGGTTCCGCTATTGGTTATTGACCGGAGATGAGTCTCGGTCATATCTATATAGTTCTCGAACCCGTAGGGTCCGCATGCTTAACGTTTGATGACAATCGGTATTATGAGTTTTTGTGTTTTGATGTACCTAAGGTAGTTCAGAGTCCCGAATATGATGACTGACATGGCGAGGAGTCTTGAAATGGTCGAGACGTAAAGATCGATATATTGGATGACTATGTTTGGACACCGGAAGGGTTCCAGAATGTTTCGGGCATATACCGGAGTACCGGGGGGTTACCGGAACCCCCCGGGGAGTTAATTGGGCCTCGTGGGCCCTAGTAGGAGAAGAGGAGGAGCGGCTAAGGGCAGCCGCGTGCCCCCTCCCCCTCTAGTCCGAATTGGTCAAGGAGGGGGGGGGGGCGGCGTCCCCCTTTCCTTCTCTTCCTCTCTCCCTTCCTTCTCCCCTCCTACTCCAACTAGGAAAAGAGGGAGTCTTACTCCCGGTGGGAGTAGGACTCCTTCCTTGGCGCACCCTCCTCCTGGTCGGCCGCCTCCCCCTTAGCTCCTTTATATACGGGGGCAGGGGGCACCTCTAGACACACAAGTTGATCAGTTGATCTCTCCCAACCGTGTGCGGTGGCCCCTAACTTCATCAACTCCGTCACCGCGCCGTCGTGCTGAGGAAACTCTCCCATGAAGCTCAACTGGACCAAGAGCTCATGGGACGTCATCAAGCTGAACGTGTGCTGAACGCGGAGGTGCCGTACGTTCAGTGCTTGATCGGTTGGATCGTGAAGAAGTTCGACTACATCAACCGCGTCACTAGACGCTTCCGCTTTCGGTCTACGAAGGTACGTAGACACACTCTCCCCTCTCGTTGCTATGCATCTAGTAGATAGATCTTGCGTGATCGTAGGAAATTTTTGAAATACTACGTTCCCCAATAGTGGCATCATGAGCCAGGTCTATGTGTAGATGATATGCACGAGTAGAACACAATGAGTTGTGGGCGTTAATAGTCATACTGCTTACCAGCATGTCATACTTTAATTCGGCGGTATTGTGAGATGAAGCGGGCCGGACCGACATTACGCGTACGCTTACGCGACACTGGTTTCACCGTTATAAGCACTCGTTGCTTAAAGGTGATTGGCGAGTGTCTGTCTCTCTCATTTTAGTTGAATCAAGTGTGGCCATGCCCGGTCCTTGTGAAGGTTAAAACATCACATACTTGACGAAAAATCGTTGTGGTTTTTGTATGCGTAGGTAAGAACAATTCTTGCTAAGCCCGTAGCAGCCACGTAAAACTTGCAACAACAAAGTAGATGATGTCTAACTTGTTTTTGCAGGGCATGTTGTGATGTGATATGGTCAAGACATGATGAGTTATACGTTATTGTATGAGATAATCATGTTTTGTGAAGTTATCGGCAACTGGCAGGAGCCATATGGTTGTTGCTTTCTTGTATGAAATACAATCGCAATGTAATTGCTTTACTTTATCACTAAGCGGTAGCGATAGTCATGGAAGCAATAGTTGGAGAGACGACAACGATGCTACGATGGAGATCAAGGTGTCGCGCCGGTGACGATGGTGATCAGGACGGTGCCTTGGAGATGGAGATCAAAAGCACAAGATGTTGATGGCCATATCATGTCACATATTTTGATTGCATGTGATGTTTATCTTATTATGCTTCTTATTTTGCTTAGAACGGCGGCATCATTATAAGATGATCCCTTACAAAATTTCAAGGTACAAGTGTTCTCCCTGAGTATGCACCGTTGTGAAAGTTCGTCGTGCCGAGACACCACGTGATGATCGTGTGTGATAAGCTCTACGTTCACATATAACAGGTGCAAGCCAGTTTCGCACACGCGGAATACCCGGGTTAAACTTGACGAGCCTAGAATGTACAGACATGGCCTCAGAACACTGGAGACCGAAAGGTCGAGCGTGAATCATATAGTAGATATGATCAACATAAGATGTTCACCATTGAAAACTACTCCATCTCACGTGATGATCGGACATGGTTTAGTTGATTTGGATCACGTGATCATTTAGATGACTAGAGGGATGTCTATCTAAGTGGGAGTTCTTTAGTAATAAGATTAATTAAACTTTAATTTATCATGAACTTAGTGCTGATAGTTTTTGCATATCTATGTTGTTGTAGATCAATGGCCCGTGCTACCGTTCCCTTGAATTTTAATGCGTTCCTAGAGAAAGCTGAGTTGAAAGATGATGGTAGCAATTACATGGACTGGGTCCGTAACTTGAGGATTATCCTCATTGCTGCATAGAAAATTATGTCCTTGAAGCACTGCTAGGTGACAAGCCCCCTCCCGCTAATGTAGACGCTTTGAACGTCTGATAGACGCGGTCTGATGACTACACGATAGTTCAATGTGCCATGCTTTATGGCTTAGAACCGGGACTTCAACGACATTTTGAACGTCATGGAGCATATGAGATGTTCCAGGAGTTGAAGTTAATATTTCAAACAAATGCCCGGATTGAGAAATATGAGATTTCCAATAAGTTCTACAGCTGTAAGATGGAGGAGAACAGTTCCACCAGTGAACACTTGCTCAGAATGTCTGGGTACTACAATCATATGACTCAACTTGGATGCAAAGTTGACGAAGATAGTGTTACTGATAGAGTTCTTAAATCACTGCCACCAATCTATAAAGGCTTTGTGATGAACTATAACATGCAAGGGATGCATGCTGACCCACAAGTGTAGGGGATCTATCGTAGTCCTTTCGATAAGTAAGAGTGTCGAACCCAACGAGGAGCATAAGGAAATGATAGGCAGTTTTCAGTAAGGTATTTTCTGGAAGCACTGAAATTACAGGTAACATATAGTTTTGTGATAAGGTAATTGGTAGCAAGTAACAAAAGGTAAAAGTAAAGAAGGTGCAGCAAGGTGGCCCAATCCTTTTTGTAGCAAAGGACAAGCCTGGACAAACTCTTATATAAAGGAAAGCGCTCCTGAGGACACATGGGAATTATCGTCAAGCTAGTTTTCATCATGATCATCTGATTTGCGTTCGGTACTTTGATAATTTGGTATGTGGGTGGACCGGTGCTTGGGTGCTGTCCTTACTTGGACAAGCCTCCCACTTATGATTAACCTCTAATGCAAGCATCCGCAACTACAAAAGAAGTATTAAGGTAAACCTAACCATAGCATGAAACAAGTGGATCCAAATGAGCCCCTTACGAAGCAACGCATAAACTAGGGTTTAAGCTTCTGTCACTCTAGCAACCCATCATCTACTTATTCCTTCCAAATGCCTTCCTCTAGGCCCAAATAATGGTGAAGCGTCATGTAGTCGACGTTCACATGACACCAGTAGAGGAGATACAACATACATCTCATCGAAATATCGAACGAAGACCAAATTCACATGACTACTTATAGCAAGACTTCTCCCATGTCCTCAAGAACAAAAGTAACTACTCACAAGACATAATATGGTTCATGATCAGAGGGGTATTAATATGCATAATGGATCTGAACATATGATCTTCCACCAAATAAACCAACTAGCATCAACTACAAGGAGTAATCAACACTACTAGCAACCCACACGTACCAATCTGAGGTTTGGGTACAAAGATTGGATACAAGAGATGAACTAGGGTTTGAGAGGAGATGGTGTTGGTGAAGATGTTGATGAAGATAGCCCTCCCCAAGATGGGAGAGTTGTTGATGATGACGGCGGTGACGATTTCCCCCTCCCGGAGGGAAGTATCCCCGACAGAACAGCTCTGCCGGAGCCCTAGATTGGTTTCCGCCAAGGTTCCGCCTCGAGATGATGGCGTCTGGTCCGGAAAGCCTCCTTATGATTTTTTTCCAGGTCAAAACACCTCATATAGGTGAAGATGGGCATCGGGTGGGCATCGGGGGGCCCACGAGGCAGGGGCGCGCCAAGAGAGGGGGGCGCCCCCACCCTTGTGGACAGCTGGTGGCCCCCCTGGTGATCTTCTTTCGCCAGATATTTTTTATATTTTCTGAAACAGAGTCCTGTGAAGTTTCGAGCCTTTTTGAGTTGTGCAGAATAGGTTTCTAGAGTTTGCTCCTTTTCCAGCTCAGAATTCCAGTTGCCGGCATTCTCCCTCTTCATGTAAACCTTGTAAAATAAGAGAGAAAAGGCATAAGTATTGTGACAAAACATGTAATAACATCCCATAATGCAATAAATATCAACATATAAGCATGATGCAAAATGGACGTATCAACTCCCCCAAGCTTAGACCTCGCTTGTCCTCAAGTGAAAGCCGATATCAAAACATATGTCCACATGTTTAGAGATAGAGGTGTTGATAAAAATAAAATACGGACATGAGGGCATCATGATCATTCTCATAACAACACATATATATATATTGACATATGATTCTTATGCTAAAGTAACAATTCATTCAGCATGAATCAGAAACTTCATTGAAAACTAACAAACTTTGATCTCGGTCATTGAAGCAATTGCAATTTATCGTAACATCGGAAAGGGTCAATATAAGAGCTTTTAAGCAAGCCTACATACTCAACTATCATATAGTCTTTCACAATTGCTCACACTCATGCAATACTTATGGTAATAGAGTTTTAATCGGACACAGAGAAAGATAGGGGCTTATGGTGTTGCCTCCCAACCTTTTACCTCAAGGGTAATGTCAACAGTAATAGACCATGGAAACTTACATCCAAGTGGGTATATATGTCACGATCTTTCCAACACAATGTGCTTGCCAAAGGATAAAATGTAAAAAGGAAAGGTGAATTTCACCTTGACCCTTATAAGGCAAGAATAATAGATAGGCCCTTCGCAGAGGGAAGCAGAGGTTGTCATGTGTTTTTATGGTTGGATGCACAAAGTCTTAGCACAAAAGAACGTCACTTTATATTTCCACTTGTGATAAGAACCTTTATTATGCAGTCCGTCGCTTTTATTACTTCCATATCACAAGATTGTATGAAGCTTATTTCCTCCACACTAATAAATCATACATATTTTAGCGAGTTCGCAACATGACAACTTACTTGGAAGGATCTTACTCAATCCATAGGTAGGTATGGTGGACTCTCATGGCAAAACTGGGTTTAAGGATATATGGAAGCACAAGTAGTATCTCTACTTGGTGCAAGGAGTTTTGGCTAGCATGAGGGGGGAAGGCAAGCTCAACATGTTGGATGATCCACGACAATATACTTTATTTCAGATATAAGAAAACATAACCCATTATGTTGTCTTCCTTGTCCAACATAAACTCTTTAGCATGACATATTTTAATGAGTGGTCATAATCATAAAAGATGTCCAAGATAGTATATTTGTATGTGAAGCCTCTCTTTCTTTATTACTTCCTATTAATTGCAACGATGACCAAAACTATGTTTGTCAACTCCCAACAACTTTTATTCATCATACTCTTTATATGTGAAGTCATTGCTTCCCATAAGATCAATATGATCTCTTGGATACTTTTTATGTTTTCTTTCTATCATGACCAAGGTGAGGAAATCAAGCCCTTGACTCAACACTAATCTTTATTATATAGCTCACGGACTCGATTACAAAGGGTAAAGGTCATAAGGCAAAATCTCGCAACTAGATCATGCTAACTTTATTCTACTAGATCAAGATATACTACCAAAAGGATCGAACTAAAAAAACGGTAAAGATAGGAGTGATGGTGATACGATACCGGGGTCAGTCCCCCAAGCTTGGCAGTTGCCAAGGGGAGTGCCCATACCCATATGATTTTGTCTCCCTCTTCGGAGGTGGTGACGATGGAGTTGTTGATGATGTAGGCTTGTTGTCCACCTTCCAAGGCATGGGCTCACCATCGTAGAAGGATGATCGAGTCCCCGGATACTCGAATCTGCAGCCAAACTCATCTTCTTGAATCTATATTCATACTCACAGTTTTGGTTTTGCAGGTCATAGATCTGGGCTTGGAGGTGTTCGATTTTCTGCTGAAGATTGGAGATAGCTTCCCCGAAGATCCTTGAGTCCAGCTTGAGGTTGTTGGCGAGCTCCGAGATCATCATGTGGTTGGCGTTGAGTCCTCGTTCCACCATACCTTGGCACTTGAAACTTGCTGCTCCATTGCTTCGAGTCTTGTCTCCACGCTTCCGGTCCTCCTTGGCCCCTCAACATCGCGGATGTGCAGCACCCCCTCATGCAACTCCATGGTTTGAGGATGATGCAGCACCTCCGCAAGGTAGGGGTTGATGACCTTCTCAAAGAACTTGTCCTTGGGGGTGTTGGAACACGCCATGATGATCTAGATCTGTCAAAAACAACATCTCGAAACAAATAGAGTATTTTTGCATGATACAGAGGTCAAAACCTTCGGGGGTATATATAATGAATTTTTACCGACCAAAAGGAGTAACATACAAGAAATCTGAGTCCGCGAGGCACACGAGCTACCCACGAGGCAGGGGGCGCGCCTAGGGAAGGGGGGCGCGCCCTCCACCCACGTGGACGGCTCGTGTCTCTTCCGGACTGCTACTTATTTTTGTATTTTTCTAAAAATTCCAAAACAGAGAAAAATTGCCTTTAGAACAGTTTTGGAGTCGGTTTACTTACCGCACCACATACCTCTTCCTTTTCGGAGGCTGAATCGTTCTGGAAATTATCCCTTATGTATTCCTCCGGGGTTACAGTTTCAATAACATTGGTTTCAACATTTATAGGGTTACCTGAGATATAATGTTTGATTCTTTGACCGTTCACCACCTTCGGATTTGTGCCTTCAAAGTTGTTGATTTTTATGGCACCGGAAGGATAGACCTCCTCGATAACGTAAGGTCCTTCCCACTTAGAGAGAAGTTTTCCTGCAAGAAATCTTAAACGAGATTTGTATAGCAATACATAATCACCTACGTTAAACTCACGCTTTTGTATCAGTTTGTCATGCCATCTTTTAACCTTTTCTTTAAACAGCTTGGCATTCTCATAGGCCTGGGTTCTCCATTCATTAAGGGAAATAATGTCAAATAACCTCTTCTCACTGGCAAGTTTGAAATCATAATTGAGCTCTTTAATAGCCCAATATGCCTTATGTTCTAGCTCAAGAGGTAAGTGACAAGCCTTTCCATAAACCATATTATATGGAGACATACCCATAGGATTTTTGTATGCAGTTCTATAGGCCCATAATGCGTCATCAAGTTTCTTGGACTAATTCTTTCTAGACCTATTGACTGTCTTTTGCAAAATTAATTTCAACTCTCTATTACTTTGTTCTACTTGACCACTAGTCTGTGGTTGATAAGGGGATGCAATTCTATGGTTGACATCATACTTTGCAAGCATTTTACAGAAAGCACCATGAATAAAGTGTGAACCACCATCAGTCATTAGGTATCTAGGGACTCCAAACCTCGGAAAAATAACTTCTTTAAGCATCTTAATATAGGTGTTATGATTAGCACTACTAGTTGGAATAGCTTCTACCCACTTAGTAACGTAATCAACAACAACTAGAATATGTGTGTACCCATTAGAGGCAGGAAACGGTCCCATATAATCAAAGCCCCAAACATCAAATGGTTCAATAACAAGTGAATAATTCATAGGCATTTCTTGACGTCTACTCATATTACCAATTCTTTGACATTCATCACAAGATAAGACAAACTTACGGGCATCCTTGAAGAGAGTAGGACAATATAAACCGGATTGCAATACCTTATGTGTAGTTCTATCTTCAGCATGGTGTCCTCCATAAGCTTCAGAGTGGCACTTGCGTAGGATCTGTTCCTGTTCATGCTCAGGTACACAACGTCTAATAATACCATCTACTCCTTCTTTATAAAGATGTGGTCATCCCAGAAGTAATGTCTCAAATCATAGAAGAACTTTTTCTTTTGCTGGTATGTGAAGCTAGGGGGTATAAACTTAGCAACAATATAATTAGCATAATCAGCATACCATGGAGCAGTACGAGAAGTATTTATGACCGCTAATTGTTCATCAGGAAAGCTATCATCAATAGGTTGTGGGTCATCAAGTATATTATCTAGCCTAGACAAGTTATCTGCTACGGGGTTCTCAGCTCCCTTTCTATCAATAATATGCAAGTCAAATTCTTGCAGCAAGAGAACCCATCTAATAAGTCTAGGTTTAGCATCTTTCTTTTCCATAAGATATTTGATAGCAGCATGATCAGTGTGAATAGTTACTTTGGAATCAACAATATAAGGCCTGAACTTATCACAAGCAAATATAACTGCTAAAAATTCTTTCTCGGTAGTAGCATAATTTTTCTAGGCACTACCTAGAGTTTTATTAGCATATTGGATAACATGCAATTTCTTATCAACTCTTTGCCCTAAGACAGCACCTACAACATAATCACTAGCATCACACATAATCTCAAAGGGTAAATTCCAGTCAGGAGGCTGGACAATAGGTGCAGAGATCAATGCTTTCTTAAGTATTTCAAATGCTTCTAGACAATCATCATCAAAGACAAAAGGAATATCTTTTTGTAAGAGATTAGTCAGAGGCCTGGAGATTTTGGAGAAGTCCTTTATGAACCTCCTATAAAATTCGGCATGACTAAGGAAACTTCGTATACCTTTGATGTCCTTGGGACACGACATCCTTTCAATAACATCAACTTTAGCCTTGTCAACTTCAATACCTCTTTCAGAAATTTTATGTCCCAAAACAATGCCTTCATTAACCATAAAGTGGCACTTCTCCCAATTCAATACAAGATTAGTGTCTTCACATCTCTGCAAAACTCGATCAAGGTTGCTTAAGCAATCATCAAAAGAAGTTCCGTAAACGGAGAAATCATCCATGAAAACCTCAACAATCTCTTCACAAAAGTCAGAGAATAATAATATAGCCATCATGCATCTTTGAAAGGTAGCAGGTGCATTACATAAACCAAAAGGCATGCGTCTATAAGCAAAGGTACCGAAAGGACAAGTAAAAGTGGTCTTTTCTTGATCCCCTTTTGACACAGGTATTTGAGAGAACCAGAATAACCATCTAGAAAGCAAAAATGAGTATGTTTGGATAACCTTTCTAACATTTGATCAATAAAAGGCAAGGGGTAATGATCTTTCTTAGTAGCTTTATTTAATTTACGGAAATCAATTACCATCCTATAACCTGTAATAATTCTTTGCTGGATCAATTCATCTTTATCATTAGGAACTACACTCATACCTCCTTTCTTAGGGACACAATGGACATGACTTACCACCCACTGGCTATCAGAAATTGGATAGATAATACATGTCTCTAGAAGCTTTAGAATTTCCTTCCTTACTACTTCTTTCATCTTAGGATTTAACCATCATTGATGATCAATAAACGGTTTAGCATTTTCTTCCAATTTTATCTTGTGTTGGCATAAAGTGGGACTAATGCCCTTAAGATCGTCCAGCGTATATCCAATAGCAGCACGATGCTTCTTCAGAGTTTTCAATAATTTTTCTTCTTCCCGCTCTGAAAGGTTAGCACTAATAATAACAGGATATATCTTCTTTTCATCAAGATAAACATACTTAAGATTATCAGGTAAAGGTTTAAGTTCAAATACGGGATCACCCTTTGGTGGAGGAGGATCCCCAAGGATTTCAACAGGCAAGTTGTTTTTCAGTACGGGTCCCTGATTAAAGAATATTTCATCTATTTCCTTTCTCTCATTCATATGCATATCATTTTCATGGTCTAGCAAGTATTGTTCTAAAGGATCATTAGGAGGCACAACAATAGAAGCAAGACCAATAATTTCATCCTTACTAGGTAATTCTTTATCAAGGGGTTGTCTACCGAATTTAGCAAAGTTAAAATCATGAGACATATCCCCCAAACCAACAGTAACGATATCTTTCACGCAGTCTATCTTAGCATTAACAGTGTTCAAGAAGGGTCTACCAAATATAATGGGACAAAATAGATCTTGTGGGGAACTAAGAATAAGAAAATCAGCAGGGTATTTAACCTTCCGACACAAGACTTCAACATTTCTAACAATCCCAACTGGTGAAATAGTGTCTCTATTAGCTAGCTTAATAGTAACATCTATCCCTTCTAACTCAACAGGTGCAATATCATGCATAATTTCTTGATATAAGGTATGAGGAATAATACTCGCACTAGCACCTACGTCACATAAACCATGATAGCAATGATCTCCTATCTTAACAGAGATAACAGACAAGCCTACAATAGGTCTATGTTTATTCCTAGCATCGGGTTTGGCTATTCTAGAAGATTCCTCTTGGAGGTAAATAACATGTCCATCTAAATCTTCTACCAAGAGATCTTTAACCATAGCGACACTAGGTTAACCTTTAATTTGCTCAGAGGGTGTAGGTGTTCTAGTATTACTCTTACGAACTACAGTTGAAGCTTTAGCATGATCCTTAATTCTAACAGGGAAAGGTGGTTTCTCAATATAAGCAGTAGGAACAATAGGATCAACATTATAAGTGATAGTATTTTCTTCAACTTTAACTGGTTCAACTACTTTTACTTTAATGGGAGGATGGTATTTAAACCACTTCTCCTTGGTAAGATCAACATGAGTAGAAAATGATTCACAGAAAGAAGCTACTATCTCAGAGTCAAGTCCATATTTAGTGCTAAACTCACGGAAAACATCGGTATCCATAAAAGCTTTCACACAATCAAACTTAGGGGTCATACCTGACTCCTTACCTTCGTTGAGATGCCAATCTTCAGAGTTGCGTTTAATTATTTCCAATAAATCCCATTTGAATTCAATAGTCTTTATCATAAAAGAGCCAGAACAAGAAGTATCGAGCATGGAGCGATTATTAAGAGAAAGCCGAGCATAATTTTTTTGAATAATCATTTCTCTTGAGAGCTCATGATTGGGGCATGAATATAACATTGACTTAAGCCTCCCCCAAGCTTGAGCGATGCTTTCTCCTTAACGAGGCCAAAAATTATATATATAATTACGATCACGATGAACTTGGTCCATAGGGTAGAATTTCTGATGAAATTCCAACTTCAGATGATTATAGTTCCATGATCCAATATCATCACATAGCCTAAACCATGTCAATGCATCCCCCTTCAAAGATAAAGGGAAGACCTTCTTCTTGATAACATCCTCGGGCATACCTGCAAGCCTAAATAATCCACAAACTTCATCCACATAGATTAGGTGTAAATCGGGATGCAGTGTTCCGTCTCCTGTAAAAGGATTATCTAGTACTCCCTCCGTTCGGAATTACTTGTCTCAGAAATGGATGTATCTAGAACTAAAATACGTCTAGATACATCATTTTCTGCGACAAGTAATTCCGATTGGAGGGAGTAGTTTCTCTATCATACCCGAAGGAATTTCAAAACAAACATTTTTAGTAGGTGCATTAGGTTGAGCAGCAACTCTTTGCTCTTCTGGTCGGGGTGAAGATACCCCGAACAAGCCCCTCAAAGGATTATGAGCCATAGTAACAAGTGACAATAAATTTCAGCACACTATATAAATTTTTCCTTACCAAATTCCACTTACCAAAGGCACTTCACTCCCCGGCAATGACGCCAGAAAAGAGTCTTGATGACCCACAAGTGTAGGGGAATCTATCGTAGTCCTTTTGATAAGTAAGAGTGTCGAACCCAACGAGGAGCAGAAGGAAATGATAGGCAGTTTTCAGTAAGGTATTTTCTGCAAGCACTGAAATTACAGGTAACAGATAGTTTTGTGATTCGGATGTAACTTTTCGAGTAGATGATTTTTCATATAAAAAACTTTTTAATCCGAGTTCGTATGCAAAAGTTATGCCCGTTTTACTAAATTCCAGAGATATTTTGCAAATAAAGTCAAAATTCATATTTGTAAATTTTCCCAACAAGTAGACCACATATCACATGGGAAACTTATTTTCTTTTATTTTTTTGACATTTCCATCATTTTCTTTTATTTTTTTTGAACTGGAAAAGGCGGTCCACAAGGGGGGGGGGGTGCAGTAACGGCCAAGTTAGTAATGGCGCACCGTGGGAGTGTTGTGCCATTACTAGTTCAACTAGTAATGGCGCACCACTCCCACGGTGCGCCATTACTAGTTTTGAAAAAAAATAAAAAAATAAAATAATACAATATTTGAAAAAAAATACTAGTGGCGCACCGTGGATGTGGTGCGCCATTAGTAAGTTTAACTACTAATGGCGCACCACTCCCACGGTGCGCCATTACTAGTTTTGAAAATAAAATGAAAAAAATAAAAATAAAATTTGAAAAAAATTACTAGTGGCGCACCGTGGATGTGGTGCTTTATTAGTAGTTTAACTACTAATGGCGCACTATCCACTGGTGCGCCATTAGTAGTTTTGATAATAAAATGAAAAAAAATTGTTACTAATGGCGCACCGTTGATGTGGTGCGCCATTAGTATTTGGACACTAATGGCGCACCAACACATGGTGCGCCATTAGTATATACTAATGGCGCACCGCATGTCTGGTGCGCCATTAGTAACAATCCCATCTATAGCCCTTTTCCTAGTAGTGCCGCCAAGGTTCCGCCTCGAGACGGCGGCGTCTGGTCCCAAAAGCCTCCTTATGATTTTTTCCAAGTAAAAACACCTCATATAGGAGAAGATGGGCATCGGGGGGCCGTCGGGGGACCCACGAGGCAGGGGGCGCGCCCAGAGAGGGGGGGCGCGCCCCCACCCTCGTGGACAGCTGGTGCCCCCTGGTGATCTTTTTTCGCCAGATATTTTTTATATTTTCTGAAACGGAGTCCTGTGAAGTTCAGGGGCTTTTTGAGTTGTGCAGAATAGGTTTCCAGAGTTTGCTCCTTTTCTAGCCCAGAATTCTAGTTACCGACATTCTCCCTCTTCATATAAACCTTGTAAAATAAGAGAAAAAAGGCATACGTAGTGTGACAAAACAAGTTATAACAGCCCATAATGTAATTAATATCAACATATAAGCATGATGCAAAATGGACGTATCAATGCAGAAGACAATTCCCGAGCTCTTCTCTATGCTCAGAGCTGTGGAAGTAGAAATCAAAAAGGAGCATCAAGTGTTGATGGTTAACAAGACCACTAGTTTCAAGAAAAAGGGCAAGGGAAAGAAGGGTAACTTCAAGAAGAACAGCAAGACAGTTGCTACTCCCACGAAGAAACCCAAGTCTGGAGCCAAGCCTGAAACAGAGTGCTTCTACTACAAAGGGACTAGACACTGGAAGCGGAACTGCCCCAAGTATTTGGCGGATAAGAAGGATGGCAGGATGAACAAAGGTATATGTGATATACATGTTATTGATGTGTACCTTACTAATGCTCGTAGTAGCATCTGGGTATTTGATACCGGTTCGGTTGCTAATATTTGTAACTCGAAACAGGGGCTACTGATTAAATGAAGATTGGCTAAGGACGAGGTGACAATGCGCGTGGGAAATGGTTCCAAAGTCGCTGTGATCGCCGTCGGCACGCTACCTCTACACCTACCTTCGGGATTTGTTTTAGACCTGAATAATTGTTATTTGGTGCCAGCGTTAAGCATGAACATTTGATGACCCACAAGTGTAGGGTATCTATCGTAGTCCTTTCGATAAGTAAGAGTGTCGAACCCAACGAGGAGCAGAAGGAAATGATAGGCAGTTTTCAGTAAGGTATTTTCTGCAAGCACTGAAATTATAGGTAACATATAGTTTTGTGATAAGGTAATTGGTAGCAAGTGACAAACGGTAAAAGTAAATAAGGTGCAGCAAGGTGACCCAATCCTTTGTGTAGCAAAGGACAAGCCTGGACAAACTCTTATGCAATGTAAAGTGCTCCCGAGGACTTATGGGAATTATCGTCAAGCTAGTTTTCATCACGATCATCTGATTCGCGTTCGGTACTTTGATAATTTGGTATGTGGGTGGACCGGTGCTTGGGTGCTTCCCTTACTTGGACAAGCCTCCCACTTATGATTAACCTCTAATGCAAGCATCCGCAACTACAAAAGAAGTATTAAGGTAAACCTAACCATAGCCTGAAACATATGGATCCAAATCAGCCCCTTACGAAGCAACGCATAAACTAGGGTTTAAGCTTCTGTCACTCTAGCAACCCATCATCTACTTATTACTCCCCAATGCCTTCCTCTAGACCCAAATAATGGTGAAGTGTCATGTAGTCGACGTTCACATGACACCACTAGAGGAGAGACAACATACATCTCATCAAAATATCGAACGAAGACCAAATTCACATGACCTCTAATAGCAAGACTTCTCCCATGTCCTCAGGAACAAAAGTAACTACTCATAAGACATAATATTGTTCATGATCAGAGGGGTATTAATATGCATAATGGATCTGAACATATGATCTTCCACCAAATAAACCAACTAGCAACAACTACAAGGAGTAATCAACACTACTAGCAACCAACCGGTACCAATCTGAGGTTTCGATACAAAGATTGGATACAAGAGATGAACTAGGGTTTGAGAGGAGATGGTGCTGGTGAAGATGTTGATGAAGATAGCCCTCCCCAAGATGGGAGTGTTGTTGGTGATGACGGCGGTGACGATTTCCCCCTCCCGGAGGGAAGTATCCCCGGCAGAACAGCTCTGCCGGAGCCCTAGATTGGTTTCCGCCTCGAGACGGCGGCGTCTGGTCCCGAAAGCCTCCTTATGATTTTTTCCAGGTCAAAACGCTTCATTTAGGAGAAAATGGGCACCGGGGGCCCACCGGCTGGCCCTCGAGGCAGGGGGGCGCGCCCTGGGAAGGGGGGCGCGACCCCACCCTCGAGGCCAGCCAGTGGCCCCTCTCGTGGGTTTCTTTCACCAGATATTTTTTATATTTTCCGAAAAAATGTTGTGTGGAGTTTCGGGGCTTTTGGAGTTGTGCAGAATAGGTTTCCAGAGTTTGCTCCTTTTCCAGCCCAGAATTCCAGCTGCCGGCATTCTCCCTCTTCATGTAAACCTTGTAAAATAAGAGAGAAAAGGCATAAATATTGTGACAAAACATGTATGAACAGCCCATAATGCAATAAATATCAACTTATAAGCATGATGCAAAATGGACGTATCAACTCCCCCAAGCTTAGACCTCGCTTGTCCTCAAGCGAAAGCCGATATCAAAAAATATGTCCACATGTTTTAGAGATAGAGGTGTCGATAAAAACAAAATACGGACATGAGGGCATCATGATCATTCTCATAACAGAAACTTATATAAATATAGTCATATGATCATTATGCTAAAGTAAAAATCCATCCACAATATCAAGTATGTATCATAAACTTCATTGGAAACTAACAAACTTTGATCTCGATCATTGAAGCAATTGCAATTTATCGTAACATCGGAAAGAGTCAATATAAGAGATTTTCAGCAAGCCTACATACTCAACTACCATATAGCCTTTCACAATTGCTCACACTCACGCAATACTTATGTTATGGAGTTTTATTCGGACACAAAGAAAGATAGGGGCTTATGATATTGCCTCCCAACCTTTTACCTCAAGGGTAATGTCAACAGTAATAGATCATGAAAACTTACATCCAAGTGGGTATATATGTCAGGATCTTTCCAACACAATGTGCTTACCAAAGGATAAAATGTAAAAAGGAAAGGTATATTTCACCTTGACACTTATAAGACAAGAATAAAAGATAGGCCCTTCGCAGAGGGAAGCAGAGGTTGTCATGTGTTTTTATGGTTGGATGCACAAAGTCTTGGCATAGAAGAACTTCGCTTTATATTGCCACTTGTGATAAGGACCTTTATTATGCAGTCTGTCGCTTTTATTACTTCCATATCACAAGCTCGTATAAAGCTAATTTCTCCCACACTAATAAATCATACATATTTTAGCGGATTTGCAGCATGACAACTTACTTGGAAGGATCTTTCTCAATCCATAGGTAGGTATGGTGGACTCTCATGGCAAAACTGGGTTTAAGGATATATGGAAGCACAAGTAGTATATCTACTTAGTGCGAGGAGTTTTGGCTAGCATGAGGGGGAAAGGCAAGGTCAACATGTTGGAAGATCCATGACAATATACTTTATTTCGGATATAAGAAGACATAACCCATTATGTTGTCTTCCTTGTCCAACATCAACTCCTTAGCATGTCATACTTTAATGAATGCTCACAATCATAAAATATGTCCAAGAAAGTATATTTGTATGTGAAGCCTCTCTTCTTTTATTACTTCCTATTAATTGCAACGATGACCAAAACTATGTTTGTCACCTCCCAACAACTTTTATTTATCATACTCTTGTATGTGAGGTCATTACTTCCCACAAGATCGATGTGATCTCTTTGATACTCTTTTTGTTTTCTTTCTTTTTATCATGACCCAAGTGAGGAAATCAAGCCCTTGACTCAACAGTAATCTTTATTATATAGCTCACGGACTCGATTACAAAGGATAAAGCTCACAAGGCAAAAGCTCACGACTAGATCATGTTAACTTTATTCTAATAGATCAAGATACTACCAAAAGGATCGAACTAAGTAAAATGGTAAAGATAGGAGTGATGGTGATACAATACCGGGGTCACTCCCCCAAGCTTGGCAGTTGCCAAGGGGAGTGCCCATACCCAGATGATTATGTCTCCTTCTTCGGGGTCGGTGATGATGCAGTTGTTGCTGATGTAGGCTTGTTGTTCTTCCAAGGCATGGGCTCACCATCATAGAAGGATGATCGAGTCTCCGGGATACTCAAATCTACAGCCAAACTCATGTTCTTGAATCTATATTCATTCTCACAGTTTTGGTTTTGCAGGTCATAGATCTGGGCTTGGAGGTGATCGATCTTCTCTTGAAAATTGGAGATGGCTTCCCCGAAGATCCTTGAGTCCATCTTGAGGTTGTTGGCAAGCTCCGAGATCATCATGTGGTTGGCGTCGAGTCCTCGTTCCACCATACCTTGGCACTTGAAAACTTGTTGCTCCATGCTTCGAGCCTTGTCTCCACGCTTCCGGTCCTTCTCGGCCCCTCAACATCACGGATGTGCAGCACCCCCTCATGCAACTCCATGGTTTTGGGGTGGTGCAGCACCTCCGCAAGGTAGGGGTTGATGACCTTCTCGAAGAACTTGTCCTTGGGGGTGTTGGAGGACGCCATGGTGATCTAGATCTGTCAAAAACAGCAGCTCGAAACGAAAACAGAGAAATACAGTGGTCAAAACCTTCGGAAGTATATATAATGAATTTTTCTCGAACAAAAGGAGTAACCCGCAAGAAAACGGAGTACAGGGGACACACGGGGTGCCCTCGAGGCAGGGGGCGCACCCAGGGAAGGGGGCACGCCATCTACCCTCAAGGAGGCCCCGTGTCTCCTCCGGACTGCGGTTTATTTTTCTATTTTTCTAAATATTCCAAAACGGAGAAAAATTACCTTTGGAACTGTTTTGGAGTCGGGTTACTTACTGTACCACATACCTTTTCCTTTTCAGAGGCTGAATCGTTCTGGAAAGTGTCCCTTATGTATTCCTCTGGGGTTATGGTTTCAATAATATTAGTTTCAACATTTATGGGATTACTTGAGATATAATGTTTGATGCTTTGAGCATTCACCACCTTCGGATTTGTGCCTTCAAAGTTGTTGATTTTTATGGCACTGGAACGATAGACCTCCTCGATAACGTAAGGTCCTTCCCACTTGGAGAGAAGTTTTCCTGCAAAAAAATCTTAAATGAGAGTTGTATAGCAAAACATAATCACCGACGTTAAACTCACGCTTTTGTATTCGTTTGTCAAACCATCTTTTAACCTTTTCTTTAAATAACTTGGCATTCTCGTAGGCCTGGGTTCTCCATTCATCGAGACAGCTAATATCAAATAGCCTCTTTTCATCGGGAAGTTTGAAATCATAATTGAGCTCTTTGATAGCCCAATATGCCTTATGTTCTAGCTCAAGAGGTAAGTGACATGCTTTTCCACATACCCTCTTATATGGAGACATACCCATAGGATTTTTGTATGGAGTTCTATAGGCCCATAATGCATCATCTAGTTTCTTGGACCAATTCTTTCTAGACCTATTAACTGTCTTTTGCAAGATTAATTTCAACTCCCTTTTACTTAGTTCTACTTCACCACTAGTCTGTGGGTGATAAGGTGATGCAATTCTATGGTTGACATCATACTTAGCAAGCATCTTACGGAAAGCACCATGAATAAAGTGTGAACCACCATCAGTCATTAGGTATCTAGGGACTCCAAACCTCGGAAATATAACTTCTTTAAGCATCTTAATAGAGGTGTTATGATCAGCACTACTAGTTGGAATAGCTTCTACCCACTTAGTAACGTAATCAACAGCAACTAAAATATGTGTGTACCCATTAGAGGAAGGAAAAGGTCCCATATAATCAAAGCCCCAAACATCAAATGGTTCAATAACAAGTGAATAATTCATAGGCATTTCTTGACGTCTACTAATATTACCGATTCTTTGCCATTCATCATAGTATAAGACAAACTTACGGGCATCCTTGAAGAGAGCAGGCCAATAAAAATCAGATTGCAATACCTTGTGTGCGGTTCTGTCTCCTGCATGGTGTCCTCCGTAAGCTTCGGAGTGGCACTTGCGTAGAATCTGTTCTTGTTCATGCTCAGGTACACAACGTCTAATAATACCATCTACTCCTTCTTTATAAAGATGTGGGTCATCCCAAAAGTAATGTCTCAAATCATAGAATAACTTTTTCTTTTGCTGGTATGTAAAGCTAGGTGGTATAAACTTAGCAAGAATGTAGTTAGCATAATCAGCATACCATGGAGCAGTACAAGAAGTATTTATGATAGCTAATTGTTCATCAGGAAATCTATCATCAATAGGTTGTAGGTCATCAAGTATATTCTCTAACCTAGACAAGTTATATGCAACGGGGTTCTCAGCTCCCTTTCTATCAATAACATGCAAGTCAAATTCTTGCAGCAAGAGAACCCATCTAATAAGTCTAGGTTTAGCATTTTCTTTTCCATAAGGTATTTGATAGCAGCATGATCAGTATGAATACTTACTTTAGAATCAACGATATTGGGTCAAAACTTATCACAAGCAAATACGACTGCTAAAAATTCTTTCTCAGTAGTAGCTTAATTTCTTTGGGCACTATCTAGAGTTTTACTAGCATAGTGGATAACGTTTAATTTCTTATCAACATTTTGCCCTAGAGTAGCTCCTACAGCATAATCACTAGCATCGCACATAATCTCAAAGGGTAAATTCTAGTCTGGAGGCTGGACAATAGGTGCAGAGATCAATGCTTTCTTAAGTATTTCAAATGCTTCTAGACAGTCATCATCAAAGAAAAAAGGAATATCTTTCTGTAAAAGATTGGTCAGAGGCTTGGAGATTTTGGAGAAGTCCTTAATGAACCTCCTATAAAACCCGTCATGACCAAGGAAAATCCGTATACCTTTGATATCCTTAGGGCATGGCATCTTTTCAATAGCATCAACTTTAGCTTTGTCAACTTCAATACCTCTTTCAGAAATTTTATGTCCCAAGACAATGCCTTCATTGACCATAAAGTGGCACTTCTCCCAATTCAAGACAAGGTTAGTGTCTTCACATATCTGCAAAACTCGATCAAGGTTGCTTAAGCAATCATCAAAAGAAGTTCCGTAAATGCAGAAATCATCCATGAATACCTCAACAATCTTTTCATAAAAATCAGATAATATAGCCATCATGCATCTTTGAAAGGTAGCAGGTGCACTACATAAACCAAAAGGCATACGTCTATAAGCAAAGGTACCGAAAGGACAAGTAAAGGTGGTCTTTTCTTGATGCCCCTTTGAGACAAGTATTTGAGAGAAACCGGAATAACCATCTAGAAAGCAGAAATGAGTATGTTTGGATAACCTTTCTAGCATTTGATCAATAAATGGCAAGGGGTAATGATATTTCTTAGTAGCTTTATTCAATAACATGTATAGTTGCGGGATCAATTCATTTTAATCATTAGGGACTACAGTCATACCTCCTTTCTTAGGAACACAATGGACATGACTTACCCGCTGGCTATCAGCAATGGGATAGATAATATTTGCCTCTAGAAGCTTCATAATTTCCTTCCTTACCACTTCTTTCATCTTAGGATTTAACCATCGCTGATGATCAATAACCGGCTTAGCATTTTCTTCCAATTTTATCTTGTGTTGACATATAGTGGGACTAATGCCCTTAAGATCATCTAGAGTATATCCAATAGCAGCTCGGTGCTTCTTCAGAGTTTTCAATAATCTCTCTTCTTCATGCTCTGAAAGGTTAGCACTAATAATAACAGGATATATCTTCTTTTCATCAAGATAAACATACTTAAGATTATCAGGCAAAGGTTTAAGTTCAAATACGGGATCACCCTTGGGTGGAGGAAGATCCCCTAGGATTTCAACATGCAAGTTGTTTTTCAATACGGGTCCCTGTGTAAGGAATACTAGCAAAAATGCCCGTGCTTTGCAACGGGAGATAAAAATGAGCACACGCCAATGTTGGTCAAGCATGCCGCCGTGCTTCGGCTCCTCAGACTGTCGTGCTTGCTCGCGCCACTGCTAGTTCTAGCCTCGTGGTCTGATGCTGCCGCCCACTGCGTTGCTCGCTACCGCTGGTTTGCCGAGCCCCTGCCGGTAGATGTGCATCGCCACTCTCGTCTCTCGACCTTCCCCATGTGTGCGCTGACGCAAACTTCACGCCTATCAGCAGGAGTCACCGTATCAGTCCTAGTCGTCACCATCATGGTCTGTTACCGCTGCCAACAACGTGCTTGGCTTGGCACACCGCGAGCATCGCTTACTATCACCATGACATCCTTTTCCTGATATGGAACAGTAGTTTTATTGAGATCAACTAAAGACTATTGCCATGACACATAAATACATGTGTTTTGGCGTTGATGGTTCATTATGCACTTGTATGAATCGGGATCAATAGCGTTGGGAGACAACTTACTTTACTGAACATGCAAGCATGTATGTTTTTGTTGTGCGTGCCCTACTTTGTGTATATATGTTAGGACAACTCCAACGGACAACCCAAAATAAAAGTCTATTTTGTCAGGATTTTGTTGTTTGGTTTGGGTAAAGGGGCACCATTCGGCCTCTTTTGCGGACGTGTTGGCAGTGCGTCCAATGCGGACGACGCATTTGGTCCGCCCGGCCGGACGGCCAAATGTAGACAATTTTTGTTCTCAATACTGCATATAGTTTCAGATCCGAATAAAAACACACATTGCATATAATTTACAATAAAATAAATCACATAGTGTCATAATAATAAATAATTTAAATTCCAGTTAAAAACACAAAGATAACAACCAAATTTGATTTGTGTCTGTTTCACTTCAAACGGATGCGGCTGGTGAAATGGGGTCGACCATTGAAGTTGGCCTTAGTTCAAAAATCCTAATCCATAACAGAGTAAAATTGAACCTTAAAACAAAAAGTAATTAAGCATGCTAACAAATGTGGTGATGGACACGTAGATTTTAATAGTCAATGTGCGCTAGCTAGCTATATCACACATCAGCTCGTTTAGAAGAAACGAGACTCCAGGTGTCCTATGGAATCTGTCGTCCAAACCTTATCTCTTCATTTTCTCCCTATAGGACACGCCGTAGCTGCCCCAGGATCCTCTCGTCCACGCATCTCCCTCACACCCGCAAAACCTCCGCACGCCAGCGGATCCCGCGCTCCACCGGCGGTTGCCATCGCTCCAGCACCGACGGCCACTCTCGGCCCCTTTTTCTGGGTTTTCAGATCAGATCGGCTCCGTCACTCCTTCCGCTCGAGGCCGCCGTCGCAGCTCGAGCACCGCCATCGCTGCACCCCCCTCCAAATCGAACACGGGCCGGTCTCGCGCGCGAGCCCGACGCCGCCCACGGCCCGCAGCCCCTTAGCAATATGTCAATGCTCGCACTTCGCAGGAGCCATGAGCTCCACGACCACTTCCCTTTCTTCAGCTCGCTGCCGAGCGTCTCCGACCAAGCCGCACCGTCGGTGAGCCCTTCCCTTTTTCCTCCATTTCTCTTCTCTCTCCCGCGCTTCTTTTCTCTAAGAGCTCTCTATGTCTTCTATTTTTCTGCGGAGAGAGAGACGACCATGGCCGCTCGATGTCCGAGGGTCACCGGCGTCCAGACCCCCTCCACGCCATCCCATCTCGCCGAAGACCTGCATCAAGTCCCATCCAGCGCCCGTGCCACCCTTCTGGCCCGACCCGCAGCTCTACAGCCCGAGCGCTTCAGCCGCCTCGCAACCAGCCGGCCTCCAAACCCCCTTCAAGCCATCCCCATCTTGCGAGAGACCTGCACCAAGTCTCGTCCAGCGCCCGCGCCACCCATCGCCCCTGCCCCACAGCTCTGTAGTCCGAGCGCTTCAGCCGCCTCGGGCCCAAAGCAGAGGAGAGGAGCTCCCTGCCACGAGCCTCTGCAGCGCCGGCGAACCAGCAGGCCGATCCCTTCCTTAGCTCCGGCGGAGTGGACGCCGACGGCAAGCGGCGGCCCCGGCGATGGAGAATGCAAATGGATATCAGCGGTGGTGCCCGGTGGTGAAGCAATTTAATTAAGGATCACGGATAGAATTGTAACTAATGCAGGGGTGTTTTTTGCGAAAACGAAGAGGTCACTCAGATACCCACTTAAAACAGGACCGCGGGTTGAATACGTAAAATAGCAGGGGCTTTTCTACAAAAACGCCGACGACGGAGATAGGACATCCCCAAATTATTAGTACCACCTCGTTTATAAAGAAATTTTATCTATACAAATCGCAAAAGCGTATTATGACATGAGAAGAAAGCGTATTGTGACGGTGAACCCGACGGACTCGTTTCGTGCTTTATTATTAGGTAAAGATTTCATCTATCTCCCTTCTCTCATTCATATGCATATCATTTTCATGATCTAACAAGTATTGTTCTAAAGGATCATTAGGTGGCACGGCAATAGAGGCAAGACCAATAAGTTCATCCTTACTGGGTGGTGCCTTTTCAAGGGGTTGTCTACGGAATTTAGCAAAGTTAAAATCATGATACATATCCCCTAATCCAACAGTGACAATATCTTTCATGCAGTCTATTTTGGCATTAACGGTATTCAAGAAGGGTCTGCCAAATATAACGGGACAGAAAGCATCTTGTGGGGAACTAAGAATAAGAAAATCAGCAGGGTATTTAACCTTCCCACACAAGACTTCAATATCTCTAATGATCCCAACTGGTGAAATAGTATCTCTATTAGCAAGCTTAATAGTAACATCAATCCCTTCTAACTCAACAGGTGCAATATCATGCATAATTTCATTCTACAAATCAAGAGGGATAATGCTCGCACTAGCACCTACGTCACATAAGCCATGATAGCAATGATCTCCTATCTTGACAGAGATAACAGGCAAGCCTATGATAGATTTATGTTTATTCCTAGCATTGGGTTTGGCTATTCTAGCAGACTCTTCTTGGAGATAAATAACATGTCCATCTAAATCTTCTACCAAGAGATCCTTAACCGTAGAAACACTAGGTTCAACTTTAATTTGCTCACAGGGTGTAGGTGTTCTAGTATTACTCTTACGAACTAGAGTTGAAGCTTGAGCATGATCCTTTATCCTAACAGGGAAAGGTGGTTTCTCAATATAAGCGGTAGGTATAACAGGATCAACATTATAAGTGATAGTCTTTTCTTCAACTTTAATAGGTTCAACTACTTTTACTTCAATAGGAGGATGATATTTAAACCACTTCTCCTTGGGGAGATCAACATGAGTAGCAAAAGATTCACAGAAAGAAGCTACTATCTGAGAGTCAAGTCCATATTTAGTGCTAAACTCACGGAAAACATCGGTATCCATAAAATCTTTACCACAATCAAACTTAGGGGTCATACCCGACTCCTTACCTTCGTCGAGATCCCAATCTCCGGAGTTGCGTTTAATTCTTTCCAATAAATCCCAATTGAAGTCAATAGTCTTCATCATAAAAGAGCCAGAACAAGAATTATCGAGCATGGTGCGATTGTTGAGAGAAAGCCGAGCATAAAAATTTTGGATGATCATTTTTCTTGAAAGCTCATGATTGGGGCATGAATATAACATTGACTTAAGCCTCCCCGAAGCTTGAGCTATGCTTTCTCCTTCGCGAGGCCAGAAATTATAAATATAATTGCTATCACGATGAACCTGATGCATAGGGTAGAACTTCTGATGAAATTCCAACTTCAGACGATTATAGTTCCAAGATCCCATATCATTGCATAGCCTAAACCATGTCAATGCATCTCCCTTCAAAGATAATGTGAAGACCTTCTTCTTGATAACATCCTCGGGCATACCTGCAAGCTTAAACAATCCACAAACTTCATCCACATAGATTAGATGTAAATCAAGGTGAAGTGTTCCGTCTCCTGTGTAGGGATTTTCAAGCAGTTTCTATATCATACCTGAAGGAATCTCAAAGCAAACATTTTCATTAGGTGCAGTAGGTTGAGGAGCAACTATTTGTTCTTCTGCTCGGGGTGAAGATACCCCGAACAAGCCCCTCAAAGGATTTTGAGCCATAGTAACAAGTGACAATAAATTTCAGCACACTATATACATTTTTCCTTACCAAAGACGCTTCACTCCCCGGCAACAGCGCCAGAAAAGAGTCTTGATGACCCACAAGTGTAGGGGATCTATCGTAGTCCTTTCGATAAGTAAGAGTGGCGAACCCAACGAGGAGCAGAAGGAAATGATAGGTAGTTTTCAGTAAGTTATTTTCTACAAGCACTGAAATTATAGGTAACATATAGTTTTGTGATAAGGTAATTGGTAGCAAGTGACAAACGGTAAAAGTAAATAAGGTGCAACAAGGTGGCCCAATCCTTTGTGTAGCAAAGGACAAGCCTGGACAAACTCTTATGCAATGTAAAGTGCTGCCGAGGACTTACGGAATTATCATCAAGCTAGTTTTCATCACGATCATCTGATTCGCGTTCGGTACTTTGATAATTTGGTATGTGGGTGGACCGGTGCTTGGGTGCTTCCCTTACTTGGACAAGCCTCCCACTTATGATTAACCTCTAATGCAAGCATCCGCAACTACAGAAGAAGTATTAAGGTAAACCTAACCATAGCCTGAAACATATGGATCCAAATCAGCCCCTTACGAAGCAACGCATAAACTAGGGTTTAAGCTTCTGTCACTCTAGCAACCCATAATCTACTTATTACTCCCCAATGCCTTCCTCTAGGCCCAAATAATGGTAAAGTGTCATGTAGTCGAAGTTCACATGACACCACTAGAGGAGAGACAACATACATCTCATCAAAATATCGAACGAAGACCAAATTCACATGACTACTAATAGCAAAACTTCTCCCATGTCCTCAGGAACAAAAGTAACTACTCACAAGACATAATATTGTTCATGATCAGAGGGGTATTAATATGCATAATGGATCTGAACATATGATCTTCCACCAAATAAACCAACTAGCATCAACTACAAGGAGTAATCAACACTACTAGCAACCCACCGGTACCAATCTGAGGTTTGGATACAAATATTGGATACAAGAGATGAACTAGGGTTTGAGAGGAGATGGTGCTGGTGAAGATGTTAATGAAGATAGCCCTCCCAAGATGGGAGAGTTGTTGGTGATGACGGCGGTGACGATTTCCCCCTCCCGGAGGGAAGTATCCCCGGCAGAATAGCTCTCCCGGAGCCGTAGATTGGTTTCCACCTCGAGACGGCGGCGTCTGGTCCGGAAAGCCTCTTTATGATTTTTTTCCAGGTCAAAACGCTTCATGTAGGAGAAGATGGGCACCGGGGGCCCACCGACTGGCCCTCGAGGCAGGGGGCGTGCCCTGGTAAGGGGGGCGCCCCCCACCCTCGAGGCCAGCCAATGGCCCCTCTCATGGGTTTCTTTTGCCAAATATTTTTTATATTTTCCAAAAAAATGTTCTGTGGAGTTTCGGGGCTTTTGGAGTTCTGCAGAATAGGTTTCCAGAGTTTGCTCCTTTACCAGCCCAGAATTCCAGCTGCCGGCATTCTCCCTCTTCATGTAAACCTTGTAAAATAAGAGAGAAAAGGCATAAGTATTGTGACAAAACATGTATGAACAACCCACAATGCAATAAATGTCAACTTATAAGCATGATGCAAAATGGACGTATCAACATTTTATCTGGATCTTGTTTATTGCGAGACGGTTATTCATTTAAATATAAGAATAATGGTTGTTCTATTTATATGAGTAATATATTTTATGGTCATGCACCCTTGAAGAGTGGTTTATTCTTGTTGGATCTCGATCGTAGTTATACACATATTAATTATATTGAAGCCAAAAGATGCAAGGTTAATAATGATAGTGTAACTTATTTGTGGCACTGCCGTTTAGGTCATATTGGTGTAAAGCGCATGAAGAAACTCCATAGTGATGGACTTTTGGAATCACTTGATTATGAATCACTTGGTGCTTGCGAACCATGCCTCATGGGCAAGATGACTAAAACTCAGTTCTCCGGAACAATGGAGCGAGCAACAGATTTGTTGGAAATCATACATACTGATGTATGTGGATCGATGAGTGTTGAGGCTCGCGGCGGGTATCGTTATTTTCTGACCTTCACTGATGATTTGAGCAGATATGGGTATATCTACTTAATGAAACACAAGTCTATAACATTTGAAAAGTTCAAAGAACTTTAGAGTGAAGTAGAGAATCATCGTAACAAGAAAATAAAGTTTCGACAATATGATCGTGGAGGCGAATATTTGAGTTACGAGTTTGGTCTTCATTTGAAACAATATGGAATAGTTTCACAACTCACGCCACCCGGAACACCACAGTGTAATGGTGTGTCCGAACGTCGTAACCGTACTTTATTAGATATGGTGCGGTCTATGATGTCTCTTACCGATTTACCACTATCATTTTGGGGTTATGCTTTAGAGACAGCTGCATTCACGTTAAATAGGGCACCATCTAAATCCGTTGAGACGACGCCTTATGAACTATGTTTTGGCAAGAAACCAAAGTTGTCATTTCTTAAAGTTTGTGGCTGCGATGCTTATGTGAAAAAGCTTCAACCTGATAAACTCGAACCCAAGTCGGAGAAATGTGTCTTCATAGGATACCCAAAGCAGACTGTTGGGTACACCTTCTATCACATATCCGAAGGCAAGATATTCGTTGATAAGAATGGATCCTTTCTAGAGAAGGAATTTCTCTCGAAATAAGTGAGTGGGAGGAAAGTGGAACTTGATGAGGTAATTGTGCCTTCTCCCGAATTGGAAAGTAGTACATCACAGAAACTAGTTCCAGTGATTCCTACACCAATTAGTGAGGAAGCTAATGATGATGATCATGAAACTTCGGATTAAGTTACTGCTGAAATTCTTAGATCAACCAGAGTGCGTTCCGCGCCAGAGTGGTACGGCAACCCGGTTCTGGAAGTCATGTTACTAGACCATGATGAACCTACGAACTATGAGGAAGCGATGATGAGCCCAGATTCCGCAAAATGGCTTGAGGCCATGAAATCTGAGATGGGATCCATGTATGAGAACAAAGTATGGACTTTGGTTGACTTGCCCGATGATCGGCAAGCCATCGAAAATAAATGGATCTTCAAGAGGAAGACCGACGCGGAGGGTAATGTTACTGTTTACAAAGCTCGACTTGTTGTGAAAGGTTTTCGACAAGTTCAAGGAGTTGAGTACGATGAGACTTTCTCACCCGTAGCGATGCTTAAGTCTGTCCGAATCATGTTAGCAATTGCCGCATTTTATGATTATGAAATCTGGCAAATGGATGTCAAAACTGCATTTCTGAATGGATATCTCAAAGAAGAGTTGTATATGATGCAACCAGAAGGTTTTGTCGATCCTAAAGGTGCTAAGAAAGTGTGCAAGCTCCAGTGATCCATCTATGGACTGGTGCAAGCATATCGGAGTTGGAATATACACTTTGATGAGGTGATCAAAGCATATGGTTTTATACCAACTTTTTGAGAAGCCTGTATTTACAAGAAAGTGAGTGGGAGCTCTGTAGCATTTCTGATATTATATGTGGATGACATATTGTTGATTGAAAATGATATGGAATTTCTGGATGGCATAAAAGGATACTTGAATAAGAATTTTTCAATGAAAGACCTGGGTGAAGCTGCTTACATATTCGGCATCAAGATCTATAGAGATAGATCAAGACGCTTAATTGGACTTTCACAAAGCACATACCTTGATAAAGTGTTGAAGAAGTTCAAAATGGATCAGTCAAAGAAAGGGGTCTTGCCTGTGTTACAAGGTGTGAAGTTGAGTAAGACTCGATGCCTGACCACTGCAGAAGATAGAGAGAAAATGAAAGTCATTCCCTATGCCTTAGCCATATGATCTATCATGTATGCAATGATGTGTACCAGACCTGATGTGTGCCTTGCTATAAGTTTAGCAGGGAGGTACCAAAGTAATCCAGGAGTGGATCACTGGGCAGTGGTCAAGAACATCCTGAAGTACCTGAAAAGGACAAAGGATATGTTTCTCATTTATGGAGGTGACAAAGAGCTCGTTGTAAACCGTTACGTTGATTCAAGCTTTAACACTGATCCGGATGACTCTAAGTCACAAACCGGATATGTATTTTTATTGAACGGTGGAGCTGTCAGTTGGTGCAGTTCCAACCAGAGCGTCGTGGCGGGATCTACGTGTGAAGCAGAATACATAGCTGCTTCGGAAGAAGCAAACGAAGGAGTCTGGATGAAGGAGTTCATATCCGATCTAGGTGTAATACCTAGTGCATCGGGTCCAATGAAAAACTTTTGCGACAACACTGGAGCAATAGCCTTGGCGAAGGAATCCAGGTTTCACAAGAGAACAAAGCACATCAAAAGACGCTTCAATTCCATCCGCGATCAAGTCAAGGAGGGAGACATAGAAATTTGCAAGATACATACGGATCTAAATATCGCAGACCCATTGACTAAGCCTCTTCCACGGGCAAAACATGATCAGCACCAAGACTCCATGGGTGTTAGAATCATTACTTTGTAATCAAGATTATTGACTCTAGTTCAAGTGGGAGACTGCAGGAAATATGCCCTAGAGGCAATAATAAAGATGTTATTTGTATTTCCTTATATCATGATAAATGTCTTTTATTCATGCTAGAATTGTATTAACCGGAAACTTAGTACATGTGTGAATACATAGACAAAACAGAATGTCCCAAGTATGCATCTACAAGACTAGCTCATTGATCAAAGATGGTTATGTTTCCTAGCTATAGACATGAGTTGTCATTTGATCAACGAGATCACATCATTAGGAGAATGATGTGATGGACAAGACCCATCCGTTAACTTAGTACTATGATCATTTAGTTTTACTGTTATTGCTTTCTTCATGACTTATACATGTTCCTATGACTATGAGATTATGCAACTCCCGAATGCCGGAGGAACACCTTGTGTGCTATCAAGCGTCACAACGTAACTGGGTGATTATAAAGATGCTCTATAGGTGTCTTCAAAAGTGTTCGTGGTATTTGTCAGGGATATGACTAGCAGGTATGAACCGGCTAGTGTAAACCGGCTTAATTATAATATGGTTGGTTGTAATATTTAGTAAAGGCTACGGCCCATGAGATCTTAGAGCCCATGTATAGAATTATGGTTTGTAAACCGCCAAGTGATGTAACTTGAGAGATAAGGAAGAAAGGACAGAGACCGAGGCGGACACGAGTATGAGCCGGCCTCGGGACTCTGTAAACCGGACCAGGCGTCACCTCTATATAAAGGGACGACCCATTGATGGTTCAAGGACAAGCAAGAATCATCCCGTCGAGACTACAGGCAAGCAATCTGCTCCCTGTAATCCGACGCCCAAACAATACCAAACCAACTAGACGTAGGCTTTTACCTTCATCGAAGGGGCCGAACTAGTATAAACCCTCTGTGTCCTTTGTGTGCTATGAACCCCTTCAAGCTAACCCGTGCGATGGTTCCATCATCAAGTCTGTTAAACCGGACATCTGCCGTGCTAATTCCATGACAGTTGGCGCCCACCGTGGGGCCTCCGCACGATGGTTTCGAGTTCTTGAAGGGCAGCTTTGAAGGACTTAAGGGTTACGCGGTTGGCCGGATGACCAAGAGTCGCCGCGGCCGGATCTACATTGATGACGCAGGTTGGGGACCGGAGGCCGATTCAATCGAATACGGGTACCGGGTTCCCTTTGCCGGCATACAAGTCTTCATCGGCAAGATCGGTGAACCGGGACCTGAGCCGGACATCTTCCCCAACATCATCGAGCCGGCTCAGCGTGCGAGATCGGCCCGGGTTCAGCCCTCCATGAAGCACGTGTTCGTTGGAGCAATCCACGG
Source organism: Secale cereale (assembly GCA_902687465.1). NCBI lineage: Eukaryota > Viridiplantae > Streptophyta > Magnoliopsida > Poales > Poaceae > Secale > Secale cereale. The sequence goes on along the minus strand of LR738715.1, from coordinate 600,564,853 downwards.
GGTTCGAACCGAGGACGGATCGGAATCCGATGGTGCAACAGTTGTCTACTCCGACGACTAATCTTCATTCGGAGAAACCGAGTCTTTGTATCGGTTGCAGGACGGCAGGTCTGAGGGTGAGTCCGATGGAAACAGTATTCCGGACCCTTTCGACCCGCCAAACCGGGTGGCTGTCTTTATGGCCGGTTCATAGCCCACGGTGAACGGGGCGATAGCAGAAGCTGGTGTAGGGGGGAGCGGCCAGGCCCTCTCACCTACTGACGTTCTATCCACCTTGATCGAGGAGTTCACAGCTAAAGCGGTGGCAACAATAACTCCAGCAGACAAGGCGCAGCATGATGCAGAGCTCCTTCAGTTAAAAGGCCGGATTGATCAACTAAAGGAGGATCTAAAAGCAGAGAAGGCAATGATAGCGGTAAGACAAGCGGAGCTGAATGATCAGGCTTTTCATCTAAGGATGGAGCAGGCCTCCATGCAAGGAGTAAGGGGTCGAAAATACCAATCTCGTCTGCCGTCGGTTTATGAAGCGACGGATCTGTTCAGGACACGTGGGGCTGGGACTAGCAATGATCCGGCTTTAAACCGGAGGGCACCCCCGGCCAGGGAGGAGCCGGTTCAGCAGCCCACCGCAGAGCAAGACCGGCGGATCACGTCTGCACCTTACGTTCCCACCCCTCCAGGTCATTATTCAAATCCTTTGGATAACATCACTGCTGCTGCTGCACGTTTGGCCGCTTTACCCGTAGAGGAGACGTCCCCGGTGGCATTGGAGGCACGCAGGGTCAAGGAGCTGCTTAATACGGCGTTAATACAGCAGCAAGCATACTCTCATAGCAGGGAAAGGCTACATTCAACACCACGTCCCAGCCGGAGTTACACTCGGCATTGGGAGGAGCCGGAAGTGTCTAGCAGTGAGCGCAGGCGACATCGGCGCAGACAGGATAATCCGGCAGGTGCGGATGCTCAAGCTCAAGATGCAAACCGGGTTAGGTCAGGAGCCCGGGAGGAGGTTCGTCAAACGACACCGGTTCACACAGTCACAGCAGAAACAGGAGTCACGACGAGTTCTTTTGGGGTGCAGTGTCTTATCCCCGCTTTACGGAGTGTCAAGCTGCCTAAGGATTTTAAAGGGCCCCGCAAGGTACCTAATTACACTGCGGATTTACCTCCTGAAGCTTGGGTGGAGAGTTATGAGATGGCCATGGAGATGCTGGACGTGGATGAAGCGGCTTGTGCAAAATATTTCACCATGATGCTTGAGGGAACGGCCCGGACCTGGCTAAAGGGTTTGCCCCCTAATTCCATCGAATCATGGGGAGAGCTACGTCGTCAGTTCATCAAAAACTTCAAAGACACCTGCAAGCAGCCGATGTCAGTGGTGGATTTAGCAGCCTGCGTGCAAGGAGAACAGGAGTCTACAAGTGCTTGGGTGCGGCGAGTATCAGAGATTTTGCACTCTTCGAATGGTATCAATCCTAGTACGGCGATAGTGACTTTGGAAAACAATTTCCGGTTTGAATCTTTAAAATTAAAGCTAAGACGGCTTAAAAGGGATTGCAATGATATGGGAACTCTCATGAGTGCCCTGGTAAAGTATGGGGACTCTGATAATACCAAGTATCCAGAAGCTGAATGAGACAAGGCAGGGAAGGTTAACAAGCCTGGTAAACCGGCGCAAATTAACCCGGCTACTGCAAGTTTCTTGGGCAAGCGAAAGGCAGAAGGTGGCTCTGATTTCGTAGCCAATACCCAAGTCCAAGGGGGTTTTCAGCGTAGTATGGGCAACCCACCTCCACAAACCGGCGGAGGAGCTGTTAGTTGGGTCCAAGAGTTAGATCAGCCTTGTCCGAAGCATGGCTCGAAACAACGACCAGCAAAACACACTATAAGAGAGTGCAGGCCCTTTATGGAAGCAATGATGGGCCGCTTTAATCCTAATGATAGGCCTCCAAATGGCGGTTCAGGCTCAAGGTTCTATGGTCCGGGTCATCAGGGGAGCAGCTCCGGATCAGGATATAGGGGCAACAACAATGGTTATCAAAACCGGGCAGGTAATCAAAATGGTCAAGGAAGTTATAACAACCAGGGCAATCAGCCACGTAATCAGGGTGGTTACAATAACCAAGGCAGTCAACAGCAGGGCCAAGGTAACTACAATAATCAGGGTAATTAGCAGCGTCAGCAACAGCAACCACAGTCCGGATATCAGAGTAATCCGAAGGAGTTGAGTAGTGGGCAATACCATGTATTCACCACAAGTCTGTGTAAACGAGATCAGAAGGTTTTGAAGCGGGCAGTTAACGCGGTTGAACCGGCAACACCGCAATTTCTGCGCTGGTCAGAGCAGCCCATTGTATGGAGTAGGGAAGACCACCCGATGCGGGTGGATAATCCGGGCCACTTGGCCTTGGTGGTGGCACCCCAGGTGGGAGGTTATAAATTCACTAAAGTTCTCATGGACGGTGGTAGCAGCATCAACATCTTGTACTATGAGACTTTCCGTCGTATGGGCCTGACGGATAAGAAGTTAAGACAATCAAACACGGTATTCCACGGGGTGGTTCCAGGTAAGTCAGCTTATCCAGTTGGAAAGATTGACTTGGAAGTTACCTTTGGAGATGAGCATGATTCCAGGTCAGAGATGATAACTTTCGAAGTTGTTAAGACCCGGAGTCCTTATCACGCTTTATTCGGGAGAACGGTTTATGCCAAGTTTATGGCTAGACCATGTTATGTTTATCTGCAACTCAAAATGCCGGGTCACAAGGGCACGATCACGGTTCATGGAAGTCGCAAGATAGCAGTGGAATGTGAAGAGGGAGATGCAGCCTACGCGGAGGCAGTATGTGCCACAGAAGAGTTGAAGTTTTATAAAGATAATGTTGATCCGGCAGATATGACTCCGCTGAAGAAGCCAACTACAGAGCACGATCCGGCGTTGAAGTTTAAATCGACGGAGGAGACCAAGCAAGTTGATTTTGTGCCAGGTGATTCGTCCAAGCAGTTCACTATCAGCGCTAACCTTGATCCCAAATAGGAAAGCACGCTCATCGAGTTCATCCGTGAGAACCGGGATATCTTTGCATGGAAACCTTCTGACATGCCAGGTATACCGAGGGAACTCGCTGAGCACAGCCTTAACATTGATCCGAAATATAAACCGGTTAAACAATATTTGCGCCGCTTCAACGAAGAGAGGCGCAAGGCTATAGGAGAAGAAGTGGCCAGGCTTTTGGCTGCAGGGTTCATAGTGGAAGTCTTTCACCCAGAGTGGTTGGCTAATCCGGTGCTGGTGTTAAAGAAGAACGGGAAGTGGAGAATGTGTGTGGACTACACAGACCTCAACAAAGCGTGCCCAACTGATCCTTTTGCTCTCCCTCGCATTGATCAGATTATCGATGCCACAGCGGGATGTGAGCGGCTAAGCTTTTTGGATGCATATTCAGGATATCACCAGATCAAGATGGCAGTTAAGGACCAAGAGAAGACAGCTTTCATAACCCCTTTTGGTGCTTTTTGCTATGTATCTATGCCCTTTGGGCTTAAGAGTGCCCAAGCTACTAATCAGCGTTGCGTTCAAAATTGTCTTAAAGGGCAGATAGGGAGGAATGTTCATGCCTATGTGGATGACATTGTGGTTAAATCAAGGAAAGAGGAGACAATGATAGAGGATCTTAAAGAGACTTTTGATAATCTTCGAGCTTATAAGATGATGCTTAATCCGGAGAAGTGTGCCTTTGGTGTTCCGGCAGGTAAACTACTGGGTTTCTTGGTCTCAAACAGAGGAATAGAAGCTAATCCGGAGAAGATTAAGGCAATCACATCTTTGGCGAAACCGGTTTGCATCAACGATGTTCAGCGTATCGCTAGCCGGATCACGACATTAAGCCGGTTCATCAGCCGTTTGGGAGAGAAGGCGATTCCGCTTTACCAGATGCTGAAGAAAACATATCGGTTTATATGGAGTGATGAGGCGAACGCGGCGTTTGAGGATCTGAAGCGGCAACTGGCAAAACCGCCGGTCCTGGCGGCCCCTATTGATAAAGAGCCGTTGCTGTTGTACGTCGCTGCCAATGCACGGGCAGTCAGCGTCGCAATTGTGGTTGAGCGCAAGGAAGCAGGGAAGGAATACCCGGTTCAGCGCCCGGTTTATTACGTGAGTGAAGTACTCATTAAATCCAAGCAGAGGTACCCCCATTGGCAGAAGCTGGTGTATGGTGTGTTCATGGCAAACCGGAAGCTGAAGCACTATTTTCAAGGTCATCCAATAACTGTGGTTAGTTCAGCACCGTTGGGGGACATAATCCAGAACAGAGAAGCTATAGGTAGAGTAGCGAAGTGGGCCATTGAGCTCAGCCCACATGAGTTGAAGTATGTGCCACGCACCGCTATAAAATCTCAGGCATTGGTGGATTTCATCAATGATTGGACAGAGTTGCAAACCCCCGAGGAGAAGCCGGATCTTATGTATTGGACGATTCATTTTGACAGTTCAAGACAGTTGGAATGCTCGGGGGCTGGAGTTGTCTTAACTTCCCCACGAGGTGATAAGTTCTGTTATGTTCTCCGCTTATTGTTCCCTTGTACTAATAATGCAGCAGAATACGAAGCATTACTTCATGGCTTGCGGATGGCAAAAGAGATGAACCTGAGCCGAGTTAAGTGTTTTGGTGATTCAGATTTGGTGGCACAACAAGTTTCAGGCAAGTGGGATTCAAGAGATCCCCTCATGGCAGCTTATAGACGAGAAGTTGAGGCAGTTGCAGGATATTTCAAAGGGTATCAGGTGGATCATATAGATCGGCGACGGAACGAAGCGGCCGATGCTTTAAGCCGGCTGGGCTCCCAACGTAAACCGGTGCCGCCAAATACTTTTTTGGATGAGTTGCACAGTCCTTCGGTTCAAGTACCGTCGGAGGAAGACCTAGCTGTTCCTGATCCGGAGGCATAGTTAGTTGCAGCGCTTCATGTTATTCCGGATTGGACGCTGCCTTATTTGGCATATCTAAGCCGAGGAGAGCTACTGGATGATGAAATAGAAGCAAGACAGATAGTCCGGCGTTCTAAGTCCATGACAATTGCAAACGGAGAGCTTCATCATCGCAGTACTTCTGGAGTATTTCAGCGGTGTGTATCAGCCGAGGAAGGTTGTGAGATTCTTCGCGAGATCGATGAAGGGGATTGTGGTCACCATGCCGGTTCAAAATCCTTGGTGGCTAAGGCTTTTCGACACGGGTTCTATTGGTTAACAGCTCATGCTGATGCGGCAGATTTGGTCCGGAAGTGTGATGCTTGTCAGAAATTTTCGAGATGTGCCCTTGTTCCGGCGCAGGAGCTCCGGATGATACCAATAACTTGGCCGTTTGCGACTTGGGGGCTTGATATGGTTGGACCTTTTAAGCGATCTCAAGATCAGAAAAAACTCATCTACTGGTGGCGGTGGATAAGTTTACAAAGTGGATCGAGGCAGAGCCGGTGAGCAAGTGTGATGCGGCCACAGCGGTCAAATTCATCAAAAAGGTAATTTTCCGGTTTGGTTTTCCACACAGCATCATCACAGACAATGGCACCAATTTATCTTAGGGCGAGATGGAGGAGTTTTGTCAACGAGAGCATATTCGCCTAGATGTATCTTCTGTGGCTCACCCCCAATCCAATGGTCAAGCTGAAAGAGCAAATCAGGAGATTTTGCGAGGTATCAAGCCCTGGCTTATGGCTCCTTTGCAAAGAACCCCAGGTTGCTGGGTTGAGGAGTTACCATCTGTTCTTTGGAGTATCAACACTACACCAAACCGGTCCACAGGTTACACACCTTTCTTCATGGTATATGGTGCTGAAGCAGTCCTTCCAAGTGATATCCATCACGATTCACCAAGGGTGACAACATATGTTGAAGCAGCCAATGAGCAGGCAAGGCAAGACAGCTTGGACCGGTTGGATGAAGAGCGTGATATAGCAGCAGCACGGTCTGCAATCTATCAACAAGACTTGCGCAGATATCACAGCCGCCGGATCAAGAGCAGAACATTCCAGGAGGGTGACTTAGTACTCCGGCTCATCCAAGACCAAACAGATATGCACAAGCTATCCCCGCCTTGGGAAGGGCCCTTTGTGGTCAGTAAGAATATACACAACGGTTCATATTACCTGGTGGACGTTCGAGAACACAAGGACTCACGGACATCAGAGGAGGAGACGAAGAGGCCATGGAACATCGCCACTTACGGCCCTACTATACTTGAGCTATGAGCTCCACTGTATCCTATGTATATATTATGATTAATGAATAAACCGGCACCCTCGGTAAACCGGGGGCTCAGCCTTTTTTACAATGCAAGTATCTTGTGAGGACAACTATATATGTATTATCATATGTTATACTTCAAACATATCGACCGGTTTAAAACTAATTTTTGCAGAAGCAATAAAACTCACTGAAGAGCATAAGGTGACATCCGGTTCAAAAGAGGACGCTTCAAGGAAACCCTCTGGATGATAATCCATCCAGTGATTGGTTCAAGATTTACCCATGACTTCATGGAGCCATGGAAGACTATATGGACAGACGGGTTTACCCGCATCCATCGACCATCCCTCTGGACAGACGGGTTTACCCGCATCCAGTGATTGGCTAAAATTCTTATGGACAGACGGGTTTACCCGCATCCATAAACCCTCTGGACAGACGGGTTTACCCGCATCCAGTGATTGGCTAAAATTCTTATGGACAGACGGGTTTACCCGCATCCATCAACCGGCCCTCTGGACAGACGGGTTTACCTGCATCCAGTGATTGGCTAATTTTTTTTCTTATGGTTCATATGGACAGACGGATAATCCACATCCACCGGCCCTCTGGACAGACGGGATTCCCGCATCCAGTGATTGGCTGAACCTTGCTTTGAGCCTGGCAGCTCTTAAAAAGCCTCGACTACATGGTTTTATTTGCAAATTTGCATCTTTTGGTGTTTATGTTTTATGACTCTTTAAACCGAAGTGGAACAGCTATAGAAGTTGACCACATATCTATGAAGTTAAAAGTCTGGATCATGAATACCAGCATGAATAAACCGGTGTTCATTATAACCCGGATCATCCATCAGGCAACAAGCTACAAACTTCTGGACAAAGTTTCAGAACGATATAAACCGGTATCTTTTATCAGGCCCGGGTTTGTTATTGGATCCATGAAGATCTTCATCAAGAAATTTTAAGTTCTACCGGATTAAGAGTATTGAGCATGCTTGGTCGCAGGTATAAACTTATTTCTGATATAAGTATACACTTGTTTGATATACTGTGAGAGCAATTTAATCTGTCCAGTGGTAAACCGCTAGGACATATTTTCAGTCTTACTTATGCAGGAACAGATGCCATGCAAGATAAGCGACATCAGACGAAATTTAATTTGGCAAACATTAAAACAAGAAGTCAGAATATCCGGATCAAAGCGGATAATGTTTCAGCTATCCTATTACAAGGCATAGCAAGCCTGACGGATTAAAAGATTGTTTGATAAAGCGGGACTGCAACTACAAACTCAAAGTTATGAGTTATGCTCCTTCCTGCTGAGATGGTTGAGCATCGACTTGATCCGACGTTCCTTCCTCTTCTTGAAGCGGTTGGAAGTCCGGAACACACCAGTCGATCTTCGTTAGGGCCCGGAAGTACATCTCTTCACTGATAAGTTCAGAAGGTTCGATATCTGGAGCGAAAGTATGAGGGCGAACTGGTGGGATTAAATTGACGGTGTCATAAACCGGCCGCTCCACCCGCTCGTTTTGCAAGTCGTACCCCGGATGATACCTGGATAAATCGGATTCAGCTGCAAGCTTGCTGGCGAGGGGACGCATCTCCTTCGTCAAAGCATGGAGGTCCTTCGCGGTAAAGTGGATCCGTCTTCTTTAGTGTCAGGAAATCCACTCAAGGCTTCTTCCGGATCAAGATCCAGGACCCAGGCTTTAGCCCTGGTAAGTGCCATGAGGGCACCGGCCCGAGCAGCAGATTTCTTAACTTCTTCTAGATGCACTGGCAGAACAGGCAACTTTTCCAACGTGCCTTGTATGGTTGTGGGGGCCGGTTTACCGAAAGATGTTGCACTGATGATCCTCTGAGCGCCGGAATACAGCTGCTCGACCAAAGTGTAACATGCCTTAAGTTTCTTCCGTAGGTCATCCCCAAGATGGGTGACACGGCGCCCTGCATATGAATATCACAATTAAACCGGCACAGATGGAAGGTTACAAAGGATAAAGCAGGAGTACAGATCATACTTACCGAAGATTGCAGAAGTCATTAACTCAATTTGCCGCTTTAAACCGGTTAACTCTTCAGTAACCGGATTAAGTGCCCCCTCAGCATCCTGAACCCTTTTCTCCAGCTCTTTCTTCTGAACCTCAAAAGCGGTCCGCTCTTCTTCAAAGAATTTTTTCAGATCTTCAGCAGTCTTTAAACTCACATGCAGATCTTTCTTGGCTTTCGAAGCAGCAGACTCTGTTTCAGCAAGATGGCTCCGAAGCTCATTGATCTCATCAACATTCTGGTTTAAGTCAGCCTACAAGTAAAATCAAGTGATAAGAAGCAAAAATCAGACAAGTCTCAAGCACACAAATAAGTTGTCTACTTGACACTTGGGGGCTAATGGCAGTTGAAGCAATAAACAGCAGGAGTTCAAAGACAAAAGTCCCAAGCACACAAACAAGTTGTCTACTTGACACTTGGGGGCTAATGGGTTATTGAAGTATCAGAAGAAATTCTCACAAGTATCAAATACATAACCAAGTTATCTACTTGATACTTGGGGGCTAATGTAAGATCAATTGTTCACGTTATAAGTTCCGGTTCACCTTCAACACGCAGCTACTATGAGATAGTTAGAGGCATATCAAAAGCACAAAGTCAGAAGGAAAGGATTACCTCATATTTTTCTTTCATCAGGTTAACCAAGCCCGCTTCATAATCTCGGCTGCTGTGGAGCCGGTTCAAGTACCCGGAATAGAGCTCCTGGGCACTCATATCAGCAAGATTGGACAGCTCGGTACTCCATTTACCTTTCTCTTTATGCAGCTTCTCCTCTTTAGCCGTATGTCTGGCCAAAACAGTGGGCTCAGCCGGAGCAACAAAAGCAGTGCCAGTCACTTCAACTTCTGGAGAAGCAGGTGCTGTTGGTGGAGCTGTATTGTGAACCGGACTGGGTGATGCCGGATTGACTTGAGGAGAATTGGCCCGGGCAGGACTTGGCGGATTATGGATATCATCAGCAGTAGGGTTCTCGGGCACTGAGATATGATCCGTAGGCGCAGGATTTTCAAGAGGAGTTGTGGGCTCGCCCTCTGGAGGGACGGTTGTTGCCGGATCAACCGCCAGATCATCAACAGTAGTCTCTGCAGTGGGTTTGTTGGCCTTTGGTTTTTTGCTAGGCTTTGGCTTGCTAGAAGAAGTTTGGAAAATGAGTTAACATTGTGAAGCAAAAAGGTAATCATAAACCGGATATGTTAAAAAGACTTACCCTGGGACAGTTTTCAGTGGGGGAAGTTGCGTGGCAGTTGATTCACCAGAGGAGGATAATGGAGTCTCCTGATAATCAGGGTCAGACGGTTTAAGAGGTTTGCGGATAAGCCCGGCCTTGGGATGAAGGAGAGTTGGAGAGAGTATAACCTCAGAGCGGCGCCTCCGAGCCGGAGTGAGAGAGATTCCGGATGACTCCACTGCCAAGCCGCTATGGCGAGTGGTCCGCCGAAGAGCTTCATGTTGTTGTTTCTTCAAAAGAAAATTAGGATCCAATTGAGCATAAGGATGAGAAAATTGATATTTCCGGACTGTCCGACGACTTTTTTGTGGAAGTGGTTCTGAATCGGAAGAAAGGATAGTTACCTCAACTTCGGCCGGTTTATCACCTTCAGCCAACTCCTGTGGAAAGTTATCATTAGACACAGATATGAGTACAAGCAATCAAATTAAAGCCGGATTAATTCATACCTCGGAATCCGGATCGTCATCCTCAGCGTGAGAACTAGAGCCAACGGCTGCTTTTCTTTTCTTGTTAGCAAAGGTCTTCCGGCGCACTTGTTTGCCGGGCTTCTCCAGAGGTTTCCTTTTCCAGAAAGGATCATCAGCCTATTTGGACAAAAAGAGATAGTTAGAGGACGATTTATATAAACAGATTAAACAATATATACAAGAAAGCAAGGCTTACTGCAGGCAGCTTGTTCTTCTTGTAATAAGGAGCTAATCCAACTTTGCTGCAGTCTTCTAAGGTGACGTTGAGCATCTTCTTAGCCGATTCAATAACCTTTGATTCAGAAAGTTTATCCTTGGTAAACCGTTGAGGGTCGTCTGGTTTACCAGAATACTGGCACATCAACTGTGATCGCCGACTTAAGGGAAGAATACTCCAAGAGAGCCAACAGGGCATAAAATCGGTTCCAATTAAACCGTTGGCCATAAAAGCTTTCAGTCTGGAAAGCTGAGACGCAAATCGGGGCCGTTCGGCGGAACTGAGTCGTTGTGGCAGGGGATGATTCTCCGGAAGATGGTGCTCGCGATAACCCGGCAGTGGGTTCTCCCCTTCAGGAGAAGTGTCAATACAGTAAAACCAAGATTTATTCCACTCCTTTGGGTGCGTGTGGAGAGCGGCATGGGGAAAGACTGCATCTCTCCTTTTCTGGATGCTAACCCCACCGAGTTCCTGATGCGGTCCGCTGGTGAATTCCGTACGCCGGTTCAGGTGAAAGAAATCCCGGAACAGATCAACAGACGGTTCTTCTTGCAGGTATACCTCTGAAAAAACTTGGAAGTCATAGATATTTGAAATGGAGTTGGGCCCAATGTCCTGAGGATGGATTTGGAAGGCAGCAAGCACATCTCGGAAGAATTTTGAACCGGGAGGTGTGAAGCCTCGAGCTATGTGGTCGAAGAAAACAATAACCTCCCCTTCTCTGGGAGTAGGAGGGCATTCGTTCCCTGGAGCCCGCCACTTCAAAACGGATCGAGGGCCTAAAGTACCAATGGCAACGATTTTAACTAAGTCTTCTTCCGTGATGATGGAAGGAACCCAGTCACAAGAGACAAACTGCTTGGCCATGGCAACAGAAGGACAAGTACTGAAAGAGTAAAAGTATAAAGATCGGATTATTTAAAGTACAACAGCATAAACCGGAAGATACATACGAAGATCATGCAACGGTTTAAGCAAGGGACTAATGATATGGATAACCCGGCAATAACAGAGGTTTATGTTACTACCGGTTCATGACAGCAATAGAAAAAGAGTTAAACCGTCGCATATTCTTTCAGGGTTTGCGCATGACAGTTTAAACCGGAATATACTTACCAGATTTGCAAAAGGGGAGAAACAGGTTTTTACAGACAACTAAGGTAGAACAGATCTGGGCATGCAAGGAAAAGAAAAATAAATACAATGACATACGGGAAGAACTACAAGGATGATATACGGAGCGGAGGAATCTACAGGTTATGTAAATAACGAGATCTAAAGCATGGAAGCAGTAGGATCTAAGGGCAGAACGTAAAAGTCAAGATTACTACGAACAAGATGAAGCTCTCATCGAGGCTCTAATGGCGGAGGCACGAGCAGGAACCCTAGAAGATACGGATCTACAGTGAGGAAGAAAGATGTACCTTGGAGCAGCAGGGATCAGCGGCGGAGGTTCTCTGGTCGAAAGTCAGGTTGATGCGGCGGCCAGTGAAGTTTCGGACTCGGCGGTCGACGGCGGCGGTTCGAGCTCGAGCGTCAATGGCGTCTTGAAGCTCCGGCGACGGACGGAGGAAGGAGATGCAAGAAGAAGATAAACGAATGAGGACGGCGGTATTTATAAGGGAAGGTCATATATGAAGCGACAGGTGCGGGATTCAAGGGAGCAAAGATCAGATAAAGATCCTTTGACGCCTCGATTTTAGGGATAAAAATTAAACAAAGTCACAGTACAGCTCGCAGCGTTAAATGTGGAGACGATGTCACGGTCAGATTGAATGATTCTCGAGGATGACGTCAGAGCCGGTTTACAAAAATGAGAAGACACAAAAGAAAATTATACAAGACAAGGGAGATTGATATGAACAAGTTCAAATCATTCTGGGGCCTAATGTCAGGGATATGACTAGCAGGTATGAACCGGCTAGTGTAAACCGGCTTAATTATAATATGTTTGGTTGTAATATTTAGTAAAGGCTACGGCCCATGAGATCTTAGAGCCCATGTATAGAATTATGGTTTGTAAACCGCCAAGTGATGTAACTTGAGAGATAAGGAAGAAATGACAGAGACCGAGGCGGACACGAGTATGAGCCGGCCTCGGGACTCTGTAAACCGGACCAGGCGTCACCTCTATATAAAGGGACGACCCGGCGACGGTTCAAGGACAAGCAAGAATCACCCCGTCGAGACTACAGGCAAGCAATCTGCTCCCTGTAATCCGACGCCCAAACAATACCAAACCAACTAGACGTAGGCTTTTACCTTCATCGAAGGGGCCGAACTAGTATAAACCCTCTGTGTCCTTTGTGTGCTATGAACCCCTTCAAGCTAACCCGTGCGATGGTTCCATCATCAAGTCCGTTAAACCGGACATCTGCCGTGCTAATTCCACGACAGTATTGGCATAGATCAAGAATAGGATTCGTCACTTCGAGTGTCGGAGGGGTATCTCTGGGCCCTCTCGGTAATGCACATCATAATAAGCCTTGCAAGCAAATGACTAATGAGTTATTCATGAGATGATGTATTACAGAACGAGTAAAGAGACTTGCCGGTAACGAGATTGAACTAGGTATTGAGATACCGACGATCGAATCTCGGGCAAGTAACATACCGATGACAAAGGGAACAACATATGTTGTTATGTGGTTTGACCGATAAAGATCTTCGTAGAATATGTAGGAGCCAATATGAGCATCCAGGTTCCACTATTGGTTATTGACCGGAGATGAGTCTCGGTCATGTCTACATAGTTCTCGAACCCGTAGGGTCCGCACGCTTAACGTTTGATGACAATCGGTATTATGAGTTTTTGTGTTTTGATGTACCGAAGGTAGTTTGGAGTCCCGGATATGATCACAGACATGACGAGGAGCCTCGAAATGGCCGAGACATAAAGATCGATATATTGGACGACTATGTTTGGACACCGGAAGGGTTCCGGAAGGTTTCGGGCATATACCGGAGTACTGAGGGGTTACCGGAACCCCCCGGGGAGTTAATTGGGCCTCATGGGCCCTAGTGGGAGAAGAGGAGGGGCGGCCAAGGTCAGCCGCGTGCCCCCTCCCCTTGTAGTCCGAATTGGACAAGGAGGGGGGCGGCGCCCCCCTTTCCTTCTCTTCATCTCTCCCTTCCTTCTCCCCTCCTACTCCAACAAGGAAAAAAGGGAGTCCTACTCCTGGTGGGAGTAGGACTCCTCCCTTGGCGCTCCCTCCTCCTGGCCGACCACCTCCCCCCTAGCTCCTTTATATACGGGGGCAGGGGCCACCTCTAGACACACAAGTTGATCAGTTGATCTCTCCCAACCGTGTGCGGTGCCCCCCTCCACCAGAATCCACCTCGGTCATATCGTAGCGGTGCTTAGGCGAAGCCCTGCATCGGTAACTTCATCAACTCAGTCACCACGCCGTCGTGCTGACGAAACTCTCCCGTGAAGCTCAACTGGATCAAGAGCTCGTGGGACGTCATCAAGCTGAACATGTGCCGAACGAGGAGGTGTCGTACGTTCGGTGCTTGATCGGTTGGATCGCGAAGAAGTTCGACTACATCAACCGCGTCACTAGACGCTTCCGCTTTCGGTCTACGAGGGTATGTAGAGACACTCTCCCCTCTCCTTGCTATGCATCTAGTAGATAGATCTTGCGTGATCGTAGGAAAATTTTGAAATTCTACGTTCCCAAACAAAGTCACATACCAAGTACCCATCACGAACTCTTATCCCTCGCATTACATTATTTGCCATTTGCCTCTCGTTTTCCTCTCCCCCACTTCACCTTTGCCATTTTATATCGCTCTTTTCCATTCGCCTTTCTGTTTGCTTGTGTTGCTATGTGCCGTCTATTAGCTTGCATCTTCGCTTGATAAATTATGGATCCTCATTCACTTGCTAATCTTTATAAGAGACCCAATTATGATGAAACAATTGCTAGCGAGTTTAGTGCACTAAATTATCTTTATGAGGTTTTGCTTGAAATTCATGAATCTAATAGTTGTGATGAAGTGTTGAAAGAAGAAAATTATGAAGAAAATTATGAAGTGATTCATGAAAAACATGATTGCAATGATACTATTGTAAATTCTATTAATGTTAATTGTGTTAATGATATGCAAAACCCTAAGCTTGTGAATGATGTGCCTACTAATTGTTGCAATGATCATTATTGGGGTGATGCTTCTTACGATCTTGAAAACTTATTTAAGCCCCATGATTTATATATGATTGATAATAATGTTTGCAATAATATTGAAAGTAGGTTTGGAAGAGTGTCAACTTTAGATCCCACATATTTGGAGAATGTTCAATCTTAAGATTTTTTTTAATAAAAGTGGGTTTGGAGAGGTCATGACTTTAGTTAATGTTGATCCCACTATTTTGGAAGAGTGTCAACTTCGCATGCAGGTGGATCGTGTTGAGAATATGTTATGTGATAGATATACTATTGAGTTTGCTTATGATCCTACATGCAATTATTATGAGAGAGGAACATATGGTTGTATAAATTTTCATGTTACTAAATTTCCTCTCTTCATGTTGAGATTGATCTTGTTTCTTTCTTCTTCCCTGCATATGTTAGAACTTGCTTGTCTTGCCAATTTGTTTTCCTATAAAATGCCTATGCATAGGAAGTATGTTAGACTTAGATGTGATTTTCACATGTTATATGATCCTCTCTTTGTGCTTCAATTCTTATCTTTCATGTGAGCATCATTGAATTCTCAAGCCTATCTTAATGGCTATAAAGAAAGAGCTTGTTGGGAGGCAACCCAATTTTATTTTCTTTGCTTTTACTTATGTTTAATAATAAATAATTCATCTAGCTTCTGGTTAGATGTGGTTTTTTGTTTTAATTAGTGTTTGTGCCAAGTAGATTCTTTGGGAAGACTTGGGTGAAGTCTTTGCGATCTTGCTGTAAAAAAACAGAAACTTTTGCGCTCGCGAGATTTGCTGCCATTTTTTTTACTCGAGAGTGCTTTTAAGTTGATTCTTTTTGCAGATGATTAATAGACAAATTCTTCACGTCCACCAATTTATCTTAGAATTTTTAGGGTTACAGAAGTATTCGAAAGTTATAGATTTCTACAAACTGTTCTATTTTTGACAGATTCTGTTTTTCGTGTGTTGTTTGCTTATTTTGATGAATATAGTAGTATC
>LR738715.1:600486927-600549439 GCA_902687465.1 Secale cereale | reverse complement strand
AACTAGGTTTAACACCAATATCAATAAAGAATGAGTTCAATACAGTACCTTAAAGTGGTGGTTTGTTTTCTTATACTAACAGAGCTCGCGAGATTTTCTGTTAAGTTTTGTGTTGTGAAGTTTACAAGTTTTTGGGTAAGGATGTGATGGACTATGGAACAAAGAGTGGCAAGAGACTAAGCTTGGGGATTCCCAAGGCACCCCAAGGTAAAATTCAAGGACAACCAAAAGCCTAAGCTTGGGGATGCCCCGGGAAGGCATCCCCTCTTTCGTCTTCGTCTATCGGTAACTTTACTTGAGACTATATTTTTATTCACCACATGATATGTGTTTTGCTTGGAGCGTCTTGTATGATTTGAGTATTTTATTTTTAGTTCACCACAATCATCCTTGCTGTACACACCTTTTTGGAGAGACACATATGAATCGGAATTTATTAGAATACTCTATGTGCTTCAATTCTATCTTTTGAGCTAGATAGGTTTGCTCTAGTGCTTCACTTATATCTTTTTAGAGCACGGTGGTGGTTTTATTTTATAGAAATTATTGATCTTTCATGCTTCACTTATATCTTTTTAGAGCACGGTGGTGGTTTTATTTTATAGAAATTATTGATCTCTCATGCTTCACTTATATTATTTTGAGAGTCCTTTAGAACAACAAGGTAATTTGCCTTGGTTATAAAATTAGTCCTAATATGATAGGCATCCAACATCGGTATGATTGTTTTGAGATAAGGGGATGGTGATATTAGAGTCATGCTAGTAGAGTAGTTGTGAATTTCAGAAATACTTGTGTTGAGGTTTGCAAGTCCCATATCATGCACGTATGGCAACCGTTGTGTGACAAATTTGAAGCATGAGGTATTTTCATTGATTGTCGTCCTTTGTGTGGAGGTTGGGATCATGCGATAGTCAACTCCTAACAACCGTTCCCCTAGGAGCCTACGTGTAGTACTTTGTTTCGATGACTTGTAGATTTTTGCAATAAGTATGTGAGTTCTTTATGACTAATGTTGAGTCCATGGATTATACGCACTCTCACCCTTCCGCCATTGCTAGCTTCTCTAGTACCGCGCAAATTTCGGCGGTACCATACACCCACCATATAGCTTCCTCAAAACAGCCATCATACCTACCTATTATGGAATTTCCATAGCCATTCCATGCAACTTTCCACCGTTCCGTTTATTATGACACGCTTCATCATTGTCATATTGCCATGCATGATCATGTAGTTGACATCGTATTTGTGGCAAGGCCACCATGCATAATTTTTCATACATGTTACTCTTGATTCATTGCACACCCGGTACAGCGCCGGAGGCATTCATATAGAGTCATATTTTGTTCTAGTATCGAGTTGTAATCCTCGAGTTGTAAATAAATAGAAGTGTGATGATCATCATTATTAGAGCATTGTCCCACAAAAAGAGGCCAAAAAAGGCCAAAAAAAGGGAAGGCCCCAAAAAATAAAAGAAAAATAAAAGGGACAAGACTACTATCTTTTTTCCACACTTGTGCTTCAAAGTAGCACCATGGTCTTCATGATAAAGAGTCTCTTGTTTTGTCACTTTCATATACTAGTGGGAATTTTTATTATAGAACTTGGCTTGTATATTCCAACGATGGGCTTCCTCAAATGCCCTAGGTCTTCGTGAGCAAGCAAGTTGGATGCACACCCACTTAGTTTCTTTTGTTGAGCTTTCATACATTTATAGCTCTAGTGCATCCGTTGCATGGCAATCCCTACTCACTCACATCGATATCTATTGATGGGCATCTCCATAGCCCATTGATATGCCTAGTTGATGTGAGACCATCTTCCTCCTTTTGTCTTCTCCACAACCACCATTCTATTCCACATATAGTGCTATATCCATGGCTCACGCTCATGTATTGCGTGAAAGTTGAAAAAGTTTGAATTTTTTTTGAAGTATGAAACAATTGCTTAGCTGAAACCGGGGTTGTGCATGATTTGGGTATTTCGTGTGACGAAGATGGAGCATAACCAAACTATATGATTTTGTAGGGATGAACTTTCTTTGGCCACGTTATTTTGAGATGACATAATTGTTTTGTTAGTATGGTTGAAGTATTATTATTCTTATGTCAATATTAAACTTTTGTCTTGAATCTTTGGGATCTGAACATTCATGCCACAATAAATAAAATTACATTGAGAATTATGTTGGGTAGCATTCCACATCAAAAATTCTATTTTTATCATTTACCTACTCGAGGACGAGTAGGAATTAAGCTTGGGGATGCTTGATACGTCGCCAACGTATCTATAATTTTTTATTGTTCCATGCTATTATATTATCTGTTTTGGAATTTTAATGGTCTTTATTATGCACTTCTATATTATTTTGGGGACTAACCTACTTAACCAAGGCCAAGTGCAAACTGCTGTTTTTTTGCCTATTTCAGTGTTTCGCAGAAAAGGAATATCAAACGGAGTCCAAACGGAATGAAACCTTCGCGAGGATCGTTTTCGGAACAAACCCAACCCAGAAGACTTGGAGTACACGCTAGGGAAAACACGAGGCAAGAGGGCGCGCCCAGGGGGGTAGGTGCGCCCCCACCCTCGTAGGCCCCTCGTAGCTCCACCGACATACTTCTTCGTCATATATACACTCATATACCCTGAAAACATCTGAGAGCACAACGAAACCCTAATTCCACCGCCGCAACCTTCTGTACCCATGAGATCCCATCTTCGGGCCTGTTCCGGAGCTCCACCGGAGGGGGCATCGATCACGGAGGGCTTCTACATCAACACCATATCCTTTCCGATGAGTTGTGAGTAGTTTACCACAGACCTTCAGGTCCATAGTTATTAGCTAGATAGGTTCTTCTCTCTCTTTGGATCTCAATACAAAGTTCCCCTCGATCTTCTTGGAGATCTATTCTATGTAATTCTTTTTGCGGTGTGTTTGTCGAGATCCGATGAATTGTGGGTTTATGATCAAGATTATATATGAACAATATTTGGTTCTTCTCTGAATTCTTATATGCATGATTTAAATATCTTTGCAAGTCTCTTCGAATTATCAGTTTGGTTTGGACTACTAGATTGATCTTTCTTGCAATGGGAGAAGTGCTTAGCTTTGGGTTCAATCTTGCGGCGTTCTTTCTGAGTGACAGTAGGGGCAGCAAGGCACGTATTGTATTGTTGCCATCGAGGATAAAAAGATGGGGTTTATATCATATTGCACGAGTTTATCCCGCTACATCATGTCATCTTGCTTAAGGCGTTACTCTGTTCTTATGAACTTAATACTCTAGATGCATGCTGGATATCGGTCGATGTGTGGAGTAATAGTAGTAGATGCAGAATCGTTTCGGTCTACTTGTTACAGACGTGATGCCTATATACATGATCATGCCTAGATATTCTCATAACTATGCGCTTTTCTATCAATTGCTCGATAGTAATTTGTTCACCCACCATAGAATCTGCTATCTTGAGAGAAGCCACTAGTGAAACCTATGGCCACCGGGTCTATCTTCCATCATATTAATCATTCATCAACTAGTTATCTTTACTGTACTTTTATTTTGCAATCTTTACTTTTCAATCTATACAACAAAAATACCAAAAATATTTATCCTATTATCTCTATCAGATCTCACTTTTGCAAGTGGCCGAGAAGGGATTGACAACCCCTTTATCGCGTTGGTTGCAAGGTTCTTATTTGTTTGTGCAGGTACGAGGGACTTGCGTGTAGTTTCCTACTGGATTGATACCTTGGTTCTCAAAAACTGAGGGAAATACTTACACTACTTTGCTGCATCACCCTTTCCTCTTCAAGGGAGAAACAACGCATGGTTGAGAGGTAGAAGTGGTAATAGACAAAAGGAGGGAGAAAGTCTCACATCGACTAAGCAAATCAACGGGCTATGGAGATGTCCATCAATTGATATCAATGTGAGTGAGTAGGGATTGCCATGTAACGGATGCACTAGAGCTATAAGTGTATGAAAGCTCAAAAAAGATAACTAGTGGGTGTGCATCAACTTGCTTGCTCATGAAGACCTAGGGCATTTGAGGAAGCCCATCGTTGGAATATACAAGCCAAGTTCTATAATGAAAAATTCCCACTAGTGATATATGAAAGTGACAACATAGGAGACTCTCTATCATGAATAACATGGTGCTACTTTGAAGCACAAGTGTGGAAAAGGATAGTAACATTGTCCCTTCTCTCTTTTTCTCTCATTTTTTGGCGGGCTTATTTGGCCTCTTTTGTTTATTTGGGCTTCATTGGCCTCTTTTATTTTTGATAACCTCACATGGGACAATGTTCTAATAATGATCATCATCACACTTTTATTTACTTACAACTCGATATTACAACTTGATGCTAGAACTAAGATATGACTCTATATGAATGCCTTCAGTGGTGTACCAGGATGTGCAATGACCAAGAGTGACATGTATGAAAAAATATGAACGGTGGCTCTGCCACAAATACTATGTCAACTACATGGTCATGCAAAGCAATATGACAATGATGAAGCGTGTCATAATAAACCGAATGGTGGGGTTACATGGCAATATATCTCGGAATGGCTATGAAATGTCATAATAGGTAGGTATGGTGGCCGTTTTGAGGAAGGTATATATGCACCAGCGAAAGCTGCGCGGCACTAGAGTGGCTAGCAAGGTGGAAGGGTGAGAGTGTGTATAATCCATGAAATCACATTAGTCATAAAGAACTCACATACTTATTCCGAAAAATCTATTAGCTCTCGAAGCAAAGTACTACAACGTATGCTCCTAGGGGGGAGGTTGGTAGGAGTTAACCATTGCGCACCTCCGACCTTCACGCAAAGATAAACAATCAAGATACAATGCGCGCCGATTTGGTTACATAGTTAGGAGACCATACGTGCATGCTACGGGAATCACAAACCTTAACACAATTATTTATTTAACCTAACAAACTACCACTATCATGACTCTAATATTACCATCTTAACATCTCAAAACAATGACAAGGAGTCAAACTTCACATAGTATTCAATGTTCTATATATGAAAGTTTTTATTATATCTCCTTTGGATGCCTATCATATTAGGTCTAAATTCATAACCCAAGCAAATTACCATGTTGTTCTTAAGGACTCTCAAAATAATATAAGTGAAGCAAGAGAGTTCAACAATTTCTATAAAATAAAACCACCGTCGTGCTCTAAAAAGATATAAGTGAAGCACTAGAGCAACTGACAAACTACTCCAAAAGGATATAAGTGAAGATCAATGAGTAGTCAAATAATTAACTACCTATGAGAAAACCCTATCTCATTTAAGAATTTTAGATCTTTAGTACTTTATTCAAACATCAAGCAAAACAAAATAAAATGACATTACAAGGATAGCACATATCATGTGAAGAAGCGAAACTTAGGCTAAACCGATACTAATCGATAATTGTTGATGAAGAAAGGTGGGATGCCAACTGGGGCATCCCCAAGCTTAGTTGCTTGAGACTTCTTGAAATATTAACATGGTATGCCTTGGGCATCCCCAAGCTTGAGATTTTGTGTCTCCTTAATTCCGCTCATGTCGCGGTTTCCCTAAATCTCAAAAACTTCATCCACGCAAAACTCAACAAGAACTCATGAGAGAAGTTAGTATAAATCAACTCAAAACCTTAACATTCTCTACTGTGGCAAATCACTAAAATTATAATTTGACATTGCATACTAATTGCCTCTGCATATTTAATACTCTTATCCTCAAATAGAATCATTAAACATGCAAACATAACAACAATCTGTCTAAACAGGACAATCTATAAAGAGTAAAATTGTTCTCATACTTCCCAAACTCTAAAAATTCTGAAAACTTACCACGTTACAGAGAACTTATTCATGCTAAATTTGTAAAAATTTCAAGATTTTGTCACGTTCTGACAATCTAGAAGAATTCAGATAATGATAGAAAACTTTCTGTTTTCAAACTTTCTGTTCTCATACTTTCTGTTTTCAGGCTATACTTGTCTTTTTATTGAAACACAAGATATTAAAACTTATTCTAAATAACATCTAGCAAATCTAAACAAAATAAAATGACGCTCGAAGCAAAACTCATATCATGTGGTGAATAAAAATATAGCCTCAAGTAAAGTTACCGATAGACGGAGACGAAAGAGGGGATGCCTTCCCGGGGCATCCCCAAGCTTAGGCTCTTGGTTGTCCTTGAATATTACCTTGGGGTGCCTTGGGAATCCCCAAGCTTAGGCTCTTGCCACTCCTTATTCCATAGTCCATCAAATCTTACCTAAAACTTAAAAACTTCACAACACAAAACTCAACTGAAAATCTTATGAGCTTTGTTAGTATGAGAAAGCAAATCACCACTTAGGTATTATTGTGAACTCATTCTAAATTTATATTGGTGTTGAATCTAATTTATTCCAGCACAAAATCAAGTCAACTATCAACCACACTATCCCAAAGGCTTTACTTGGCACTTTATTGAAACAAAAGCTATAAACCATGATTACTACAGTAGCTTAATCATGTGAGCACACAAAAATAGTAGGTAAAAGTATTGGGTTGTCTCCCAGCAAGCGATTTTCTTTAACGCCTTTTTAGCTAGGCATGATGATTTCAATGATGCTCACATAGAAGTAAAGGATTTGAAACACAAAAAGAGCATCATGAATCATATGGCAAGAACATTTAAGTCTAACCCACTTCCTATGTATATAGATTTTGTGAGCAAACAATTTATGAGAACAAGAATCAACTAGCATAGGAAGGCAAAACAAGCACAACTTCAACATTTTGAACGCATAGAGAGGAAACTTGATATTATTGCAATACCTACAAGCATATGTTCCTCTCTGATAATAATTTTCAGTAGCATCATGAATTAATTCAACAATATAGCTATCACATAAAGCACTCTTTTCATGGTGCATAAGCATAGAATTTTTATTACTCTCCACATAGGCAAATTTATTCTCATTCATAATAGTGGGAGCAAACTCAACAAAATAACTATCATGAGACACTTGATTAAAATCATGATGACAAGTTTCATGGTTATTAGTATTCTTTATAACATAGGTGT
Organism: Secale cereale; assembly: GCA_902687465.1. Taxonomy (NCBI): domain Eukaryota; kingdom Viridiplantae; phylum Streptophyta; class Magnoliopsida; order Poales; family Poaceae; genus Secale; species Secale cereale. The sequence goes on along the minus strand of LR738715.1, from coordinate 600,542,351 downwards.
AATCACAATAATCATCATAAATAGGAGGCATGCTTTCATCATAATAAATTTGCTCATCAAAACTTGGGGGACTAAAAATATAATCTTCATGAAACATAGCATCCCCAAGCTTGTGGCTTTGCATATCATTAGCATCATGGATATTCAAAGAATTCATACTAACGACATTGCAATCATGCTCATCATTCAAAAATTTAGTGACAAACATTGTATTGACTTCTTCTTCTATCAATTGAGCACAATTTTCCTTTCCATCATTTTCACGAAAGACATTATAGAGATAGATAATATGAGGCAGCCTCAATTCCATTTTTTTGTATTTTTATTTTTATAAAACAAACTAGTGATAAAACAAGAAACTAAAAAAATTCAATTGCAAGATCTAAAGATATACCTTAAAGCACTCACGTCCCAGCAACGACGCCAGAAAATCGCTTCGTTGACGGGGTGTGAGTGCCGCTTACCTAGCCTCCCCGACAATGGCGCCAGAAAAGAGCTTGATGTCTACTGCACAACCTTCTTCTTGTAGACTCGTGTTGGGCCTCCAAGCGCAGAGTTTTGTAGAACAATAGCAATTTTCTCTCAAGTTGATGACCTAAGGCTTATCAATCCGTGGGAGGCGTAGGATGAAGATGGTCTCTCTCAAACAACCTTGCAACCAAATAACAAAGAGTCTCTTGTGTCCCCAACACACCCAATACAATGGTAAATTGTACAGGTGCACTAGTTAGGGGAAGAGATGGTGATACAAGTGCAATATGGATGGTACAGATATATTTTTGTAATCTGAAAATATAAAAACAGCCAGGTAACTAGTAACAATGTTGCAATGTGTGAAAACAAGACCTACGGTTCATACTTTCACTAGTGCAAGTTCTCTCAACAATGATAACATAATTAGATCATATAACAATCCCTCAACATGCAATAAAGAGTCACTCCAAAGTCACTAATAGCGGAGAACAAATGAATAGATTATTGTAGGGTACGAAACCACCTCAAAGTTATTCCTTCTAATCGATCTATTGGGTTATTCCTATAAGTGTCACAAACAGCTCTAGAGTTCGTACTAAAATAACACCTTAAGACACACATCAACCAAAATCCTAATGTCACCTAGATACTCCATTGTCACCACAAGTATCCGCGGGTTTAATTATACGATATGCATCACACAATCTCAGATTCATCTATTCAAACCAACACAAAGAACTTTCAAGAGTGCCCAAAGTTTCTACCGGAGAGTCAGGACGAAAACGTGTGCCAACCCCTATGCATAAGTTCACAGGGTCTTTGAACCCGCAAGTTGATCACCAAAACATACATCAAGTGGATCACGTGAATATCCCATTGTCACCACATATAAGCACATGCAAGAAATACATCAAGTGTTCTCAAATCCTTAAAGACTCAATCCGATAAGATAACTTCAAAGGAAAAAACTCAACCAATTTCAAGAAGGTAGAGGGGGAGATACATCATAAGATCCAACTATGATAGCAAAGCTCACTGTACATCAAGATCGTGCCAAATCAAGAACACGAGGGAGAGACCAAACACATAGCTACTTGTACATACACTCAACTCCGAGGGTGAACTACTCCCTCCTCGTCATGGAGACCGCCAGGATGATGAAGATGGCCACCGGTGATGGTTTCCCCCTCCGGCAGGGTGCCGGAACGGGCTCCCGATTGGTTTTTCATGGCTAAAGAGGCTTGCGGTGGCGGAACTCCCGATCTCGATGGATGTTCTGGGGTTTCTGGAATATATGTGAATTTATAGGCGGAAGAACTAGGTCAGGGGGTCTCGGGGGGCCCACAACATAGGGGGGCGCGCCCTACCCCCAGGGCGCGCCCTCACCCTTGTGGCCGCCTTGAGGCTCCCCCGGCGTGTACTCCAAGTCCATCTGGTGTCTTCTGGTCTAAGAAAAATCTCCGTAAAGTTTCGTTCCGTTTGGACTCCGTTTGATATTTCTTTTTTGCGAAACTAAAAAGCAAGGAAAAAACAGAAACTGGCACTGGACTCTAGGTTAATAGGTTAGTCCCAAAAATCATATAAAATAGCATATAAATGCATATAAAACATCCAAGATAGATAATATAATAGCATGGAACAATAAAAAAAATATACGTTGGAGACGTATCACGGCCCACCGCCCCTACCTCCCCGACCCGCTGCCCCTCCCTCCCCGACCTGTCGCCATCTCCAAGCAAGATCCTGCCACATCGGGCCGTCGTCGTCACCAAGCAGGACCATTCCTCGCGCCCAGCAAAGGATCCGGCGAGGATGCATCCGCCTCGTGGTCGTTCTCCTATGTTAGAAGGGAGCAAGAGGGATTGTTGCAGAGTATGATAGATTCATTATTGATCCTTGAGGGCGAGTATATATTGAGTACAAGACTTGGAGGGCAAGACACATCTCTTGGAGATAAGGTAGGAGACAGATTACAAATCCTATACTACCAAATAAATGTGTCCCAAATATATCTCTAACATCCCATGCCGTCGTAGTGGGAGCGTCGCAGACGGTGTCGCGTTGCGGACGCGTTGACTATAGAGGAAGCCAGCGAGTTGCTCAAGTGGATGATAGCTCTTTGTGCCGATGTCGATGTAGCCGAAAGTGTAGGGTGGTGTAGTCGTGGTCAACGTAGCCGTGCGAGGGATGCAGTGGTCGATGTCGAGTCGCGGTGGCCGGTGTCGAGGTAGTCGCCATCGGCTGGGAAGAAGAGAGGCGGCCTGAGGAGGCGGCAGCGGCTAGGTCAGAAGTGCGACGACTATGCTTGAAGTAGGCGAGGGAGAACTCGACAATGTGATAGAGAACAGGGCGGATGGTGGCGTTCCCACGCCTAAGAAGGTGGCGCGACGCATACCACACATAAGTCAATGCGCGTGGACAACGAAGTGAACCGAGGCGCTACGACCCGAAGGGGCGATGTAGCGACAGCGTGCTAATCGGGGCGGCGGCAAGGATGACCTCAGGGCGGCAACAAGGACCGCGTGCCATGCTCGCTACGGCCCAATGGTGCAACGTAGCGGCGGCGCGAGGGTCAGTGCAACCATGGGAACGGTCTGGAGCAGAGGGCCACGTGGTTGCGGTGGACCGCGGGCCATGGCACTTTGACCCGAAGGGCGACGTAGAGGCATCACGCGGGTCGATGCAGCCGTGGGAGAACCACCGAACGATGGAAGAGGGCCGCATGCCACGCTCGCTCCGACTCGATGGGGTGACGCAGCGGCAGCGCGAGGGTCAGTGCAGCCATGAGGATGGCTGAAGTGGACGGCCTCGAGGCGGCGGCGGACCGCGGGCCGCAGCACTACGGCCCAAAGAACGACGCAGCGGTAGTACACGGATCAATGCAATCGCGGGAATTACCACGGAACAGCGATGCTGCAGCCCAATGAGGCGACACGGCAGCACCCTATTGCTTGATTGGTGGAGGGACGCGCTTGACTTGATGACGATCTTCAAAATTAGCAGTATAGGAAAGCAGAGCGGATGAGTGAGCAACCAATAGCCGCACGTGAGTACAACACATGCGAGCAGCCAACACGCACCATGCACAAGCACATACGTGCATGGGACACGGCCACGCGCGTGGAGGGTATTTGTGCTTCGGCGCCTGGTATTTGAGCAGTCAATCACATCCGCGCGTGGCGTCTGAGTGGCCGCGGGGCGCACATCAAGGACGCGGGTCCAGCACAAGGCCGGCCGAGCGGCCGCCGTCCAGCACGCCAAGCTCGAGGCTCCCTTCCGTAGACAATGAACATGTCGATGAAGTAGACACATGTTGTAGTCAACATACAGCGACGAGCGACGCAAACCGATCAAGCATAGATTGGAAGACAAAAAGAAAACGTCGATCAAAGCGACCGGCGAGAGAGAGAAAATTCGAATCAAATGATCGGGAAAAAGACTCTCTAAGGCAGCCTGTCAACATGACCGGCGGACGAACCCTAGGTACGGGCGACGCGGCCCCCGGCGGCGCGCGGGCGGAAACGTCGTGCGGTGGCTAGGGTTTGAATTGGTTAGGCTTGTACCATGTTAGAAGGGAGAGAGAGGGATTGTTGCAAATATGATGGTTTCATTATTGAGCCTCAAGGACGAGTATATATTGAATACAAGACTTGGAGGGCAAGACACCTCTCCTGGAGATAAGGTAGAAGACATATTACAAATCCTAGACTACCAAATACATGTATCCTAAATATATCTCTAACATCCTAGTTCGAGCTCTCATTAGGGTCCGGCCATTGAGCTTGCCGGACCTCACGGGTCGGGGCAGCGCGGACGTACGCATCTATGGCAGCGTAGAGGGGGAGGTCGAAGAGCCTCTGTCGCAGCATCGGTCAACGGCGGCACGACGAAGAGGTCGCGCTCCATCTTTGAGCTCCTCTCCCGCCCCCGCATTGGATCCAGCTGAACTCGGCCGGGAAATGGGCCACCACCGCCTGTTGACCGAGCACTCTTAGCTGGCATCGGTGGATATTCTCGAGGCCATGGCCAATCTGGCAGCCGTCGGCGTGCTCGAGGGGATGCTCATGAGGCCAATCCATCCAAAAGCTCAGTGGCGTCATGCCATGCTCCAGCACCGCCTCGACGTGCTGGACGGCCACGCCGAGGAGGCAAGGCTACCTCCACGCGCACTAGACTAGGGGCCAGTTCATTTGCGCGGCTTAAAAAGTAAGCTGCCTCTCCCCAGCTTTAAAAAAAGCCGTTATCAAAATTTGGAGAGGCTTCTATATTAGTTATCCCATAACTATTCGAGAAGCCCCAATGAATGAGGGACGCGGCTATTTCAAAAACTGGGGAGGAGGCGGCTTATTTTTTAGGGATAATTAATTTGGTGCCCTTAGTTGTGTCCCCCTCGGCAGGTTTACCCCTAGTTTCCGAAAACCCTCGTTCTTGCCCCAACTCACTTTGGTTCCTTTGTGCTTTTGCCCCCCCCCCCGTCACGGTTCCGTCCAGTCAGCGCCGTTTGACCGCTACCGGCGCTAGATTTTGGACACGGCTTGCCCCCGTGCTCACTCGCTTGTTCCCACCTCACTCTTTCGTTCCCCATTCCTCTCGTCACTCTCTCTCTCCACTATCCAACCCTAGTTCGTCGGCGCCTCAACACCAGATCGACAAACCCTAGGGGCACCACCACCACCACAACGTCGGTTGCAGCAACAACACATCCATTTCCAGACGATGGGGGAGAATCGAGAAACCCTAGGCGGCAGCTGCCGCCACAAGAAGGGAACCGCATCGGCGCGGGGTGGCGATGGATGCGTGCACGGCCACTGTGGCGATGGCGTCGTCGGCGGCGAAAAAAACTCACCATCGGTTAGGGGGAGCATTGAAGGCGGCTGTGGTAGCAGTTAGGGCGACAAGGGCAAGGGCGCCACATCTGCACGGGAGATCCCGATGGGGTAAGTCTCAGATATGCTTTTCCTTAGTATCGTAGGCTTGATTCAGAGAAGATTCAGTCATGGTAGATGATGTGTTCATTATTGTAGGATGGATCCAGCTGTTGCATTATTTCTGTCTGTTAGAATGGAGACCACACTCATAGTTTCTGCTGGTACGAGAGGAAAAGAAAGTAGCTTCACATTTCCATTAGTTGTGGACATCAATAGTAGTTCATTTAATGATTTTAGGGCTGATATTTGTGCAAAGTATCCATGGGGATTGTTTGATGCTGTTGAAATAAGATATTGGGACAGTTCACATGGAAGTTGGAACCCTTTACAGTGTGATGATGAGTTAGGTTTGATGTTTGCAAGAAATGCAGAGACAAGGTCATGCAATTTGGAAATTACAGTAATTCAGAGAAAGAGAGGAGAAAGGTGTGAGAAAACACGTGCATCTAGGACAAGTGATGGAGGGACGAGAGGTAGAAGAAGGGGTAGACCATGTGCATCTAGGCCAGGAGCTAGCAGTACTCCTAGTGCTCCTGGCACTAGTGCAGCAAGTGCTAGTACCACCCCAATTGCTCCAGGTGTCACTAAGAAACAAGATGATCAACCTGATCCAATTGTGGAGGAAGCACTGCCTGATGCACCTATTTTGTCTGATGAGGAGGATGAGAAGCTTTATCCAGGTTATGTACAGCAAAATAACCAGGAACATGCAGCAAATGAAGACTACATACCTGCAGAATTTTCAGATACTGATGAAGATGAGAGGTAAGAGGATCATGATATGCGAGCTTTTGAGGATGCAGATGAGGAAAGACATGTCATGATGTATGTTAGAGATAACCCAAGCATTGAGGAAGGTGTGGTCTTTCCTGGGGCAGTTGATTGCAGAAATGCAGTTGGAACATTCTCAATCAAGTCTGAAACTGAGTACATCACATTGAAGAGTGACCAGAGTAGGTTCATTGTTAAATGTGCCTATGACAGGTGTAAGTGGAGGCTGCATGCATCTGTGATGAGGAGGAGCACTTACATTTTCAGCTACTAGAAGGAGTGTTGACAGCAAGGTTGTTCCTCTTGCATCTAAAGAACCAGCACAAAACCAAGCTCCACCAACTGGCACCAACCCAGCCAGAAACACTAGAAGCAAGGCAAGGGAAGATCCAAACCCAGCCAGAAACACCAGGAGCAAAAAACTGAAGTTCTAGATGTTGTTATGAACTAGATGGTGTTTTTACACCTTTTATTTACTGTTATGTGTACTGTTTGATGTTGCTAAACTTCTGAGATGCACCTGTTATGTCTACTGCGTGCTATGGTGTTGTTATGCACAATGTGGTCTAATCTTAAGGTTGTCGAACTTGTGTCATTCATATGTGATGCACAATGTTGTATGGTCTCAAGTTGTTGTTGGACTTGTGTCATTCATCTGTCATTTCACAAGTTTACGATCAAATTGAGCTGGCAAGATCAAATTCAGCTCGCAAGATCAAATTCATTCACCAAACCACATTTGACAAGTTTAAGACCACATTTGACATCAACAACATCTTGGAATACCAAACTACTACAGCTTACATCGAACAACTGCATAATTTCTTCGACAACTACCATAGTAGTACAACTATCATACTAATTCCCACAAACAACAGTGCCCACAACAGCAGCATCTCATCTCTCTCTCTAAGCTTCTTCTTCAAAGCCTTGTTCTTCCTTGCCAGCTCAATGTTTTCCTTCTTTAAATGGTGGCACTTGATCCAACTGCCTTCAACCTCAGCGTGCAAGTCTTCAAAACCTAGTCCAACACGCAATGGAGGAGCTGGGTCAACCCAAACCACCCAGTCACACTCATCTGGTAACTAATTGCAAATCAAGAGTCATAATTAGAAGCTAATTAGAAAAGAAAAAATTAGAGAGCAAAAAACAAATCTGGATCAAATTGACCTGAACTTACATCCAATGGGCAACCTAAAAAATGGCGGCCACTGCTTGCACCACCCCATGATACACGACGGGCAGGAACAAGGCCATGACCGGGGCATCGATGCTTCGACAGAAACTCCAAGCTGGAATAAGAATCATCGGGGAGATAAAACTCTGATGAATGCTGCACAATCCCGACCCCATCGACCTTAAAAAAAGTCAAATTTCCCCCAAAATGTCACAAACCCTAGCTTTGAACCCCAAAATGTCGGGTAGGGTGGAGAAGCACGACCCCACCACATTGCTTTCATCTCCGATCGCCGGCGAGAAGCTGGATGAGCCCGAGCTCGCCATGCGCACCGGCTCCTTCCTCTCCTGCTTCTCGCTCCCCCCCTCTAATATGTCCACACCTTCCCTTCCTGTATTTTTCGTGAGAGCTGGCTGAGGACGAAGGGGTAATGAAGTTAGCAGCCACAGGGGCAAAAATGTCCAAAATCTAGCACCGGTAGCGGTCAAACAGCGCTGACTGGACGAACCGTGATGGGAGGGCAAAAGCACAAAGGAACCAAAGTGAGTTGGGCAAGAACGAGGGTTTTCGGAAACTAGGGGCAAACCTGCCGAGTGTGACACAACTAGGGGGTATAAAATCAAGTTTCCCTATTTTTTAAGTCGCCAAAAGAACTGGCCCTAGGTAGGGCCTGATTGATTTTTGTTGTTGTTGATTGAAGGGTGTCCATGTAATTTTGCAGGGTCTATTTTGTAAATCTGGGCAAACTCACGGCTAACAACTAGCCCGAACCGTCACGCCACGTCAGCTTTTAGGGGCTTCATATGTCATAATCGTTATTAAATGAGCCAAAGCCGTAAATTAGTGTGTATTTTTTAAAAAATTAACCTCAAAATTAGTGATGTTAACACACTATAAAATTGTGATTTATGCAACTCTAACCTACAATGTTAAGGTTTCTGGCCAAGACTTTACGGCTGTGTCACGGCTAATGTGCGCACATCAAGGCTCTTGCCCTACTTTTCTCTTAATTGATGATACTCATGTTTATGCGTACTCCCGCCATCTCTTAAAGAGTGTACTTTTAATTTTAATGAAAAGTCAAATATTTTTATGTTTGATCATATTTATATAATAATACACCAATATTTATGCCACCAAATTAGTAGCATTGGGTTCATTATGAAATATATTTTCATCGTATACATATTTGGTTTCACAAATACTGATATATTTTTGCACAAACTAAGTCAAAATTTGAGATAGTTTGACCCTCCAACAAAGTTGGAAGTACAGTCTTTAAAGGATGGAGGGAGTGTTCGAGCAACTCCCACGGGACGACCCATTTCGTCCGCCGTCGTCCGTTTGGGTCCGCGCAGACAAAAAGTTGGCCCAACACGCCGATTCAAATGGACACGTGTCCACTTTTTGTCCGCGTGTCGACTCATTCCCGGCCCAATTTTGAGTCTGATTTGCGTCGGCGCGGACACGAAGCGGACGTGTGCCTACTCCCCTCCATGGCCTGCAAGTCGGTGGCAAAGCGTCCACTTTTTCCCTCCACTTTCCCCAAACCCTACTGCTCGCTGCCGCTCCCGCTCCGACCGCCATGGACGACGACCTCGAGGCCGCCGTTGGCCTCGCCTCCCTCACCTCGTCCGGTGCCGCCCCCGCAAGCAGAGGAAAGCCCCGCGTCCCTCGCAAGACCTCCGCTTCGACCAAGAAGAAGAAGGAGGAGCCCGAGGAGCGGGCCGTGGAGTCGGCCAAGAGAAAGGGCCGGAGGCACGCGCATGATGCAAGGGGCGAGGCAGCCGCCATCGCAGCCATCACCGCCGCCGCACAGCCGGAAGGCACCAATGCGCGGGTCAATGCGACAACGAGGGAGGCCTTGTTGTACCTAGGGGTAAACCCTGGCCACCACGAGCTCGTCAATGCCGCCATTGCCGTAGCCGCGGCCAGCACAGGCTCGTCATCATATCCTCGGATGATGCTACCGGAGTCGCCACGAGCGTCTTCCATGCAGCCGATTCCCGGCTTCCACGTCTACCCGCAAGCCAACCGCTTCTCTATGGAATGCTCGCCGGAGGTGAGCATTGTGGCCCCTTCCACGCCCATGCCGGTGACCATCGACCTCAATGCCACGCTGGTGGTAGGCGGATCATCGTTCGGAGGCATGAGGAAACGCTAGCGCGAGATGCCAGTCGACATGCTCACCAGCACCCGCAATCTGTTCAACGGAATGCCGGCAGCCGTCGACGATGACAGGGACAACCGTTTCCTCGAGAACATGATCTTCGAAGGCGGTGCGCTGGCGGCTCGCCCCGCTGGTAGTTACTCTGCGGCAAACTACAATCCCGATGAGACCCAAAGCCAGGACGGCCGAGCGCTATTCATGCACGCGACCTATGATCAACATGGCATGCACGACGCCTTCATGCAAGATCGGATCGGTCCAGGCGGCTTCCTGTCGGTGTCAAAACCGGCGGATCTCGGGTAGGGGGTCCCGAACTATACGTCTGAGGATCGATGGTAACAGGAGGCAGGGGACACGATGTTTACCCAGGTTCAGGCCCTCTCGATCGAGGTAAAACCCTACTTCCTGCTATATTAATATGGATGAATATGAATACAAGAGTTGATCTACCTCGAGATCATAATGGCTAAACCCTAAGTCTTGCCTACGAGGATATTGTGATTCTGTTCTTCTCTAGCCTCTATAGACTAAACCTTCCGGTTTATATACACACCGGAGAGGCCTAGGGTTTGTACATATCATCTTGCAGAGGAAGGAAAATCTACACCCCAACCTAAAACTTGCCATTACAGGAATACAGGAGTCCTATCCGGATACGAGAGATGATCTTCTATAATAATCATCATGGCCCACCAGTCCGGCCCACCAGGAGTTTGCCCGGCCACATGAGGACCCCCTCCCTCCCCGATCCGGGACTCCCTCGGTAGCCCCTGAACCTGTCTTCGATGTCGATGAGTTCGGCTTCCGTATTGTCTTCGGCATTGCAAGGTGGGTTCCTTCTCCCGAATATATCTTCTGCAAACAGGTGGATTGTGTTCGGCTCTACAAGATTAGTACAACCCTTAGCCTCGAAGGCAAGGCTCTTAAAAGAAAATGAATAGTGTGTCTCTACTGACAACTTTTGTGAAGCGTCGCGTCCATCCCACTAACATATCAAACCGTTTTATTTGGTCCTAGTTTCGTGTTTCGAGGTCTATCCTCATCGACACGTCCCATCAGAATAGAGATCGTGTCCGCTTATTGTGGGATCCTTATCAGTGTGACGTGAGCACCCACGCCGCGCATTACGCACGACCGCTTTGGGAACCAATCCCTTTCATCAGCCCCACGCCTTCCTCAAGCTCGAGCTCTCCAATCTCCCTTGCCCCCCGTATTCTCATCTCCTGCGCTCACCACTCCTCGTTCCTCAACCACTACTCCTCTTCCCAGCAATGGCTGGATCCGGTGCCAGAGGCAAGTGGGAGGCTTCCACGGTCACTGAAAAGACCGTGGAGGATCTACGGAGCGCGGGGTACCTCGCCGGCGACATCGCACACCGAGTCTCCCCAAAGGGCCAGGTGATTCCCGTTCCTAAGGCGGGTGAGAGGGTGGTTTTTACCTCTCACTTTGTTAGGGGACTAGGGTTTCCACTCCACCCATTTGTTTGGGGTCTTTTGTTCTTCTACGGGCTAGATTTCCATGACCTAGCCCCGAACTCAATTCTCCACATATCCGCTTTTATAGTGGTATGTGAGGCCTTTTTCCGAACGCACCCCCACACTTCGTCCTATGGCTTAAGACCTTCAACGTGAAGCCGAAGGTGGTGGATGGGGAACACGCGGAGTGCGGGGGCGCCATGATTAGCAAGCTCCTGAATGCAACTTGGACCAAAGGCTTGTTCGTGCAGACGAACAAGGTCTGGCAGCAGGAGTGGTTTTACATCACCGAACCCCGCGATGCCAACTGGGCGGCGGTGCCTGCTTTCAGATCCGTACCCCCAGAGAGGCTGACCTCCTAGACCAAAAAGGGTCTGAACTGGGGGTCTACAACTGAAGTGAGGACTCTAGTGAGCCGTGTGTCTGGCATGATCTCCAAGGGGCACCTGCTCTCCTCCATGGTCCAAGTGATGCTGACCCGGCTTGTCCTCCCTTGCCAAAGTCGGGGCTCCTCCCTATGGGAGTTCGATCCGGCAGGAGACAAGCCGCTGAAGAGTCTCTTCGGCTTTACGCATAAGGAGATCTGGAAGCATCTCTTCAAGAGCCAGAAGGATTGGCCCCAAGAGACCGAGGATGCAGGCTACAACACTGTGGCCTTTGCCCCAGAGGTAATAGAAATCCTTGTCGAACACATACCCTTTCCCTTATTTGACGATAATAGGAATTGGAATTTTTACGTGATATACAGGGCTGGACGAAGAAGGTGACCCGGATTAAGAGTCCCACACCTTTGCCCGAAAACCCAGAATCGCCTCTGGTGACGGCGATGCTGGTCCCGGCGCCATACAAGGCACCGACCAAGAAGCCCAAGAAGAAAAAGGGCAAGGGGGGAGGAGATAGCCCCCGTCCTGCGGGCAAGAAGCCTGAGGACCTCCACATCCTCTCCTCTGACGAGGCGAAGGAAGATGATGAGGAGGAAGAGGAAGAAGAAGAGCTCCCTGCACAAGGCAGGGGGACAAAGAGGGGGGCCGTCGCTGACGCAGGCACGGCCGTGCCCCGGAGGAAATTGAAATTCGGAGCTAGTTCGGATTTGTCCGAACATAGTTTTGTGGTGAAGCCCAGGGAGAAACCCCTGCCCGAATTGTAAGTTAATCTGGATTCAAGTGTTGCACCTTTGTTTATTCCGTATTTTTGATACTTTACTTAATATTTTTCTCCTGCTGACCTACAGCCCTCCCGGTGTACACCCCGATGTTACCTCATCGGAGGGGAACTCTCTGGCGCCTAGGGAGACGGAGAGTGACCCGCCAGTCTGGGCTCCATCGCCCGTAATCGGCGGGGACACCGAAGTGTCGTCCCAGCGGGTGCTCTCCGCCCAAGGAGATGAGGGCGGGGCAAGAGACAAGGCGGCCGGGGGCAATACCTCAGCGGCTCCTGACCATGGGGAGACGGCCTCCATGGAGACCGAAGACGTGGGGCCCAAACAGTCCGAGGCCCCACCGAACACCATCCCGGAACCTAGCGCGGCTCCGGGGTCCGAAGACCCGACTCCTCAAGTGAAGGAGGATACGGTGGTGCCCGGAGTTAATCCGGAGGCGCCAGATTCTATGGAGGGAGCACTACAAAGTGCTCTCGTCATTGAAGAACACCGCACTGTGATGGGTGCGGTGATGAAGAAGATTCAGTCCGTCAAGGGCAGACTGAATGAAGCCTTCAACATCCTTTTAACATGTTTTGAGGTAAGTAATGTAATGCTTTTAAGAAATTTTATTTGTTTTACATACACATATATAACCAGTAGCCCTTGATGCTTTGTGTGATTCTGAAAAGAATCGGACGAAGTATCCATAGTATAGCATTCTTATAGAGCTGAACTGTTTGTGCAGGCTTCACTAGTTGCGGCAACTGCACGAGATGCAGAGATTGCCGAACTAAATCGGAAGCTCATTTTGGCCAACGCGGACCTCGACCGCGTCAATCAGCGTTTAGATGAAACACAGGGTATGCGGCTTTAAAATATCAATAAGACATAGTTAATTAAGTATGTTTATAAACTCTGATGTTTATATTTTGTGTTACATAGTTGGCGCCACTGAGCTCGAGGCCCTCAAGGGCGAGGTTGCCAAGGCCAGGAAGGAGGCCGAGGCGAACAAGGTGGCCGCTGACAAAGCGGCTGTTGATTTGGAGGTCGAAAAGGCCGAGTGCGAGAAGCACAAATCTCGGGTGTCCGAAGTCGAGATTGAACTTAACAACGCCATCCGGAAGTGTGAGGAGTTGGAGAAGAAGACTTCAGAACAAGCATCCGAGTTGTATGCGACAGTAAAGTCTACCCAGGATGCGCGAGGCGAGGCGCGCAACGCTTGTGAGGAAATCAAGCAAGCACGACAGATAGCATCTGGTAAGACATTTCTCTTACAGAGCATCTTCGGAGGGCGGAAGTATATTGGGTTGACACGATTGTGGAGTTCTCCAGATGGGTTTGCTGATCTTCCGAGGAGCAACGCAGACGCCGCCCAGTATTTCCGAGCCCTGGAGGGGAACAGCACGGTGAAGCTGTTTTGGTTGCAGTTCGAGGCGCCAAAACATCTGGTGTCCCTCAACGACCAGATGAAGCAGTTGGTCGAGCTGCACAAAATAGCGGGTTCGTCCATGAAGGACTTAATAGGCCGGCTATGGCCCGCTGGGCCAATCCCAAGTAGTTACTTCGGATTGGTAAAGCGGATCGTCGAGGCGAGTCCGCGGGTTGACGCACTAATGCGTTCGGCCTGCATAGAAGGTGCTTGGATGGCCTTCGCTCATGTCAAAGTGCACTGGGCGAAGATGAATGCAGTGCATGTAGCTACTGCTGGCCCGCCCACAGGAAAAGAGCACCGCAAGCCGGAGAAGTACTTCGAGGACGTCATCAATGGCGCCCGCCTTGTAGAAGGCCAGTGTTCGAAGGATGTTGTTTTCGAATGATTGTATCCCGATGTAAAGACTATGCTTATGAATCCAATGTATATAACTTTTGCGCAATTTATAATATCAGCGTATTTTACATCCTGTATGACTGTTTATCTAAATCTGAAAGTTTCTAGTCGTCGGCTTCAGCCTCCAAGTACATAGTACTGGGGTGTTCGGTCATATGCATATACACTCTTTATCCAACGTCTTGGTTCGTATAGGAGGTGTATGCGGAGCGAACCAGGCAATCAGACTATGTGGCGTTATTGCTTTCACTTAGTCGTAGGAGTTTGACAAGTGGGGCTAGGTACTAGCCCCTGGTGCGGAATGATATTTTCGAATTAAGGTATCCTCTTGCACCTGGCTGGGCGAAAAACCAGCCCTTCGTATAACACGGGGTAGATCTCTATCGATCGTAATATAAAACTAAGTCACCGGATTGCAGACCAGGTCCTCGCTTATCATGACGGTCAGTTTTCGGCTTTCTCTACTGAGGTACTTGACCGGACTAGCCAGAAATACAATCGTAGTAGTTCTCCCTTTACACCCTAGTCGAACAATCGGGAACATAGGGGTAAGCACAGGAGCCGGGCAACCCAACTATTGACCCAAGGCATGATTCGGAACTGATGCATATAAGGCAAACATCCAGGACGCCGAACACTCCCTATATGTGTTCGGTCTTTTCAACGTATGCCAGGGCTGAGTACAGCCCCTGGCAATAAACCCTTATTGACAAGGCACATATGGGGATCTGATGCGGTAATAGAACATTTCATGACGAGTGAATAAAACTCTGGACATAATGCGAATAAAGTTGCTCTATTAATATCCCTCTATAGTACGGTGAACCACAATTTTACAAACAATGCCGAGGACCTTTTGAACATTTTACATACCAAGAAGGTATATAACGAGAAAGAGAGAAAAGGTTTACGCAGGGTCTTAATCTAAAAAGAAACCTTAGTGCGGGTCCCTGCTGCACGTCTGCGCTGTTTCCTCCTCTTGTAATGTGTCCTTGAAGGTGCGAGTATGATGGCCATTTGTAGGAAAAAGGGAAAAGTAAAATAATCCTAGAAAAATAAAAAATCAATTTAGTGTGGCCATAACAAGTTTGGTTCCTTTAACGAACCTAAAGGAGATAAGTTTACAGTCTGAATAGGGTCTAGCCGAACTATGGACTATATGCAAGTGCCCCCGGTCGTCGCCCAAGGAATTTTTAAGGCATAATTATGTACTCGATGCACATATGCTATCACCTTATGGGGCAGTCGACGGGGGTATAGATGTCAATCTTGCTCAAGTTCGTCTGAGCTGCCGCAATGAGGCATGTGCCAGACACGTTTAGTTGTGTCCGCTATTGATAGATTATCCGGCTTGAATAGGCCGCAATGGACTTCGGCTGCCAAGGCCGCAGTGTCCTCCTCTGTACGGTGAGAGAGCTCCATATTTCCATTGACCGTGATAACCCCACGTGGTACAGGCGTTTTATGCTTTAAATAGGCATAATGCGGGACTGCATTAAAGCGGTCAAAGGCCGTTCTTCCGAGTAGACCGTGATAGCCACTTCGGAAAGGATCTATGTCGAAGATTAGTTCTTTGCTTTGAAAGTTCTCGGGAGAACCGAATACGACTTCCAGTGTTAAAGAGCTTGTGTAGCGGGCTTCAACGCCCGGTATCACTCCTTTAAAGGTCGTGCTGCTTGGCTTGACTCTTGAAGGATCGATCCCCATCTTGCGGACAGTGTCCTGATATATCAGATTGAGACTACTGCCGCCGTCCAGAAGGACTCGAGTTAGATGGTATCCATCTATTATTGGGTCGAGCACTAAGGAAGCCGAACCCCCATGCCGAATATTAGTCGGATGATCCCTGTGATCGAAAGTGATCAGACATGCTGACCATGGGTTGAATTTTGGGGTGACAGGCTCAACGGCATAGACGTCTCAGAGTGCGCGCTTGCGCTCCCTCTTTGGGATATGAGTGGCATATATCATGTTCACTATTTTGACCTCCGATGGAAATTTCTTCTACCCCCCTATATTCGGCTGGCGAGGTTCATCCTCGTCTTTGCTCTGAGGCTCCTTCCCCTTGTGTTTGGCGTTTAGCTTGCCGGCCTGCTTGAAAACCCAACAGTTACGGTTGGTGTGGTTGGCAGTTTTTTTGGGGTGCCATGGATTTGGCAGGGCCTGTCTAGTATTCTGTCCAAACTTGATGGACCATCTTTGTTGCCTTTAAATGGCTTCTTCCATTGACCGGGTCTGGAGCCACTGAATCCGGCGTTTACCGCTGTATCATCTGGGCTTCCAGAATTGTTTCGATGTTTGTTTTTGTTACGTCGTGGCTTTGCATTGCCATCCCTGACTCTGGATGTTCCAGGGTCACTGGTGCTGCTACGAGCTAACCAGCTATCATCAGCCGCGCAAAAGCGAGTCATTAGTGTATTTAAGGCTGCCATTGTCCTCAGATTTTCCTATCCAAGGTGTCTGGCCAGCCATTCATCCAGGATACTGTGCTTAAATGCCGCTAACGCTTCAGTGTCTGGACAGCCCACGATTTGGTTCTTCTTAGTAAGAAGCTGAATCCAAAGCTTGCGGGCTAACTCCCTGGGTTGTTGGATAATGTAACTTAGATCGTCAGCGTCCGGGGGCCGGACATAAGTCCCTTGAAAATTGTCCCGAAAAGCGTCCTCAAGTTCTTCCCAAATCCCAATGGAGTTCTCTGGTAGGCTGTTTAGCCAGTGCCGAGCTGGTCCTTTTAGCTTGAGAGGTAAATATTTGATGGCATGGAGATCATCTCCTCGAACCATGTGGATGTGAAGAATAGAGTCTTATATCCAGACGGTGGGATCCATCGTTCCATCGTACGCTTCGATGTTCACGGGTTTAAACCCTTCCGGGAAATCATGACCCAGCACCTCGTCGGTGAAGTATAGAGGGTGTGAAGCTCCTCTGTATCTTGCTATATCGTGGCGTATGTGGGATGGTTGCAGTGTTCGGTATTGACCCCGAACTGGTATGTCAGTGGCGCGATTGGCTTGATAGCCACCGTCCCGTGCGGGAGCTCGGTCCCTAGGTGTAAGTGCATCTAGTGCCACCCCAGTTGGTTTTGGAGTATTGACGACAAACCTGGTTGAGGGACTAATGTGTTTGTGAGAATTGCAGGATAACATGGGTAGTAGTCCCTCATTGATTCGGTTTACCTACCAGAGATGACCCCTAAAAATGTATGAAGACATTGACATCAGTGGTGGTATATGAAGATAATTCTATTGAAGACTATGACAAGAGAAGACATTGTGTGAAGACTATGGAGCGCGAAGACTTAGATGTTTCGTTGTTTCCTTTTCTTCTTTGTTGAGTCATAGGAACCACCGTACTGTTAAGTGGGGTCCAAGTGATCTAAGTCAGAGTGAATGAAGTGATGCTCAACCAAATCCTATGTCTTCGAGCGAAGACAGTGATAGCAAATCTTATCCAGAGTTGGATGAGTCAGCTTTACTTGTAGCCCAAGTAAAGTTACCGTGTGAGTATTTGAAATCTAACTGTTGGAACACGTGTGAGTTCCTTAGTGACCCAGGGTCACTTCGGACAAATCAGGTCGGGTTGCCCAGTGGCTATAAATAGCCCACCCCCTACACCATAAATTGGTGGCTGCTCAGAGTTATTGCACGGCTTTTGTCGTTTGAGAGCAACCCACCTCCGAAGCCTTTGAGAGATAAATCCTTGCGAGGACAAAGCCAAAACACCCAGAGCCAAAGAGTGTTAGGCATCACTGAAGTCTTTCTGTTTGTGTGACCTGAAGACTTATTACACTTGAGGACTGTGTTTCCTCCAGCCGGTTAGGCATCGCGTTCTGAGCATCCAAGAGTCATTGTGGATCGCCGGTGAACGAAGTCTGTGAAGGTTTGGAAGTCTACCTTGAAGACTTACCAGAGTGATTGGGCGAGGACTAGGTGTCCTTAGCTCAAGGGGAATAAGGTGAAGACGCGGTCTTCTGAGTTAAATCTCAGCCTCCCTAACCAGACGTACAGTTGTCACAGCAACTGGAACTAGTATAACAAATCACTGTCTTCCCCGAGCTACTGGTTCTATCCTTTCCTTCCCTTTACTTACTATCTTATGTTGTGAAGTCATTTCCTGCCTGCCTTATCTGATTGACTTCACTGAGTTTCTACTTGTTCTGATTGGCTTCATTCCTTCTTCCATCTTGATCCCTACTGCCTAGTTGCTATTAGTCTTCGTGCTTTCACTTCATTGAATACCTGACTATGGCTTGTCTAGTGTAGTCTAATTTCTGCTGCATACAAATAGGATTGGATTTATCTTTTGTCTTTGAAACTACCATGTTTTGAAGCATTTCATACAAATGGCCTATTCACCCCCCCTCTAGTCGATATACTGCACTTTCAATTGATATCAGAGCAAGGTACTCCCTTGTTCTGTGTGATTTGGTTTAACCACCTGGAGTTTGAGCTATGTCAACTGCAGGGATAATTAAAGTCTCCGCTGCGTGCCCCATCTTCGATGGCACCGAATATCCCTATTGGAAGAACAAGATGTGCATGCACCTTGAAGCCATTGACGTGGACCTCTGGTTTGTCGTCAAGAACGGCGTTCCCAAGACTGGTGAAGGTATCACCCCTGCTGATGTCAAGAGGCTCGTTCAACTGAATTCAACGGCCAAGAACATCATCTGTGGTCATCTGACCAAAGGACAGTATGGTCGTGTAAGTGCCTTGGAAACGTCAAAGGAAGTCTGGGACTGGCTCTCAAAGGTCAACGAAGGAGTCTCAACCCAGAGAGATCAAAGGATCAGCGTCCTTCGTAATCTCTTCGATCGCTTCAAGAGACATGACAATGAGAATGTCCAGCACACATTCGATCGTCTCACTGACATCACAAATGAGCTTCAGGCACTTGGCGCCACTGAGATCACCAAGCATGAAATCGTCAAGACCCTGCTGAGATCACTTGATAGCTCATTCGATATCCTTGCCATGATGATTCAAGAACGCCCTGACTTCAAGACTCTCGATCCGTCTGACATACTTGAGAGGCTCAACACACAAGAGTTCCAGCTATCTGAGAAACATGACATCTATGGTCCCGACTATGGCCGATCTTGCGCCTTGAAGGCAAAGGTTGTTTCTTCATCTTAAGAAGAATCTGACTGTAGTTCTGATGATCCTGAAGACATTGGAAAGGAGCTTGCCATGCTTGTGAAGAAGTTCCAGAAATTCACTAGGAAGAAAGGCTTCAGAAAGTCTTCACGATCCAGCTCAAGAAATGGTGAAGCTTCTACCCATGACTACAAGAAGAGAACATGTCATAAGTGCAAGAAACCTGGTCACTACATCTCTGAGTGTCCTCAGTGGGACAATGAGAAGAAGAAGAAGAAGAAGAAGAAGAGCAAGGAATATGATTCTGATGACAAGAAAAAGAAGAAATACTCAAAGTCTTCTTCCAAGTCTTCATCAAAGTATTCATCACACAAGAAGAATTCATCTGGCAAGGCTCGTGCGTTTATTGGCAAGGAGATGGATTCAGAGGAGGAGTCTGCTTCTGAAGAAGCGGAGGTGGAGTCTGAGGAGGAGTCTGATTCTGGTGCAGCAAGTCTGGCTCTAGCCACTGCCTACGTTGCCAAGTCCATCTTCAACACTGAAGACAATGGCCCCGTCCCCAACATTGATGATGAGGATGACGACTCTGCTCCCACCTACTGCTTCATGGCATGCGGTGCCAAGGTAAAATCACGCGATGCTTACTTTCAAACATCTAGTGAAGATGACTCTGATTGTGAATCAAAACCCAGCTACAAAACACTTGCTAAAATTGCCACTGAACAGCAAAAAGCCATGGAACATATTCAAAAAGTGTTAGACAAAAGCGATGACCTGTTGGATTCGGAAATGACCCGTTCTCAGTCCTTAATTGAAGACATAAAAAATCTTCATGTTAAGTACAAGGAACTTGAAGGTCTTTATGAATCGCTCTCAAAAACTCATGAAAAGCTTTCCCGCGATTACATTCAAAGGAAGCGAGAACTTGAGAAATTGAAAGCGGCTCATGAAGATCTTCAAAAAGAAAATGAGTCACTCCGCGCACAACTGATCAGCTCCACTCACGAAGAATTTGAACCACCATGTCTAAAATGCATTAAGCGTGATAACGCTACATCTGTTGCTGAATGTTCTACTGGTGCCACTTTTGCAATATCTTCAACTACTGATGTGGTAGCTAACCCCTCTGCTGAGGATACCACTACTATTGCCGATGAAAATGCTAGGTTGAAGACTTTGCTTGAAACAGGGATGTACAAAAGCCTCAAAGGGCATCAGACTCTATGTGATGTCCTCAAAAAGCAGATACTGAACCGAAACCCTAGGAAAGAGGGTGTTGGGTTCGACAGGAAAATGAATGTTGATCGTTCATACTAGAAGCCTGAGCAATATCCCAAAACCACATGGGTTGCAGCAAAGGAACCTTCAGCGGATCCATCTACCCTATCTGGCTTCACTTGTGCTAATCCTCTTATCATTGATGAATCCTTTGATGCAAACTATAAACTGTTTAAGAATCAAAATGGTGCCAGGTACATTGGTACTAACTGCAGGAACTGGCCACCTATGAAGAAGATCTGGGTACCCAAAGGTTGTCTTGAGAAACTTCCAACAAATGTCATCATGACACCTCTTGGGAAGAAGACAAACCCCAGACCAAAGGCTTCATATGGTCCTAAGGCTTCATACAGACAAAGGACTCACCTGAGTCACCCTAACGCAAATGTTTTGCAGGGAAACCATACTCAGACCCATGAATATGAGCGTGTTTCGCAAAACCGCTTTATTCATAAAACAAAGAATTTTTCTGCTTATTCTTATGAGTATTATTCTCCTCCTGCAAGATTATTTGCTAGGGCTTCAAAGCCAAAATTCTCAGATGCTGCTCTTAGACTCATTGCTTCTAAGCCACCCCTGAAGATGTGGGTGGTTAAGAAGAACTAACTTTCTCTTACAGGGAAAGGTCTCCAGCCGAAAATCAAAGGCGTCTGATGCTATTGCTGGGGACCTAAAACACTTGTAGGGCACAAGATCAAATGCCCAAATGACTTACTGCTCATACTGCTCATGAATCACTTGCTAATCATCTTATCAGTCCTAACTTGGATCTAAGCTTTCATAATCCACTTATACACCAAATGTTTATGCTTCATAATGGCTTTTGGTGAAGCCTATCCTCTTAACTTCATTGTAGGGAGTGACACCAAAGTCTTCAGAATGGATTATGGACAGCGGGTGCACAAATCATATGACTGGAGATCGAAATCTTCTCATGGACTCAACCTTACGTCCATCTAACAAGAGTCACATCACATTTGCTGATACTGGTAAAAGCAAAGTGTTGGGTCTAGGTAGAGTTGCAATCTCAAGAGATCAGCACATGGATAAAGTCATGCTTGTTGAATCTCTTGGGTTCAACTTAATGTCTGTGTCAATGCTTTGTGACTTAAACATGATTGTGATATTTGGTAAATTTCGTTGCCTTGTACTAATGGAATCTGACAAGTCTTTAGTATTTGAAGGATAGAGAAAAGGTGATCTGTATATGGTAGATTTCTCAGCTAGACCGCAGATAGCCGTATGTCTTCTAGCAAAAGCTTCAGAGTGCTGGCTCTGGCATCGGAGGCTAGGACATGCCAGCATGAGGAACTTGCACACTCTCGCAAAGAAGAAACACCTTGTAGGCATCAAGGACGTCAAGTTCAAGAAAGATCATCTATGTGGTGCCTGTGAAGCTGGGAAGATGACTAGGGCCAAGCATCCCTTGAAGACAATCATGACGACATCCAAACCAATCGAGCTGCTTCAGATGGACTTATTTGGCCCTACACACTACTCCACGTTCTCTACCACATCTTGTCTCTATGGCTTCGTCATTGTTGGTGATTATTCAAGATACACATGGGTGCACATAATACTCTACAAGACTGAAGTGCAAGATGTCTTCAGACGCTTCGCCAACCGTGCCATGAACAACTATGGCGTCAAGATCAAGCATATCAAAAGTGACAATGGCACTGAGTTCAAGAACACCGACCTTGATCTTTATTTGGATTCAATGGGAATCACTCATGAGTTCTCAGCCCCGTATACACCTCAGCAAAATGGGATCGTTGAGCGCAAGAACATAACTCGAATTGAGATGGCTCGAACGATGCTCGATGAATACAAGACACCAAGAAGGTTCTGGCCCGATGCTATTGATATTGCATGCCATATCATCAACCGTGTTTATCTTCACAAGCTTCTGAAGAAAATGTCCTATGAACTCCTCAATGGAAAGAAGCCTAACGTAAGTTACTTCAGAGTATTTGGAGCTAAGTGCTGGATCAAGGATCCACATCACAAGTCAAAGTTTGCACCAAAAGCACAAGAAGGCTTCATGCTCGGATATGGAAAGGACTCACACTCCTACAGAGTCTTCAACATCTTTCTCTATAAAGTAGTTAAAACTGTGGATGTGCGGTTTGATGAAACAAATGGTTCACAAAGAGAGACCCTACCAAATGTGCTAGATGAGGCTTCACCAAATGAATCTATCAAGCTAATGGGAACCGGTGAGATCATGCCTTCTGAAGCACAACCTGACGAGGAACTCATCATTTCTTCTCCAAATCAACCTGACGACGATGCTCAGCCTGAAGACAACCCTCCTGACGATGACAATGTACAACAAGAGCAAAATCTTCGTCCAGCTCATCCTCGTGTTGCAAATGAAGTACAAGTTGAGAAGATAATGGATAGCATAAATGCTCCTGGTCCACTTACTCGTTCAAGAGCAACACAACTTGCAAATTTCTGTGGGCACTTTGCTTTTGTCTCAATATCTGAACCCAAGAAAGTTGCTGAAGCTTTTATGGAACCCGAATGAATTCAAGCAATGCAAGAAGAGTTTCAACAGTTTGAGCTGAACAACGTGTGGGAACTTGTCAAGCGTCCTGACCCTCGCAAGCACAACATCATAGGCACAAAATGGATCTATCGCAACAAGCAAGATGAGCATGGTCAAGTGGTCAGAAACAAAGCTCGTCTCGTTGCTCAAGGATACACTCAAGTCAAAGGGATTGACTTCGATGAAACATTTGCTCCTATGGCTAGACTTGAAGCTATTCGTATACTGCTAGCCTATGCAAATCATCACAACATACTTCTGTATCAAATGGATGTAAAGAGTGCCTTTCTCAATGGAAGGATTGAAGAAGAGGTGTATGTTTGTAAGTGCATCTAGTGCCACCCCTAGTTGGTTTTGGAGTATTGACTACAAACCTGGTTGAGGGACTAATGTGTTTGTGAGAATTGCAGGATAACACAGGTAGTAGTCCCTCATTGATTCTGTTAACCTACCGGAGATGACCCCTAAAAATGTATGAAGACATTGATATCAGTGGTGGTATATGAAGATAATCATATTGAAGACTATGACATGAGAAGACATTGTGTGAAGACTATGGAGAGCGAAGACGTAGATGTTTCGTTGTTTCCTTTTCTTCTTTGTTGAGTCATAGGAACCACCGTACAGTTAAGTGGGGTCCAAGTGAACTAAGTCAGAGTGACTGAAGTGATGCTCAACCAAATCCTATGTCTTCGAGCGAAGACTATGAGAGCAAATCTTATCCAGAGGCGGATGAGTCAGCTTTACTTGGAGCTCAAGTAAAGTTTCCATGTGTGTTTGAAATCTGACCGTTGGAACACGTGTCAGTTCCTTAGTGACCCAGGGCCACTTCGGACAAATCAGGTCGGGTTGCCCAGTGGCTATAAATAGCCCACCCCCTACACCATAAATTGGTGGCTGCTCAGAGTTATTGCATGGCTTTTGTCGTTTGAGAGAAACCCACCTCCGAAGCATTTCAGAGAGAAATCCTTGCGAGGACAAAGCCCAAACACCCAGAGCCAAAGAGTGTTAGGCATCACTGAAGTCTTTCTGTCTGTGTGACCTGAAGACTTATTACACTTGAGGACTGTGTTTCCTCCAGCCGGTTAGGCGTCGCGTTCTGAGAATCCAAGAGTCATTATGGATCGCCAGTGAACGAAGTCTGTGAAGGTTTGGAAGTCTACCTTGAAAACTTACCAGAGTGATTGGGCGAGGACTAGGTGTCCTTAGCTCAATGGGAACAAGGTGAAGACGCGGTCTTCTGAGTTAAATTTCAGCCTCCCTAACCAGACGTACAGTTGTCACAGCAACTGGAACTGGTCTAACAAATCACTGTCTTCCCCGAGCTACTGGTTCTATCCTTTCCTTCCCTTTACTTACTGCTCTATGTTGTGAAGACTTTGCATGCTTGCCTTATCTGATTGTCTACACTGAGTATCTACTTGTTGTGATTGGCTTCATTCCTTCTTCCTTTATGATCACTACTGCCTAGTTGCTATTAGTCTTCATGCTTTCACTTCATTGAATACATGACTATGGCTTATCTACTGTAGTCCACTTTCCGCTGCATACTAATAGGCTTGAGCTTATCGTTTGTCTTCGAAACTACCATGTTTTGAAGCATTTCATAAAAATCGCCTATTCACCCCCCTCTAGTCAATATACTGCACTTTCAATTGATATCAGAGCAAGGTACTCCCTTGTTCTGTGTGATTCGGTTTAACCACCTGGAGTTCTAGATATGTTGACTGCAGGGATAATCAAAGTCTCCGTTGCGTGCCCCGTCTTCGATGGCACTGAATATCCCTACTGGAAGAACAAGATGTGCATGCACCTTGAAGCCATTGACGTGGACCTCTGGTTTGTCGTCAAGAACGGCGTTCCCAAGACTGGTGAAGGTATCACCCCTGCTGATGTCAAGAGGCTCGTTCAATTGGATTCAACGGCCAAGAACATCATCTGTGGTCATCGGACCAAAGGACAGTATGGTCGTGTAAGTGCTCTGGACACGTCAAAAGAAAGTTTGGGACTGGCTTTCAAAGGTCAATGCAGGAGTCTCTACCCAGAGAGATCAAAGGATCAGCGTCCTTTGCAATCTCTTCAATCGCTTCAAGAGACATGATAATGAGAATGTCCAGCACACTTTTGATCGTCTCACTGACATCACAAATGAGCTTCAAGCACTTGGCGCCACTGAGATTACCAAGCATGAAATCGTCAAGACCCTTCTAAGATCACTCGACAACTCATTTGATATCCTTGCCCTAATGATTCAAGAACGCCCTGACTTCAAGACTTTTGATCCGTCTGATATACTTGAGAGGCTCAACACACATGAGTTCCAGCTATCTGAGAAACATGACATCTATGGTCCCAACTATGGCCGATCTCACGCCTTAAAGGCAAAAGTTGTTTCTTCATGTGAAGAAGAATCTGACTGTTGTTCTGATGATCCTGAAGACATTGGAAAGGAGCTTGCCATGGTTGTGAAGAAGTTCCAGAAATTCACTAGGAAGAAAGGCTTCAGAAAGTCTTCACGATCCAGCTCAAGAAATGATGAAGCTTCTACTCATGACTACAAGAAGAGAACATGTCATAAGTGCAAGAAACCTGGTCACTACATCTCTGAGTGTCCTAGTGGGACAATGAGAAGAAGAAGAATAAGAAGAAGAGCAAGGAAATATGATTCTGATGACAAGAAAAAGAAGAAATACTCAAAGTCTTCTTCAAAGTCTTCATCAAAGTATTCATCACACAAGAAGAATTCATATGGCAAGGCTCGCGCATTTGTTGGCAAGGAGATGGATTCTGAGGAAGAGTCTGCTTCTGAAGAGGCGGAGGTGGAGTCGGAGGAGGAGTCTGATTCTGGTGCTGCAAGTCTGGCTTTAGCCACTGCCTACGTGGGCAAGTCCATCTTCAACACTAAAAACAATGGCCCCGTCCCCAACAATGATGATGAGGACGACGACTCTGCTCCCACCTTCTGCTTCATGGCACGCGGTGCCAAGGTAAAATCACGCGATGCTTACTTTCAAACATCTAGTGAAGATGACTCTGATTGTGAATCAAAACCTAGCTACAAAACACTTGCTAAAATTGCCACTGAGCAGCCGAAAGCCATGGAACATATTCAAAAACTGTTAGACAAAAGCGATGACCTGTTGGATGCGGAAATGACCCGTTCTCAGTCCTTAATTGAAGACATAAAAAATCTTCATGTTAAGTACAAGGAACTTCAATGTCTTTATGAATCGCTCTCAAAAACTCATGAAAAGCTTTCCCACGATTACATTCAAAGGAAACGAGAACTTGAGAAATGGAAAGCGGCTCATGAAGATCTTCAAAAGGAGAATGAGTCACTCCGCGCGCAACTGATCAGCTGCACTCACGAAGAGTTTGAACCACCATGTATAAAATGCATTGAATGTGATAAAATGCTACATCTGTTGCTGAATGCTCTACTGCTGCCACTGTTGCAATGTCTTCAACTATTGATCTGGTAACTAACCCCTCTGCTGAGGAAACCACTACTATTGCTGATGAAAATGCTAGGTTGAAGACTTTGCTTGAAACAGGGATGTACAAAAGCCTCAAAGGGCATCAGACTCTACGTGATGTCCTCAAAAAGCAGATACTGAACTGAAACCCTGGGAAAGAGGGTGTTGGGTTCGACGGGAAAATGAATGTTGATGGTTCATACTGGAAGCCTGAGCAGTATCCCAAAACCACATGGGTTGCTGCAAAGGAACCTACAGTGGATCCATCTACCTTATCTGGCTTCACTTGTGCTAATCCTGTTATCATTGATGAATCCTTTGATGCAAACTATAAACTGCTTAAGAATCAAAATGGTGAAGTGTTTGCTAGGTATATTGGTACTAACTGCAGGAATGGACCACCTATGAAGAGGATCTGGGTACCCAAAGGTTGTCTTGAGAAGCAATATTATCATGACACCTTCTGGGATGAAGACAAACCCCCAGACCAAAGGCTTCATATGGTTCTAAGGCTTCATACAGACAAAGGACTCACCTGAGTCACCCTAACGTGGATGTTTTGCAGGGAAACCATACTCAGATCCATGAATATGAGCGTGTTTCTTCAAACCGCTATGTTCATAAATCCAAGAATTTTTCTGCATATTCTTATGAGTATTACTCTCCTCCTGCTAGACTATTTGCTAGGGCCCCAAAGCCAAAATTCTCAGATGCTGCTCTTAGACTCATTGCTTCTAAGCCGCCCCTGAAAATGTGGGTGGTTAAGAAGAATTGACTTGCTCTTGCATGGAAAGGTCTCCAGCCTGTAATCAAAGGCTTCTGATGCTATTGCTGGGGACCTAAAACACTTGTAGGGCACAAGATAAAATGCCCAAAATGACTTACTTCTCATACAATTCATAAATCACTTGTTGAACATCTCATCAGTCCTAACTTTCATAATCCACTTATGCATCAAATGTTTATGCTTCATAATGGCTTTTGGTGAAGCCTATCCTCCTAACTGCATTGTAGGGAGTGACACCAAAGTCTTCAGAATGGATTGTGGATAGCGGATGCACAAATCATATGACTGGTGATCGAAATCTTCTCATGGACTCAACTTTACGTCCATCTAACAAGAGTCACATCACATTTGCTGATACTGGTAAAACCAAAGTGTTGGGTCTAGGTAGAGTTGCAATCTCAAGAGATCAGCACATGGATAAAGTCATGCTTGTTGAATCTCTTGGCTTCAACTTAATGTCTGTCTCAATGCTTTGTGACTTAAACATGATTGTGATCTTTGGTAAATTTCGTTGCCTTGTACTAGTGGAATCTGACAAGTCTTTAGTATTTGAAGGATACAGAAAAGGTGATCTGTATATGGTAGATTTCTCAGCTGGACCGCAAATGGCCGTATGTCTTCTAGCAAAAGCTTCAGAGTGCTGGCTCTGGCATCGGAGGCTAGGACATGCCGGCATGAGGAACTTGCACACTTTCGCAAAGAAGAAGCATGTCATAGGCATCGAAGAAGTTAAGTTCAAGAAAGATCATCTATGTGGTGCCTGTGAAGCTGGGAAGATGACTAGAGCCAAGCACCCCTCGAAGACAATCATGACGACATCCAAACCCTTCGAGCTGCTTCACATGGACTTATTTGGCCCTACTGACTACTCCACATTCTCTACCACAGCCTGTCTCTATGGCTTTGTCATTGTTGATGATTATTCAAGATGCACATGGGTGCACATAATACTCTACAAGACTGAAGTGCAAGATGTCTTCAGACGCTTCGCCAACCGTGCCATGAACAACTATGGCATCAAGATCAAGCATATCAAAAGTGACAATGGCACTGAATTCAAGAACACTGGCCTCGATCTTTATCTGGATGAGATGGGAATCACTCATGAATTCTCAGCCCCGTATACACCTCAGCAAAATGGGATCGTTGAGCGCAAGAATAGAACTCTAATTGAGATGGCTCGAACGATGCTCGATGAATACAAAACACCAAGAAGGTTCTGGCCCGAAGCTATTGATACTTCATGCCATATCATCAACCGTGTTTATCTTCACAAGCTCCTGAAGAAAACATCCTATGAACTCCTCACTGGAAAGAAGCCAAATGTAAGCTACTTCAGAGTATTTGGAGCTAAGTGCTGGATCAAGGATCCTCATCATAAGTCAAAATTTGCACCCAAAGCTCATGAAGGCTTCATGCTCGGATATGGAAAGGACTCACACTCCTACAGATTCTTCAACATTTTTCTCTATAAAACTGTTGAAACTGTGGATGTGCGGTTTGATGAGACAAATGTTCACAAAGAGAGTCCCAACCAAATGTGCTAGATGAAGCCTCACCAAATGAATCTATCAAGCTAATGGGAACTGGTGTGATCATGCCTTCTGAAGCACAACCTGATGAGGAACTCATCATCTCTGCTCCAAATCAACCTGACGACAATGCTCAGCCTAAAGACAACACTCCTGATGAAGACAATGTACAACAAGAGCAAAATCTTCGTCCAGCTCATCCTCGTGTTGCAAATGAAGTACAAGTTGAGAAGATAATTGATAGCATAAATGCTCCTGGTCTACTCACTCGCTCAAGAGCAACACAGCTTGCAAATTTCTGTGGGCACTTTGCTTTTGTCTCAATATCTGAACCCAAGAAAGTTGCTGAAGCTTTTATGGAGCCTGAATGGATTCAAGCAATGCAAGAAGAGCTTCAACAGTTTGAGCTGAACAATGTGTGGGAACTTGTCAAGCGTCCTGATCCTCGAAAGCACAACATAATGGGCACAAAATGGATCTATCGCAACAAGCAAGATGAGCATGGTCAAGTGGTCAGAAACAAAGCTCGTCTCGTTGCTCAAGTATACACTCAAGTTGAAGGGATTGACTTCGATGAAACATTTGCTCCTGTGGCTAGACTTGAAGCTATTCGTATATTGCTAGCCTATGCAAATCATCACAACATACTTCTATATCAAATGGATGTAAAGAGTGCCTTTCTCAATGGAAGAATTGAAGAAGAAGTGTATGTTGCACAACCACCTGGTTTTGAAGACCCGAAATGTCCTGATGTGGTATACAAGCTCAACAAGGCACTGTATGGCCTCAAACAAGCGCCTCGTGCTTGGTATGACACTCTCAAAGACTTCCTGAAGAGCAAAGGCTTCAAACCTGGATCTCTAGACCCCACACTGTTCACGAAGACATATGATGATGAGCTATTTGTCTGCCAAATCTATGTGGATGACATTATCTTCGGCTGCACGGACAAGAAATACAATGATGAGTTTGGTCACATGATGCAAGAGCAATATCAAATGTCCATGATGGGTGAATTGAAGTTCTTCCTTGGTCTTCAAATTCGTCAGCAAAGCAACGGCATCTTCATATCTCAAGAGAAGTACCTCAAAGATTGCCTGAATTTTTTTGGAATGCAAGACTGCAAAGGGTACTCGACGCCAATGCCTGCTAAACATCATCTGGGTCCCGACGCCAATGGTAAAGAGTTTGATCAACAGGTATACCGCTCCATGATTGGTTCTTTACTTATGTGCATCTAGGCCATATATTATGCTTAGTGTTTGCATGTGTGCTCGATTTCAAGCGGCACCAAAGGAGTCGCATCACTTAGCTGTGAAGCGAATACTTTGATATTTGGCTTACACCCCAACACTAGGATTATGGTATCCAAAGGGCTCAGAGTTTGATCTAGTTGGATTCTCAGATGCTGATTATGCTGGTGAAAAAGTTGATCGCAAGTCCACATCAGGCACATGTCACTTCCTAGGATGATCTCTTGTCTGTTGGTCTTCAAAGAAGCAGAACTGTGTATCACTCTCCACTTCTGAATCTGGATACATTGCTGCTGGATCTTGCTGCGCTCAGCTTCTCTGGATGAAGCAAACGCTCAAGGACTATGGCGTCCATCTGAAGTATGTGTCACTCTACTGCGATAATGAAAGCGCTATCAAGATTGCCAACAACCCAGTTAAGCACTCGAAGACAAAGCACATTGAAATTCGTCATCACTTTCTCAGAGATCATGTCATGAAGGAAGATATTGATATCATACACGTCAACACTGAAGAGCAACTGGCAGATATCTTCACAAAGCCCTTGGATGAGAAAAGGTTTTGCAAGTTGCGGTGTGAGCTAAATATCTTAGAATCCTCAAATGTCTTGTAATCAGGCACACATCCTAACACTTATGCATATTGATGACTTAGATGTGCAACACATGAAGTAAAGTATATCTTCAATCAATGAAGACTTACATTCTAAGTGCGAATACATTAACATGCAATTTGACTTCGGAGCGCCACAATAATTGTGCGCCATGTCTGGGTCTAATACTTCCTATACGGTGGGTAACGCCACCACCAAATTCTTGTTTGAAGTGTTTCTCGTGGCGTTACATTTGCAAAGTCTTTGCACTTGATTTGTCTTCATATAGGACATATATATATAGAATTGTGTTCTGTCCTCAACAGCATTCACTTATATGTATGTCTTCGTATTTGAATCTTTTGGACTAAGTGAATGTGATCGGACCCTAACCTCTCTATGCTTTCTCATCTCACACTCTGTCTGTTCAAATCATATGCATTCTGTTCAAACTGTCGAATATCTTCTATGCGTCCTTGTCAGCAGAAGATATGGAGACAAACTTTAAATCTGATTTTAATGCTCCATCCGTTATGCCTGAAACCCGGAGAAGCCGGAACGACCACTCCGACAGTCGTGGTGTACGTGGGATCGTGGGACAACTCCCAATGCATTACATGACCGCCACGTGTCACTCGTACGTGAACCGTCAGGGGCACCTGAGTAATTACGATGTGCTGTCTCCCATGCCTATAAATGCACGTCCCATCACATTCAAAAGCTCTTCTACCACCTCTCCACCTCGACTAACCCTAGCGCCTCCGCTAGCTTTCGACGACACCGGCGACGAAGCGCTTCGCTGCCGCAACTTTGTCGACGCCGTCCTCACGCCGACCGCGGACATCTTCTACTCCGCCATCACTGTAGCTGTCCTCCGTCGCCAAGTTAGGGCACGGAAGACCTAACTGCTGGGCATCCAACTCCTCTCCGTCTAAGCAGTTCATCGTGTGGTAAATAAAACTTGTTTTTTACCATCTTCTAGATCCATTAAGATTCATCTACTTTACAACAAAAGGTTTCTGCCTACTTAGATATATAGATCTATCCTTTCTGCATCTCATATCTTGCCTAGTACATTCACATATGCTTCAACCATAGTTAGATTCCTCACTTGTACTTATTTGTGGATTCGTACAAATCTGGAACCAACTCCCATGAGTGAATGTCTTCGCACTATGAGGTCAAAGTCTTCAAAACTGTTTTAATCTTCAAAACTTCTGAGAATGCATATGACCTCTTCCCCTTCCACCGCATCTCTAATGCTGTCACAGGTACATGTTCGTGGGAGAATCCCTTGGTTCTCATAGTCTGCATTCGTTTGTAGAGTTCTTGCAGCGTCACATTCACTCCCCTAAAGACAGTTCCTGTCTGACCAGCAGACCGAAGCATTTGCCTGTTTTGAAGCCCTTCAGGTTGAAGCAAATGGCAACTGACAAGACAGTAAGAAAGGGTAGCAGACAGCGCCGTGGCAACACCTCCATTGATTTGCCTCCTGATCTCAGTGAGATATACAAGACTGATCCAGAGGAGGATTACAATCAGAGGAAGACACGAATCCAATGGATTTGAAAATACTGGGCTGAACAGTGGTTTAAGTATAGGTTCGTGACCCAAGAGTATGCTGAGAAGAACGCCATCAAGCATCCATGGGGAGATATCACTTATAAAAATCTTCCCCCCAAGACTCGTGCTGAAGCCATTGCTCAAGGCTTCTATCCTTGCATGGTCATGAAGGAAATATGCCCTAGAGGCAACAATAAAGATGTTATCTGTATTTCCTTATATCATGATAAATGTCTATTATTCATGCTAGAATTGTATTAACCGGAAACTTGATACATGTGTGAATACATAGACAAAATAGTATGTCCCTAGTATGCCTCTACTAGACTAGCTCATTGATCAAAGATGGCAATGTTTCCTAGCCATAGACATGAGTTGTCATTTGATCAACGGGATCACATCATTAGGAGAATGATGTGATGGACTAGACCCATCCGTTAGCTTAGCACTATGATCGTTTAGTTTTACTGCTATTGCTTTCTTCATGACTTATACATGTTCCTATGACTATGAGATTATGCAACTCCCGAATACCGTAGGAACACCTTGTGTGCTATCAAATGTCACAACGTAACTGGGTGATCATAAAGATGCTCTACAGGTGTCTCCGAAAGTGTTCGTGTGTGTTGGCATAAATCAAGACTAGGATTTGTCACTCCGAGTGTCGGAGAGGTATCTCTGGGCCCTCTCGGTAATGCACATCATAATAAGCCTTGCAAGCAAAAGACTAATGAGTTAGTCACGAGATGATGTATTACGGAACGAGTAAAGAGACTTACCGGTAACGAGATTGAACTAGGTATAGAGATACCGACGATCGAATCTCGGGCAAATAACATACCGATGACAAAAGGAACAACGTATGTTGTTATGTGGTTTTGACCAATAAAGATCTTCGTAGAATATGTAGGAGCCAATATGAGAATCCAGGTTCCGCTATTGGTTATTGACCGGAGATTAGTCTCAGTCATGTCTACATAGTTCTCGAACCCGTAGGGTCCGCACGCTTAACGTTTGATGACGATCGGTATTACGAGTTTATGAGCTTTGATGTACCGAAGGTAGTTCGGAGTCCCAGATGAGATCAAGGACATGACGAGGAGTCTCGGAATGTCTGAGACGTAAAGATTGATATATTGGACGACTATATTCGGACACCGGAAGTGTTCTGTAAAGTTTCGGAATTAACCGGAGTACCGGGGGGGGGGGTTATCGGAACCCCTGGGGAAGCTATGGGCCTTAATGGGCCTTAGGAGAAAGAGGGAAGGAGGGCCAGGGCTGGGCCGCGCGCCCCCCCACCCCTTGGTCAGAATTGGACAAGGAAGGAGGGGGGGCGGCGCCCCTTTCCTTCTCCTTCTCCCTCTCCTTCCTTTCCCCCTTCTCCCTTTTGGTAGTTCCTACTAGGAATAGGATTGCAATCCTATTCCTAGTAGGATTGCACCTCCTTGGCGCGCCACAAGGGGCCGGCTGGCCTCCCCCCTTGCTCCTTTATATACGGTGGCAGGGGGCACCCAAACACACAAGTTGAATTGTTTTAGCCGTGTGCGGTGCCCCCCTCCACAGAAACACACCTCGGTCATACCGTTGCAGTGCTTAGGCGAAGCCCTGCGCCGGTAGATACATCATATCCGTCACCACACCGTCGTGCTGACGAAACTCTCCCGTGAAGCTCAACTGGATCAAGAGCTCGTGGGACGTCATAAAGCTGAACGTGTGCTGAACGCGGAGGTGTCGTACGTTCGGTGCTTGATCGGTTGGGTCGCGAAGAAGTTCGACTACATCAACCGCGTCACTTGATGCTTCCGCTCCCAGTCTACGAGGGTACGTAGACACACTCTCCCCTCTCGTTGCTATGCATCTAATAGATAGATCTTGCGTGATCGTAGGAAAATTTTAAAATACTACGTTCCCCAACAGTGGTATCAGAGCCATGTCTATGCGTAGATGATATGCACGAGTAGAACACAATGAGTTGTGGGCGATACTAGTCATACTGCTTACCAGCATGTCATATTTTGCTTCCGCGGTATTGTGAGATGAAGCGGCCCGGACCGACATTATGCGTACGCTTACGCGAGACTGGTTTCACCGTTATGAGCACTCGTTGCTTAAAGGTGACTCGTGGGTGTGTGTCTCTCACAGTTGGCTGAATCAAGTGTGGCTACGCCCGGTCCTTGTGAAGGTTAAAACAGCACATACTTGACGAAACATTGTTGTGGTTTTTTGTATGTGTAGGTAAGACCGGTTCTTGCTAAGCCCGTAGCAGCCATATAAAACTTGCAACAACAAAGTAGAGGACATCTAACTTGTTTTTGCAGGGCATGTTGTGATGTGATATGGTCAAGACATGATGAGTTATACGTTTTTGTATGAGATGATCATGTTTTGTAAAATTATCGGCAATTGGCAGGAGCCATATGGTTGTCGCTTTATTGTATGAAATGCAATCGCCATGTAATTGCTTTACTTTATCACTAAGCGATAGCGATAGTCGTAGAAGCAATAGTTAGCGATACGACAACGATGCTATGATGGAGATCAAGGTGTCGCGCCGGTGACGAAGGTGATCATGATGGTGCTTTGGAGATGGAGATCAAAAGCACAAGATGATGATGGCCATATTATGTCACATATTTTGATTTGCATGTGATGTTTATCTTATTATGCTTCTTATTTTGCTTAGTACGACAGTAGCATTATAAGATGATCCCTTACAAAATTTCAAGGTATAAGTGTTCTCCCTGAGTATGCACCATTGCGAAAGTTCTTCATGCCGAGACACCACGTGATGATCGGGTGTGATAAGCTCTACGTTCAAATACAACGGGTGTAAGCCAGTTTTGCACACGCAGAATACTCGGGTTAAACTTGACGAGCCTAGCATATGCAGATATGGCCTCGGAACACTGGAGACCGAAAGGTCGAACGTGAATCATATACTAGATATGATTAACATAAGATGTTCACCATTGAAACTACTCCATCTCATGTGATGATCGGACATGGTTTAGTTGATTTGGATCACGTGATCATTTAGATGACCGTAGGGATGACTATCTAAGTGGGAGTTCTTTAAGTAATATGATTAATTGAACTTTAATTTATCATGAACTTAGTCCTGATAGTTTTTGCATATCTATGTTGTTGTAGATCAATGGCCCGTGCTACCGTTCCGTTGAATTTTAATGCATGCCTAGAGAAAGCTAAGTTGAAAGATGATGGTAGCAATTACACGGACTGGGTCCGTAACTTGAGGATTATCCTCATTGCTGCACAGAAGAATTATGTCTTGAAGCACCGCTAGGTGACAAGCCCCCTCCCGCTAATGTAGACGCTTTGAACGTCTGGCAGACGTGGTCTGATGACTACACGATAGTTCAGTGTGCCATGCTTTACGGCTTAGAACCGGGACTTCAACGACGTTTTGAACGTCATGGACCATATGAGATGTTCCAGGAGTTGAAGTTAATATTTCAAGCAAATGCCCGGATTGAGAAATATGAGATTTCCAATAAGTTCTACAGCTGCAAGATGGAGGAGAATAGTTCTATCAGTGAACACTTACTCAGAATGTCTGGGTACTACAATCATATGACTCAACTTGGTTGCAAAGTTGACGAGGATAGTGTTATTGATAGAGTTCTTCAATCACTGCCACCAATCTATAAAGGCTTCGTAATGAACTATAATATGCAAGGGATGCAGAAGACAATTCCCGAGCTCTTCGGTATGCTCAAAGCTGCGGAGGTAGAAATCAAAAAGGAGCATCAAGTGTTGATGGTTAACAAGACCACTAGTTTCAAGAAAAAGGGCAAGGGAAAGAAGGGGAACTTCAAGAAGAATAGCAAGACAGTTCCTACTCCTGCGAAGAAACCCAAGTCTGGAGCCAAGCCTGAAACTGAGTGCTTCTACTGCAAAGGGACTGGACACTGGAAGCGGAACTGCCCCAAGTATTTGGCGGATAAGAAGGATGGCAAGGTGAACAAAGGTATATGTGATATATATGTTATTGATGTGTACCTTACTAATGCTCGTAGTAGTACCTGGGTATTTGATACCGGTTCGGTTGCTAATATTTGTAACTCGAAACAGGGACTACGGATTAAACGAAGATTAGCTAAGGACGAGGTGACGATGCGCGTGGGAAATGGTTCCAAAGTTGATGTGATCGCCGTCGGCACGCTACCTCTACATCTACCTTCGGGATTAGTTTTAGACCTAAATAATTGTTATTTGGTGCCAGTGTTGAGCATGAACATTATATCTGGATCTTGCTTGTTGCGAGACGGTTATTCATTTAAATCAGAGAATAATGGTTGTTCTATTTTATGAATAATATCTTTTATGGTCATGCACCCTTGAAGAGTGGTCTATTCTTACTGGATCTCGATTGTAGTGATACACATATTCATAATATTGAAACCAAAAGATGCAAGGTTAATAATGATAGTGCAACTTATTTGTGGCACTGCCGTTTAGGTCATATTGGTGTAAAACGCATGAAGAAACTCCATAGTGATGGACTTTTGGAATCACTTGATTATGAATCACTTAGTGCTTGCGAACCATGCTTCATGGGCAAGATGACTAAAACTCCGTTCTCCGGAACTATGGAGCGAGCAATAGATTTGTTGGAAATCATACATACTGATGTATGTGGGCCAATGAGTGTTGAAGCTCGCGGCGGGTATCGTTATTTTCTGACCTTCACTGATGATTTGAGCAGATATGGGTATATCTACTTAATGAAGCACAAGTCTGAAACATTTGAAAAGTTCAAAGAATTTCAGAGTGAAGTAGAGAATCATCGTAACAAGAAAATAAAGTTTCTACGATCTGATCGTGGAGGAGAATATTTGAGTTACGAGTTTGGTCTTCATTTGAAACAATGTGGAATAGTTTCACAACTCACGCCACCCGGAACACCACACCGTAATGGTGTGTCCGAACGTCGTAACCGTACTTTATTGGATATGGTGCGATCTATGATGTCTCTTACCGATTTACCACTATCATTTTGGGGTTATGCTTTAGAGATACCTGCATTCACGTTAAATAAGGCACCATCTAAATCCGTTAAGACGACACCTTATGAACTATGGTTTGGCAAGAAACCAAAGTTGACGTTTCTTAAAGTTTGGGGCTGCGATGCTTATGTGAAAAAGCTTCAACCTGATAAGCTCGAACCCAAGTCGGAGAAATGTGTCTTCATAGGATACCCAAAAGAGACTGTTGGGTACACCTTCTATCACAGATCCGAAGGCAAGATATTCGTTGCTAAGAATGGATCCTTTCTAGAGAAGGAGTTTCTCTCGAAAGAAGTGAGTGGGAGGAAAGTAGAACTTGATGAGGTAATTGTACCTTCTCCTGAATTGGAAAGTAG
Organism: Secale cereale; assembly: GCA_902687465.1. Taxonomy (NCBI): domain Eukaryota; kingdom Viridiplantae; phylum Streptophyta; class Magnoliopsida; order Poales; family Poaceae; genus Secale; species Secale cereale. Next base: position 600,504,873 of record LR738715.1, on the reverse strand, counting down.
TACATCACAGAAAATTGTTCCAGTGATTCCTACACCAATTAGTGAGGAAGCTAAAGATGATGATCATGAAACTTCAGATCAAGTTTCTGCTGAACGTCGTAGATCAACCAGAGTACGTTCCGCACCAGAGTGGTACGGCAACCCAGTTCTGGAAGTCATGTTACTAGACCATGATGAACCTACGAACTATGAGGAAGCGATGATGAGAACAGATTCCGCAAAATGGCTTGAGTCCATGAAATCTGAGATGGGATCCATGTATGAGAACAAAGTATGGACTTTGGTTGACTTGCCCGATGATCGGCAAGCCATCAAAAATAAATGGATTTTCAAGAGGAAGACCGACGCAGACGGTAATGTTACTGTTTACAAAGCTCGACTTGTTGCGAAAGGGTTTCGACAAGTTCAAGGAGTTGACTACGATGAGACTTTCTCACCTGTAGAGATGCTTAAGTCTGTCCGAATCATGTTAGCAATTGCCGCATTTTATGATTATGAAATCTGGCAAATGGATGTCTAAACTGCATTCCTAAATGGATATCTCAAAGAAGAGTTGTATATGATGCAACTAGAAGGTTTTGTCGATCCAAAAGGTGCTAACAAAGTATGCAAGCTCCAGCGATCCATATATGGACTGGTGCAAGCATCTCGGAGTTGGAATATACGCTTTGATGAGGTGATCAAAGCATATGGATTTATAGAGACTTTTGGAGAAGCCTGTATTTACAAGAAAGTGAGTGGGAGCTCCGTAGCATTTCTAATATTATATGTGGATGACATATTGTTGATTGGAAATGATATAGAATTTCTGGATAGCATAAAACGATACTTGAATAAGAGTTTTTCAATGAAAGACCTCGGTGAAGCTGCTTACATATTAGGCATCAAGATCTATAGAGATAGATCAAGACGCTTAATTGGACTTTCACAAAGCACATACCTTGATAAAGTTTTGAAGAAGTTCAAAATGGATCAGTCGAAGAAAGGGTTCTTGCGTGTGTTACAAGGTATGAAGTTGAGTAAGACTCAATGCCCGACCATTGCAGAAGATAGAGAGAAAATGAAAGTCATTTCCTATGCCTCAGCCATAGGATCTATCATGTATGCAATGTTGTGTACCAGACCTGATGTGTGCCTTGCTATAAGTCTAGCAGGGAGGTACCAAAGTAATCCAGGAGTGGATCACTGGACAGCGGTCAAGAACATCCTGAAATACCTGAAAAGGACAAAGGATATGTTTCTCGTATATGAGGTGACATAGAGCTCGTCGTAAATGGTTACGTCGATTCTAGCTTTGAGACTGATCCGGATGACTCGAAATCACAAACCCAATATGTATTTTTATTGAACGGTGGAGCTGTCAGTTGGTGCAGTTCCAAGCAAAGCGTCGTGGCGGGATCTACATGTGAAGCAGAATACATAGCTGCTTCGGAAGCAGCAAATGAAGGAGTCTGGATGAAGGAGTTCATATCCGATCTAGGTCTAATACCTAGTGCATCGGGTCCAATGAAAATCTTTTGTGACAACACTGGAGCAATAGCCTTGGCGAAGGAATCCAGGTTTCACAAGAGAACAAAACACATCAAAAGACGCTTCAATTCCATATGCGATCTAGTCAAGGAGGGAGACATAGAGATTTGCAAGATACATACGGATCTGAATGTTGCAGACCCGTTGACTAAGCCTCTTCCGCGGGCAAAACATGATCAGCACCAGGACTCCATGGGTGTGAGGATCATCACTTTGTAATCTAGATTATTGACTCTAGTTCAAGTGGGAGACTTAAGGAGATATGCCCTAGAGGCAATAATAAAGATATTATTTGTATTTCCTTATATCATGATAAATGTCTTTTATTCATGCTAGAATTGTATTAACCGGAAACTTGATACATGTGTGAATACATAGACAAAATAGTATGTCCCTAGTATGCCTCTACTAGACTAGCTCATTGATCAAAGATGGCTATGTTTCCTAGCCATAGACATGAGTTGTCATTTGATCAACGGTATCACATCATTAGAAGAATGATGTGATGGACTAGACCCATCCGTTAGCTTAGCACTATGATCGTTTAGTTTTACTGCTATTGCTTTCTTCATGACTTATACATGTTCCTATGACTATGAGATTATGCAACTCCCGAATACCGTAGGAACACCTTGTGTGCTATCAAACGTCACAACGTAACTGGGTGATCATAAAGATGCTCTACAGGTGTCTCCGAAAGTGTTCGTGTGTGTTGGCATAGATCAAGACTAGGATTTGTCACTCCGAGTGTCGGAGAGGTATCTCTGGGCCCTCTCGGTAATGCACATCATAATAAGCCTTGCAAGCAAAAGACTAATGAGTTAGTCACAAGATGACGTATTACAGAACGAGTAAAGAGACTTACCGGTAACGAGATTGAACTAGGTATAGAGATACCGACGATCGAATCTCGGGCAAGTAACATACCGATGACAAAAGGAACAATGTATGTTGTTATGCAGTTTTGACCGATAAAGATCTTCGTAGAATATGTAGGAGCCAATATGAGCATCCAGGTTCCGCTATTCGTTATTGACCGGAGATGAATCTCAGTCATGTCTACATAGTTCTCGAACCCGTAGGGTCCGCACGCTTAACGTTTGTTGACGATCGATATTATGAGTTTATGAGTTTTGATGTACCGAAGGTAGTTCGGAGTCCCGGATGAGATCACGGACATGACGAGGAGTCTCGGAATGTCCGAGACGTAAAGATTGATATATTGGACAACTATATTCGGACACCGGAAGTGTTCCGTAAAGTTTCGGAATTAACCGGAGTACCGGGGGGGGGGGGTTACCGGAATCCCTGGGGAAGCTACGGGCCTTAATGGGCCGTAGGAGAAAGAGGGAAGGAGGGCCAGGGCTGGGCCGTGCGCCCCCACCCCTTGGTCCAAATTGGACAAGGAAGGAGGGGGGGCGGCGCCCCTTTCCTTCTCATTCTCCCTCTCCTTCCTTTCCCCCTTCTCCCTTTTGGTAGTTCCTACTAGGAATAGGATTGCAATCCTATTCCTAGTAGGATTGCACCTCCTAGGCGCGCCACAAGGGGCCGGCCGGCCTCCCCCCTTGATCCTTTATATACGGGGGCAGGGGGCACCCAAACACACAAGTTGAATTGTTTTAGCCGTGTGCGGTGCCCCCCTCCAAAGAAACACACCTCGGTCATATCGTTGCAGTGCTTAGGCGAAGTCCTGCGCCGGTAGATACATAATATCCGTCACCACGCCGTCGTGCTGACAAAACTCTCCCGTGAAGCTCAACTGGATCAAGAGCTCGTGGGACGCCATCAAGCTGAACGTGTGCTGAACGCGGAGGTGCCGTACGTTCGGTGCTTGATCGGTTGGATCGCGAAGAAGTTCGACTACATCAACCGCGTCACTTGACGCTTCCGCTCCCGGTCTACGAGGGTACGTAGACACACTCTCCCCTCTCATTGATATGCATCTAGTTGATAGATCTTGCGTGATCGTAGGAAAATTTTAAAATACTGCGTTCCCCAACAGGTCAGAGGGCCTCAGCCTGCTGATGCTGATCCAAGCTCTCTGCTCTGGTGTCGTGACGACAATCTGTTCAAGGGAAATCTTCAATTCGCCAAGAACTCGGCCAAAGAGAACAAGAAGCTTTGGGGATTAGACTTCAATCATGGCCCCTCTGCGCCCCGCGCTGATGGCACGCGCGAAGCTGAACCGAATCTGGTTGGGCCCTTCTACAACTTAGAAGGCCTCATCAGTCACATAAGGGTTCAAGGGGCGGATATGGATCAGCCTGAAGCAAATACTGATTCTGAAGAAGCGCCTGCAACGCCGAAACCCAAGAAGAAGAAATCAAAGGCTTCGAAGACCACTCCACCAATTGCTTCTAGAGTGAAGCCTTTGGCCACTGCTCCACCTGCACCAAGTGTGCAATCTGAGGAACACTCTCGTATCTCCAAGAGCAGACAGCTGAAGAGGAAGCCATCACGCAACCCCAGTCCAGCTCTCACTCTTGATGTTGTGCTGAATACTGCCAATGTTGCCCTTGATCTCTCAAGTGATGAAGATCTTGGTGATGATGCTCTGGAGCTATTGATCAAGAGCAAGCAAGATGCTGAAATCTTTATTGATTTGCCGCTCTTTGACGTTGAAGTGCTCAATAACTTCATTGATGAATGGTTTGACACACCCAACCTGAGCTTCGACGATCTTCAACTTCCAGTTGGCCTCAGCGTCAACTTCCATGGCGCCATTGCTTCTGAGCTAGCTCTGGCTCAAAGCTGAAGCAAAAGATAGACTATGAAAAGGCTCAGTTCAAGAAGCATGTGGACAAGCTCAGCGTGCAAGAAATTCAGAACTTCAAGGTTATGATGCACGAGCTCAAGGAAGCCTTTCGCCAGCGGCGTGATGAAGCCAAAGGTTCTCGTGAGCGAATCAAGGACTTGGTTGCCAAATGCGTTCAAGCGTTCAATGAAGCTGAAAAGCGCAAGGCTCTTGGGCATCCTGGCATTGACCCACGGATGGCTGCCCAGAAGAAGAAGAAGCAACCTGTGCCCAAAGCTGAAGAATCTGGGCAGGAAATGCCTTGCATAGTCTTCCCTGCTAGCATGACTAGCACGAAGCCTAAGGCAACCCCAACCGCTTCAAAGCTCAAGAAGACTAAGGTGGCTGAAGCTGAAGCTCGCAAGCGTAAGCAATCTACTGATGAAGCTCCACCCACCAAGAAGCGCAAGACCAAGAAGGATGAGGCTGCTTCCAAAGAGCCTATCTTTGTAGAGCCAATCTCAGTTGCTCGCCCTGCATCTGCCCAGAGAGAACGTCGACTGACTGTTCATGAGCCTGCTCCTACAGAGGCTGAAGACATTCCAGCTGTTGACCCCACTGCAGCTGAAGACATTGGTCCTCAATACAATGTTGAAGATGATGAAGTCCTTCCTCAGATCGAATACAACGTTGAATCCTCGCTTGTTCTTACGAACAGCGAACGCATCCGCATTGGTCGTCCATTGACGCCAATTGCTCAGGATGACTCGTGGGCTGATCACCCATAGGATATACAAGCCACACCCCAGCAAACTCAAGACACCAGTACGGTGCTTGAAGATGAAGACTTTGAGGCCCAACAACCTCCATCTCCTCAGGCGTCGCCAGCCTTTCGCAGGCTTCGCAAAGGACCAAGGACTCAAGTCGTCGCCCCAAGTGTTCCAGAAGGAGTAGAGCAACCATCTGCACCTGATGCTGCTCCTACTATGAACCCCTCAGAATCTGAAGCCAAAGCGGCTGAAGATATTCCGGCTGCATCAGCCGAAGAAGAACCACCCCAAGGAGAAAAACAACCCCAAGTTGAAGAAGAACGTACTGCCACACCCCCTGTTCTCGAGGAGAATGTGTCCGACCCTCCAGCTCCTGAAGTGGAGGCTACAAATTCAGAGGCTGCCACCACCAACACTGAAGCCAATGACGTGGTCATGGCTGAAGCTAATGTGGCACCTGAAGACACAGTGGCGCCTGAAGTGACTGCGCCTGAAGTCACTGCACTTGAAGCCAGTGCTGCGCCTGACGCCAATGCTGCACCTGAAGCAAATCTGCAGCTTGAAGATAATGCCTCTGCTCCTGTTCCACCTCCACGGCCCCATACCATTGAGCAAGCATACAACAAGGATGATCAGCTTGTTACTGTCCGGTGGCCCATTCTGATTCCGCCACCTACCACTGAACCGCGTGCTGCTGGTCCTCAGTTTGATCATCATGTTGCGCACAGGCCCCAAGTTCAGAAGCCTAAGCCAAGACTGCCAATGTTTCCAGGTATTGCAACCTCTTCAGGGTCATTCAATGCAAATAGCTTCACTGCACATTACACCTTCTTTGACAGCGCCAAGAACCCATATTCCAAGCCAAGAATATCATCAGATAGGTTTTGGAGCCATCAACAGAGCAGCTACTACTCAAGAGTACTCTATGATCAAGGGCGCATTTTCCCTCATATGCCTCTTGACACTGAAGCTATTGCTGGTCTGCCATGCTTGGAGGAAGCTCTTGACTGCTTCCGTGATGCTGGCCTACTCAATTTTGTCACAGACAAAGAGCATTGGAATGAAGAGCTGCTTCTGCAATTCTATGCAACACTCCACATCCGAGGCTACAGCAGGGATCCAAAGACATGGGTCCTTGAGTGGATGACAGGCAATGTGCATCATGAATCTAAAGCCTTTGATCTCATTGAGCTTACTGGCCTGCCCACTCCAGGAGATCTATATGAACCTGGTTGTCAATTGCACACTGAAGCCTTGGAGAGTATATTTCAGTAGCGTCAGCCCAGCATGAGCCAAATGCTCAGCATGATGAAGCCTCTGCCAAGTGATGCTGAATATCCTAAGGAATTCTTTATTAAATACCTAGAGTACCTGCCGCGCACCATATATCATATCATTAGGCGTACTCTATGGACAATAAAAGGACATTCTTCATCAGCCAAGCTTGAAGGCACTATGAATACTTTGGTCTTCTATATCTTCAATGGCATCAGCGTCAATGCTCAAGATTTCTTCATTAGGCAAATGGCTATGTCTGGAGCTGATCTATTTGGTCTGAAATTTTATGCCCCTTGGATAATGCGCCTCATCAAGTTGCATTCAGCTGTCACCTATCAGCCCTCTGCTCGCAACCATCAGATTTTCTTGCCTGAGATTGATATGTCAGCTGAAGCCATCTACCAAGAGCCTGCTAAAGAGCCTGTCAGTCTTCACAACGCTGATCACCAGAGCTTCACTCAACAGATTGAAAGAGTTCCAGCAGTCTCACGCGTTTATCCTCTGGCTGGCCGTACTCGTCTACCTCGACACACTGAAACCGAAGCAACTGAAAGCACCATCGCTCAAAGGCCTCAGAAGCAATCTCGTGTCCTAAATAACCGAGAGCTTCTGGTAGCCCTTCATTAGAAACAGGACAAGCATCACCTCTGGTTAAAGCGTCAGATGCAAAGCCTCTTGGTGGATGTCAATCGCATTCGCAATCTTGCCACCAAGAATGCCTTTGTTGCTCATGAAACATGTCGGGGGTCTTGGAAGAGTTTGACCTTGCTGAGTGCTGAAGCGGATCTTCAAGACGATGGCTTCACTAAGAGATTCAAGTTTGACAACACTCCTTCAAGGATTGCTGTTATGCGTCGAACTCCATCTCTTGAAGATTCTGAATACTCCTTCTCCGCTGCAACAATTGACGCCAGGGTGATCAACGATCAAGATGATGCTACTTCACCACCTCCTACTTCAGCGCGCATCGACACTGCACCAACCACTTCTGCACCGCCAAACAACAACACCGACCCTGCATCCTCTTCTGCTCCAACTAGGAACGAGTAGAGGCTCTATGTCTTCAAACCTTTTTGGTCCTTACTGACAAAAGGGGGAGAAGCATATGAGTTGATAGTCTTCAAGCGGGTCCATATGGGCGGGTGCTTTATAATTTGCCTAGTGTTTACAACTCTCGTTTTGCTACATTTTGTTCTTTGAGTTGTAACACTTAAACTAATGGTCGTCTGCTATGTTTTTTATGCTACTCTAGAATGCGATGATAAATTCCGCATCTGCTATTTAATATTCCGCACTTAGTCATTATTGCAGACGTCCATCTTTCATTATGCATGTCATTATCTTCGACATATCAATTGTGCATGATGAATTGTCTTCATAAGTTGAAGAGGATCTCCACAAGTACAACCTGCCATGTGCAATTGCATTCAAAGGCAAATCAACTATATGCACATCTTCAGGGGGAGCCTTTAACTACTTACGAAGACAATACCTTTATCCTTTACAATTTCACATATCTTTATCCCCGTTGAAAACTTCAACAAGTTTGTCATCAGTCAGCAAAAAGGGGGGATTGTAAGTGCATCCAGTGCCACCCCTAGCTGGTTTTGGAGTATTGACGACAAACCTGGTTGAGGGACTAATGTGTTTGTGAGAATTGCAGGATAACACAGGTAGTAGTCCCTCATTGATTCGGTTAACCTACCGGAGATGACCCCTAAAAATGTATGAAGACATTGATATCAGTGGTGGTATATGAAGATAATCATATTGAAGACTATGACATGAGAAGACATTGTGTGAAGACTATGGAGAGCGAAGACGTAGATGTTTCGTTGTTTCCTTTTCTTCTTTGTTGAGTCATAGGAACCACCGTACTGTTAAGTGGGTCCAAGTGAACTAAGTCAAAGTGACTGAAGTGATGCTCAACCAAATCATATGTCTTCGAGCGAAGACTATGAGAGCAAATTTTATCCAGAGGTGGATGAGTCAGCTTTACTTGGAGCTCAAGTAAAGTTGTCATGTGTGTTTGAAATCTGACCGTTGGAACACGTGTCAGTTCCTTAGTGACCCAGGGTCACTTCGGACAAATCAGGTTGGGTTGCCCAGTGGCTATAAATAGCCCACCCCCTACACCATAAATTGGTGGCTGCTCAGAGTTATTGCACGGCTTTTTTCGTTTGAGAGCAACCCACCTCCGAAGCATTTGAGAGAGAAATCCTTGCGAGGACAAAGCCCAAATACCCAGAGCCAAAGAGTGTTAGGCATCACTGAAGTCTTTCTATCTGTGTGACCTGAAGACTTATTACACTTGAGGATTGTGTTTCCTCCAGCCAGTTAGGCGTCGCGTTCTGAGCATCCAAGAGTCATTGTGGATCGCCGGTGAACGAAGTCTGTGAAGGTTTGGAAGTCTACCTTGAAGACTTACCAGAGTGATTGGGCGAGGACTAGGTGTCCTTAGCTCAAGGGGAACAAGGTGAAGACGCGGTCTTCTGAGTTAAATTTCAGCCTCCCTAACCAGACGTACAGTTGTCACAGCAACTGGAACTGGTCTAACAAATCACTGTCTTCCCCGAGCTACTGGTTCTATCCTTTCCTTCCCTTTACTTACTGCTCTATGTTGTGAAGACTTTGCATGCTTGCCTTATCTGATTGTCTTCACTGAGTATCTACTTGTTGTGATTGGCTTTATTCCTTCTTCCTTTATGATCACTACTGCCTAGTTGCTATTAGTCTTCATGCTTTCACTTCATTGAATACATGACTATGGCTTATCTAGTGTAGTCCACTTTCCGCTGCATACTAATAGGCTTGAGCTTATCGTTTGTCTTCGAAACTACCATGTTTTGAAGCATTTCATAAAAATCGCCTATTCACCCCCCCCCCCTCTAGTCGATATACTGCACTTTCAATGTTGCACAACCACCTGGCTTTGAAGATCCAAAACGTCCTGATATGGTATACAAACTCAACAAGGCACTGTATGGCCTCAAACAAGCGCCTCGTGCTTGGTATGACACACTCAAAGACTTCTTGAAGAGCAAAGGCTTCAAACCTGGATCCCTAGATCCCACACTCTTCACGAAGACATATGATGATGAACTATTTGTCTGCCAAATCTATGTGGACGACATTATCTTTGGCTTCACTGACAAAAGATACAGTGATGAGTTTGGTCACATGATGCAAGAGCAATATCAGATGTCCATGAAGGGTGAGCTGAAGTTCTTCCTTGGTCTTCAAATTCGTCAGCAAAGCAACGGAATCTTCATATCTCAAGAGAAGTACCTTAAAGACTGCCTGAAGAAGTTTGGAATGCAAGCCTGCAAAGGGTACTCGACGCCTATGCTTGCTAAACACCATCTGGGTCCCGACGCCAATGGTAAAGAGTTTGATCAACAGGTATACCGCTCCATGATTGGTTCTTTGCTTTATTTATGTGCATCTAGGCCAGATATTATGCTTAGTGTTTGCATGTGTGCTCGATATCAAGCGGCACCAAAGGAGTCGCATCACTTAGCTGTGAAGCGAATACTTCGATATTTGGCTTACACCCCAACACTAGGATTATGGTATCCAAAGGGCTCAGAGTTTGATCTAGTTGGATTCTCAGATGCTGATTATGCTGGTGAAAAAGTTGATCGCAAGTCTACATTAGGCACATGTCACTTCCTAGGACGATCTCTTGTCTGTTGGTCTTCAAAGAAGCAGAACTGTGTATCACTCTCCACTTCTGAATCTGAATACATTGCTGCTGGATCTTGCTGCGCTCAGCTTCTCTGGATGAAGCAAACGCTCAAGGACTATGGCGTCCATCTGAAGCATGTGCCACTCTACTGCGATAATGAAAGCGCTATCAAGATTGCCAACAACCCAGTTCAGCACTCGAAGACAAAGCACATTGAAATTCGTCATCACTTTCTCAGAGATCATGTCATGAAGGAAGATATTGATATCATACACGTCAACACTGAAGAGCAACTGGCAGATATCTTCACAAAGCCTTTGGATGAGAAAAGGTTTTGCAAGTTGCGGTGTGAGCTAAATATCTTAGAATCCTCAAATGTCCTGTAATCAGGCACACATCCTAACACTTATGCATATTGATGACTTAGATGTGCAACACACGAAGTAAAGTATATCTTCAATCAATGAAGACTTACACTCTAAGTGTGAATACATTAACATGGAATTTGACTTCGGAGCGCCACGATAATTGTGCGCCGTGTCTGGGTCTAATACTTCATATACGGTGGGTAACGCCACCACCAAATCCTTGTTTGAAGTGTTTCTCGTGGCGTTACATTTGCAAAGTCTTCTTATTTCAAGTGCGGGCTTAGAGTTGTGTTCTGTCCTCTACAACATTCACTTATAGCTATGTCTTCTTATTTGAATCCTTTGAACTAAGTGAATGATTGGACCCTAACCTCTCTATGCTTTCTTATCTCACACTCTGTCTGTCCAACTCATATGCATTCTGTTAGAACTGTCGAATATCTTCTCTGCGTTCTTGTCAGTAGAAGATACGGAGACAAACTTTAAATCTGATTTTAATGCTCCATCCTTTATGCCTGAAATCCGGAGAAGCCGAAATGACCACTCCGACAGTCGTGGTGTACGTGGGATCATGGGACAACCACTACAGGAATCAGCTACTTTGCCGTCCGCCATAGCGGACGGCAAAGGCACGAACGGCGGACGGCAAAGGCCTTTGCCGTCAGCGGCGGACGGCAAAAGGCTCCGGCAAAGTAGGCTACGGTAAACAGGTTCTTTGCCGTCTGCTACTGACGGCAAAGTCTTTGCCGTCTGCGGCGGACGGCAAAGAGAGAGCGGCAGACGGCAAAGATGGCGGACGGCAATAATTGCGCTGTCAGTCCGTTAAGTGGCTAATGGAAGGGTCTTTGCCGTCCGCCGTATGATGTCATCTGCACGTCACTACATGTCAGGTTCTTTGCCGTCTGCCACTGACGGCAAAGTCTTTGCCGTCTGCCACTGACGGCAAACTGACCAAATGGGTCAGCTCCCAGGAAGAACAGGTGGACGCCACGTGGCTTCTTTGCCGTCCGCGGCAGACGGCAAAGAGCCCGTTACCGTCGGTGGCAGACGGCAAAGAGCCTGCATATTGGCTCTTTTATCTGTTTTTTTATTAAATCCAACAATTTTCATCACAAATATATATGACATATATAGGTATATTTCAAAAGGCCATTACAGAGCAAACATATAAGATATCCAACACATAACTTCATCATCCAACCATATATATTACATGCATAGTTCCATCATACATAACAAGTTCAGCATAGAGGCATCCAACCATATATATTACAATAGTTTCATCCAACGATACATGCATAGTTCAACGATACAAAAGAAACAGAGAAAGGGATAAGGAGCACTCCATCTAAGCAAGCTTTCGTCAAGTGAATGAAATCTGCAAAATGGGAAATAAGAAAGTTAGAAGAAGAAGATTAGAAGAAGAAGAAGAAGAAAATGAAGAAGAAGAAGAAGAATATATATGACATTTATGAGCTAATTTAGGTGAAATTGATCATTTGTGAGCTAACTTAGGTGAAATGGATCGTTTATGAGCTAACCTAGGTGCAATGGATCGCTTATGAGCAAACTTAGGTAAAATGCATCATTTTAGAGGTAACCTAGGTAAGATGGATCATTTTGGAGCTAAGCTAGGTAAAATGGGTCATTTTAGAGCTAACTTCGGTAGAATGGATCATTTATGAGCTAAGTAAGGTTAAATGGATCATTTTAGAACTAACTTAGGTAAAATAGATCGTTTATGAGCTAACTTAGGTAAAATGGATCGTTTTTGAGCTAACTAAGGTGAAATGAATCGTTTTTGAGCTAACTAAGGTGAAGGGCATCATTTTTGAGCTAACTAAGGTGAAATGGATCGTTTTTGAGCTAACTAGGTGAAATGAATCGTTTTTGAGCTAACTAAGGTAAAATGGATCGTTTTTGAGCTAACTTAGGTGAAATGGATCGTTTTTGAGCAAACTTAGGTGAAATGGATCATTTAAGAGCTAATTTAGGTGAAATGGATCGTTTTTGAGCTAACTAAGGTGAAATGGATCGTTTTTGAGCAAACTTAGGTGAAATGGATCATTTAAGAGCTAATTTAGGTGAAATGGATCGTTTTTGAGCAAACTTAGGTGAAATGGATCATTTAAGAGCTAATTTAGGTGAAATGGATCGTTTTTAGCTAACTTAGGTGAAATGGATCGTTTAGGAGCTACTCTAGGTAAATTGGGTCATTTTAGAGCTAACTTGGATAAACTGGATCATTTATAAGCTAACCTAGGTAAGATGGGTCATTTTGGAGCTAACTTAGGTAAAATGGATCGTATATGAGCTAACTAAGCTAATTATGCAATTTTTGACATAAGTAAGCTAAGTATATATCGTTTTAGAGCTAACTTAGGTAAAATGGATGGTTTTGGAGGTCAGTAAGCTTATTAAGTCATTTTGGAGGAGAAGAAGCTAAGTCTACGTCATTATGGTATGCATTGGAGGAAATAAAGCTAAGTCTAGGTCTTTATGCATGTGTTAAGCAAAACACTAGATAAACTTACCAAGATCCAGGAGGTGTAGGAGCGGGGTGGCTCGTGTCGGTAGCTGGAGAAGGATCGTGTGATGCTTGTCTGGAGTTATGCTGCACCAAAGATCATTTCCAATGTCTTGTTAGCATGATGACACTCAAATGTTAAGACTAGCAAGTAATGTCCATTCAAATAAAACTCACCGTGGTCCCAGGAGCAATCACTGGCATCGGCGGAGCGGTCTGACCTGTCTTCTCGCACACAGACTGCACATTTGGTTTTGACGACTCAGTCATACTAGTTAGTAATGAGACAAACACTACATGAATGTTTTGGCTAATCTGCAGAAGAAACTTACCACAAGGAGCTCGTACATGGCCCTTGCTTGCATGTCATTTCGTGCCCTCTCCTCCTCCAGCATCTTTGTCGTCCTCTCCTCCAACTCCCGCTGCCTCTCCGCCGCCTCCGCCAGAAGTTTCTCTGTTCTATCTCTCTCACTCTGTATAGCAGCCTGCAATACCACTCACATGACCATTTGTAATCATTGATGGAAGCGCACACAATGTAATGGAGAAAGATAACTGAGTACGTATCACTAACCTTGATGGCGAGTTGCACTGGCCGTTCACGAGGCCTTATCTCCGGGAGAGTGCTAGGACAACGGATAAGTCCATCTCCAATGGCTATGGAGCCATGGGACCTCCCACCACCAGATATCATCAACAGCTCTGGATCAATGGGACCCTGGCTCGGGTTAAAGTCCTCCCCTTTCCTCGCCTTCCCCTCATCTCTATATCTCACGAGCTTGTTGTGGGAGGAGATGTTGGTGAAGTTGTTTGCATCATCGAGGTCAGACTGAGAGAAAGCCTTGAATTTCTTGAAAGAGGCAGTGTGGGCCATGGCATACAGGTCATACACCTCTGGCACCTTATCCGCCTTATTGTAGCGTGCCTGAAAGAGAGAAACAATGAAAATTAGTAATTAAAGGGCTCAAGCTAGCATGATGAATGAATTGCATGAATCATGAAGCAAACCACATACCCAGTTGCGCCCGAACTGATATAAGTTGGAGCTGCCTTGATGGTGTGGCACACCTTCCATTTGGGCACGTTTGTCCTTGGCCTCCTTGTGGAGGGCTAGCCATCGTTGTGAGCACCACTCATCGACCAACACCTCCCAACAATCCATCCGATCCGCACACCATCTCGGAGGCGCCTAAGTTAGCAAATAGAAACTTGAGCGCTACGGCTAAGAATTACTAAATGAAGGAACTTAAGTAGAGAAGGCCTTAAGAATTACCTTCATGTACTGCTCCTTACTCAGGAACTTATCGCGGCACGCCGGCTTGGTCTTCTTGATACCACGCAAGGCGTAGTAGTCTCGAACAGCCTGCACCCGAGCCTCGTGCCGTAAGTTCTGGAGTAGGCGCTTGCAGACGTTCTCAATAACATGTGCCACGTCCTCCTCGTATCCCTCCTCACACCTGTAGAATGTCTGCAATCAAATGAGACAATGTTGATTAGTACAATTAATAACTAGCTAGTTGAAGATTTTTAAATGTGTAAAGGAGAAATTACCCAGAACTTTCTGATCACCATATCTACCCTCGTGTCACACACGACACCGTCGATAATCTCATTTGGCGGGGCCGGGGCAGCCACGTAGTGCTCCCAGCTCAATCCAAGCTCTGGAAGCCGACCCTCACCAGGCAACGTGACAAACCCCGGGAAGTTTTGCCGGCAAAGAACTCCAAGGACGGAGTTGGGCCGGCGGACACTATGATGGTGGTCCCAACCCCTGCAGAATGACAAGGCCAACGCATTAGTTATTTGAAAAAACGTGAATGCACAAGGTACAAAAATATTAAATGCACTTACGTACCTCTCCCCATCAGGGAAAATCAACCACCTCTGCTCGCGGGTCACCGGCACGGACGGGAGCCGTGTAGCACCACGCTGGTAGACGGTGCCCCCCTCCTCCTCAAGATCAGTCGGCTCCCCGCCATCATCAGCATGGCCACTCGGCTCCTCGGGCTGATCCGGCCAGGTACCCCATCCGGACGTGTGCTCCTTCGGGGTCACGTGGGCCGAACTCTCGTGGGCCGAAGACCCGTGGACCGGAGGCTCGTGGACCGGAGTCCGTGTAGCCTCCTCCTCGGACGAGTCCACCCTAGCAGTCACGTGCTCGGGTGAAACGGCTGGGGGTGGCGGCGAGGAAGGCACCGTAGCAGTCACCCTACCTCCTCTCCCACGACCACGTGCCCCACCTCCTCTCTTCCTACCTCGTCCCCTGCTGGGCACCACGGTCGACGAAGAAGGGCCCGGCGGTGTGGCCATACTGTCCAGCAACGCTCGGCGGAGAGGTGCGTCTGGAATGGAAGACCTCAGACCACGCTCCCGACCAGCGCCCACCATCTTTCAACACCTGCCATGACAAACAGTAAACGAAATTAGTACAACATAAAAAAAGACCGACATGAATAATAATATGTGTATCACTTAAGTGTATCATCATCAAGTACAACATAAAAAAATTTAATACCTGACACTACTAATAATCTCGATCAGTATCATCAATAAATGCATAATCATCATCATCACTATAATCAATGACGGGCTCATAGGGTTCATTGGCATCAACATGTGCAAGGCCACCTTGACGTAATCGGTCAAGCATTGACAGGTCATCCGCAGCAGTAACTTCTTCTTGTTCCGGCTCTTCTTGTTCCTCCTCTGGGGTGATGTCGGATTCATTGTCGCTGTCTACTTCAATGTTTTGGGGTGAAGTATAGCGGTTCTTGAAACGCTTTTTGGAAAGACGTGTCTCTTGGAAGAATTCTCCTTCATATGTGTCTGGGTTAATGTGAGGTTCATAATCCTCTTCCTTTGGGGGAGAAAGTCTAGCACGTGGCGGCACTTCATAAACGACATCCCAACCTTTCAGATTTGGATTAGTTTGGCAGGCCCACGGTAGATAGAATACTTGGGTCGCCTGTTGAGCCATAATATAGACATCAGGAACATCTAAATGAGTGCTTTGGTTGATTTCCACTAGCCCTACATGTTCATGAGTCCTTCTAGTCTCCTGAAACCAATAACATTTGAAGACTACGACATTCGGTGGGTATTCACCATAGAACAGAAGTTCATAAATTGCTTCAACTCTCCCATAATACTCGGTACCTCCTTCACCGATAGCAGATACACAACAATTTGTTGACTTTCGGTCCGCCATCGATAGCTCTTTGCCATAGGTACGAAAGCGATACCCGTTGATGTCGTACTTGTCAAATGAATGGACCTTATAGTCAAAACCATTACCGACTTGTCTCAATTCGGCGTCCATAGACTCTGAATTAGCCTACAGGTTTAATATGAAAGGATTGTTGCATTATGCACAAATTAGCGAATGAAATGAAATTGTCTAATAGAAATTACCGTTTGTTTGAACCAAGAGATGAAACCGGGATAGCCACCTCCTTGCTTTGCGAGAAGCTCATACTCTTCGACGGAATCCTTTTGGATCTCCGCTCCATACGAGAATATGGTAATGTATCGACTGTATGACATATCCAGGAATAAGAGTAGTTCAAAGGAAATAGAAGTTGCGAAACAATGTACCGAGAACTTACTCGATGGACGGCCGCACTTCTATCAGGTTGTTGAAGATATACAACGAAATGGTCCGCCATTCTTCGTTATCCAAAGATACTGGATGTGAAACACTAGCTGGTGCGAGATTCCCTTTGAATAGGCTGAGGTTGGATCCACCCATTTTAGGCTCGTCAGCATTGTACCGAGGCTTTGGATTATGCAAATGACGATTTTTGGCTTCGTAGTGCGCTGTTACGAAGTTTGCCGCCTCCTCTGTAATGAATGCCTCAGCCATCGATGCTTCAATTCTACGTTTATTTTTACATTTTTCTCGAAGCGTCTTCTGCATCCTCTCAGTTGGGTAGCACCAACGATTTTGCACGGGCCCCCCAATCTTGCCTCGGTCGGGAGATGCAAAATCAAATGCTGCATTGGATTAAAGAAGCCCGGTGGAAAGATCTTCTCTAACTTGCAGATCAACTCCGGCGCCAACTCTTCCATTTCTTCTAGCACGCCAGGCGATAGTTCTTTCGCACAAAGAACACGGAAGAAATAGCTGAGTGCTGCCAGTACTAGCCATTCATCCTCAGGGATGAAGCCACGCAACATCACCGGCATTACCCGCTCAATCCATATGTGCCAATCATGACTCTTGAGACCAAATATCTTCAGTTTATCAAGATTCGCTCCCCTCTTTAGACCAGTGTGACCGGTATACATCCAAGCACGGTCACTCATCTTGACTTTCAGAGCTACTGGACACACAACAATTATATATGTAATTCACCATGTATATATTCATCAGTTGATCTACTTTGTCAATTTTATTACGTCCATGCAACCTACACTCTAATAGGTAATGATAGGTCCTAATCCCACCCGTGTATGTGTAGATTGGGTTCATTTTCCCATGCTATGCTCCGGATCCGACGCAAAATTTCGGCAGCACCTCCCCGCTGTTCTCCTGATACACGTCTCTGCAATAAATAGAGAGGATGTGTACCCGGAGAACAACAGGGGAGGCGCTGACGAAATTTATGCGTCGGATCCGGAGCAAAGCATATGGGAAAACGAACCCAATCTACACATACTCGGGCTGTCCATGGATAGCGTTGGACAATTCGAAAGAATCAAGGTTATAAATATGCAAATGCATGCATATTTATAACTATGACGCTTTCGAACGGGAGACACATATTGGTTACGCATACTGATGATTCAAGACACATATATAGCTAGCTATCAAGTTTCATCGGAATAGATCAAATAATTAATGGGGGAGGAGGACTTGTCATTTGTGCTCACCCACGAACGAAGGGGCAGAGCTCGTCAAACGCACGACGAGGTCGTCAAACACCAAACCTCGCAGCGATGAAACAACTGCACATTTAAAACTACACGATCAACACAATTATATATGATGTTTTTCATAACTAAATCGAAAAATATATGACCTAACTAATAATTCACAAATATATGACCCC
>LR738715.1:600467014-600484748 GCA_902687465.1 Secale cereale | reverse complement strand
GTGCTGATGGCACGCACGAAGCTGAACCAAACCTTGGGCCTTTCTACAACTTAGAAGGCCTCATCAGTCACATCAGGGTTCAAGGGGCGGATGTGGATCAACCTGCAGATGACGCTGATTCTGATGAAGCGCCTGCAACCCCGAAGCCCAAGAAGAAGAAGAAATCCAACGCTTCGAAGACCACTCCACCGATTGCTTCTAGAGTGAAGCCTTTGACCACTGCTCCACCAGCACCAAGTGTGCAGTCTGAGGAGCACTCTCGCATCTCCAAGAGTAGACAGCTAAGGAAGAAGCCCTCGCACAACCCCAGTCCAGCTCTCACTCTTGATGATGTTCTGAAGACTGCCAATGAAGCCTTTGATCTCTCGAGCGATGAGGATCTTGGTGGTGATGCTCTGGAGCAATTGATCAAGAGCAAGCAAGATGCAGAAATCTTCAATGATTTGCCGCTCTTTGACGTGGAAGTGCTCAACAATTTCATTGATGAATGGTTTGACACACCCA
Source organism: Secale cereale (assembly GCA_902687465.1). Taxonomy (NCBI): domain Eukaryota; kingdom Viridiplantae; phylum Streptophyta; class Magnoliopsida; order Poales; family Poaceae; genus Secale; species Secale cereale. The sequence continues at coordinate 600,484,244 of LR738715.1, read as the reverse complement.
ACCTCAGCTTCGACGATCTGCAGCTTCCAGTTGGCCTCAACGTCTCCTTCCATGGCGCCATTGCTTCTGAGCTAGCTCTGGCTCAGAAAATTGTTGAGCTGAAGCAAAAGATCGATTATGAAAAGGCTCAGTTCAAGAAGCATGTGGACAAGCTCAGTGTCCAAGAGAATCAGAACTTCAAGGTAATGATGCATGAGCTCAAAGAAGCCTTTCGCAAGAGGCGTGATGAAGCTAAAGGTTCTCATGAGCGAATCAAGGACTTGGCTGCCAAATGCGTTCAAGCTTATAATGAAGCTGAAAAGCGCAAGGCCCTTGGCGTCCTGGCATTGACCCAAGGATGGCTGCCAAAAAAAGAAGAAGCAACCTGTGCCCGAAGCTAAAGAATCCAGGCAGGAAATGCCTCGCATAGTCTTCCCTGCCAGCATGATTGGCACGAAGCCTAAGGTCACCCCAACTGCTTCCGAACTCAAGAAGACAAAGGTGGCTGAAGCTGAAGCTCGCAAGCGCAAGCAAACTACTGATGAAGCTCCACCCACCAAGAAGCGCAAGACAAAGAAGGATAAGGCTGCTTCCACAGAGCCTATCTTTGTCGAGCCCATATCAGTTGCTCGCCCTGCATCTACACACCGAGAACATCGCATGACAGTCCATGAGCCTGCTCCCAGAGAGGCTGAAGACATTCCAGCTGTTGACCCCACCGCAGCTAAAGACATTGGTCCTCATGACAATGTTGAAGATGATGAAGTCCTTCCTCAGATCGAGTACAATGTTGAATCTTCGCCTGTTCTTACAAACAGCGAACGCATCAGCATTGGTCGTCCATTGACGCCAATTGCACAGGATGAATCGTGGGCTGATCACCCACAAGATACACCAGCAACTCCCCAACCAACTCAAGTCACCAGTTCGGTGCTTGAAGATGAAGACTTTGAGGCCCAACAACCTCTATCCCCTCAGGCGTCGCCAGCATTTCGCAGGCTTCGCAAAGGACCACGGCCTCAAGTCGTCACTCCAAGTGTTCCAGAGGGAGAAGAGCAACAATCTGTTCCTGACGCTACTCCTACTGTGAACCCCTCAGAATCTGAAGCCAAAGCGGCTGAAGATATTCCGGCTGCATCAGTCGAAGAAGAACCACCCCAAGAAGAAGAAGAACCCCACGCAGAAGAAGCACGTGCTGCCACACCCCCCTGTTCTCGAGGAGAATGTGTCCGACCCTCCAGCTCCTGAAGTGGAGGTTACAAATTCAGAGGCTGCCACCACCAACACTGAAGCCAATGACGTGGTCAAAGCAAATATGGCACCTGAAGTTATAGTGGTGCCTGAAGTGATGGCGCCTGAAGCAAGTGTTGCACTTGAAGCAAATCTGCAGCCAGAAGCCACTGCCTCTGCTCCTGTTCCGCCTCCAAGGCCCCATACAATTGAGCAAGCATACAACCAAGATGATCAGCTCATCACTGTCCAATGGCCCATTCAGACTCCACCACCTGCTACTGGACCGCATGCTGCTGGTCCTCAGTTTGACCATCATGTTGAGCACAGGCCTCAGATTCAGAAGCCTAAGCCATGCCTGCCAAGGTTTCCAGGTATTGCCACCTCTCAAGGGTCATTCAATGCCAATAGCTTCACTGCGCACAACACATTCTTTGACAGCGCCAAGAACCCATATTCCAAGCAAAGAATATCATTAGATAGGTTCTGGAGCCATCAGCAGCGTAGTTATTACTCACGAGTACTCTATGATCAAGGGCACTTTTCCCTCATATGCGTCTTGACATTGAAGCTATTGCTGGACTGCCCTGTCTGGAGGAAGCTCTTGATTGCTTCTGTGATGCTGGCCTGCTCAATTTTGTGACTGACAAGGAGCATTGGAATGAAGAGCTGCTTCTGCAATTCTATGCAACCCTCCACATTCGAGGCTACAGCAGGGATCCGAAGACATGGGTCCTTGAGTGGATGACAGGAAATGTCCATCATGAAGCCAAAGCCTTTGATCTCATTGAGCTTACTGGCCTGCCCACTCCAGGAGACCTGTATGAACCTGGCTGTCAATTGCATAATGAAGCCTTGGAGAGTATCTTTCAGAAGCGCAAGCCCAACATGAGCCAGATGCTAAGCATGATGAAGCCTTTGCCAAGCGATGCTGAATATCCAAAGGAATTCTTTGTTGAAGACCTAGAGTATGTTCCACACACCATCTATCATATCATCAGGCGTACTCTATGGCCTGTCAAAGGACATTCTTCATCATCCAAGCTTGAAGGCACCATGAAGACATTGGTCTTCTATATCTTCAATGGCATCAGCTTCAATGTTCAAGATTTCATCATTCGGCAGTTGGCTATGTCTGGCTCTGATCTGTTTGGTCTGAAGTTCTATGCTCCATGGATTATGCGCCTCATCAAGCTTCATTCACCTATCACCTATCAGCCCTCTGCTCGCAACCATCATATATTCTTGCCAGAGGTTGATATGTCAGCTGAAGCTATATACCAAGATCCTGCCAAAGAGCCTGTTAGTCTTCACAACGCTGATCACCAGAGCTTCACTCAGCAAATTGAAGGAGTTCCAGCAGTCTCTCACGTTTATCCTTTGGCTGGCCGTACTCGTCTACCTCGACACGCTGAAACCAAAGCCACTGAGAGCACCATTGCCCAAAGGCCTCAGAAGCGATCTCGTGTTCTAAATAACCGAGAGCTTCTGGTTGCCCTCCATCAGAAACATGATAAGCATCACTACTGGCTGAAGCGTCAGATGCAAAGCCTCTTGGTGGACGTCAATCGCATTCGCAATCTTGCCACCAAGAATGCCTTTGTTGCTCATGAAACCTGTCGGAGGTCATGGAAGAGTTTAACCTTGCTGAGTGCTGAAGCGGATCTTCAAGACGATGGCTTCACAGAGAGATTCAAGTTTGACCACACTCCTCCAAGGAATGATGTTCTGCGTCGAACTTCGTCTCTTGAAGATTCTGACTACTCCTCCCCCGCTGCAACAATTGACGCCAGGGTGATAGATGATCAAGATGATGCTACCTCACCGTGTATCGACACTGCACCAGCTAATTCTGCACCGCCAAAGACCAACGCCGACCCTGCATCCTCTCCTGCTCCAACTGGGAACGAGTAGAGGCTCTATGTCTTCAAACCTTTTTGGTCCTTACTGACAAAACGGGGAGAAGCATATGAGTTGATAGTCTTCAAGTGGGTCCATATGGGCGGGTGCTTTATATTTTGCTTTATATTTTGCCTAGTGTTTACAACTCTCGTTTTTGCTACATTTGGTTCTTTGAGTTGTAACACTTAAACGGATGGTCGTCTGCTACGTTTTCTACTACTCTGTAATGCGATGATAAATTCCGCATGTGCTACGTTATATTCCGCACTTAGTCATTATTGCAGACGTCCATTTCTCATTATGCATATAATTATATTTGGCATATCAATTGTGCATGATGAATTGTCTTCATAAGTTGAAGAGGATCTCCACAAGTACAACCTGCCATGTGCATTTGCATTCAAAGGCAAATCAACTATATGCACATCTTCAGGGGGAGCCTTTTGCTACTTACGAAGACAATACCTTTATCCTTTACAATTTCACATACCTTTTATCCCCGTTGAAACTTCAACCAGTTTGTCATCAATCACCAAAAAGGGGGAGATTGTAAGTGCATCTAGTGCCACCCCAGTTGGTTTTGGAGTATTGACGACAAACCTGGTTGAGGGACTAATGTGTTTGTGATAATTGCAGGATAACACAGGTAGTAGTCCCTCATTGATTCGGTTTACCTACCGGAGATGACGCCTAAAAATGTATGAAGACATTGACATCAGTGGTGGTATATGAAGATAATCTTATTGAAGAGTATGACAAGAGAAGACATTGTGTGAAGACTATGGAGCGCGAAGACTTAGATGTTTCGTTGTTTCCTTTTCTTCTTTGTTGAGTCATAGGAACCACCGTACTGTTAAGTGGGGTCCAAGTGATCTAAGTCAGAGTGACTGAAGTGATGCTCAACCAAATCCTATGTCTTTGAGCGAAGACAATGAGAGCAAATCTTTTCCAGAGTTGGATGAGTCAGCTTTACTTGTAGCCCAAGTGAAGTTGCCGTGTGAGTGTTTGAAATCTGACCATTGGAACACGTGTCAGTTCCTTAGTGACCCAGGGTCACTTCGGACAAATCAGGTCGGGTTGCCCAGTGGCTATAAATAGCCCACCCCCTACACCATAAATTGGTGGCTGCTCAGAGTTATCGCACGGCTTTTGTCGTTTGAGAGCAACCCACCTCCGAAGCCTTTGAGAGAGAAATCCTTGCGAGGACAAAGCCAAAACACCCAGAGCCAAAGAGTGTTAGGCATCACTGAAGTCTTTCTGTCTGTGTGACCTGAAGACTTATTACACTTGAGGACTATGTTTCCTCCAGCCGGTTAGGCGTCGCGTTCTGAGCATCCAAGAGTCATTGTGGATCGCAGGTGAACGAAGACTGTGAAGGTTTGGAAGTCTACCTTGAAGACTTACCAGAGTGATTGGGCGAGGACTAGGTGTCCTTAGCTCAAGGGGGATAAGGTGAAGATGTGGTCTTCTGAGTTAAATCTCAGCCTCCCTAACCAGACGTACAGTTCTCACAGCAACTGGAACTGGTCTAACAAATCACTGTCTTCCCCGAGCTACTGGTTCTATCCTTTCCTTCCCTTTACTTACTGTCTTATGTTGTGAAGTCATTCCATGCCTGCCTTATCTGATTGACTTCACTGAGTGTCTACTTGTTCTGATTGGCTTCATTCCTTCTTCCATCTTGATTCCTACTGCCTAGCTGCTATTAGTCTTCGTGCTTTCACTTCATTGAATACCTGACTATGGCTTGTCTAGTGTAGTCTACTTTCCGCTGCATACAAATAGGATTGGATTTATCTTTTGTCTTTGAAACTACCATGTTTTGAAGCATTTCATAAAAATCGCCTATTCACCCCCCCCCCCTCTAGTCGATATACTGCACTTTCACTAGGTCTGAATATAGACCTGGTCTTGCTAGCTTTTTTGTTTAGGTCCACACGCAGATCGTGTTTTCGAACTTGGGTCGCATCCTCCTTTCCTTTATGGGGTGGTGGTGCGGGCTTGTTTACGCCATTGCTAGCGACTCTGTCCCGTCCACGAGGTGGTCGGTCTGGTTTGTCGGCGGTGTTATTTTTCGGTGGGACGGGTGCAACGGCCTCGTCGTCGAATTCGGGCAGCAGCTTGCGCTTAGGATAGCCTTTGGTTTGGCCGTTAAAGCCATGTTTCTGTTCGGCATGTAGCACCTCGTTCCATCTATCATTGAGCGTGTCTTGTGCAGCTCGAAGCTATCTCTGCTGCTTTTTAGGCTCCGTGAGGTGGCTATAAGCCGCCAGTGGAAGCATTTTTGTTCAGAGGGTTCTTCTGGGACGGTATATTCATCGTCATCCAGGCTAGCCTCTTCTTCGGAGACCGGTTCGTAGTCACCGTCTTCTGCATCGCTGTCATCGCACTGCGGCTTCGGACTCTGTTCGCCATCCTCTCGCTCCTCCTGCTCTATCGATGGGTCTGCGGGGTCTTCGGCTTGTTTCGGAATGTCACTATCATTAGTCACGGTGTTGTTGTCCTTTCCTTTACAGGATTTAGTTCGGCGTTTTGGACGCCGGCGCTTGGGCGGTTCTTCGGCGGGCTTGTCCTCTACGGGATTGTTTCGCCGTCGCCCTCCACCTCTTTGGGTGTATCCATTATGTACACGTCGTACGAAGACGTGGTCGTCCACCGCCCGGTTACGGGCCGGCCTTGATCTGGATCCGCTTCAGTTTCGAGGTCCATCCCTTTGAAGTCTTCGGAAGCATAGTCAAGTAGATCGGTTAGATCTTCGACCGTGGCTATCAAGTGGGTGGTGGGTGGGGAACGAATTTCTCCATCAGCCTCCAGTTTAAACCAGACATAATTCAGATGGGTGTCCTCCTCTAGGGAGAGGTACCTTAACGACTTTAACATGTCGCCAAAGGGTGAGTTCTGAAAAATATCTGCATCACAGAACTCGGCGATAGACGCCTGATCAGGTTTGAAGGGCGTGGTTACGCGCAATTCGGAATCAGAAGCCGGAGTTGAGTCCGGGGTTCCGGTAACACAGACCCTTCTCATAGTCGGGTCCGTGTGCGGCTCCAATGCCGTAGAGTCTGCGGCTCCCGGGTTGGGGTTAAGCTTCCCGTCCTCGGGTGACGCGATCTGTTCTAGATATAGGCCTAGAAATGTTGCAGGTGCTATTTCCTGATCCGATGACAGAGCTAGGTCATGCTCATCATGGTGGCAGAGAGAGTGTGACGCCCCCGATTTGTCCGTACACTAATCATGCACGCAAATGTGTACGACCAAGATCAGGGACTCACTGGAAGATATCACAACACAACTCTAGACACAAATTAAAATAATACAAGCTTTATATTACAAGCCAGGGGCCTCGAGGGCTCGAATACAAAAGCTCGAAAACACAAGAGTCAGCGGAAGCAGAAATATCTGAGTACAGACATAAGTTAATCAAGCATGCCTTAAGAAGGCTAGCACAAAAATAGCAACGATCGAAAAGGGCAAGGCCTCCTGCCTGGGACCTCCTAACTACTCCTCGAAGCCGAACTCCATGTAGAAACGTCATCGGGATCCTCTGGCTCCTGGACTCCATCATCTGGTTGCGACATCCGAGAAGAAGGGACAAAGGGGGAAAAGGGGGAGAAATGCAACCGTGAGTACTCATCCAAAGTACTCGCAAGCAAGGATCTACACTACATATGCAATGATATCTGTGTAAAGGGGTAATATATGTGGACTGAACTGCAGAAAGCAGAATAAGAGGGGGATAGCTAATCCAATCGAAGACTACGCTTCTCGTAACCTCCATCTTGCAGCAGTAGAAGAGAATATATGGAAGTAACAAGTATCCTCGCGTCTCGCAGCCTCCGTCTTGAAGCAGTAGAAGGGAAATAGATGGTAAGTTCACCAAGTAACATCGTATAGCATAATCCTACTCGGCGATCCTCCCGCACATCACCCTGTGAGAGAGCAACCACCGAGTTGTATCTGGCACTGGTAAGGGTGTGTTTTATTAAGTATCCAGTTCTAGTTGTCATGAGGTCGGAATACAACTCCGGGTCGTCCTTTTACCGAGGGACACGGCTATTCGAATAGATTAACTTCCCTGCAGGGGTGCACCACATATCCCAGCACGCTCGATCCCATTTGGCCGGACACACTTTCCAGGGTCATGCCCGGTCTCGGGAGATCAACACGTCGCAGCCCTACCTAAGCACAGCAGAGAGGTCAGCACGCCGGTCTAAGTCCTAAGCGCGCAGGGGTCCGGGCCCATCGCCCAACGCACACCTGCACGTTGCGTACGCGGCCGGTGAGCAGACCTAGCAACCTCCATTACTAAGGAAGTTGCGTTACGCGGTCCAACCCGGCGCGCGCCGCTAAGCCGCTGACGTCAAGAAGGCTTCGGCTGATACCACGACGTCGAGTACCCATAACTATTCCCACGTAGCTGGTTAGTGCGTATAGACCAAATGGCCAGACTCAGATCAAATATCCAAACTCGTTAAGCGTGTTATTATGAAATAACCGCGGACAACGACCAGGGCCAGGCCACCTCTCGACTGGGTGTCTCAACCTGCCCCTGTCGCTCCGCCACAAAGGTCCACTCGGGGGCCGTCGGGAACTCAGGCCCACCACTACCTGGATGGAGCCACCTGTCCTTTCAGCCCCCACATCGGAATCACTTGCGGGTACTCAATGAGCCGACCCGACTTTAGTCACATCATGTATCACGTAAAGTGTATGTATATAGTATATACCCGTGATAACCACCCGAGGTGATCACGGCCCGATAGTATAGCATGGCAGACGGACAAGGATGTGGGGCCACTGATGGAAAACTAGCATCCTACACTAAGCATTAGGATGGCAGGTACATGTATCAACAGTTGTAGCAACAATGACAGGCTATGCAGTAGAATAGGAGTAACCGAACAGTAACATGCTACACTACTCTAATGCAAGCAGTAGAGAGAAGAATAGGCGATATCTGGTGATCAAAGGGGGGGCTTGCCTGGAAGCTCTGCAGACGAAAGGAATCTTCGGAAGCGTAGCCGTAGTCGAACACCGAAGCATCAACGGTCTCGGGGTTTATCGCGGTAACGGAGTCTACCGAAAAGAAGCAACGAAGGGGAAACAAATAAATAACAGAGCAAACAATAGCATCACAAAATATAACAAGGCAATACGAGGTGCTACGTGTGACCTAACGCGGCGCTCGGTGATACAGGCGAAGAGGAATAACATCCGGGAAAGTATTCCCGGTGTTAGGCATTTTCGGGCAGATGAAACGGAGGGGGAAAGTTGCGGGTTCGGTATGCTAGGGACGTGTGGTTGACGAACGGTCTGCGTATTCGGATTCGTCTCGTCGTTCTGAGCAACTTTCATATATAAATTATTTTCATCCGAGTTACGGTTTAAAAGATATGATTTTCTAAAGGTTTTATTAATTCTTGGAATTTAATTAATTAATTTAAATCTAACATTATCCAGAACAGTGATAGGTGATGTCAGCATGACATCACCATGACGTCAGCAAGTCAAACCCGGTTGACCAGAGTCAAACCTGACTCGTGGGACCGTGCTGTCATAGACTAGTTTAACTAAGTAGGTTTAATTAAGTTAACTAGTGATTAGGTTTATCTAATCAGGATTAATTACGTTAATTAATTTGTTAATTAATTAATTAATTAATATATTTATTTATTTATTTTTATTATTGTTTTTTTTACTTTTCTGTTTTTTTGTTCTGGGGGGCGGGCCCCCCTTGTCATTGGGCCATAGGCCTTAGCGGTTTTGGGCTAGCAGGCACCTGGGGCGACGGGCGCCCGACGGGGCGCACCCAAACCACGGGCACGGTGGGGCGCATGGCGGGGCGCCAACGGCGGCGAGCCGCGGCCCTAGGCGGTGGCGGGCCTGACGCCGGCGGAGGACGGCGCCGGAGGGAGATGCGACGACGGCGCGGCCAGTGCGGGTGGCGTTGCGGCGGCCGGCGAGGCGCAGCGGGCGACGCGGAGCTTGGCAGCGGCGGTGCGAGAAGAAGGACGGGGCGGGAGCGGCCGGTGCCTCCGGCGGGCAGCAAGCGCATCGGAGCAGAGGGGGGAGGAGGCGGCAGCGCAGGGAGGCGGACGACGCGCCGACGAGTGGGGTGGCGTTGCGGCGGCCGGCGAGGCGCAGCGGTAGCAGGGGAGGCCAGCCGCGATGGCCGGGGGCGAGGTCAGGGGCGTTGCGGGCGCGGGCGGTGCGACCCACGGCGGGGAAGGGACTCGACGGCGGCAGCAGTAGAAGCGAGGGAGAAGGAGCGAGGCCGAAGCCCGAGGCCTCACCCGCGTTGGAGGGACGAGGACGGCGAGGGTCGAGGGGGCCGATGGTGAGGTAGCCGGCGACGGCGTTAGCCGGGGCAGAGGAGCTCCGTGCGGCGACGGAATCGGGCGTGCGCCCCCCTCCCCGATCCAGATCGGGTGGAGCGGGACGAGACGAGGGGGGGGGAGTGGCTGTCGGTGGATGTTTTTTTTTGGGGTTGTGGAGGCCATATAGGCCAGGGGCACAATTGGGCCAGTGGGCCGGCCGGCTGGTGGCCAGGTGGGCCATGGCCCATTGGGGGAGAGGGGGGTTTTATTCTGTTTTATTGTTTTGCTTTTATTTTACTGTTTTCTATTTAATTTTATCTTTGCATTATCTTAGCTTAGATAAACTACAAAACTAGTTTCTAAATTGGTATTAATAAATATACCACTGCCACATAAATTTGGGCAACTAGATAAAATAGTTTAATATTTTATTTATTTGTAAAAGGCATTTCACTAATTGTTTGGCTAGGGTTTTAGGACATTCAAACACTCGATAAAAATGTGGTTTCTCCAACATGATCACCTATGCATTATTTTGTACGACCCGCACATTTTAGTTTAAACATTTGAATAATTTTATCGTTTGACTTTAATTCAAATTTGAATTTGAATTGGTTTTAAACTAACGTGAGTTTATCGACAGTAACCGCGGTGACGTGGCATCATTAGTAGAGGTTTACTGTAGCTTGATTATCCGGGCGTTACAATTCTCCTCCACTACAAGAAATCTCGTCCCGAGATTTAAGCGGTGGAGTAAGGGGGAAGTGCTGGTAGCGAAAAGAAAAAAAAACTAACGAGTCTTCTCCGTCTTGGCTGCTCTTCTCGAAGAGGTTGATCTCTTTCGTTGATGTCTTCATTTCTCTGCTTCAAGTCATCGTGATCAAGTCGTCATCCTTTCTTCGGGATCTCCTTCGTCCTATGGACGCGACCAGGGGAAAACTTTGGTGGAACGTATCTCCACGAAGTATGTGCATCTGACAGTGAATTCAGAAAGTGATACATGAAGTACCCTACGCGTAGTATTTCAGTGAATGCATTGAGAACCATAAGCGATGGTACCAAAGTTTCAAACGGGTAGGCAGTCATTCGATGCCTAACCAGAAGCTGGAATGGGGTCTTAATCAACGAGAATAATATGGTGTTTGGTACCAGGATGAAACATGGTATAATTTAGCTCGTGAATCATATTCGAAGCCAGGTGCAAAGGATACCATAGAATTCAGGTTTGTAAAGAAGAGTCAGGTTTCGATCCAGTGGACCTGTGGGTTATGGGCCCACCATGTGGGTTAAGAGTAGGAAGGGCGGTGACATCTTGCACAGCCTCGACAGGGAGGCATGTGAGTGGATAGCTTGTCAGCTATGTCGGCATCAATGTCGGAACCAAGGACGGGGAACGAAGAGAACCATTTTCCCGCTCGTTGAATCGAGGCTAACCAATAGGCAAAGTTCTCGTCCATCGGTGGTTACCGGAACGTTATGAACAATAATAACAGGTTCTTACGAACGGAGTTGAACACCAAGTTGTTTACATAAGCAGAAAATTATTACTGCTTAGATTATATGTAGATCAAAGAAAGGTTAAACAAACAAATGGAAAGGAAAATTGTGATTACACACAATTATTAAGAGTATATCCTTCCCATGGACAAGTAGAACACGGCATACAGGGTAGGAGAGCAAGTACCCAACCATTCAGATAACGGGGCAGGATTAATCAAGATGTTACCCATACAACGATGTTTGGATAACTGACCAAGAAACATTTAGTAATGGGCTTCAAATGCTCTTGTTGAAAATCGGAGTACCACAGACATGCTTTGAGATAGCATTGGCATGGTCTTGAAGCAAAGGTCGGACTTGGATACACAAAGGATTCATCAAGAACAACTTATAGAATAAGTCTTATAATTTCCTCCTGAAAGAATGGTTATCCTTGCAAAAGAGATTATAATAATAGGTCCTCCAGCAGGGGTGCTAGGCATGACATCATATTACCGAGTCATCAAAGGACCAATATTATAATTACTGGAAAGTTGTCCCAACCATCATATCTGACCGAGATTCAGATCCGATTGGTGTCATGATACCTCGGACTCAGGATGTTCGACAAGAAATGGTGCAATATTAATCAACGAAATGACATTGCAAGATTCTCGGGAATGAACTATGGGAGTGGGCTCCCGAAACAATAGTTCATCATTAAACCAAGGAGAGGATGAGGAGGTGGCTGATGGGCCGAGCGATAATTCATCGAGAATTCCAATTGGATGGATTTCCACAATAATGTGAACAAGAATATGACACTCGTTAATTCAAAGGTTATCATGTTGTATGCTTGAGGAAAACATACGCCATTAATTATTAGTTAAAACTTGAAAGGTGTGCCCGAAATATGACCTTAGACAGCAAGATCAATGTTAGAGTGACGATTCTATAACCAACAGTCTAAGAATGAACTGTCGATCGCTAACTTCATAGCAATAGGGTTGCTAGAAGTATAGAACTCAAACAACATCGTTAGTATATTGGTATCCCGGTTAAAAACAACACGGGGACCAAGGAAGAATGGTGATGGCGAGAAGTATCATCATACCAAGAATTTCTAAGAGGTGGAGCAATCCTCACCACATTCTGGACATAATGACAATAATACTTCAAGGCAGAACAGAATACAAGCTGGATAGCAAGTTGCATCCATAACATGGACAAGCTCGTGATGAAATGAAGTTAAGGGTGTTGTCGATGATAATAAAAATCATCGAGGGCAAGGAGGGTATTTCTCATCACGAACACAGTTGACTTCTCATAAGTAGTCAAAGTGTTGAAGGTGATCCGACACATTTGTCGGGAGGGTTTCAAGGGGATGCAATCAAACGACAACGGCAACAAGCAAGGGAATGATGAAGTGGCAAGTCATAGGATCAATATATAAGATGCAAGCTCGGAGCCAAAGTTGCCTTTCAAGTCAAGCAACATGAGGTTGAAAGCCCCACGTAAGTCATGCTCTCACGGAAGAATTCGTGCACCAGAGAAGGACGAGGTAGCACAATCAAAGATATCAAGACCAGGATGTACCCGATAGTCTAGGAATAAACCAGATTGAGTTTAAAATTTTCCTAATAACATCTACTGGGGGTGTTGAATTTTTAGAGCAGATTTGATTTACTAAATGGTGTCCTCGGTTGACGGCAACCTAGAACCCGTAGAGTGATTACGACAAGCAAAGGTATTACTTCATCAAAAGTTCAAAAGGTGTAGTGCAAAGTCATGATATCCTCGAGATATCAGAGGGTAAAACTCGAAGGTAGAACACGATAGGAGTTGAACTAGGTCATTGACCTATGACAGTAGATGCTTTAACCTTGTCAAAAATTGACGAGGCCTGGAATGGATTTATTCCAGATATATTGAATAAGGACAGCATGGTCGGAACCATAACTGCAAGGGATCAATTTTATTGACACCGAAAGAATTATTTAGATGTAAAATCATTTTGCAAGAAGCTCCCGAGACGGTCTACATCGTTTCCATGGGCATGAACAAAAGTTCAAGGTCGACTCCCATTTCTCCAATGCATATGTTTCATTTACCTCTTGCTTTGATAAAATTGTAGTGTTGGAATTTTATCCGGTAGAACACCGGAAGGGTATGATTTGTGAAAACTTTCGGGTTCTCACGAATTAGGGGAAGGCATAGGTTCAACTCATCGGGCATCTTAGTAACAGATACCACAAGTTTCAAAAGTAAATACACCAAGCTCGAAAGCAGAGCATGGTTGGCCAAGCAGAGGATACATTTTACCGAAGGTATTATGTATCAGGGGAAGAACTCACAAGGTGATTGAATATGAAGGACAATGTCGTATAACAATCCAACAATGGATCGGGCGATCCACAACGGAGCTGATGTGAGTATCGGTACTCACTCAGAGGAAGAAGAATACAGAGGCATCAGATTCAAAATCACCTTATTAGTCTGATGTTTAAATAGAAGAAATTATGGTTTCCAAAACGAAGGACCAGAAGCAGATGTTCTGATCCAGGATGGATAAGTTGAAAACACTTAGTTGGACAATCAATAAAGGTTTGAATTGCCGAGAACCAACTCATGTCCGGAATGACGTCTGAGTCGGAAAGATAATTTCAAAAAGGATAACCCGATGACTGCGTGCATACGCACACATTGAATCAATTGGCTCAAAATGGCTAAGACAAGGGATGCTAACGAAGACTACTAGTCACATGGAATTAACCATAATGCAAGCCGGCAAGAATTTCAAGAGTAACTGGCTGCAGAAAATTTTCGAAAGATCAAAAGGTATCTCGATGAACTTTGTGAGACAGATGAACAATCGAGAAGAACGGGTCCTCGATAATTGTGAGGAAATAACTGTAAGGGTTTTCATGTGACATAAAGCTGCAAGACAGTAAACTCAAAGGATTCTCGAGACAACGGAGAATATTTCGAGGCCTCTTGTAACAACAAGAGCGACGAGGAAGGATCATGAGTATGACAAGTGCATGCAGATATCCATAGGGATATATCGGTGGCAGTGAATTACAAAGGCGATGAACACAAGTTCTCGGGTTAACAGCGGAGAGTATCTTCAGGGTCTTCTGGTGCAGCGGACGATCATCTATCATAAGGTGCTCTCCGGGTGAAAGTGATAGCGAGATCCTAAGGTTAGATTTAGCAAAATTCATTTATCCCGAATAGAAGAGAGATAAGAGTCCCAGAGTATAGACGAGGAGTAAAAGATCCTAATACCACCCATTGGTGTTGTGGGCCCGTAAGCCACACAACAAGTTAGTAAATTTGTTTTTCAAAGACTAGACTCAACTTCGGCCAAGGAGTTGGAAAGGGGGATTCCTACAGGCAGTCGGCTCTGATACCAACTTGTGACGCCCCCGATTTGTCCGTACACTAATCATGCACGCAAATGTGTACGACCAAGATCAGGGACTCACTGGAAGATATCACAACACAACTCTAGACACAAATTAAAATAATACAAGCTTTATATTACAAGCCAGGGGCCTCGAGGGCTCGAATACAAAAGCTCGAAAACACAAGAGTCAGCGGAAGCAGAAATATCTGAGTACAGACATAAGTTAATCAAGCATGCCTTAAGAAGGCTAGCACAAAAATAGCAACGATCGAAAAGGGCAAGGCCTCCTGCCTGGGACCTCCTAACTACTCCTCGAAGCCGAACTCCATGTAGAAACGTCATCGGGATCCTCTGGCTCCTGGACTCCATCATCTGGTTGCGACATCCGAGAAGAAGGGACAAAGGGGGAAAAGGGGGAGAAATGCAACCGTGAGTACTCATCCAAAGTACTCGCAAGCAAGGATCTACACTACATATGCAATGATATCTGTGTAAAGGGGTAATATATGTGGACTGAACTGCAGAAAGCAGAATAAGAGGGGGATAGCTAATCCAATCGAAGACTACGCTTCTCGTAACCTCCATCTTGCAGCAGTAGAAGAGAATATATGGAAGTAACAAGTATCCTCGCGTCTCGCAGCCTCCGTCTTGAAGCAGTAGAAGGGAAATAGATGGTAAGTTCACCAAGTAACATCGTATAGCATAATCCTACTCGGCGATCCTCCCGCACATCACCCTGTGAGAGAGCAACCACCGAGTTGTATCTGGCACTGGTAAGGGTGTGTTTTATTAAGTATCCAGTTCTAGTTGTCATGAGGTCGGAATACAACTCCGGGTCGTCCTTTTACCGAGGGACACGGCTATTCGAATAGATTAACTTCCCTGCAGGGGTGCACCACATATCCCAGCACGCTCGATCCCATTTGGCCGGACACACTTTCCAGGGTCATGCCCGGTCTCGGGAGATCAACACGTCGCAGCCCTACCTAAGCACAGCAGAGAGGTCAGCACGCCGGTCTAAGTCCTAAGCGCGCAGGGGTCCGGGCCCATCGCCCAACGCACACCTGCACGTTGCGTACGCGGCCGGTGAGCAGACCTAGCAACCTCCATTACTAAGGAAGTTGCGTTACGCGGTCCAACCCGGCGCGCGCCGCTAAGCCGCTGACGTCAAGAAGGCTTCGGCTGATACCACGACGTTGAGTACCCATAACTATTCCCACGTAGCTGGTTAGTGCGTATAGACCAAATGGCCAGACTCAGATCAAATATCCAAACTCGTTAAGCGTGTTATTATGAAATAACCGCGGACAACGACCAGGGCCAGGCCACCTCTCGACTGGGTGTCTCAACCTGCCCCTGTCGCTCCGCCACAAAGGTCCACTCGGGGGCCGTCGGGAACTCAGGCCCACCACTACCTGGATGGAGCCACCTGTCCTTTCAGCCCCCACATCGGAATCACTTGCGGGTACTCAATGAGCCGACCCGACTTTAGTCACATCATGTATCACGTAAAGTGTATGTATATAGTATATACCCGTGATAACCACCCGAGGTGATCACGGCCCGATAGTATAGCATGGCAGACGGACAAGGATGTGGGGCCACTGATGGAAAACTAGCATCCTACACTAAGCATTAGGATGGTAGGTACATGTATCAACAGTTGTAGCAACAATGACAGGCTATGCAGTAGAATAGGAGTAACCGAACAGTAACATGCTACACTACTCTAATGCAAGCAGTAGAGAGAAGAATAGGCGATATCTGGTGATCAAAGGGGGGGCTTGCCTGGAAGCTCTGCAGACGAAAGGAATCTTCGGAAGCGTAGCCGTAGTCGAACACCGAAGCATCAACGGTCTCGGGGTTTATCGCGGTAACGGAGTCTACCGAAAAGAAGCAACGAAGGGGAAACAAATAAATAACAGAGCAAACAATAGCATCACAAAATATAACAAGGCAATACGAGGTGCTACGTGTGACCTAACGCGGTGCTCGGTGATACAGGCGAAGAGGAATAACATCCGGGAAAGTATTCCCGGTGTTAGGCATTTTCGGGCAGATGAAACGGAGGGGGAAAGTTGCGGGTTCGGTATGCTAGGGACGTGTGGTTGACGAACGGTCTGCGTATTCGGATTCGTCTCGTCGTTCTGAGCAACTTTCATATATAAATTATTTTCATCCGAGTTACGATTTAAAAGATATGATTTTCTAAAGGTTTTATTAATTCTTGGAATTTAATTAATTAATTTAAATCTAACATTATCCAGAACAGTGATAGGTGATGTCAGCATGACATCACCATGACGTCAGCAAGTCAAACCCGGTTGACCAGAGTCAAACCTGACTCGTGGGACCGTGCTGTCATAGACTAGTTTAACTAAGTAGGTTTAATTAAGTTAACTAGTGATTAGGTTTATCTAATCAGGATTAATTACGTTAATTAATTTGTTAATTAATTAATTAATTAATATATTTATTTATTTATTTTTATTATTGTTTTTTTTTACTTTTCTGTTTTTTTGTTCTGGGGGGCGGGCCCCCCTTGTCATTGGGCCATAGGCCTTAGCGGTTTTGGGCTAGCAGGCACCTGGGGCGACGGGCGCCCGACGGGGCGCACCCAAACCACGGGCACGGTGGGGCGCATGGCGGGGCGCCAACGGCGGCGAGCCGCGGCCCTAGGCGGTGGCGGGCCTGACGCCGGCGGAGGACGGCGCCGGAGGGAGATGCGACGACGGCGCGGCCAGTGCGGGTGGCGTTGCGGCGGCCGGCGAGGCGCAGCGGGCGACGCGGAGCTTGGCAGCGGCGGTGCGAGAAGAAGGACGGGGCGGGAGCGGCCGGTGCCTCCGGCGGGCAGCAAGCGCATCGGAGCAGAGGGGGGAGGAGGCGGCAGCGCAGGGAGGCGGACGACGCGCCG
>LR738715.1:600444291-600463969 GCA_902687465.1 Secale cereale | reverse complement strand
CCCCCCTTTTTATGCCGGTAATTGTGCTGGCATGACCACGGGCCGACATGGCGTGGTCGAATTCTCGCCCCTTTTTGTGTGTTGGCATGTGTGTCGGCCGCTGACAAGTGTGCTAGCATGAACTGCGTGGCGATTTTCTGTAGGCTGGCAATGTATGCCGGCCGCTGACATAGTACCAGCATGAACTTTGGACGTTGGCATGATTTATAAATATGCGAACATTAAATGGGTCGTCCGTGTTGGCCGCACGGTCGACCCAAAATGGAAACGGGACGGACGCGGAGCGGGCAGCCGACCCGAACGGACAAAAACCAAACAAAGTGTGCGTCCGCTTGGGTCGGCGCGTTGGAGTTGCTCTTCTACGAGAAGAAAAAGGTCCACGAAATTTCACGACATTTTTTCTTTCTTTTATAGCATTTTGTTTTTTTAAGGAGCATTTTACCGTTGTTTCGTCCAAATTCAACCGAAACGAACAGCACAACAAAGTGTTGAGCAAACAGTTCTTTTCGTGTGCCACTTGGAACTCCGAGAAAAGGTTGTACAGAGATATGTTCCGGAAGAAAAGGAAGCGTGGTACATCACCTGATATTTCACATGACAATCCGCTTTTCCATTTGTTCAACTTGCGTTGTGCTGACTCATATCGCCACTACTTATTCCTCAAAAAATATCGGCACCACTCTAGGTCAGCTTAACTAACTCGATGTGTCGCTCTATACCATCCGCAAAACTGTCACGCAACTACCAGGCCATTCACCATTCGGCGTCGTCACGGCAGTGCGGGACGAAACGTGACTCGTTGCCACGTCGCTTTCATGATGCAGAGGCCAGCAGCAGCACCGAAACTACACTGCAAATAAACCATCCAGTGTCACTACATATATACGCACTGATGCAACTTGCAGCTGGTAGTACATATCTTCGTCTATCCACGAGCTGACTTGACCTGAAAAAATAATATCCAGGCCTTTGTCAATTGTCATCTCCTTCCGGCCCTTATATATACACCCCTACATTGTCCTAGCAAAGCACTCTGGGTTAGGAAGGAGCTCGACTTGGTCAGACTTACATCGCCTAGCCTCTCCAAGAGCAATCAGCCATAACGGTAAGTTCTTGCGCCTGTCTGCCTTTGTCTGTCCACGACTAAATTGCCAAGGTCTACTTCCCTCAAAAAAAAAAAATGCCAAGGTTTAGTGCTAAATCCTTGAGAAATCTTGTGCTGCGTGCAGATCGTGGAGATGCAGATGAACATCGACTGCGACGGCTGCGAGGACAACGTGAGGAAGGCCCTTCTCAGGCTTCAAGGTACGCACCACCAAAGGAATTTCGATTCTCATCGTGATTGTGGTACTATCAGACTTGCTTGGCATACAGTACGCATGGAGAGAGACATGTCGTGATGATAAGTTTGGGGTCGTCTTGTGCAGGTGTGCACTACGTGGACGTGGACAGAGCGCGGGACAAGGTGACGGTGACCGGCACGGCGAGCCAGAAGAAGGTGCTGCGCGCGGCAAGGCGCAACGGGAAGCTTGCCGTGCTGTGGCCGTCGGCGTACGACCCGGGGTACCACCACGCCTACGCCTACGCTCACGCTCAGCCGGCCTACTACTTGTACCAGGCCAAGCCCGCCGCCGCCGCCCACGCGCACCGCCACTACAACAGCGTCCCGCACGGCGGGTACGCGGCGCCGGCGCCGCAGTACGGCAGCGCCAGCTCGTACAACTACCATGTCCATGGATACTACGACTCGGATCTCCACGGGAACTACCACGAGCAGCAGGTGCTGTCCAACGCAGCCGTGCCTGCCGACGCGCGGAGCTACTTCAGCGACGACAACCCCAGCGCCTGCTCCGTCATGTGAGTGCCCAGCCGACCGGTGGCTGCTCCGACGCCTACTAATCGGCCTATGCACCGTGTACATACGTCTCTTGTGTATAGTTCTGTCAAGGTGCTCTGTTAAGACATTGATGATTGAAGCCTATGTTTGGAACATAAGTTTTATGAAGGAGTGCCTAGAACCCATCTAGATGAGATATAATTTGGTCTCATTCATCTGAAAAACAAAAACAGATATAAAGTAGTAATACAACCTACGTCACCTCACACGCATCTTATAGTATCATTCAATGGCTATAAAGGTGAATGAGATATATCTAAAACTCAGCTAGATGAATTATAGCAAAACCGTTTTATGAAAGTTTTTTTTCAGAAGAAAGACAGTACAAATACAGATGCTCATATACACGTACGTACACTCACCTCTGTGGATGCACACATGCACAACATATCCTTCGAGCACTTTCGAGAGACCGAGCAGGTAAATCTTCTCCCATTGAAATCACCACAGGCATCTCATAGTCGATGGAAATATCGTCACCCACTGAACGTACATTGTTGAAATGCCTGGAATCCCTGTAGGATATCTTAAGCTCGATATTGCCAAGACATTCGACTCAGTCTGTTGGGGGTTTCTGCTCGAGGTTATGGAGGCTATGGGATTTGGGCAAAGGTGGCGAGATATGATCTCTTTGATCCTCTCCTCCACCAAGGTATTGCTGAATGGATCGCTTGGAAACCCGATTTTGCATAGAAGTGCGCTGCGGCAAGGGGATCCGTTGTCGCCATTACTGTTTATCCTTGCCATGGAGCCACTTGAAAGATTGTTTTCCCTGGCCACGGAGGGAAACATCCTCTCCCCGCTCATTGTTAGACTAGCACGCTTCAGATCCAGCTTCTATGCCGATGACACGGCTCAGTTCGTCAACCCACTGCCTCAAGACATTGATGTTGTCCAGGCAATCCTGAACCACTTTGTTGATGCTTCGTGGCTAAGAGCAAACATTCAGAAGACGGTGGCTTATCCCGTGTCATGTGGTGGAATTGATTTGGGACCTCTGTTGGCTGATTTTGGCAGGAAGCTAGGTGGCTTCCCTTGTTAGTACCTCGGTGTACCGCTCGGCATGCGAAGACCAGGGAGAGTGGAGATGCAACCGTTGATGGATAAGATTACGAGCAAGCTAGCCCCCACAAAGGGCCGACTGCTTAATAGATCTAGCAGATTGGTGCATACCAACTCTGTGGTCACGGCTACGGCCGCATTTTTCTTGACGGCCTTCTCACCGGACAAATGGCTGATGAAAAAGGTGGATAATGTGAGAAAAAACTTCCTTTGAGAGGCAGAAGACCGGTCAATCGGCGGCAAAAGTCTGGTTAACTGGAAACAAGTCTGCTCGCCAAAGAAATACGGTGGTTTGGGAATCAAGAACATCGAGTGTTTCAACCGGGCCTTGCGGCTGAGATGGGAATTGTTCAGGTGGGAGGATGGGGAGAGACCGTGGAAAGGATCTACCACGCCGTGCGACGACACGGATAGGAAATTGTTTTCCAGCTGCACAACGATCTGTTTAGGCGATGGAAGTATTGCTAGCTTCTGGATGGACAAATGGCTAAGTGGGGAATCTCCAAATGTAGTGGCCCCACTATTTTCAAACTGTCTGGTTTCAAAAATTGGATGACCGATCACTTGCTGGCAAGGTGATGGCCACACAATGACAAATGCATGCTCTGTGAGCAAAAACCTGAAATTGGATGACTGATCGCTTGCTGGCAAGAGGATGGCCACACAATGACAAATGCATGCTCTATGAGCAAAAACCTGAAATTGCCGACCACATAGCATTGCAATGCTCATACGTAAGAGAAGTATGGTTTTAGTTTCGGCAGGATAACAATGCGATGCGGGTTGTGGCCGATGGGGCGCAGTCCATTACATAATGGTGGGGACAGTTATGCACTGCCAGGGAAACAAGAGACAAAACCAAGGAGGAGATCACACTGGGAGCATACATTGTATGGAACCTATGGACAGAAAGGAATCGGAAAGTTTTCGAGTGCAAGGAATTGACAACACTTGCAGTGACAAGGCTAATCAAAGAGACATCCGTTGTTTCAATGAGGCCACGAGAGGGGCAACCATTTTAGAAGAGTGATGTAGTGCATCTGTATGGCGTCTTTTCAAACTGCGTTGTTGCGTGGGTGTATGACCTGCAATATCCTGGGTCTCCCCCGCGCGTTCTTGTATGGCTCGTGACTTCTTTTCTCCTATAATGCAAAGGCAAAGCTCCTGTTGTTCACGTCAAAGGAAATGCCTGGAATAATCTAAGGAAAATTCGAGCATCAACAAATATGGGACTTTGACCTACGTGGACTGCTTCCACCACAAAAACCTAACCATTTGATATACACCCAGTTCGTGAATCCTACGCAAGTTTTCTAAAGTTTTCGAGAATTGAACTATTTGTAAGAAATTCTTGTGTTCCACTGCGGTGATCATGAGACGTAAGATATCCACAACTTTAACAGTTAATCTGTCGGAGTTGTCCTGGACATTTCACATTCAGTTCTTGTATTAGTGTGGACATGGAGTGGCATCTAGTTCATTTCACTCAAGTATCAGTGCTTCATCTCCTCCACTTCTCATGTAAAAAAGGCATAGTTCGCCAGGTTTGACTCTTTTGCATAGATGATCGATTTGTCTCCCGAGCTCATCTACACCCGCCATGAACATTAAAATATAAAAATACTAGAAAATTTCTAAAAAAAAATGTTTTTTCATTGAAGATGTTACAGTGGGTGATGTTTGATGACCCACAAGTGTAGGGGATCTATCGTAGTCATTTCGATAAGTAAGAGTGTCGAACCCAACGAGGAGCAGAAGGAAATGATAGGTGGTTTTCAGTAAGGCATTTTCTGCAAGCACTGAAATTATAGGTAACAGATAGTTTTGTGATAAGATAATTTGTAGCAAGTGACAAACGGTAAAAGTAAAAAAGGTGCAGCAAGGCGGCCCAATCCTTTTTGTAGCAAAGGACATGTCTGGACAAACTATTATGCAAGGTAAAGCGCCTCCGAGGACATATGGGAATTATCGTCAAGCTAGTTTTCATCACGATCATCTGATTCGCGTTCGGTACTTTGATAATTTGGTATGTGGGTGGACCGGTGCTTGGGTGCTGCCCTTACTTGGACAAGCCTTCCTCTTATGATTAACCTCTAATGCAAGAATCCGCAACTACAGAAGAAGTATTAAGGTAAACCTAACCATAGCCTGAAACATATGGATCCAAATCAGCCCCTTACGAAGCAACGCATAAACTAGGGTTTAAGCTTTTGTCACTCTAGCAACCCATCATCTACTTATTACTTCCCAATGCCTTCCTCTAGGCCCAAATAATGGTGAAGTGTCATGTAGTCGACGTTCACATGACACCACTAGAGGAGAGACAACATACATCTCATGAAAATATCGAACGAAGACCAAATGCACATGACTACTAATAGCAAGACTTCTCCCATGTCCTCAGGAACAAAAGTAACTACTCACAAGACATAATATTGTTCATGATCAGAGGGGTATTAATATGCATAATGGATCTGAACATATGATCTTCCACCAAATAAACCAACTAGCATCAACTACAAGGAGTAATCAACACTACTAGCAAGGTCTGGGTACAAAGATTGGATACAAGAGATGAACTAGGGTTTGAGAGGAGATGGTGCTCGTGAAGATGTTGAAGAAGATAGCCCTCCCCAAGATGGGAGAGTTGTTGGTGATGACGGCGGTGACCATTTCCCCCTCCCGGAGGGAAGTATCCCCGGCAAAACAGCTCTACCGGAGCCCTAGATTGGTTTCCGCCTCGGTTCTGCCTCGACACGGCGGCGTGTGGTACCGAAAGCCTCCTTCTGATTTTTTTCAGGTCAAAACGCTTCATATAGGAGAAGATGCGCACCGGGGGCCTGCCGGCTGGCGCTCGAGGCAGGGGGGCGCGCCCCCCACCCTCGAGGTCAGCCGGTGGCCCCTCTCGTGGGTTTCTTTCGCCAGATATTTTTTATATTTTCCGAAACAATGTTCTGTGGAGTTTTACGGCTTTTGGAGTTGTGCAGAATAGGTTTCCAGAGTTTGCTCCTTTTTCAGCCTAGAATTCCAGCTACCGGCATTCTCCCTCTTCATGTAAACCTTGTAAAATAAGATAGAAAAGGCATAAGTATTGTGACAAAACATGTATGAACAACCCATAATGCAATAAATATCAACTTATAAGCATGATGCAAAATGGACGTATCAACTCCCCCAAGCTTAGTCCTCGCTTGTCCTCAAGCGAAAGCCGGTATCGAAAAATATGTCCACAAGTTTAGAGATAGAGGTATCGATAAAAACAAAATACAGACATGAGGGCATCATGATCATTCTCATAACATCAACTTATATAAATATACTCATATGATTCTTATGCTAAAGTAACAATTTGTCCACAATATCAAGTATGCATCATAAACTTCATTGGAAACTAACAAACTTTAATCTCGGTCATTGAAGCAATTGCAATTTATCGTAACATCGGAAAGAGTCAATATAAGAGCTTTTCAGCAAGCCTACATACTCAACTATCATATAGTCTTTCACAATTGCTCACACTCACGCAATATTTATGTTTATGGAGTTTTAATCGGACACAGAGAAATATAGGGGCTTATGGTGTTGCCTCCCAACCTTTTACCTCAAGGGTAATGTCAACAGTAATAGATCATGAAAACTTACATCCAAGTGGGTATATATGTCGGGATATTTCCAACACAATGTGCTTGCCAAAGGATAAAATGTAAAAAGGAAAGGTGGATTTCACCTTGACACTTATAGGACAAGAATAATAGATAGGCCATTCGCAGAGGGAAGCAGAGGTTGTCATGTGTTTTTATGGTTGGATGCACAAAGTCTTAGCATAGAATAACTTCGCTTTATATTGCCACTTGTGATAAGGACCTTTATTATGCAGTCCGTCGCTTTTATTACTTCCATATCACACGGGGAAAACACAAGAGGAACACTCAAATCAACACAAAGATGGTCAAACAAGTGCTAGATCCACGATACATAACGAGACACACGATCCATGGTCAACAACGAACGGTACAAGATAGTCTTCTCCGGAAGGAGGTCTTGGGGGTATCCCGTGGGATCTTCTCCGTAACGGAGGTCTTGAATCCGTGTGGGTCTTCTCCGAAGAGGGCCGCAGTCACTCTCGAGGAGATGAACCACTAGATGAGCAAAGGCTCTAGGTATCAAATGAGCTATCCAAAAGCTATCCTAAGAAGGAGGAAGTCAATGGGTATATATTCTCAGAACGAGAGGGTACATGGCTTCGGCCCTGTCACTGCGCGCAGGCAGACGGGCCGGACGTCTGCTGGGTCTCCGGACGTCCGGTGGCTTGGGAGGGACCGGACGTCCGGTGCGCCTCGAATTTCCGGTAATATTCCCCGATTTCGGTTCTGTGATGGATGTCACGGACGTCCGGTGGCTTCCGGTCATCCGGTCGTCTGGGAGTCATCGGACGTCCGGTGTCTGCTGGTCGTCCGGGGCCTGGAGGTGACCGGTCATCCGGTGTCGGCCGGTCGTCCGGTGCCTGAAGCATCTTCCGCGCACTTCTTCTTGTTCCTTGCACTTGTCGATCCCGCCACCTTGTCCACTGTGCAGAGCTGTTCCGTGGCCTTCATCCAAGTACCTGAATATGCATAGAGTTTCTGATGAGGATAGAAGCCATGTCTCGTGTGAATCGAGAGGAAGTTGATAAAGGAGCGAATTCACCTCGGCTTCGAGAGCTCTTGCACGAGCGTGTGTCATTGGTCCTTTGGTCACTTGGCGAGGTGATGATAGGTTCATGGGGATGACCTTGGGATGCTCCGCATCATCTCCCCTCCCTTGGGAAAGATCCGACCTCGGATCGAAATCTTCATCACCATGGAAAAGAGAGAGGTCCTTGACGTTAAAGGTTTCGCTCACAGTGTACTTGTCCCCTGGAATGTCGATCTTGTAGGCATTGTTGTTGTGCGTGCTAGCACCTTGAAGAGTCTTTCGGCTCGAGGTAGGAGCTTGGACTTGCGTTCCTTGGGGAAGCGGTCCTTGCTAAGATGAAGCCATACGAGATCTCCCGGTTGGAACACCATTGGTGCCTTGTTGACGTTGAGCTTGGTGGCTAGGCATTACACTTGTCGCTCGATCGTTGCCCTTGTATCTTCATGCATCTTCTTGAGATATCTTGCTCGTGCACTTGCGTCCATGTTGATGCGCTCTTGTAGAGGTAGAGGTAGGATGTCTAATGGGGACAACGGGTTGAAGCCGTAGACGACCTCAAAGGGTGACTTGCCGGTAGTCGAATGTCTTGCGCGGTTGTAGGCGTACTCGGCGATGGGAAAGCATTGCTCCCATTCCTTGATGTTCTTCTTGATCAACACACGAAGAAGCATCGAAAGTGTCCGGTTCGTCACCTCCGTTTGGCCGTCGGTTTGCGGGTGATATGCCGAAGAGAAGAGGAGCTTGATGTCGAGTTTTTGCGCATAGAGTCTTCCAAAAGTAGCTCAAGAACTTGACGTCCCGATCCGACACGATAGTCTTGGGCACTCCATGTAGACGGATGATTTCCCTACAAAAGAGAGTGGCCACATGTGAAGCATCGTCGATCTTGTTACAAGGAATGAAATGAGCCATTTTAGAGAATCTATCTACGACAACAAACACGGAATCCTTTCCATTTTGAGTCCTTGGCAATCCAAGTATAAAGTCCATGCTTATGTCTTCCCATGGATGGTATGGAATAGGGAGTGGCATGTAAAGACCATGAGATTGTGCTTTTGACTTAGCTTTGCGACATGTAGAGCATCGGTTGGTGAGGCATGAGACGTCACGGAGCATCTTGGGCCAAAAGTACTTCTTGGAGAGCGTAGCAAATGTCTTGTCGCGTCCAAAGTGTCCCATGAGTCCTCCTCCCTGAGATTCCTGCAAAAGGAGCAAACGAAGCGAAGACTCGGGAATGCAAAGTTTGTTAGCTCTCATAAGATATCCATCCTTTATGTAGTAACGTTCCCAAGAAATGTGAGTCAAACACATAGTATAAGGATTTGCAAAGAAAGGATCATGCTCATATAAGTATTTTATGTGCTCAAAGCCAATAACATTCAACTCAAGTTGTGTAACAAGCATGCATTTGCGGGAAAGCGCATCCGCCACCACATTCTCTTTGCTTTTTATGTATTTGATGACATAAGGAAAAGACTCAATGAACTCACTCCACTTAGCATGACGCTTGTTTAACTTAGTTTGACCCTTGAGATACTTGAGCGTCTCATGGTCCGTATGAAGAATGAATTCATGAGGTCTAAGATAATGTTCCCAAACACGCAAAACTCTCACCAAGGCATAAAGCTCTTTATCATAGATGGGGTAGTTAAGTTACGCTCCGGATAGCTTCTCGCTAAAGTACGCAATTGGCATTTTTCTTGCATTAGCACGCCACCTATGCCGGTACCACTAGCGTCACAATGAATCTCAAAAGGTTTGTCAAAGTTTGGTAGGGCAAGAAGTGGTGCGTGTGTAAGCAAGGCTTTTAGCTCATTGAACGCAGTGTCTTGCGAAGGACCCCAAATAAAGGGCGTGTTCTTCTTGCTCAAGGCGTGTAGAGGCATAGCAATTGTGCTAAAGTCCTTCACAAAACGTCGATAGAAACCGGCTAGACCAAGAAAACTACGCACTTGTTGGAGATTCGTTGGTTGTTGCCAAGTTTTAATGCTTCAATTTTAGTTTCATCAACGTGAACACCTTGTGAAGAAACGACAAATCCTAGGAAAACAACCTTATTAACGCCAAAAGTGCATTTATCCATGTTAGCATATAAGCGCTCTTTCCGAAGGGTTTGCAAAACCATACGGATGTGTGTCACGTGGTCCTCAAGCGATTTGCTAAAGACGAGAATGTCATCAAAGTAAATCACTACAAAAACGCCTATATAAGGTCGGAGAACGAAATGCATAAGGCGCATGAAAGAGCCGGGCGCTTTCAATAAGCCCATCGGCATGACCAACCACTCGTATAACCCAAACTTGGTTTTGAAAGCCGTTTTCCACTCATCACCCTCTTGAATGCGAATTTGGTAGTAGCCACTTTTAAGATCAATTTTTGAAAAGATGGTAGCACCACATAATTCATAAAGCATGTCGTCTAAACGTGTAATAGGGTGACGGTATCTAACGGTGATAGCATTTATCGGGCGACAATCGGAGCACATGCGAAAACTTCCATCTTTCTTAGGCACGAGAATAACCAGAACGGCACAAGGGCTCAAGCTTTCACGTACATGACCTTTGTCGATGAGTTGTTGTACTTGCCGTTGTATCTCCTTGGTTTCCTCAGGATTGACGCGATAAGGAGCCTTGTTCGGAAGTGGTGCGCCGGGTATGAGGTTGATGCGGTGTTCAATTCCGCGAAGTGGAGGTAGACCCGGTGGTAGCTCATCGGGAAAGACGTCCGAGAATTCCTGCAACAAATGAGACAACACTAAAGGTAGAGGTGGTGAAGTGTTAGTAGGTTTTGCTTCCCCTTTGCATAAAAGCACAAGGTGAAAGACACTCGAGGGGTTCTCACACACTTCTCTCATCTCACTTTTGGTGGCAAATAGCACTAGTTGTTTCTTGTCACTCATCGTGGAGTCGCTCATATTTGGCATGTGGCTCTCACTCTCTTTTTGGTGGCTCTCTCTCTCACCATTCTCTCCACGATGGTCGGTAGGTATTTGTTTGTCGGCGGCTACTTGACTTGGTGACATAGGGCGTAGCACGAACTCTTTGCCCTTCATCTTGAAGCTATAATGGTTGGTCCGTCCATTGTGTGTGACTCCACGATCGTATTGCCATGGTCGTCCAAGAAGAAGGTGGCACACGGACATAGGGACCACATCACACTCAAGTATGTCCTCGTAGGCGCCTATCTTGAAGGATACTTGCACGGTGTGCTCGACTCGAAGAATTCCGGCGTCGTTAATCCGTTGGACCTTGTAGGGATGAGGGTGCTTCGTCTTGACCAATTGGAGCTTGTCGCATAGCTCTTCACTTGCCAAGTTATGACAACTTCCTCCATCGATGATAACCTTGACGGAGCGTCCATTGATGTCGGCCTTGGTATGGAAGATGTGACATCGTTGATTGTCATCTTGTTGATGTTGGAGTGTCAAGATCTTGGAGACAACGAGATTGGTACTCGAGTCATTGTCGCAAAACACTTGATGGTCTTCATCTTCATTCACTTGGCGATGCATAGTTACATGTTCAAGGGCTTCCATCTCATCGTCGTTCATTGAGTCATAGGATCCATCATCATTGATGATCATGGTGCAAACGGTCTTGCACTCAAATGACTTGTGGCCTCGCCCTTGGCATTTGAAACACTTGATGGAACTCGTTTTGGAGGTGTCCTCGGTTGGAGTTGTAGATGATGAAGCTCTTGGCTTAAAGTTGTTCGTAGAAGATGGACGACTAGATGTAGTCGCATTCTTGTATCTTGTCTTGTCACCGAAGCTTGTCGATGGCTTGGTAGAGGTAGGAGGAGCCGAAGTCATTGAAGCTTGGTTGTAGGAGCCGTAGGTCTTGGAGGTTAACTTAGAGTACTTGTAGTCCTCTTGAACTTACCGCTCCGCTTTGGTGGCTTGGTGTACTAGCTCGAGGAGATTTGTGTATGGTTGAAAGTCCGCAATCTTCTTGATAGGATAGTGGAGTCCATTCAAGAATCTCGCCATCGTTTGTTCTTCATCTTCCGTGATGTTGGCTCGTATCATGTCAATCTCCATCTCCTTGTAGTACTCTTCAACGGACTTGGTACCTTGCTTGAGGAGCTGTAGCTTCTTGAACAAGTCACGGTTGTAGTGTGTAGGCACGAAACGTGCTCTCATGACTTCCTTCATTTGAGCCCAAGTAGTGATAGGAGGTTCGCCTTTTGCTTCTCTTCGCTCTATGATTTGCTCCCACCAAATGAGAACATAGTCTTGGAACTCAAGGTATGCCATTGCAATCTTCTTTTCTTCATCAAAGTTGTGCAGGCGAAAGATCTTGTCAACTTTCAATGCCCATGATAGGTAGTCTTCGGGATCAATGCTTCCGGAAAACTTTGGCATGGTGAACTTAAGCTTTCCATAGCGATGCTCTTCATTGGTTGCTTGCCTATTGTGAGGGCGTTCTTGATTTGGATGATTGTCAAACTCATGTTGCTCTTGGCGGAGTAGATGGTCATTGTCATGGTGTACTTGTCGAGCTTGTGGTTCTTGTTGAGCTTGTTGCTCTTGTCGCGCTTGAGGAGGAACTTCTTCTTGCATTCGTGCTTGGTGGCGCCTCTCTTGCAACTCATCACGAAGGAACTCCTCTTCTCGACGAGTGTGTCGATTGTGAGTTGCCACATTGCGATGTGAATCATGTAATGCTCGTTGCGCCTCAAGAGCTTGAGCTTCTCGGCGTTGTTGTGCTTGACGTTGAGCCCCGGCATCTTGTTCTTCTTGGTGTTGACGTGCTCGCTCTTGTTGTTGTTGGCGTAGTCTTTGCCGTTCTTGTGCTTGCTCAAGTGTAGCTTGGTTTTGACGATATCGACTTTCTTGCTCTTCAAATAGCTCTTGTGAACTCTTGTCATGAAGTGGATTCCGGTTGTCATGTCTAGCTTGACGTGCAGCTTGACGAAGAGTGTTTGATGTAGGTGTACTTGAGCCGGACGTGTATTCAGTATGACGACTTGAGCGGCTTCGTCTTTGAGAAGATGTGGATGAGGAGCGTCGGTTGACTATCAAAGTCCGTAGCTCGTCGAATTGAGTAGACATGTTGGTGTTGATGATGTAGAATTTCTCTCATGTACGTGCTTCAAATTGTCGCGCGTCGGCGGCGACTTGCTCAATTCGCTCTTGCATAGCTTCGCTCTCTTGATGTAGAGCTCGTTGGACACCGAAGAGATGTAGTTTGGTGACGTAGTTGTTTGATTCTTGAGGATCATCAAAGAGCGGGTTCGTAGATGTACTTGGCCTATCCATCATCACAAGCAAGAATGTGAGTGGGAGAAAGGAGAAGACAATACCAAATATACCTTGACCGAAGTTGAAAATGGATCAATGATCACTCAATAATGTAACCCGGAAATAGCACTATTGGTACCACTTCGTGTCGATTCTCACACCTACACAAGTAAAGCTTTGAGAGGAGCTTGGTTAGGATGGTGGCACAAAATCAATGCAATTGTCAAAGTGACTCAATGATGTTGAAAATGATTCACAATTTGCTCATGCAACAAGTAGATCACAAGCAATAGGTAGCACACGGAACACACGCACGGATAGATAAATGTGGTTGTGCAACCAAGGGTGAGCGAAAATGTGGAGTCCACGGAAAATGCTCGTGTTGCACAACACTAGAGAGACGCTAACCGATTGCTTAATAAGCAGATACGCACTTGTGCACGACCTATAAGAGGCAAAACGTAATGACTTCCTATCACAAGTATGCTATGAGTGTATGATGTGCCGATGCTTGAGCACAAGATGATGTATTTCTATCTCATATGATCTCTTTGGATGCAAGGCGTTTGATGCTATTGATCTTTTGCTTATAAGCTTTGGGTGGCTCTTGTTGCTTAAAAGCTTGTGAGCTCTTTCTTTGGCCACTTATGCATGCTTCTCGTATCAATGTAGCTATTGTGTATGCGGAACACTCGTGTGTCACACGGAGATATGATGATGTAGGGTGCAATATGTACGACTAACACTAATGTGCACAAGTGTCGTGGTCCGGCAATACTCAAATGGCTAGTCTCGATGGGAAAGCTACGCAAAATGGTCTATAGGGTGGCAATGCAATTGCAAGGTAGAATGACAAAGTGTCTTCGATGTTACCGTCCGTGTCGAGGTTGAGAGGTGGTTATGTCGAAGTCGTTCCATTCCAAGATAGCCGAAACACACAAGGAAACGGGTAAACCACAACTCAAATGATCCAAGACAAAATGAGGTAAGACCGTATTGATTTTGGTTAGGCAATGGTGGTAGTGGTATGGTATATGTGGGTGTATGAATGGGTAAGTGGGTGCGGAAGGTGGAACAAAACTGAGTAAGTTCAGTTTCGTCAGGGTTTAGCGGACGTCCGGTGGGTTGCCGGTCGTCCGGTCGTCGGACGTCCGGTAAGTTGGCGGACGACCGGTGCCTGGGCGAAATCGGGCTCGGGCTAGACCGCTGGGGTTTGTGGTAACCGTGGACAAATTGGTCAAAATTGGCCAAATTTGCGGAAGAAAATTGGGGAAAAGGTAGGGAATATCTAGATCCACTCGTGGCACAGCAAATCCATGGAACAAATTCAACAAAATCTCGTCAAAACAACAGATCACAAAAAAAAATTGGGGCTATTTTTGGTGGGGAATTTTCGAACTTGGGATGAACACAACAAAAAGAAGCTAGAAAACACGGGTAGGGGCTCCAATTTCGTGAGAAATCGTGGCTCTTGATACCATATGATGCGGGGTCAATCCGTTCTAGGCTGATCTTTCACGAAATGGAGAGGAATTCCATGATGAACACGAAGAACACGAAGGGAAACACGGGGAAAACACAAGCGGAACACTCAAATCAACACAAAGATGGTCACACAAGTGCTAGATCCACGAGACACATGATCCATGGTCAACAACGAACGGTACTAGATAGTCTTCTCCGGAAGGAGGTCTTGGGGGTATCCCGTGGGATCTTCTCCGTAACGGAGGTCTTGAATCCGTGTGGATCTTCTCCGAAGAGGGCCGCAGTCACTCTCGAGGAGATGAACCACTAGATGAGCAAAGGCTCTAGGTATCAAATGAGCTATCCAAAAGCTGCCCTCGGAAGGAGGAAGTCAACGGGTATATATTCTCGGAACGAGAGGGTACATGGTCTTCGGATGTCCGGTGGCTCGGGAGGGACCGGATGTCCGGTGCGCCTCGGATTTCCGGTAATATTACCCGATTTCGGTTCTGTGATGGATGTCACGGATGTCCGGTGGCTTCCAGTCGTCCGGTCGTCCGGTCGTCTGGGAGTCATCGTACGTCCGGTGTCTGTCGGTCGTCCGGGGCCTGGAGGTGACCGGTCATCCGGTGTCGGCCGGTCGTCCGGTGCCTGAAGCATCTTCCGCGGCACTTCTTCTTGTTCCTTGCACTTGTTGATCCCGCCACCTTGTCCACTGTGCAGAGCTGTTCTGTGGCCTTCATCCAAGTACATGAATATGCATAGAGTTTCTGATGAGGGTAGAAGCCATGTCTCGTGTGAATCGAGAGGAAGTTGATAAGGAGTGAATTCACCTCGGCTTCGAGAGCTCTTGCACGAGCGCGTGTCATTGGTCCTTTGGGCACTTGGCGAGGTGACGATAGGTCCATGGGGATGACCTTAGGATGCTCCGCATCACGTTGCCCCTCTTCAGTCGCTCCTCCTTGCTGACAAGGTGTGGCACAAGATTGCCACGGACACGAGCTGCACGACTCTTGCGCATGGTGCTTGACCTCGCTCTGAAGAAACGGCGGACGCGGTTGCTGCATGCACCAGCTGATCCGTGCACCGACTATTGGAAGTCGAAAGAGGATATCCTCCATTGCGGTGGCGACGCTTTGGGCGATTTGGAAGGAGCGGTGCGGGAGGGTTTTCCAAAGCTCAATACGACGGGTGGTGAGATCAAGAAAATGATACCTTTGTGTTGGGAAGGATAGCCAAGGAAGACACATTTAGTGGACCGTAGGAAAAGTTTGTTAGCGGATGTGGAGGTAGTATTGGGATAACATAGGCAACCAAAGACACAGAGGCTGTTTATGGTTGTGTAGTACCTAAGAGTAGAGTACATGGTGTGAGAAATTGTTCAGATGAAGTGGGACTGATATTTATGAGGAAAGTGGCAGTGTGAAGGACTTTGGACCAAAAGGATGGTGGGAGGGGGCTTGAATGAAACGGGTGCAGATAATATTATTTGTAGTGCGAATTGCTCGTTCGTCCTTGCCGTTTTGTTGAGAGGTATAGGGACAAAAAAGCGAAAGGTGATACCTTGAGAGGCACAGAAAGAATCAAGCTTTCTATTATCGAATTCCCAACCATTGACACTTTGGATGGAAACAGTGGGTAGGTCAAATTGGGTGAGGGCATAAGCATGAAAAGTGAGAAACGTGACATAGACATCGGATTTTTTACGAAGAGGAAACGTCCAAAAGTATTGAATATAATAATCAACTAGGACAACATAATATAAATAACGAGAGGTGCTGGGTACAAGAGACGTCCAAAGAGCACAATGTAGTAATTCAAAAGGATTGACAATATATGAAGTAGATGGATCAAAGGACAACCTAACATGAGGTTCAAGTTAACAAGCATGACATATAGACGATGGAACTTTGTAAGATGCAATATCCTGGTGGTGGTGGAGACGCTTCATGGTGTGATGGTCGGGATGACACAAGTGCCGATGCCAAATGTCGAGGGAGGGCGGTGATGATGTGGACTTCGGCTGGCGGAGGTGTATATACTGAGTAGAGGGGTCTGGAGATATTGCATCAAAGAATCTCGGTTCATGTAGGAAGTGCCTTCACAAGAAAAAAACCAAGGGACAAACTCGATGGAAACATAATTGTCAGTTGTAAGTTTACGGATGAAAGAATATTTTTGATTATGTAGAGAACAATGAGGACATGATTTAAATAGAGAGGGTAGAGTGTGAGAACCAATGTGAGATAGGAAGAGAGGCACCATTATCAACGCTGACTGTGTGAGCAGTAGGAGTGAAAGTGGAGAGTTTACTAGGGTCAGATGCCATATGGGAGGATGCACTGGAGTCCATGTACCACTCCTGGTTGCCGGGGAGTTAAATGTTGTTGAGTGCGGTGATGCGAGCTAGGTGGACCTACTGAGTGAAGTTGTTGTAAGGTGTTGCATGGTTGCTCATGTTGTAGCCGAAAGGTACTACCACATGACCGTGACCAGGGTGGAGCCGGGATTTAAACATAGGGAGGGGGCATAGCTGAAACCCAAAAAAAACACAGCGTAACAAATATATTAGATGAAAAATATTGATCTCATTGTTTGATAGTTAAATGTGAATCTCATTGTTTGCTAGAACCAACAAAATTTTCCTCATCACGATTACACAAATCCATGCACAATTGATGAAAATTAATTCTACTTGATAGAATCGGTGTGTCATGTCTAATTTGCGGTATCAAATTGTGAGGACAAAACAAGAAAGTGATGCACTTAATTAATTTCACCCTAATCAAGAAATTGCAGCAGTACTGATCCACCTAAATAGGTAAATCCTAATGTGTATTATCTTATACAGAACAAATAAACGAAGGAGGGACTGGCTGCAAATTTTCTAGGGAGTCGTCATGGCCACCGGGCGCGACATGACAACTTCAACTGCCGGTGCTGACCGACTGCTAGGCGAACTGCCCTAGCCGCTGCGAGTCTTGTGGCTCGGTCAAAATAATGGTCGGCTTCAATGAACTATAAACTTCAAAATTAGGCCTTTTAAGGCCCGTTGATATTTAATTAATTATAAAATCCTTCTAACAATTATTAAGTCCTTTTATTATTAACTTAATATCGTTGAAAACAATTTTCACCTATATATTAATTATCGGGAGTACCCAGTATTGCCCGATAAACTCCGAAACCATTCCGGTGACCCCGAAATGCTTTTGGTTCCTCTCAGAACTGTTCTGAATATTAACGAAACTATTTCACAAATAAATTCTTGATATTCTCATCCTACTAACACTCAGTAGATCATGATTACCTTAAGCTTGTGACCCTGTAGGTTCGGTAAACCATAGACATGAACGAAACTTCTTCGTTCAATGACCGATAGCGGAACCGTGGACGTCCATATCGATCCCTATGATTACACGAATAACATTCGAGTGAACCTTTGGTTATCATGTGATGTTCCCTTTGCTTTGTGGTACTTTACAAAACCCGAGGTGAGATATATGGGTATCCTCTAGAGTCATACACATGCTCATTATACCGGTCTCCTTATTGCCGGTGTTGTTCTTCTTTCTCATTGTCGTGTTCCATCATCCCCGTGACAAAGACAGCTGTGTCTGGACAGACGATTATAGATGTCTTCACACCGAAAGGGTCCTAAGAATATCTCTCCATCGTCGGAGGAGCAAATTCCACTCTCGAGCTATCATGTCCCTTGTCAAACTTTCAGATAAATCTGTAAGTTGTCTTTATGATCACCAAGTTACTGATGATGTTTGAGCAACCCCAAAGCTCATCGTACAAAAGGAAGTGACTATGATACTCTCATGGTCCAAAAACTAAAATCACAAGTTAACACTCCGTGTTATAGCGACTTATGACAATATTATCTCGCAGTATAACAAACAAGTTTTTGGGTCGATTCAATATGAACGTTCTTCAAACGTCATACTCTCAATGTTGTTTGGAGACTATCGTTAAACTTAGCGATAGCTCAAGATCCGGAAAACGTGATACCAACAACACTTGAGCTAGTCTTAGAGGCGGGACTAGAAATCTTATTTTACCGTTTATCGTTCTACATGTGCATATGAGTTTTTCACTGAATCACATATTCCAGGATCATAGCAATTATAGCATAGAACATAAACTCTGAATTATGAACATAGAAATATAATAATACAACATTGTTGCCTCTAGGGCATACTTCCAACAATTTCCCGTCTGGACCCAACCCCTGGATCCCCGGAGTAGTGTATGTTGGTGCTTGGGTTAGTCCAGGTACCGAGCCCTTTAACGTGGGTCCCTGGAGTCCCTGCGGGGCAACGATCACTTTGGCCTGTAGGGATATAAATACCCCTCCCCCTTCTTCTTCCTTCTCAATCATTCTGGACGTCGGCAAGCTCTACATCCGACCCGAACATATCGTGCAGCGGCATGGGTGTTTTTTCCAGGTTTACTTTAGGCAGTCCTCTTGTTTGGTTTCGACCGGCGAGGCGACGGCGGCACTATCCTAGTTTATAGATAGTGTTTTTCATGTCATGTCCCGCTCATTGGCGTGTTTATCGCTAGCGGAGGGTGTGTAGAGCCATGTCTCCGAAATGTCTTCTGTAATCCGACCGGTTTAGCTTTTCGGTGGATCCGTCTGGATTCAGCCATTTTTTTCATGATCTTCGAAGTTTCTACAATCTGTTATCGGCGGTTTCTCCTCTAAGGCGAGGATTTGCTTCGCAGATCGCAACCCCAGCATACCCCAGCATCTTTTAGTTACATCGACGATTTTCCAACCGCTGCTTCTAGATGCTCCTCGATTTTAAGAAGTTTCCTTTGTTTAGGCTGCTTCTACATGCTCCTCGGTTTTAAGAAGTTTGCTTTGCTAAGGCAGAGGCCGGCCCATGGATGACATCGAGCTATGCGCACGACGTACCGTCGGAAATGCAGGAGGAAGAACACTTCGGCACATTGAATGTAATTTTATTTTTCTGTGTGGCTTTGTTTGTAAGGACATGTGATATTTAATATATGGCCATGGGCCCTTCGCAAAACAAATAAATAAATAAGCTTGGTCAATATTACATGCATAGAGCCGTAATCGCAGATGCTTGATTACAGTGGCGAGAAAGATACACAGAGTTAAGGCCAACTCCACCGCGCGACCCTATCCTATCCGGCCCCGTCCGTTTGGGGTAAAACGGATGAATAGCGCGGCCCAGCGCACGGCCTCAAACGAACAAATGTCCGGATTTCGTCCGTTTTCGATCCATCCTCAGCCCAAACTTGCGCTCGGTTTGGGGTGAAACGGACGCACGCGGACGGCATGGACGCACGCCCTTGTCCCC
>LR738715.1:600352864-600444279 GCA_902687465.1 Secale cereale | reverse complement strand
CCCCGTGGCCCGCCTGTCGGGGACACTAGCAGTCCCTCCGCTCCCAACGCTTCCACCCTCTCTCTCCCGCCCCGCCCCGTCGCCGGCGCAGCCGCTATTCTCAGGCCGCCTCCCCACCGCGCAGCCTCCGACCGTCCCTACCATACCACTTCGCAACATGGCCGCCACCACGCCCGTGCTTTGGCCGTAGTTTTGGCTGTGGTCGGGGACAGGACCGCCGGCGACGCACCACGGCGGCCTCGGCAGCTTCCGACGAGAGCTCCAGATCGGTGGATACGGCATTCTTTCTTCGGCATGGCAGGTTCTCACAATGATATCAACGTGCTGCAGCGTTCACCAGTCTTCGCGAGGCTTGCAGAAGGTCACTCCCCACCTGTCAACTTTGAGATCAACGGCCACCATTACAACAAGGGATACTATCTTGCAGATGGTTTATATCCTCAGTGGTCAACTTTTGTGAAGACAATCTCGAAACCCCTAGATGAGAAGAGAAAGAGATTTGCCCAAATTGCAAGAGAGTGTTAGAAAGGATGTGGAACATGCTTTTGGTGTGCTTCAATCCCGGTGGGGTATCGTTCGAAACCCTGCACTATCATGGGATGAAAGGAAGCTTTGGGAGGTGATGACTGCTTGTGTGATCATGCACAACATGATCGTCGAGGACGCGTGATGAGAGTATCTTCGACCAAGGATTTGATTATCAAGGTGAAAATATTGAGCTCCTGTACCAAGACCCGGCCACATTTGAACAGTTTGCCCAGTTCCACCGTGAGATGCGTGATTGGAACACTCATTTGAATCTTCAAAATGACTTGATTGACCACGTGTGGGATCACATTGGTAACCAATAGATGTATTGGTCCATTTTATGTTCAGTCAAGACAATTTCGATTTGGTTGTATAACTATTTTATTGAAGACAATTTCAATTGGGTTGTAAAACTATTTTAACTTTCAGACAAATATTTGGATTGGAACTAGTTTTGATGCAAATTTGAGCATTTTTGGCCCTGGCGGACAGGATGGGGCAAATGGATGCGGCCGCGCGCTGGTCGCACAGCCACCGCATCCCAGAACAGGCTCGGACACGACCCCAAATCCCTACCCAAACGGACAGAATCCGGACAAAACGGACGTCCGTTTGAGGTCATGCGGTGGAGTTGGTCTAACATTTCGCGGTGCTGAAAGCCACCGTGGAAAACGTGTGACAAGGGGAGGGGGATAGGGGCTTCATCTCTTCTATGTTCGCAGCAGGACTGTCCGTGGCTTCTCTGGATCCCAACGAAGGGGCTCCGGGCATGGGGACCCTGTCTACGATCTGCTTTCGCAGTACACCGTGCAGCCTGCCGTACAGCATCTGCTTCACATCATCAAACGCCCTGTCCAGTTTGTCCATCTGCACATGACATTTTCAAATTCAGAACACGATATTTTTAACATAATTTCAGAGAAGAAAAAAACTAGTGCAACTTGCCTGTTCCGTGGCATTCACGTTGTACATGAAGAGTCCGTAGTATAGATCGAAGCTGTCACTCACTGTGTTCTCCGTCTGCAACGAGATGCCGGTGAGAATGCCGCAAATATGATCAGTTAACAACAGGCTCTCAAGAACCAAAAAAGGTTTCGAGTCAAAAAAAAAAGAACCAAAAAAGGTACGGTATCATTTTTCTTGTATTTCAGTCTGCACTGCTTACAAGCTGCAGGAGGGTCTCGTAACCCTTGGTGTTGATTGGTGTGGACTGGAGGTTTAGCTGGGCCAAAACCCTGCATCACTCGCACAACAATGAAGAGTTAACACTTCGGCTCTACCAAAAATAATCGGCTGGTGAGACTGGTTCAGGTAGATAACCTGTTGCTCACCTCCCAATGGTGTGCGTGATGAACTGGCTTCCCGCGGCGTGTCGGTCATGCTCCGCGCATGACATCTCCACCATCCGACAGCCCTGCAAGCAACGGTTAGGATCGCTTTTCGTGAGTCCTGATCAGGAAGTGATCTCTTGTGATTAACAAGAGATCGAAATCCCGGTCGGCCTATCCAATTACCTCCTGCTCGAAGATGCTCAAGAACCGGTCGCACTTGGCCTTCTGGTCTCCTTCATCCGAAAGGCGAACCTTGTCGTAGACGAAGGGGAGCTTGCTCCAGCCGTGCTTCCCGCTCTCCGGCCCAAACATGGGGTGTGTGCAAAGGATGCCGAACTCCGGAGGTAGGATCTAACAGTGTGGCACCGAACAATCATGGAGTTAAACTACGGAAATGTTAAAAATCCGACAGCAGATTATTAAGCATGGCAAATCTGACATCCGGGATGGCAAAAAATTATGTTGTCGCGAGCATGGTAATTTCCAGAAAACCTGACGTCAAAACAAAAAAAAAATTCTTACTTCAGATTTGTAGGGAATGCAACTGCACGGGTAGTTCGTGGCATGACAATCTACAGAACTAAAGGGCTCCAGCAAATTCTAGCAAGATAATAACACTATCCCGAAATTTATCTACAGAACTAAAGCTGCACTGGTGGTTCGTACAGTGACACGTATGCTGGTCCCATATTTTTGGTAGGATCCCGAAATTGCATTAACTCAACGTCACTGCTGAAAATGCGGCACAAAAAAAAGTACTGTACTTTGATTGGTAGGTGCCGAAAAGTGTGACGACTGATGTTCCGTTTAAATTTTCAACTAGAGACAGCTCTACTTTGAGAAAAGAAAAATAGTACGTATTGGTACTGGTGTGATCATCAATGGTAAGTACGGCGTGAGTTGAAGATTTGTAGGTGCTGCAAGTACCTCGAGGAGGAGGTTACGGGGGAACTGCTTGACGGAGAGCACGTCGGCGACGATGGTGTCGGGGCGGAGCTTGGCGAGGGGGATGGCGCGGACGACGGACTCCGTGGAGAGGATGGAGCTGCAAACCAGCAGCACGTCCGGCTGCTCCTCGCACAGCGCCTCCAAGCTTCTGTTGTTGTCAGCATTTCACAGCATGATCGATCCCCTTGCAATCGCATCCCGACCGATGAATCGAGGAAAGATAGGCTGGTCACCTGAAGAAGCGAATCCCGTGGGCGGAGCAGTAGTCGGAGTAGTCGGATCTGGAGGTGGCAAGCACGGCGTGGCCCTGCCGCTGGATGCCCCTGGCGATGAACTGCCCGAAGTTGCCGAACCCGATGATCCCCACGCAAAGCGCCGCGGGATCTTGCGCCTCCGTCGAGGATACCGATGGCGACGGCGACGGCGACGGCTCCTCATAGGCGCCGCGCGACGAGGCGGCGAACTGCTGCTCCTGCTCTTGTTGCTCCTGCTCGGTGGAGGCCGTGGCGTCTCTCGGGGGTTTGGGGGTCGCGGCGGCCGGTCTGATCGGCCGGAGGGCAGTGAGGGCGCAGAAGTCGGGGCTGAAGGGGCGCAGCAAGCTCGGCGTGGGCGTGGCCGTGGGCGAGGCGGCGGTGGGGGAGACGTGGCAGGCGAAGTGGCGAAGGGAGGAAGCCATGATCGATCGGCTGGCTGTTTACGAAGTGACCGTGACGTGTATCTGTTTTTTTTTTTAGGATCAACTGTTGTCGCTTTATTTAATCAAAAGCATTCGGAATCTCGTCCGAAACAACGTCTAACACAAAGTCTGGGGTAGCCCCTAACCACACTTTACAAAGTGACCGTGACGTGTATCTGTTTTTTAAGGCTAGGTGATCCGACGAATTATGTTTGGAGTGGAGATCGGTCGGAGTTGGGTGTGGTGGGTGGAGGGAATTCAGCTCGGCGGCCGGAGGGTGGTGGTGGTGTGGTGCAGCCGTGCAGGTTTCGCGCCCTCGCCAATTAGTGTACGTAGTACGTGTCGACTTTGCGGAGAGGCTCCCCTCAAAACAAAGATGCTATTTCGCGCGCGCCCGTCGCAGCGATCGATTTCCGACAAGGCAGAGCTACGAAGTAAACTTTCCTTTTCTAATGAAGGTAGCAGGTATAAAAAAGGAAACAACCGGACCCCACGCTTGAATTAGGGGCGGAGAGAACAAAATACTCCCGGCACCCCACCAGTTGAATTCACGGGGCGGATATTTTTGTGTTGCAAACACACCTGGTGGGCCCCCTGCCCTGTCCGATAGCGCACAACGCGTGAGGCTGATCGCGCGTAGCGACGCGCGGACGCGAAGGAGCCTTTTCCCAAAACAAAACAAAACAAAAAGACTTTGCGGAGAGGCAGCTCAGGTCGACGAATGGATCGGGAAAGCTGCGTGCTACTTCGGGGAAAAAAGATGACTCGATCAGAAGCAAATCACGAGGAGCAGATAGTGTGGATTTGTTGAGGAAAAATGGCGATATCGGCGAGATCCGGTGCGCGTAGCAGTCGACCACGTGGACGATGAATATCTCGATAGCCAGCCAGCAGCAAGTCAGGCGGCAGAATTTATTTATTTTCTGAGCAGAAGTCAGGCGGCAGAAGAACAGCCGCGGCGAGGGGCAGAAGAGCAGCGCCCAGGGCACGTGCGCTGCAGCAGCTGGTGCAGTGGTCGGCCTCTACGGCTCTACCCACCAAATCCTTGAAGGCTGAAACCTGCCCCTCCCCGGAACGCTCTCAAAGAGGCTTTGGCTCCATTTTTTACACACATAAAACATCGACCAAAGTTCATACATCATGCAGACACAAGTTAAAGAGAACAATGACGAAAAAGCTAATCGGAAATGCAAATATCTGACCTCTAATTTTTAGCCATGGCAAATCAAACATTATTGAAGGCAAATTATGCTGTCGCGGATCCTCAAAAAATAGTATGACTTTTGAATTATAGCAAAATT
Organism: Secale cereale; assembly: GCA_902687465.1. NCBI lineage: Eukaryota > Viridiplantae > Streptophyta > Magnoliopsida > Poales > Poaceae > Secale > Secale cereale. The sequence continues at coordinate 600,439,495 of LR738715.1, read as the reverse complement.
CAAGCTAATAGTCTGTTGAGACATAGGACAACATCACAAACATGCCCAAACACACTGAATACAAAGATACCAGGCCTCAAGTGGCCGAGACATCAAGGACTAGGAAGATGACGAAAATATGACAATCAACCAGTAAACTCATGTTCTTACGCCTTGAGAGCGGCCATCATTGCTGCGTAAAAGCCATGAATTTAAACACGGGGTCAATAGCATGTCAATAAAATATCTTTTGTAATTGTACTATTACGAGTCATACACAAGGTTCAAGCCATCGCGGCAAAGACCGACCAAAGGAGACGTCTCCTCCTTCCAGTACATTAAGCTTGATTCGTCAGGAAGTCACCCTAGTCCGAGGCTTATCACTCGTTCCCCAAAGCCTCGCGAACACAACTCCACAGAAAGCCCCGAGCACGAGAAGAAAATGTGTGTTTTGGACTTGGGCACAACTTAGAGGGGACAAAGGCCATCACCAGGCGCATTCCCGTTTGGCCACCTTGGTGCCCGAAGGGAGGCGGTCAGGGATAAGTTGTCAAACGAAAATCATTATTAGCGACAAAGGGGCCATGCACAGAGGTGAAATCCAGGAAAGGGTGGGCAACTGACAAAGATTTCGATAGGTCAACTTGTAAGAGAGGATCCCCGAAGGGCCGAGGTGCCATGACACTGTGTTCGGAGATCCTGAAGGCGAGTCCGGAAGCCCGTCTCGCAACTTCGCACATGTCGTAGTTTCCTTTGTTCCAAATGTGCATCAGAACGAGTCGTTCGGACTCCCATTAGTGATAGCCAAGGGCACTATGAACGGTGTGTCCGAGCAGATCACAAATAACGAGGGAAGGTCGTCCTTAAGCAGGCACATCCCAAGCCACTGGTCGAGCCAAAATAGATCCCTCTCTCTATAACCTATGGAGAAACTAGTACCCACGTGGATATCATGCTTAATGCTCTGGAGAGACTTCCAAAACTGGGAGCCCTCTCCGTCGTCATAGGCTGGGAGGGGCGGTTCTACAAATACCTCATCCCTCAAGATTCTCCACACCCATTTTCAACATTAGAGCAACATTCATACAACGAGATTCAAGAATACCAAGACCCCTGGTCCTCGGTATTGCAGATATCCTCCCATTTCACCATGTGGTATTTCTGAAGGTTGTTGGGTCCTTGCCTGATGGAGCGAGATAGCTCCTTCTCAAAGGATCCATGGACAACCTAGGGAGGATGTACATCCCCATCATATACATGGGAAGACTAGATCAATAAGAGTTAATTAGCATGGTTTTACTCCCCTGGGATATCGCACCAAGTCTCTACATTAGCCTTAATTTGCTCTACTAGTGAGTCAAGGTCCTTAATCTGGATCCTAGTGTCACTCGCAGGCACCCCTAAGTAGGTGATCGAGAATGAGGATAGTTTTAGTTGAGATTGTCAGCAATCTATTGTTGCTCTTCAAGTGGGTAGCCCATGAACATCACTTTGCTCTTCTTGAAGTTGATCTTGGGGATATACATGGCCTCAAAGAAGAGAAATTGGAATTTAAGATTAATAATGTCCAGCTTCGATCTCTCTTCCATCACACATGGTCCAGGGTGTGGCTAAGTGACCTGGGGGAGTGTGGAGTCAACTTTAATCATATGTGATCGGTGGTTCTATGTAGGGCGGTGAGGAGATGTGGGTTTGTGACCTAGGGTACTTCGCTGGTACATCTAAGACTCACAGATCAATATCACTCACGCATGCGGCAAAAGTAGAACATCATGATAAAACCGAGACACTGGTGGTCAAACATCTGGTTAGACAAGTGTGGAGGGTGCTTGAAGGATCAAAGATGATGAACATAGCCCCAAGCACTACTGATAACCCACAAGTATAGGGGATCGTAACCGTTTTCGAGGGTAGAGTATTTAACCCAAATTTATAGATTTGACACAAGGGGAGCCAAAGAATATTTGAAGGTATTAGCAGCTGACTTGTCAATTCAACCACACCTGGAGATTAATTATCTGCAGCAAAGTGATCAGTAGCAAAGTAGTTTGATAGTTTTGATAGTAGCGACAACAGCGATTGTAACAGTAATAGTGATAGCAGTAATTTTGTAGCAAGTGTAATAGTAGCAGCGACAGTAGTAACTTAGCAAGATCAATATGGGACAAATTCGTAGGCATTGGATTGGTGATTTGTTGGATGATATTCATCATGTGACAGTTATAACCTAGGGCGATACGACACTAGCTCCAGTTCATGGATATAATGTATGCATGTATTCTGTAAATAGTCATACATGCTTTATTAAAAGAACTTGCATGACATCTTTTGTCCTACCCTCCCGTGGCAGCGGGGTCCATATTGGAAACTAAGGGATATTAAGGCCTCCATTTAATAGAGAACCGGAACAAAGCATTAACACATAGTGAATACATGAACTCCTCAAACTACGGTCATCATCGGGAGTGGTTCCGGTTATTGTCACTCCGGGGTTGCCGGATCATAACACGTAGTAGGTGACTATAACCTGCAAGATCAGATCTAAACACATGGATATAATGATGAATTCATAAACGACTCAAATCTGAGTTAATGGCACCCGGGCCCAAAGTGACAAGCATTAAGCATAGGAAAGTCATGGCAACATCAATCTAAGAACATAGTGGATACTAGGGATCAGGCCCTAACAAAACTAACTCGATTACATGATGAATCTCATCCAACTCCTCACCGACCAGCGAGCCTATGAAGAAATTACTCACTCCCGGTGGGGAGCATCATGGAATTGGCGATGGAGAAGGGTTGGGGATGATGAAGAACGAAGACCTCCCTCTCCGGAGCCCCAAACGGACTCCAGATCTGACCTCCCGAGGAAGAACAGGAGGTGATAGTGGCTCCGTCTCTTGGATCATGATAATTCTTCCTCCCTGATTTTTTTCTACAAAAATAGGAATTTATAGGGCTAGGGTCATTGTCTGCGGGGCCACCAGGTGGGTACAACCCACCTGGGCGCGCCAGGAGAGGGGGCGCGCCCTGGTGGGTTGTGCCCACCCAGGGGCTCCTCTCTGGTGGGTCTTGGCTCCAGTATTTTTCTTTTATTCCATCAAAAATCCTCGCAAAGTTTCGTTTCATTCCGAGAACTTTTATTTCTGCACAAAAACAACACCATGGTAATTCTGGTGAAAACAACGTCAGGCCGGGGTTAGTTTCATTCAAATCATGCAAATTAGAGTCCAAAACAAGAGGAAAAGCATGAGAAAAAGTAGATACGTTGGAGATGTATCAACTCCCCCAAGCTTAAACCTTTGCTTGTCCTCAAGCAATTTAGTTGATAAACTAAAAGTGAGAAAGAAAAACTTCTACGAACTCTTTTGCTCTTGTTTGCATAAATAAGATTAAACAACACCCAGGTTTTTAGCCATCATTATAACTAACCATGCCGACAATAACACTTAAAGATTATATTAACTCATATCAATGACATAATCAGCTAGGGAGCAATAATAAGACATCTCAAACAGCAACATGTTGTCAAAACAACCATGATATAATATGACAATAGTGGTATCTCGCTAGCCCTTTCTGAGACCGCAAAGCATAAATGCAGAGCACCTCCAAAGTTCAAGCAGCGACTAAACATTGTAATTCATGGTAGAAAAGATCGAGTCTGATAGCACCCAACATTCACTACACACAATGCATAGGCATGATAACAATGCTCTCACATCTGGCGCTTATTAGAGAAGGTGATGACACAACATAAAAGTAAATAGAAAGTACCTTCACAGAGGGAAGCAGTGATTTGTAGAGGTGCCAGAGCTCAAGTTTTTTAAAACAGAGTTAAATGAAATTTTGACAGGTGCACCCTTCTCATTCACTTCACGACAATCAACTATCAAGATTTCACATGCTAAACAAGCTAGTAGTGGTGGTCCCCAAGCAGAAAAGTAAATGTTGGAACTCCATTGGGAGTTTTTGTTTGTTTATTTGTAAGCTTTTTGTTTTTGCAATTTGGGACTGGGAATCCCTATTAACGCCCTTTTCTCGTGCAATGACGAGTGAATAAACACTCAACCTGAGAATAACCAGCTTAGCATGGAAAATACCGACCACCTCCTGTCGTTCCATGAACGATCCATGCACACAAAAGGGATATTTATTTGAAGTTTTTAGAGGTGGCACATGCAAATTTACTTGGAACAGCAGGGTAATACCGCATATAGGTAGGTATGGTGGACTCATCTGGAATAACTTTGAGTTTTTGAATTTGATGCACACGCAGTATTCTCGCTTAGTACAGGTGAAGGCTAGCAAAATAGGTTGGGAAGCGGCCACCTAAAGAGCAACAATGGTCATGAACATGCATCATTGATACGTCTCCAATGTATCTATAATTTTTTATTGTTCCATGCTATTATATATTATGTTTTGGATGTTTAATGGGCTTTATTGTACATTTTTATATTATTTTTGGGACTAACCTATTAACCCAAAGGCCCAGTGCAGATTGCTGTTTTTTTTGCCTATTTCAGGATTTCGTAGAAAAGGAATATCAAACGGAGCCGAAACGGAATGAAACCTTCGCGAGAGTTATTTTTGGAACGGTATCAACACAGAAGACTTGGAGTACACGCGAGGGAACGCAGGAGGCGGCCACGAGGGTCCAGGGCGCGCCCCCTCCTACAGTGCGCGCCCCCACCCTCGTGGGCCCCCTTTGGCTCCCCCGATGCCCTCCTTCCTCCTATATATACCCATGTACCCTGAAAACATCGAGGCAACAGAGAAAACCCTAATTCCACCACTGCAACCTTCTGTTCCCGTGAGATCCCGTCTTGGGGCCTGTTCCGGAGCTCCGCCGGAGGGGGGATCTTCCATGGAGTGCTTCTACATCAACATCATTGCCTCACCATGAGTTGTGAGTAGTATACCTCAGACCTTCGGGTCCATAGTTATTAGCTAGATGGCTTCTTCTCTCTTTTTGGATCTCAATACCAAGTTCTCCTCGGTCTTCGAGGAGATCTATTCGATGTAATCTTTTTGCGGTGTGTTTGTCGAGATCTGATGAATTGTGGGTTTATGGTCAAGATTATCTATTAGAAATATTTGGTTCTTTTCTGAATTCTTTTATGTATGATTATAATATCCTTGCAAGTCTCTTCGAATTATTGGTTTGGTTTGGCCTACTAGATCTATAGTTCTTGCAATGGGAGAAGTGCTTGGCTTTGGGTTCAATCTTGTGGTGTCCTTTCCCAGTGACAGCAGGGGCAGCAAGGCACGAATTATATTGTTGCCATCGAGGATAAAAAGATGGGGTTTATATCATATTGCTTGAGTTTATCCCTCTACTTCATGTCATCTTGCTTAAAGCATTACTCTGTTCTTATGAACTTAATACTCTAGATGCATGCTGGATAGCGGTCGATGTGTGGAGTAATAATAGCAGATTGTGACACCCCGAGACCGGTGCGCCAGGTGTGAGCCAGTTATTCGTCGATGTTGCCATGCCATCTGCTTGCGTGTTGCTCTTTGCCTTGTCATCATGTGCATTGCATCAACATGTTTTCAAAACTTGCATCCGTCCGAGTCCGCCCGTCCTTTCCGTTGTCCGTTCTGAGCCCAGACACACTCGCACACACCCGGGGCACCTCCGAATATTTATTTTATAAGTGGCCGGAAAATGTTCTCGGAATGGGATGAAACTTGGCGTGTGGTCTTATTATAGCATAGGTAGACCGCCTGCCAAATTTCATCGCATTCAGAGTCCGTTTGATAGCCCAACGGATAACTATAGCGGCACTAGTCGCCGGATAAATCGTCGGACGTTTTCGGTCTCCGAAAACCCCTCACGCCTCCCTCTCTCTCTTCTCTCCCTACAGCCACCTCCTCTAACACAGCCCACTAGGCCTGCCTACCCCCCTCTCGTCCGGAGCCATCGGATCGCGATCGGATGCTCCAAAGACATCCCCTAGACCTAAACCCTAGCCCCTACTATAAATAGACCCCTCCACCTGCCAATTTTGGCCTAATCTAGCCTAACCCTAGCCTCCTAGCCCTTCCCCCTCGGATCCGGCGCCGCCAGCCGCAGCCCGCTACTTGGCGCCACCGACCGTCGGCGTCCCGACCAACCAGGGGGCGCCACGTCAGCTCCTCCGCCGCCCTGGCCAATGGCGAGCCTCCACCTCGCCTCCCAACTCTCCCCCGCAGCCGCAGCCCACCGGGGCCCGAAGCAGGCCCATCTAGGCCCCGAGCCTCCCCGCGCGTCGCCCACCGCCTGCCTCCACGCCGCTGCTCGAGCTCCCCACTGCCGACGAGCACCCGCCGCCACTTCGCGCCTCCCACCTCGCCGCCGGAGTCCCTACACCGCAGGTCATGCCGCCGCCCTACCCTCCTTCTCCCCTCTCCTCTCTCTCACCGGGACCTCCCCCTCTCTCTCCCACAGGTCGCCGTCATCGGAGTTCCCCGCCGCCTCAGCCCCAGATCCGGCCAGTCCGGCCACCTCCTCCGCCCCGTGCCGTCGATTCGCGCCAGATCCGAACCCTCCAGCTCGGATCCGCTTCTTCCATCGCACGCTGGCCTCTGCTCACCGCCGGCGCAAAGCCCCGCTGCCGGCGCCGTGCTACTCTGCCTTCGGTGAGCAGTTGGTGTCGCTCCCTCCCCGTCGGCTTCGAACGCATGGGCTCGGGTGAGCCCCTGCGCCAGCCCTGGTTCTGTCCGGTTCGACTAGACTCAACCGGAGCGGCCGGTTGAGTCAGACCGGCCCAGTTCTCGCCGGCAAACTGCTCCACCCCGAGCCACCGGCCTGTTGGACCCATGGGTGACCAGCCCACTATTCCTCGCCCGAGTGCATTTTAGCTATTTAGGCCCGTTAGTTTTCTTCAAAAACTGCTAAGTCCTTTAAAACAGTTGTCATGTTGCATACTTTGCTTGAGGATAACTTTGTGCATGATTGTCCAAATTGAGCATATGATGTGTCCAGATGTTCGTCTCATGATGCTTTTCATATTGTTGTACTGTGGCATGCTTGTTTGAGTTCATCTTGATGCCCTAATCATCGTTGCAAGAGTGCTATATGTTTAAAACTGCTAAAACTGTTATTATGTTAGCATGTTTGTGAAATGATAACTTTGTGCATGTCTGTCCAAATGGAGTGTATGATATGTCAAAATGTTCATTGTGAAGTGCTCTACATGATGGTTGCCGTAGCATTCATGTTAGGTGTCATATTGCCATGTTAATCTCTGTTGCAAAAGTGCATGTGGCTGTTAAGTGCTGAAACTTGTAATGAGATGCTGATTTGTCTTGCTCATAGCTATTGGTGTGTTTGTCTTTTATGCCACATGTCAATATGTTTTAGAAGCACAATCATGCCATATTTGCCATGGTGCAATCCACTTTTCATGATATGCCTTGTGGTGTTTGAAACAATCTTGTAAAGTAGCCTACGCGATGTTGTTGTTTCCTGAGACTTGTTGAAAACTGCTAAGTCTGAAACTGTTAAACCCGATGCTATGTTTGCTTGATGCCCCACTGAAATCCATGCATGTTTTAGTATGCCCAATGATCATGTCTTGTTGTCCATGTTATGCTCTATCCATCCATGCCCTTGATTGCATATATAGCCAGATGTAGCTTATTTATTTCTTGCTCTCAAGTTGGTATAAATGTACCCGTCAGGCTATTATCAGCATGATCAATTTGGTGAAGCTTGTTGTTATTGATTCATGCCTCCTATGGAGTTGTTCCAATGGAGTTGTTTGATGTATGCTATGTCTATTACATGTCCATGATATTTATATACTTAGTAGAGTTGATATGCTTGTTGTTTTGTGCCTCCGAAGGCAGCATCGTGATGATGTTTTTGCCTTCCCAGATTTTGGCTAAGTCTGAGAAATCAATAAACTTATTGAATCTTGTCATGCTTGTTTAATTGTGTTCCAGCAAGTTTTTGGGTGTGCTCTAAGTTCATGCTTGTTAAGTATCATGTCTATTTCACATCCATGCCTCTTGTTATCATGTTTGGGTGCTGTAGCATATATATACCTTGCTCCAAAGTTGCTATGTTGCTGATTTTGGACAGCTTGTTGTTATATCTTGTTTCATGTGTATGTGTTGAACCGTTGCTCCGTTTTGAGCGTGCCCTATATGAAACTTGTGTGATTTTGCATGTAGTTGCATAATATCATGTTGAATATCTGTCTGGAGTGTGTTTGCTTGATGTTTGGGTGCATCTTGCACCCTTGACATGCTTGACTTGTTTTGCTCATATCTTCTAGGCCGTAGCTCCGAATTAAACAAACTTTATATGAAACTTGACTAGAATTTCGAGTAGATCATCATGGTGCATATTAACTTGCTGTTTAACAACTTTAACTTAAGGTTTGTTCAGATCTGGACCAATTTCGAAATGTGCATATGAGGACTTATCGGAATTGTTATATGTTGTTTCCGGCCTCATTTAAACTTGTTGTTTGTGTTGCTCTTGTGTGCTTCATCCCTTGCCATGTTTTGCATCATATAGACTTGTCCCGCATCATACTTGGTTGAGCATCTTGTTATGTTCCTGAGTGGTGTGTTTACCAAGTTGTGTGCTTCTTCTCGCTAGTTCATTTTCCGTTGCGATCGTGAGGATTCGTTCGTCTACACTGGGTTCGTCTTCGTGGCTTCTTCTTCGTCTACTTCATGGACTCGTTCTTCTTCCTTGCGGGATCTCAGGCAAGATGACCATCACCTTGGATACCTTTATTATCATTGCCATGCTAGTTGTCTCGATGCTATCGTTATATGTCGCGCTACTCATCATTATTGTCAGCCCCTCTCCTTGTTGCCATGAAACCTCTAACCTTTGACACCTTCCCAGTAAAACGTTGTTTGGCTATGTTACCCGCTTGCTCAGCCCCTCTTATAGCGTTGCTAGTTGCAGGTGAAGACGAAGATTGTTCCATGTTGGAACTTGTGGTTGGAATATCACAATATATCTTATATATATTAACACACCTATATACTTGGCAATGGGTGGAAGGCTTGGCCTTTTGCTCAGTGTTTTGTTCCACTCATGCCACCTTAGGAGTCGATAAACCGATGTTATGTTCCTTGATTTTGCGTTCCTAACACGGTTGGGTATATGGGGACCCCTTGATAGTTCGTCTTTGAATAAAACTCCTCCAGCAAGGCCCAACATTGGTTTTATTTGCAACATAATAAAAACTTAATTAATTAATTGCATAGGGAGTTAGCGCTACCCGAGGATTCTTCTACATACAGGGGGGCAGTGCTGATGGTGTTGGTCCCAAACTAGAGCCACTTGCGGTGCCACCCAGTTATCTGGGGTCTTCGGTTGTTGTACGTAGCGCTCATCCGGACGTGACCTGAGACGAGATGCGCGCGGCTACTATCAGGGTGTCGGCACGCCGGGAGGTCTTGCTGGACTTGTTTTACCATTCTTGAAATGTCTTGTGCACCGAGAATTCCGAGTCTGATCGGGCCTTCCCTAAGATAAGGGGTAATATTATTATTACTTCTGCTGATCGTGAGAGCTTGTGATGGGCTAAGTTGGGACACCCCTGCAGGGTTATGATCTTTCGAAAGCCGTGCCCGCGGTTATGTGGCAGATTGGAATTTGTTAATGTCCGTTTGTATAAAACTTGGCAGAGGATCCGAAATAAAACACACAACCGTGTGAGTAACCGTGACGGTCTCTTTTCACTTTGAGAAGAGAACACGGTGGGATTATGTCTGACTCGTAGGTAGTTCAGGATCTTTAGCGATCACTACTAGTTTGCGACCGTCTTCGTAGATGCTCTTCTTACTCTGATACTCGTAAGATAGCCACCATACTTTTGCTTAGTCGCTGTTGCAACCTCACCACTTAACCTCTTCCTACCCATTAAGCTTTGATAGTCTTGTTACCCATGGTTATGGGATTGCTGAGTCGTCGTGGCTCACAGATACTACAACAACAGTTGCAGGTGCAGGTTTCCGATGACTTGACGTGAGAGCGATGTTAACTGTGGTGGAGTTCTTTCTTCTTCTTCTTCGTCAGTCTTGGGCTAGGTTCCTGGTCGGCAGTCTGGGATAGCAGATGGATGTCTTTGTGCTTTTCATGTTTGCATCCGTAGTCGGATGTCTTGTATTGATGTTGTTGTATTCATGTGACTTGTATGAATTGTTGTATCCCCATGTATGTATGTAATGGTACGATGTAATGATATCCATCTTGCTAAGCGCCCGAGATGCGGTTGTGCCCCATTCACGAATGCGTCACGTGATCGGGATAGAATCGTATCTTGGGCATGACATAGATGCAGAATCATTTCGGTCTACTTGTCACGGACGTGATGCCTGTATATAATGATCATGCCTAGATATTCTCATAACTATTCGTTTTTCTATCAATTGCTCGTCAGTAATTTGTTCACCCACCGCAGAATTCTGCTATCATGAGAGAAGCCACTAGTGAAACCTATGGCCCTCGGGTCTATTCTCAACATATTAATCTACAATCTACTTTACTTTGCTTTATTTACTTTCTGTTCTTATATCCAAAAATACCAAAAATATCAAACTATCCTATCTATCAGATCTCACTTTCGTAAGTGACCGTGAACGGATTGACAACCCCTTATTGCGTTGGCTGCGAAGTTCTTATTTGTTTGTGCAGGTGCGAGGGACTCGCCCGTGGTCTCCTACTGGATTGATACCTTGGTTCTCAAAAGCTGAGGGAAATACTTACGCTACTGTGCTGCATCACCCTTTCCTCTTCGAGGGAATACAACGCAAGCTCGATAAGTAGCAAGAAGAATTTCTGGCGCCGTTGCCGGGGAGGCTTACTATCGGGGAAACTGATCCACCCACGAACACCTATGGGGACGGAGCCCCTTTTCGGTACGGCGGGGGGCGGAGGTCGTACGAAGAGCAGATCGAGGCGAGGCACACGAGCAGTTTACCCAGGTTTGGGCCGCACAGATGTGTAAAACCCTACTCCTGCTTTGGTTTGTATTGAGTTCTTGGCTCGGGAGCGCTGGAAGCTACAGTACACTTCAGCGGCTAACAAGACCGAGTGCGAGAGTGTTCGAATGTCTAACCCCCTTCTACGTTGCGCATGGGCCTCCTTTTATAGGCTCAAGGGGTCACCGACAGGTGGCAACGCAGATGAGGGCAAAAATGGAAAGATGTTGTAGTAGGTACAGCTACCTATACAGTGCATCGCACCTAACCCTGACGGCAGGGGACAAGGGCATTAAGTGCCCGTCGCCGTCGCCCAAACAGTGCAAAAAGGGCCGTCAGGGGCGCCACCGTTCGCCACGATGGCCTCCTTGTCAGCACCGCTTGCCACCGCGTACCCCTGACTGCACAGCCTCCCGCCACGTACGCCTGGAAAGGTCCCAGAGCGACACGTGGGTGGATGCGCTGGAGCGCGGGTACTGAATGGAAGCTTGCCGCGGCAAGCGCTTTGCCGTGGTCGCTATCTTGTCGCTTCCGGGAGCTTGTCGCTCACCGGGCCTTGCCGGGATGCGTGGAGCGTTGCGGCAAGTTTCTTGAGATGCCTTAGTTGGCCTTCCCGGCAAGCTCCTCTTGCCAGGGTCTTGCGTCTTGAGTGGTCTTCCCGGCAAGCTCCCTTGCCAGGGCCTTGTCTCCTTGGCTTGGATACTTTGTTCTTGAATGGCTCCAAAGGAACCACGGAGGACCTTGGCGATCACCCGGCTAGCCTTGCCGCGGGACGCTGCGACTGCCCGTGCACAAGTTCGGGATACTAAGGGTACCCCTACTTTAGTACACCGACAGGAGCCCCCGGGCCTGGGCCATACATGGTGCCGAGCGCTGTTGGGCCAGGCCCAAAACAGTGCACGGGCACGCGCGGCCTGGTCCATGCCGTATCTGACTCCGTATCCACCGCGCCCTCCCCTAACGGCACTCGTCGATTGCGGCGTCGTGGGAGAGATCGTGGGCGGTTTCTTTAATCGGAAATGCGGAACGTCCGCCCCCTCCCCCCTTATAAGCAGGGGAAACAGGGGTAGTTCGTCCATCTGCCCGTTGCTACTCCAACATCGAAAGCCTCCACTGTTCCCCTTCTTCCTAAAGCCGAAAGAGAGCAGCGCTCCGCCCCCATCGCCACCAGCACCACCAGCGCCGTCGACCTCCTTCATCACTTCCGCCATGGCTCCGAAAGGCGAGAAGGGGAAGGCCGCAAAGTCGGCCGAGGCGCTGCGGCTCGCGGCGCTGCGAAAGGAGAAGGCTGTCTTCCCCCCCAAGCTTGCCGCGAGGAAGCTGAGGGAGAACTATTACCTCTTCTGGTCGGGGGAGACGCGGGCGCATCCGCGCACCAAGGTACTCCCGGCCGTTGCTTGTAAAATGTTTCCGAACGGATATGCGTTCTTCGCCTTGTTCTTCTACTGCGGGCTCTGCCCGCCCTTCTCTGAATTCTTCTGTGACCTCATGAATACCTACGGGTTCCACCTCCTTGACTTCACCCCCAACGCCGTTCTGACCATGGCAGTTTTCGCACATCTCTGCGAAAACTTTGTCGGGGTCCATCCCAATGTAGCCCTCTTCCGCCACTTCTTCATGCCTCGAGTTGAGAGAGGAGAGCCTTTGTCCGGCGGAGTCTCCTGGATCTCGAGAGCCCATAAGAAGGAAGCTTACCTGGAGGGAGAGCTCCGCAGCAAATGGGAGGAGTGGAGAGCCAATTGGTGTTGGATTGTAGAGGAGAACCCGCAGCCATTTACCGCCCGGCGCCAAGCCCCAGTGGTGCGCGGCAATGATTGGAGCGACCTGGCCCCGGAGGATAATAGGCTGAAGATTGCCACTGCCCGGATCCGACGCCTCAGGCTTGCCGAGCTTACTGTAGGCACCGTTGGCGCAGATTTCCTTCGCCGCCGCATCGCCCCCTTGCAGGAGAGGAAGAGGCCCGCCTGGGAGTTCGAAAACGCGACGGACATCATGAGGCTGCGCCCGGGCCTCAACTTCAACTTCACTGTCCTGGAGCTCAACGCGATGCTTCAGGAGCTGTTCAAGTATGACCCCGATCATCCCGAAGTGTTCAGGTTGCCGAGGGGGGTCGTCCCGCTGTGCAACAATTCCGCGCTCAGCCGCATCCGCGCAATGATGCCGTTGTGTGACTCTCACGGGATTGACCCAACCTAGCATGAGCCTGCCGACGAGGCCGTGCAGGCGTTCTTCGACAACTTAGAAGAAACGCCGATCCGCTCCGACGAGAAGAAGGGCCTCACCCGCGACACCACCGATAAGGAGATGGCGTACATCGCCACCAGGCTGGAAGAGGCGGCGGCAGCCGCAGCCGCGGGCGAATTCGGTATCACCCCGGAGGAGGCAGATGCAGCAAAGGCGGCAAGCCTTGCCGAGCGAGGGGAGTTTGTCGGTGAGGGAGAGCCTGTCGGGCAAGACGCTGAGTCGAGCGAGCCCGCCGAGCAGGGCGTCGAGTCGAGCGGGCCCGCCGAGGATACGAGTGGCTCGCTGGAGATCAACTCCTCTTCCACCTCGTCCTCAGGCAGCTCGCCGCTAGCAGAGGCTCCAGCTCCACCAAGAAGGCGTCTCTGCAAGGCCGGGGACGTAACGGAGCGGCAGACGGGTCAACAGCCGCCGCGCCGCGCGACACGCTCCACCGCGGCAAGCAAGGTTGCCGCGGGAGTGCCTCGTGCTTCTGCAGCAACCGGAGCGGGATCTTCCAGGACCGCCGCTTCTGCTCCTGCCGCTCCTCACGCCACGGCGGCAGCCGGAGCGGGGTCGTCTCAGACCACCACCACTGCTCCCGCCAAGCGGCCAAGAGAGCCCACTCCTCCGCCTCCTTGCGCCGGGCGTGAGCCGGACTTCGACTTCTGCGCGCTCAGCTCCGACGAGGAAGAAGAAGAGTAAGACTTTTTCGTTCTTGTATTTCTTCAATTTTTTGCTTTTGTCTTGTATCTCATTTGCCTCACTCTGAACCTGTTCCTTTTTTCAGAACTCTGGCCCAGAGGGCGGCAAAGAGAGCCAAGGTCCCGGTGATTGTCATCGAGGATGAGCCCACCGTGACAGTAGGGGGTGCGCCTGAGACAAACTTGCCGGACCCGGCAACTGATCTTCAGAGCAGCCCCCGGCGCAGCCCCCAGCGTAAGTGTATAGTTCACTTTCCGTTGTTAGGCGCGCGTGGGTATTCTATCTTTGCTGACGTCTTGTTTGTTGATTTTTGTAGGAGCAGATCAGCCACAGCAGGAGCGCTCGGAGACCGCCCCCGACGTGCCTTCTGCTTCAACTATGCCGCCAAGGGGGAGCTCCCCGGCAAGGGAGAGTCCTCCGGCAAGGGGTGGCTCTCCGACGAGGGACAGCACCAGCGGCCCTCCGCCGGTGGAGGCCATGACGACGCCGCCAAGGGAGAGCTCCCCGGCAAGGGACACCGCCGAGGAGCCGGCTCGCGCAGGTAATCTTCTTGCTTTAAAAACTCTCCTTGGGCTTTTCTTCTTTTGATTCTTCTTTTTGGATATTTGCTTGACTGTTTTTCTCCCTTTCCTATCGTCAGATCTATCCGTTGCGGAGCCGATGGAGACGGAGGTCGTTGTCGAGGAGAATGCGCGCGGCGACACCGGCGACGCCGCTGCCATCGAAGAAGCGGCCGGTGCTGACGAGCCCGCCGTCGACGAGGCCGCCAAGGCTGCCGCCGCAGCAGCTGGTGAGGGATCTGGCGATTGTACTGACGGCCCTGAGGCTACAGGAGCGCCAAGCGCTACGCCGACCGCCGACCCCTCCGCCGCTGCCGCAGCCCCAGGCTCCGAGGAGTCCGAGCCAGGCGCCTACTTGAAGGCCGGCGACGGCGTCTTCATCAAGCTCCCCTGGGCGTCGAGCTCCAGGGCGCCGGTCGAGGGAGAAGTCTTTGACGGAGAGGTACTTGCCTCCGCCGGGCTGACGCTTGTGGACGCGCCGAGCAGCAGCAGCAGCGAGCCCGAGGAGGAGCGGCTGCTGCGGAAGCTGTTGTCGCTCTACCGCGCTCGGCAGGCCAAGTTGGAGTCCCGCGAAGCGCTGGCCGCCAAGGCGGGAGCCGATATTGAGAAGCGCATGGAGGAGCTCCGGGCCCTTAACCAGGCAGCTCTCCGGTCCTTGGCAGAGGAGCGGGAGCATCTTGCCGAAGAGCATACGGCCTTCTTCCTCGAGAAGGCCGAAATTGAAGAGCAGCAGCGGCTTGCCGCTGAGAGGCTGTCCACGCGGGAGGGTGAGCTGGCGCAGCGGAAAGTCAACCTCGACAGCCACGAGGAGGAGCTTGCCGCGCGCGAGCAATCACTTGGCGGGGCCCTCCAGGAAGCAAAGGATGTTGCCGCAGCTGCTGAGACCACCAAGGAGTTGGAGACGAGAGTGGCGCAGCTCGAGGCCAATCTCAAGGCGAGCGGCGAGGAAGTTGCCGCACTCAAGCTTGAGCGGGAGAAGGACGCCCACAGCCACTCGGAGCTGCAGGTTCGCCTCGCCGAGAAGGGCAAGGAGCTCACCGCCACCAAGGACTCCAACGCGGATCTTGAGTTGAAGCTAACTACTTTGACCAAGACGCTGGACGACGCCAAGGAGCGGGAGGCGGCCTTGAAGGAGGAGATCAAGGCCGAGAAGGCGCTGCTGGCGAGTGCCGCCGTCGTCCAGAACAACTTCAGGGAGACCGTCGAGCACTGGACGGAGTGTCTTGTGAACGCTGCCGCGGATATCGACAGGGAGCTGGCGCAGCTGGGGGCGGAGTATCTCGGGTATTCCTCCGACGAGAACCTCCACCCCAACGCTAAGCTCACCCTATTCTTCAACGGCGTGGCGACGGCCCTCCAGCGACTCCGGGAAAGGATCCCAAAGCAGCTGGCGGACGAGTCGCGCAAGCTCTGTGCGGGAGCCCTTCAAAAGGTGCTGATGAAGGTGGCCTTCCGCAATCCAGGCCTCAACCTCACCAACGTCCTCAAGTCCCTGCCGCCGGACGCTGATCTGGAGGCGCTCAAGGCCCTTGTCGCACCCATTATGGACAAGGTGGGCAGGATCAAGAGGGTTGAGGGCGGCCGCACAGATTAGGCCGCACGTTTTCTTCTTCTCTTGTCGCGGCTGGCCATGTTACAAGAACAATCTATTAGAGCTGCAACAAGCTATCTTGTAATATAACTCTATTTTGGGTAGTGTTTGCAATGTTATTTCCTTTACTTGATTCCTTTCCTTTGTATGTTTTTTGCCCTACGCTTTTAGGGAACTTGCCGGCGTAGGCACCTTAGCCGTGAGCGCTGAGTGCGGGACGTCAGCAGCCTGCTGGCGGTGCCGTTGCCGACAAGAAACCTTGTCACGACTAGTCGCAGCACACTTATGTTGCTGAGCGTACTCGAAATAAAGTAAGGGCGCGACACTAGTCGTAGCACACTTAAGTCGTTGAGCGTACTCGAAACAAAGTAAGGGCGCGGCTAGCCACGAGTTGGTCCCTCCGCGCATAGGTTTTCCATACAAAGCACGGTCGTTCAAGAAAGATAACTTAAAAATTTAAAAATCTGATTGCTCAAGCTTTGGCAACTTAGCTTTTCTGTTGTTTGCTTCCCGGCAAGGTGAAACTTTCTTGAACGGCGCTTGGTCCATACCACTATCTTCTCCTTCCCCCCGGCAAACTTGTGCGCGAGGGAACCTTCCTTTCCTTGCGAAAAAGAAAGAAGAGAAAATACAGATATGGAGCCTCACGGCTCGTTATTGCTTACCGGGGTTAGGTGCTGCACAAAGTGTCAGTTAACACATGCAAGGAATGAAAAGCATGAAATTGACAAGATGTGCGGAGCACATGAGCTTTACTGATGCACGGGGTCTGCTCCCGGCTTTGTATAAAGGATTACATGCAACCGCGGCAAGACTTGTACAAAAGGTGGTTGCCGGAGCGGGTCACGGCAACCGCGCCTTACGGGTAAAACTTACGAAGATGCTCGATGTTCCAGGAGTTGCTCACTGGAAAGCCATCTTCGGTCTCAAGGCGGACAGCGCCGGGCCTAGTGACTCGTTTCACCCGGTAAGGGCCTTCCCACTTCGGCATCAACTTGTTGGAATTCTTGGCGGACTGAACGCGCCGAAGAACAAGGTCGCCTTCCTCGATACTTCTGGCGTTAAATTTGCGGCTATGATAGCGGCGCAAAGCTTGCTGGTAGCGAGCAGCTCGTACAGCAGCCTGAAGACGGTCTTCCTCAAGGAGCAGCGCGTCATCTTGTCGCAGCTGCTCTTGCTCAAGCTCATCATAGGCGAGCACTCGAGGTGATCCGTATACGAGTTCCGTGGGGAGAACTGCCTCTGCTCCATAGACTAGAGCGAAAGGTGTCTGTCCAGTAGCTCGATTCGGTGTCGTCCTGGTCGACCAAAGAGCCGCCGGCAGCTCCTCAATCCAGTTTCTTTCGCACCTGCGCAGCCTGTCGAAAGTTCTGGTCTTGAGGCCACGCAGCACTTCAGCGTTTGCCCTCTCCGCTTGACCGTTGCTTCTCGGGTGAGCAACAGAAGCGAAGCAGACCTTGGCGCCAAGATCTTGGACGTACTGCATGAAGGTGCGGCTCGTGAATTGCGTACCATTGTC
This sequence comes from Secale cereale, assembly GCA_902687465.1. Lineage (NCBI taxonomy): Eukaryota > Viridiplantae > Streptophyta > Magnoliopsida > Poales > Poaceae > Secale > Secale cereale. The sequence goes on along the minus strand of LR738715.1, from coordinate 600,421,977 downwards.
GGTGATGATCCTGTTAGGGATTCCGTTACGGCAAACAATCGACCTGAAGAACTTGACTGCTGACTGTGCTGTCACCTTCCTCACTGGCTCCACTTCCGGCCACTTTGTGAACTTTTCGATTGCAACGTACAAGTACTCAAAGCCCCCGGCTGCGCGGGGAAAGGGGCCGAGGATGTCGAGCCCCCAGATCGAAAATGGCCAGGATAAAGGGATCGTCTTGAGAGCTTGGGCTGGCTGGTGTATCTGCTTGGAATGGAACTGGCACGCTTCACACTTGGTTACTTGTGTAGTTGCATCCTGGAGGGCTTCTGGCCAAAAGAAACCTTGCCGGAACGCTTTGCCGGCAAGTGCTCTTGCGCCAATGTGGTGACCACATATGCCTCCGTGTATCTCTGCCAATAGCTTTTGTCCGTCTTCCCGGGGAATACACTTCAATTTCACACTGTTGAGTCTTCTTCTATACAGTGTGTTGTCAACAAACTGATACATACTTGACCGCAGGGCTACTCTTTCCGCTTCTTCTTGCTCTTCGGGAAGTTCTCCTATCTGAAGGAAACGGACAATCTGCTGCGCCCATGCTGGAGCTTGTGGCTCGACAACAAGGACTAAAGGCACATTTGCTGCTGCGGGAACATCCGCTTCTACGGCAAGAACCTGCGGTTCAGCCGGAGCTTGATGTTCCCCGGCAAGCTTGCCGGAGCAAAACTTGTCGGGAGTGTTTGCTTCAACGGAACAAACCCTAGAGTTTGCCGGAGCAGACTGCTCCTCATCACTTTTGGTGTTGATCTTGGGGACCTTCTTGGCGGCGGCTTCGGGAAGCTCTGCCGGAAAGTAGTCACCAGAAATCAACTTCCTCTTCTTGCTCTGTCCAGTTTGATGGTGTTACGGACGGTTGAGTCAGCTTGAGCACAAAGATCCCTGGTTCCACAGGTAACTTAAGTGCGGCACACTTCGAAAGGCCATCTGCAACATCATTCTGAGCTCTTGGAACATGCTCCATCTGTAGGCCGTCAAAGTGCTCTTCTAGCTTCCTCACTTCATCGACGTAAGCTTCCATCAACTGACTCTGATAATTCTTGTTCACTTGGCAGACAACAAGCTGCGGGTCACCCCTGACAATGAGCTTCTTGATCCCAAGGTCTGCCGCGATCCTGAGACCGACAAGCAAACCTTCATACTCTGCAGTATTGTTCGTTGCTTGCTCCTTGAAAAGTGCATCTGGACTACGTACTTGAGGTACTCTCCGGTGGGTGCGACAAGCAGCACGCCAGCACCGGCGCCTTGTAGCGAGAAGGCACCATCAAAGTACATCAGCCACTCTTTGCTCGCTTCCTTGACGGGGATGCTCGTCTCTGGAATTTCTTCGTCTGGCATTGGCGTCCACTCTGCTATGAATTGTGCCAATGATCTGCTTTGGATAGTTGAAGTGCTTTCAAACTTGAGGCCAAAGCTTGACAGTTCCAGTGCCCACTCAACAATCCTGCCTGTTGCTTCCGGATTATGCAGTATCCTCTTCAGCGGAAAGCGAGTGACAACTGTGATCTCGTGTGCTTGGAAGTAATGGCGCAGCTTTCTCGAGGCCATGAGAAGGCCGAAAAGCAACTTCTGCACACTAGAGTACCTTGACCTAGCCCCCTGCAGAAGGGAGCTGACAAAGTAAACTGGGCGCTGCACCATCTTCTTCCGCATCTCCTCGCACGTCTGCGCAGATCCATCTTTGTCGGGACCAGAGCTTGTCGGGGGAGCCCCCTGCTTGTCGCTGGACGTGCTTGCCGTGGTTGCTGGCTCATCATCTGCCTCCCTTTCCGCTACTAACGGAGCACTAACCACTTGATTGGTTGCCGCTAGATACAGCAGCAACTTCTCTTGTGGCTTAGGTGCGACAAGTATTGGAGTGGAGGACAGGTACCTCTTCAAGTCTTGCAGCGCAGCCTCCGCTTCCGGAGTCCATTTCATCGGACCTGCCTTTTTCAAAATTTTGAAAAACGGCAGGGCGCGCTCAGCAGACTTAGAGATAAACCTGCTGAGACCAGCCACGCAACCGGCAAGTCTTTGTACATCCTTGACGCGCTTGGGTGCTTCGATCTGCTCAATGGCCTTGATCTTGTCGGGGTTGGCTTCAATTCCCCTCTGAGACACGAAGAACCCGAGAAGCTTGCCGGAAGGAACTCCAAACACACACTTCTCGGGGTTGAGCTTGAGCCGGATCTTGCGCAGATTTGCAAAGGTCTCGTCTAAATCTTGGATCAGAGTCGTCCTGTCTTTGCTCTTGACCACTATGTCATCCATGTAGGCTTCCACATTTCTGTGAATTTGTGGCTCAAAAGCGGTATGGACTACTCTTGCAAATGTTGAACCAGCATTCTTCAGTCCGAAAGGCATTCTTATAAAACAGTACGTGCCACATGGAGTGATGAATGCGGTTTTCTCTTCATCCTCTTCTGCCATGAAGATCTGATGGTATCCTGAGTATGCATCAAGAAATGAAAGCAAATCACATCCGGCCGTGGAGTCAACAATCTGGTCTATGCGCGGCAAGGGAAATGGGTCTTTGGGACAAGCTTTATTCACATCGGTGAAGTCGATACAAAGCCTCCATTTCCCGTTTACCTTACGCACGACTACAGGATTGGCCAACCACGTAGGATGGAGCACTCCTCTGACAAGGCCTGCCGCTTCCAACTTCTTGATTTCTTCTGCTATAAACTCTTGGCGCTCCACTGCTTGCTTCCTGACTTTCTGCTTGACGGGCCGCGCATGAGGACAGACGGCAAGGTGGTGCTCAATTACTTTCCTGGGAACACCGGGGATGTCAGACGGTTGCCACGCAAACACGTCGACGTTCGCCCGCAGGAAAGCAACGAGTGCGCTTTCCTATTTGGGGTCAAGTGTGGCACTGATGGTGAAGGTACCACCAGTGCCGTCCTCCTTGGCAGACACCTTCTTGGTCTCTGGTGGAGCTGCCATCGTCTTCTTACACTTGCCAGTGGAGCTCGGTGGTGCGTCCTCGACGGTAGCGCAGCACTCCGAAGAGGTGCGCTTGCCGGAGTGGGCATCAGAGCTCTTGTCGGACTTGGTCTTCTTCTTCCCCCCGGGAGCTTCAGCGGCAAGTGTCTTGTGATCTGTTGCGGCTGCTGCTTCCCGGTAGATCTTGTCGGCACAGATAAGAGCATCCTTCTTGTCGCCAGGGACAGAGATGACGCTTATCGGGCCTGTCATCTTCAGCATGTTGTAGGCGTAGTGAGAGGCTGCCATGAACTTGGCGAGCGCTGGACGGCCAAGTATCCCATTGTAAGGCAATGGAAAATCGGCAACATCGAAAGTAACCCTCTCAGTCCTGAAGTTCAGCTCGCCGCCAAATGTCACTGGCAGCGTGATCTTCCCCTTCGGCTTGCTCCTCCCCGGGTTGATTCCTTGGAATGTGCCGGTCTCTTCGAGCTCGCTGTCGGGGATCTGGAGTCTTTGGATAACAGTGGAGGAGATCAGGTTCAAGCCGGCCCCGCCGTCAACTAGCATCTTAGTGACCTTGAGGTTGCGGATAGTTGGTGAAACCAACATCGGCAAGCACCCGACCGCAGTTGTGCGATCAGGGTGGTCCTCAATATCAAAGATGATAGGCGTGCTGGACCATTTCAGAAGCTTGCGCGATTCGACAGGTGGTTCCGCTGCATTAACTTCCCGCACCCACTGCTTGAGTTGGCGGTGTGAAGTATGCAGAGAAGCACCGCCGTCAACGCACAAGACCTCTGTGGCTTTTTGGAACTCCTGCTCACTGGTCTCAACATCATCCATGTCTTCGTCGTCGTCGTCTTCATCCTTGTCGCGGCCGCGGGGAGGTCTGTCTCCTTGCCGCTGCTTGGCCTTGCCGCGGCGTCCTCCCCGGTCGTTGAATGGCCGCTTCTTGCCGGATCCTCCATCACCTCCTTGGGCCTTCTCCTTGTCGCGCCACTCGTATTCAGCCTTTTGCTGCTCAACAAGCTGCTCGACCCTCTTGCAGTTCTAGAGGTCGTGGCCCTTGGTGCGGTGGATCTTGCAGTACTGCTTGTCGGTGCCGTCCTGCTTGTCGGCGGCCGCCACAGCCTGGCAGTTGGTGCATGTAGCAGTCTCCTTGCCGGAGCTACCAACTTTGGCTTTCTCGGCGCCACCTCCGTTGCCGGACTTCTCAACGACTAGCACCTCTTTGTTTTTCTTCTTCCTATTGTTCCGCCACCGGTTTTTCTTTGCCGGGGCAGCATCCTCACTGTCAGATCCTCCTGCTCCTGTATCCTCTCCGGTGAGTTTCCTCCCCTCCTCAGCACGTGCACACTTGTCGGCCAGGGCATATAGCTCACTGACGTCTCTGATCTTGCACATCTCCATCTCCTCCCTCATCCCGCGGTTACGCACGTTCTGGTGGAACGCGCTGATGACCGCGGCAGGGTGGACGTCTGGGATGTTGTGCTGTACACGGCTGAACCTCTGGATATACTTGTGCAGGGGCTCTCCTTCCTTCTGGGCGAGCAGGTGAAGGTCACTCTCCTGGCCATGAGGTTTGTGGCTGCCTGTAAAGGCGTCGACAAACTGATGGCACAGGTCTGCCCAAGAAGATATGGAGTTGTCCGGCAAGTGCATGAGCCAGGATCTGACGTTAGGTTTGAGTACCAGCGGAAGTATTTGGCAAGGATCTTGTCGTCTCGCCCCCCTGCAGCTTGCACCGCATTGGTGTAGATGCTGAGGAACTCCGACGGGTGCGTCTTGCCGTCGTACTTCTCTGGTACGTCTGGCTTGAAATTCTTCATGCTGGGCCACTGGACTTGCCGCAGCTCACGAGTAAACGCAGGACAACCTACCGCGTACGGCAAGTCGCCTGGTCCCCCTGGCGCATGCATGTCGACAGTGGGCCCAGCGCGCTGGTCTGATTGACGTCGCGCTTCTCTTCGACGCTCGATGCGAGTACGAGCGTCCTCTTGCTGTCGTTCATGGAGGACTTGGCGCTGATCGCGACGAGCTCGTGGATCTGATGACGCGGTGGAGTCGTCGTCGATGTTGATCCGGCGAGTCGGCGATCTTGGCCTTCGGGGCGGAGAGTGCACGGTGGTTGCACCCCCACCGGTCTTGTCGCCATCGGCCCGTGCCTGGCTGACTTGCCGCGGCTGCGACGTGCTTGGCTGTCGCGGAGTGTCGCCGTTGGCGAAGGCGATGAGACTCGGAATGGTGGCCCTCCAGTCGTCGGCCTTGTCTGCCGCAGGAGGGAAGTCTAGGAGCAGTTGAGCTCGTGCCAGAGCTTCTGCTGGAGTGGCGGGTAGCGATGGCGAACGGTGCGAGGAGCGGGATACGCTCGGACTTCTAACTATGTTAGAAGGAGCAGTATCCCGTCCAGGCGACCGTGCCTTGCTCGTGCCGGCATGCTGGCGTGCATGCTGGTCTTGAGCGTCCCGAGATCCACCAGCTTGATTTCGGCCCAGCAAACGTATGGTATCGTGAGTACCATGATGCTGCCGGTCCCACGCCTCCCGAGATGGGCACGGCGCATGCACGGACGCCGAGGTCTTGGAGTTCGCCCAGTCATTGTGGGAGTCGGCTACGCCGCCGATGGGCAGCGCAGGTTTGTCCTTGGACTTGGCGGCACCGTGGTCTCCCTCGCCGACGCCCGTTCTTCCGCCGGCGTCTACCCCACCAGCCGTTGGCTCTGGCGGTGGTGGGATCGACGCGGACGGACCAGCTGCCTCCGAAGCCTTCTTATTCGGCGGCATGTTGATGAAGATGATGAAGATCTAGCTCGTGTGAACGCCGGATCAGGTTCACACAATCTCGACGCACCCCCTACCTGGCGCGCCAAAGATGTCGGGGAAACTGATCCACCCACGAACACCTATGGGGACGGAGCCCCTTTTCGGTACGGCGGGGGGCGGAGGTCGCACGAAGAGCAGATCGAGGCGAGGCACACGAGCAGTTTACCCAGGTTCGGGCTGCACGGATGCGTAAAACCCTACTCCTGCTTTGGTTTGTATTGAGTTCTTGGCTCGGGAGCGCTGGAAGCTACAGTACACTTCAGCGGCTAACAAGACCGAGCGCGAGAGTGTTCGAATGTCTAACCCCCTTCTACGTTGCGCATGGGCCTCCTTTTATAGGCTCAAGGGGTCACCGGCAGGTGGCAACGCAGATGAGGGCAAAAATGGAAAGATGTTGTAGTAGGTACAGCTACCTGTACAGTGCATCACACCTAACCCTGACGGCAGGGGACAAGGGAATTAAATGCCCGTCGCCATCGCCCAAACAGTGCAAAAAGGGCCGTCAGGGGCGCCACCGTTCGCCACGATGGCCTCCTTGTCAGCACCGCTTGCCACCGTGTACCCCTGGCTGCACAGCCTCCCGCCACGTACGCCTGGAAAGGTCTCAGAGCGACACGTGGGTGGATGCGCTGGAGCGCGGGTACTGAATGGAAGCTTGCCGCGGCAAGCGCTTTGCCTCGGTCGCTATCTTGTCGCTTCCGGGAGCTTGTCGCTCACCGGGCCTTGCCGGGACGCGTGGAGCGTTGCGGCAAGTTTCTTGAGATGCCTTAGTTGGCCTTCCCGGCAAGCTCCTCTTGCCAGGGTCTTGCGTCTTGAGTGGGCTTCCCGGCAAGCTCCCCTTGCCGGGGCCTTGTCTCCTTGGCTTGGATACTTTGTTCTTGAATGGCTCCAAAGGAACCACGGAGGACCTTGGCGATCACCCGGCTAGCCTTGCCGCAGGACGCTGCGACTGCCCGTGCACAAGTTCGGGATACTAAGGGTACCCCTACTTTAGTACACCGACACTTACGCAAAAGTCATATACTAAGTACCTATCACAAACCGTTATCCTTCACATTACATTTATTTTCCTCTCGTTTTCCTCTCCCCCACTTCACCCTTGCCGTTTTATTTGCCCTTCTTTTTGCCGTGTGTTTACCGTTCGCTTGCTTCTTGTTTGCTTGTGTGTTCGCTTGCTTGCTCGTCACTATGGCTAGCACACCTATCATTATCAATACTCCCGAGAGTGAGGTTCTTAATTTTAAACAAAGGGAGGAGGAAAATCTAAAAGATGCCTGGTATAGAATTTGCAATGCTCAAAATAGATCTACTAGGAAGCTTTCCACTTCCGTGCTTCTTCACAACTTTTATGTTGGCATAACTCTGTGGAATAGATATATTATAGATACCATTACCGGAGGGAATTTCTTGGGTAGCCATACTTTTGATTCTTATAATGCTATGACTGAATTATTTGGCTCACCACCTCTTATGGTCAATGGAACATGTTATGCAAAGGCTTGAAATCATTGAAATCAAAGTTGCTACTGTAGAGTTGGTTGAGAATTTGGATAGAAAGATCCACAACGAAACTACCCAATATGGATCCAAGGTAGAAGTTATTCTGAAGAATTTTAAAGAAAAGGAAAGTTAAAGAGAAAATAGATCAAGATTCCACTAGAATCGATAAACTTGAGGATATTATTACTAATGTAGGGTCTGCTCTTTCTGCTATGAAAACTATTTCGAATCCTTCTACCACTAAATTGTCTAAGTTCATGTATGTTCCTAAAAATAAGGGTGAACCATCTAGTAAGGAAATTGTGGATTCTACTATTAAGAAACCTATGGGAAGGATTAATGATGTTCTTATTGTTGCCAATAGGAATTATGTGCCTGTAGATTTCATTGTTCTTGATATAGATTGCAATCCTTCATGTCCTATTATTCTTGGTAGACCTTTCCTTAGAACGATTGGTGCAATTATTGATATGAAGGAAGGAAATATTAGATTCCAATTTACATTAAGGAAAGGCATGGAACACTTTCCTAGAAAGAAAATCAAATTACCATACGAGTCTATTATGAGAGCCACTTATGGATTGCCTTCCAAAGATGGCAATACCTAGATTTATCCTTGTATCGTGCCTAGCTAGGGGCGTTAAACGATAGCGCTTGTTGGGAGGCAACCCAATTTTATTTTCTTATTTCTTGCTTCTGTTTAGGAATAAATATTGCATCTAGCTTCTGTTTAGATGTGGTTTTGTGTTTTAATTAGTGTTTGTGCCAAGTAGAACCTTTGGGAAGGCTTGTGTGAAGTTTATATGATCATGCTGTAAAAAACAGAAACGTTAGCGCTCACGAGAATAGTCACCAGATTTTACTGAAGAGTGCTATTTAGTTGAATTTTTTTGCAGATGATTAGTAGACAAATTACTCACGATTACCAATTTATTTCAATTTTTTGGAGTTATAGAAGTATTCGAAAGTTACAGATTACTACAGATTGTTCTGTTTTTGACAGATTTTGTTTTTCGTGTGTTGTTTGCTTATTTTGATGAATCAATTAGTCGTATTGGGGAGTATGAATAATAGAGAAGTTGGAATACAGTAGGTTAAACACCAATATAAACAAAGAATGAGTTCATTACAGTACCTTTGAGTGGTGGTTTGTCTTCTTATACTAACGGAGCTCACGAGATTTTTTGGCTAAGTTTTGTGTTGTGAAGTTTTCAAGTTTTGAGTATGGCTTTGATGGACTATGGAACAAAGAGTGGCAAGAGCCTAAGCTTGGGGATGCCCAAGGCACCCCAAGGTAAAATTCAAGGACAACCAAAAGCCTAAGCTTGGGGATGCCCCGGGAAGGCATCCCCTCTTTCGTCTTCATCTATTGGTAACTATACTCGGGACTATATTTTTATTCACCACATGATATGTGTTTTGCTTGGAGTGTCATGTATGATTTGAGTATTTGCTTGTTACTTTGTCACAATCATCCTTGCTGGACACACCTTTTTGAGAGAGATAAATATGGCCTAGAATTTGTTAGAATACTCTATGTGCTTCACTTATATCCTTTGAGCTAGATAAGTTTTGCTCTAGTGCTTCACTTATATCTTTTAGAGCACGGTGGTGATTTTATTTTGTAGAAATTTTTTATCTCTCATGCTTCACTTATATCCTTTTGATAGTCTTTTAGAAAAGCATGGTAATGTGCTTTGGTTATAAAACTAGCCCTAATATGATAGGCATCCAAGATGAATATAGTAAAAACTCTCAAATAAAGTGCATTGAATATGATGAGAAGTTTGATACTTGATGATTGTGTTGAGATATGAGGATGGTGATATTAGAGTCATGCTAGTGGAGTAATTATGAATTTGAGAAACACTTGTGTTAAAGTTTGTGATTCCCGTAGCATGCACGTATGGTGAACCGTTATGTGACGAAGTTAGAGCCTGAGGTATTTATTGAGTGTCATCCTTTGTGTGGAGGTCGGGGGCGCGCGACGGTTAACTCCTACCAACCTCCCCCCAAGGAGCATGCGTTGATTGCTTTGTTTTGATGACTCGTAAATTTTTTCAATAAGTATATGAGTTCTTTATGAGTAATATTGAGTCCATGGATTATACGCACTCTCACCCTTCCACCATTGCTAGCCTCTCTTGTACCGCACAACTTTCATCGGTACCATACACCCACCGTATACCTTCCTCAAAATAGCCACCATACCTACCTCTCATGGCATTTCCATAGCCATTCCGAGATATATCGCCATGCAACTTTCCACCGTTCCGTTCATATGACACGCTTCATATTGTCATATTGCCATGCATGATCATGTAGTTGACATCGTATTTGTGGCAAAGCCACCATACATTTCATTCATACATGTCACTCTTGATTCATCGCACATCCCGGTACACCGCCGGAGGCATTCATATAGAGTCATATTTTGTTCTAGCTTCGAGTTGTAATCTTCGATTTGTAAGTCAATAAAAGTGTGATGATCTTCATTATTAGAGCATTGTCCCATGTGAGAAAAGGCAATAAAAAAAGATGGCCCACAAAATATAGAGAGGGGCAAAATAAGAAAAAAAAAGAGAAAGCCCCTCCAAAAAAGAGAGAAAAGAGAGAAGGGACAATGCTACTATCCTTTTCCACACTTGTGCTTCAAAGTAGCACCATAATCTTCATGATAGAGAGTTTCTTGTTTTGTCACTTTCATATACTAGTGGGAATTTTCATTATAGAACTTGGCTTGTATATTCCAACGATGGGTTTCCTCAAATGCCCTAGGTCTTCATGAGCAAGCAAGTTGGATGCACACCCACTTAGTTTCTTTTTGAGCTTTCATATACTTATAGCTCTAGTGCATCCGTTGCATGGCAATCCCTACTCACTCACATTGATATCTATTGATGGGCATCTCCATAGCCCGTTGATACGCCTAGTCGATGTGAGACTATCTTCCTCCTTTTTGTCTTCTCCACAACCACCACTCTATTCCACCTATAGTGCTATGCCCATGGGTCATGCTCATGTATTGCGTGAAAGTTGAAAGGTTTGAAAAAATTGAGTATGAAAACAAGTGCTTGGCTGAAACCGGGGTTATGCATGATATGAATACTTTGTGTGATGAAGAGGGAGTATAGCGAGCCTATATGATTTTGTAGGGATAACTTTCTTTGGCCATGTTATTTTGAGAAGACATGATTGCTTTGTTAGTATGCTTGAACTATTATTATTTCTTATGTTAATATAGACTTTTGTCTTGAATCTTTCGGATCTGAACATTCTTGCCACAATAAAGAAATTACATTGAGAATTATGTTGGTTAGCATTCCACATCAAAAATTCTGTTTTTATCATTTACCTACTCGAGGACGAGCATGAATTAAGCTTGGGGATGCTTGATACGTCTCTAACGTATCTATAATTTTTAATTGTTCAATGCTATTATATACTATGTTTTGGATGTTTAATGGGCTTTATTATACACTTCTATATTATTTTTGGGACTAACCTATCAACCCAAATGTGATAGCCTGGCTTATTAGGGATGATAGATTACTCATATCAATAAGGAATTCCTTCTTTTCCGGGAGCCCATTCGGAAAGAACTCCAAAGTTAAGCGTGCTCAGCTTGGAGTAGTTTCAGGATGGGTGACCGATCAGGAAGTTGGTCCCGGGTGCGCACGAGTGAGGACAAAGTGCGCAGAAAAGACTAGTATTGATATGTGAGGCCAGTCTAGATCCCGCCAGTAGTAACGAGCACCGGCGGGTGTGTCCGGGGCGTTACAATACCCAGTGCAGATTGCTGTTTTTTTGCCTATTTCAGGGTTTCGCAGAAAAGGAATATCAAACGGAGTCCAAACGGAATGAAACCTTCGCGAGAGTTATTTTTGGAACGATATCAACACAGAAGACTTGGAGTACACGCGAGGGAACGAAGGAGGAGGCCACGAGGGTCCAGGGCGTGCCCCCCATCCTCGTGGGCCCCCTCTGGCTCCCTCGATGCCCTCCTTCCTCCTATACATACCCATGTACCCTAAAAACATCGAGGCAACAGAGAAAACCCTAATTCCACCGCCGCAACCTTCTGTTCCCGTGAGATCCCATCTTGGGGCCTGTTTTGGAGCTCCGCCGGAGGGGGGATCTTCCACGGAGTGCTTCTACATCAACACCATTGCCTCACCATGAATTGTGAGTAGTTTACCTCAGACCTTCGGGTCCATAGTTATTAGCTAGATGGCTTCTTCTCTCTTTTTGGATCTCAATACCAAGTTCTCCTCGGTCTTCGAGGAGATCTATTCGATGTAATCTTTTTGCGGTGTGTTTGTCGAGATCCCATGAATTGTGGGTTTATGATCAAGATTTTCTATGAGAAATATTTGGTTCTTTTCTAATTTCTTTTATGTATGATTATAATATCCTTGCAAGTCTCTTCGAATTATTGGTTTGGTTTGGCCTACTCGATCTATAGTTCTTGCAATGGGAGAAGTGCTTGGCTTTGCGTTCAACCTTGCGGTGTCCTTTCCCAGTGACAGCAGGGGCAGCAAGGCACGTATTGTATTGTTGCCATCGAGGATAAAAAGATGGGGTTTATATCATATTGCTTTAGTTTATCCCTCTACTTCATGTCATCTTGCTTAAAGCATTACTCTGTTCTTATGAACTTAATACTCTAGATGCATGCTGGATAGCGGTCGATGTGTGGAGTAATAGTAGTAGATGCAGAATCGTTTCGGTCTACTTTTCACGGACGTGATGCCTATATATATTGATCATGCCTAGATATTCTCATAACTATTTGCTTTTCTATCAATTGCTCGACAGTAATTTGTTCACCCACCGTAGAATTCTGCTATCATGAGAGAAGCCACTAGTGAAACCTATGCCCCGGGTATATTCTCAACATATTAATCTACAATCTACTTTACTTTGCTTTATTTACTTTCTATTCTTATATCCAAAAATACCAAAAATATCAAACTATGATATCTATCAGATCTCACTTTCGTAAGTGACCTTAGAGGGATTGACAACCCCTTATCGCGTTGGCTGCGAAGTTCTTATTTGTTTGTGCAGGTGCGAGGGACTCGCGCGTGGTCTCCTACTGGATTGATACCTTGGTTGTCAAAAACTGAGGGAAATACTTACGCTACTGTGCTGCATCACCCTTTCCTCTTCGAGGGAATACAACGCAAGCTCGAGAAGTAGCAATCATGCATAATAAATATTTGATACGTCTCCAACCTATCTACTTTTCCAAACACTTTTGCCCTTGTTTTGGACTCTAACTTGCATGATTTGAATGGAACTAACCCGGACTGACGCTGATTTCAGCAGAACTACCATGATGTTGTTTTTGTGCAGAAATAAAAAGTTCTCGGAATCGCCTGAAAATCAACGGAGATTTATTTCAGAAAATATAAAAAATACCTGTCAGAAGATCCACACCTGGGGGCCCATGGGCTGTCCTCGAGGGTGGGGGGGCGCCCCCCTGCCTCGAGGGCACCCCGATGCCCCACCAACATATCCCCAGGTCCTATATATTCCATTTCGTGGAGAAAAAAATGAAGGAGAAAGAATTATCGCGTTTTACGAGACGGAGCCGCCGCCAAGCCCTAATCTCTCTCGGGAGGGCTGATCTGGAGTCCGTTCGGGGCTCCGGAGAGTTGAGATCGTCGCCATCGTCATCATCAACCTTCCTCCATCACCAATTCCATGATGCTCACCGCCGTGTGTGAGTAATTCCATCATAGGCTTGCTGGACGGTGATGGGTTGGATGGGATCTATCATGTAATCGAGTTAGTTTTGTTAGGGTTTGATCCCTAGTATCCACTATGTTCTGAGATTGATGTTGCTATGACTTTGCTATGCTTAATGCTTGTCACTAGGGCCCGAGTGCCATGATTTCAGATTAGAACCTATTATGTTTTCATGAATATATGTGTGTTCTTGATCCTATCTTGCAAGTCTATAGTCACCTACTATGTGTTATGATCCGGCAACCCCGAAGTGACAATAATCGGGACCACTCCCGGTGATGACCATAGTTTGAGGAGTTTATGTATTCACTATGTGTTAATGCTTTGGTCTGGTACTCTATGAAAAGAAGGCCTTAATATTCCTTAGTTTCCAATAAGACCCCGCTGCCACGGGAGGGTAGGACAAAATATGTCATGCAAGTTCTTTTCCATTAGCACGTATGACTATATTTTGAATACATGCCTCATTGCATTGATGAACTGGAGCTAGTTCTATGTCACCCTAGGTTATAACTTCTACATGATGAATTGCATCCGACGTAATTTCCCATCACCGATCCAATGCCTGTGAGCATCACCTATATTTCTTGTCGCTTATTTACTTTTCCGTTGCTATTATCACAAAAACTACAAAAAATACTACCTTTACTTTTATTGCTGCTACCACTACTATCATATTACTTTGCTACTAAACTATCTTGCTGCAGATACTAAGTTTCCAGGTGTGGCTGAATTGACAACTCAGTTGCTAATACTTAAGAGTATTCTTTGGCTCCCCTCGTGTCGAATCAACAAATTTGGGTTTAATACTTTACCCTCGAAAACTATTGCGATCCCCTACACTTGTGGGTTATCAAGACTATTTTCTGGCGCCGTTGCAGGGGAGCATAGCTCTATTCTTTAAGTCACTTGGGATTAATCTCTGCTTATCACTGTGAAGAATTTGAAGGACTCAAAAACCAAGATCTTACCCTCAACTACGAGGGGAGGTAAGGAACTGCCATCTAGCTCTGCACTAGATTCTCCTTCTGTTATGAGTAAACTTGCGACACCTACTCCTGCTATTGAATCTGATATGTCGTATGTTCTTGATGATGCTACTTCTGCTATGTATGATGAAACTACCTCTATGCCTGATACTATGTCACTAGGTGAATTTCCAGATGAAGAAATTGCTAAGGTTAGGGAGAGTGCAAATGTTGATGATATTTATGAAAGTGATGAGGAAACTACTCCCAATAGATATGAATTGCATGTTGTGCCTGAGGGTTATGTTATGGACGAAGAAACTGCTAGAGACTTTCTTGCTTGCAATGATAGATATGATCTTAAGAAGTTATTAGCTAAGTTGAAAGAAAAGTCCTTGAATGCTAGAATGAAACATGACCCTGCTTTTGCTACTTCACCTATATGTGTCACTGATAAGGATTATGAATTCTCCGTTGATCCTGAGTTAATTACTTTGGTTGAATCTGACCCTTTCCATGGTTATGAGTCTGAAACTGTTGTGGCACATCTTACCAAGTTGAATGATATAGCTACCCTGTTTACCAATGATGAAAAGATTCGCTACTACTATATCCTTAAGTTATTTCCGTTTTCGTTAAAGGGTGATGCTAAGACTTGGTTTAATTCTCTTGATCCTGGTTGTGTGCGTAGTCCCCAGGATATGATGTATTACTTCTCTGCTAAATATTTTCCCGCTCATAAGAAACAAGCTGCCTTACGGGAAATATATAAATTTGCTCAAACTTAAGAAGAGAGTCTCCCACAAGCTTGGGGGAGGCTTCTCCAGTTACTTAATGCTTTGCCTGATCATCCTCTTGAGATGCATGATATACTTGATGTCTTTTATAATGGACTAACCGATGCTTCCAGAGACCATCTAGATAGTTGTGCTGGTTGTGTTTTCAGGGAAAGAACAGTTGAACAAGCTAAATTACTATTGAATAATATGCTGGCCAATGAAAATAATTGGACACTTCCTGAACCAGCCCCTAAGCCAACTCCGAAGAAAAGAGGTGTTTTATTTCTCAGTCCTGAAGATATGCAAGATGCAAAGAAATCAATGAAAGAAAAAGGTATTAAATCTGAAGATGTTAAGAATTTACCGCCTATTGAAGAAATACATGGTCTTGATAACCCGGCACAAGTAGTAAAGGTAAATTCTCTTTATAGATTCGATGAAGGTGACATTCCTCGTTATAAGTCTGCTAGCCAATGCTTAGATGAGTTTGACAATTTTATTGTGAAACAAGAAAACTTCAATGCTTATGTTGGTAGACAACTACAACACAATGCTCATATGATTGAATGCTTGAGTGATTATCTATCTAGTGCTAAAGACGAACTAAAACTCATTAGTATACATGCTTCTATGGTCACCACTCAAGTAGAACAAGTACTTAAGGCTCAGAATGATTTGCTCAATGAATTAAATAGTAAGAATAATGATAATGTCATTAGAGTTGTGACTAGAGGGGGCAGAATGACTCAGGAACCTCTGTATCTTGAAGGCCACCCTAAGAGAATTGAGCAAGATTCTCAGAGAGCTAATATAGATGCACCTAGTTCTTCTAAGAAGAAGGAAAAGAAAAATGATAAGACCTTGCATGCTTCTAGTGATCCTGTAGAATCCCAATGATATATCTGTTTCTGATGCTGAGACACTATCTGGTAAGGAACACGAACCTAGTGATAATATTAATGATGATGTTCATATTGATGCTCGACCTAGCAATGATAATGATGTAGAGATTGAACCTGCTGTTGATCTTGATAACCCACAATCAAAGAATCAACGTTATGATAAGAGAGACTTTGTTGCTAGGAAGCACGGTAGGGAAAGAGAACCATGGGTTCAGAAACCCCTTCCTTTTCCTCCGAAACCATCCAGGAAGAAGGATGATGGAAATTTTGAGCGCTTCACTGAAATGATTAGACCTATCTTTTTGCGTATGCATTTGACTGATGTGCTTAAAACAAATCCTTATGCCAAGTATATGAAATATATTATTACCAACAAAAGAAAGATACCTGAAGTAGAAATTTCCACCATGCTTGCTAATTACACTTTTGAGGGTGGAATGCCTAAGAAATTAGGAGATCCAGGAGTACCCACTATACCTTGCTCCATTAAGAGAAACTATGTTAAAACTGCTTTGTGTGATCTTGGAGCCGGTGTTAGTGTTATGCCTCTCTCTTTATATCGTAGACTTGACTTGAGTAAGTTGACACCTACTAAAATATCCTTGCAAATGGCTGATAAATCAACTGTTATACCTGTCGGTATTTGTGAGGATGTACCTGTTGTAGTTGCAAATGTTACTATTCTAACGGACTTTGTTATACTTGATATTCCCGAGGATGATAGTATGTCTATTATTCTTGGAAGACCTTTTCTGAATACTGCAGGGGCTGTTATTGATTGCAACAAAGGCAATGTCACTTTTCATGTCAATGGTAATGAGCAGATGATTCGGAAAGAGTTTATTAAAAAGACCTGATCAACCTTGTTAATGGATTCCTTTTGATGAACATGGGATAGGTGAATCTAGATAGCACAAACCTTCTGTACCCTCCTTTTACTTTCTGTTAATTAGGTTAAATAAAGCAAAAATAGCATTATCTGTCTATTTCCAGACTTATCTGTGCAATAAAAAAATATCCCGAAAATAAAAGTTCTCCAAATGCCATGAAAATGAAATATGATTTTTTCTAGAATATTTAAGAAAATATGGCACTGAACACACAGCGAGGGGAGCCAGCACCTGGCCTCGAGGGCATAGGGCGCGCCCCCTGCCTTGAGGGCCCCACGTGGCCCCCCTTCACTTATACTTTCACCCATACCCTTCTTCTTCCTCCCAAAAAAATTTTCAACCAGCTCAAACCCGAGTTCTGGCTCATTTCGCTGCCATTTTCGATCTCCTTGCTCAAAGCACCATTCACCAAACTGTTTAGGGAGATTGTTCATTGGTATGTGACACCTCCATTGGTCCAATTAGTTTCTGTTCTAGTGCTTTATTTGTTGCAAATTTATGCTGCTGTGGTGACCTTGTTCTTGAGCTTGCATTATAATTTTTCTTGGTCCCAAGTAGTTCTAATGCATGATATAGCTTCTAGGCACTTATAGGAGTTGTTGCTATCATTCTTGTTGAGTTTGGTTAACATTTATTGTGAGTTACTAAAAATTTCAGAAAATTTCAGAAAAGGAAAATGTTAAAAAGAATATTGAGGGGCTCTTCTAGCAAGAGCTCAGAGGAGAAGAAGAAAGAAGAAAATAAGAAGCCCAAATATCATCTTCCTCGCATGGCGGAAGTTCGACCGTGCGAATGGCCTTGTAATAATTTCATGATGTCCGCCGGTATTTACGAAGACTTTTATTGGATGGCGAATAATGCAGGCCTCACCGACTTCCTCAACGACCAAAAACAACAGTATCTCTTACTCACCAGTATTTTTACGCAGAGCTTCCATTTTCATTCTAGGAAAACACCACCTACGGTGGAGTTTCGCTTATATGATGTGGTTAAGGAGATATCACTGTAAGGTTTTTGTGAAATATGCAAAGTACCCTTTGAAGGTATACTAGATGAACCACGTCATGAAGACGTCAAAGGGTTTATTGATATGATAGCCGTAGGTGAAACTAGACAAGTTTCAGGGGCAAGAATCACCAGTATACACTTCCCTGTTCTGCGCTACTTTGCTTTATTTGCTAGTAGGTGTTTAATTGGTCGCGGGAACAGTGGAAATCTTAGTGCCCCTGATATTATCATTTTACGCCATGCTTTGTTTCGCGACACAACTTTTAGCTTGGGCGCCGTCGTTGCCAAACGATTGAGTCCGAACCGCTCAAAGGGGCCCGTCTTTGGAGGCATCTTTCTTCTCGCTTTGCTGAACATTTTAATATACCTATTAGGCATCATGAGAAGGAAGAAAAATTGTTTGCCCCTATTTATCTGGACTACAAGAGCATGATAGCTCATGACTTTATTGTTAAAGACAAAAATATGCAGCTACTTTATAAATTGAGGTTTAATGAAATATACTGTGAAATTGTTACCTTGCCTGCACCATCTCTATTTGATCTTTCCACAGGCAAGTACCTCATTACCTCAGATGCCTTCTACAAGTACCAAGACCAGGCACAAGCTTCAGAGCCTGAGCCAAAACCACCATTTGATCCTTCCCGTCAATCTGTTTATGGGTGGGATCTGGACGAGCTCGCCAACCAGTGGCATCCAGAGGACACATCTCAGTACACTGGAGGGAGTGGCTTCGATCCGTGGCCATCCCCCAACTTAGGCCAAAAGCCTAAGCTTGGGGGAGTACGTGTTTCTCACCGACTTACATTCATGTTCACACACTTATTCTAGTTGTCGGTGCTCACACTCTTTCACTGTACCATCCATGCTTAGTTTAAATTTCTTTTTCTTAGTATTTTTCTTGTGTGCTAGAAAAACCCAGAAAAATAAAAAATATTAGTTGTAGCTTCTAGATAGTTTACTTTCTTTGCTTGTAGTAGTAACTGAAAATGAAAACCCAAAAAGATTTCCCGTTCTTCTTTTTCTTGTTGGGAGCTTTCCCGTGTAAATAGTTTCTTTTCTTTTTCTTAGGGGTTAAGAGTAGAAGACCATGATTAAAATGCTTAGTGGCTCTCATATGCTTTGTTGCTGATTTAATCTTGGGCCATATTACCTTGTATTCTCTCTTGTATTAAATGCCTGCAGATTCCAGCTTAGTCCAATGCACGTGCACTATTATTATTATCCACAACATTCGGTCGTGCGAGTGAAAGGCAATAAGGATGATATATGATGAACTAATTGAGATAAGAAAAGCTGGTATGAACTCTACCTCTCTTGTTTTTGTAAATATGATTGCTTGTCGTTCTTGATTCAACTTGTTGTGAATGAAACATGTTTGCAATGACAATTAGAGATCATAGCTGCTTATGCCATGCTTAATTAGCTGAGAGTTTATAATGGTCTATCTTGCGTGCCAACATGATATTAAAATGGTTGTGATGTGGTATGATGGGTGGTATCCTCCTCTGAACGATTTAAGTGACTTGACTTGGCACATGTTCACGCATGTAGTTGAAACAAATCAACATAGCCTTCACGATATTTATGTTCATGGTGATTTATATCCTACTCATGATTGCATTCATTGTTGATTAATTTTAATGCATGTTCATGACCGTTGTTGCTCTCTAGCTGGTCGCTTCCCAGTCTCCTTCTAGCCTTCACCTGTACTAAGCGGGAATACTGCTTGTGCATCCACTTCCATAAACCCCAAAGTTATTCCACATGAGTCCACCATACCTTCCTATATGCGGTATTTACCTGCCGTTCCAAGTAAATTTGTATGTGCCAAACTCTAAACCTTCAAATGAAATTATGTTTTGTATGCTCGAACAGCTCATGTATCAACTAGGGTTGTCTATATCTTCCATGCTAGGTGGGTTATTCTCACGATGAGTGGACTCTGCTCATCATTCACGAGAAAATGGCTGGTAATCGGGATGCCCAGTCCCATGCTCAAAATCATAATAATTAAACAAAACTCCTCCAGGGTTGTTACTTGTTTGGACGGTAACCCATGGATTCAGCTGGCCGTGGAGTGTGCTTGTTGGTGGTTGGGGGAGTATAAACTTTACCATTCTGTTTGGGAACCGCCTATAATGTGCGTAGCATGGGAGATATCGAGATTCTTGGTTGCTATGTTGACAATGAAAGTATACCGCTCAAAATGTTATTCAATATCTATTTAAAAATCGAGCTCTGGCACCTCTACAAATCCATGCTTCCCTCTACGAAGGGCTTATCTATTTACTTTTATGCAGAGTCATCATCCTCTTATCAAAAAGCACCAGTAGGAGAGCACCTCTGTCGTTGCATGTATTACTATTAATTTGCATTGAGTGTGATCATGACTGGATCTCTTTTACCACGAATTACAATGTCTAGTCAGTCCTTGATCTTTAAAGGTGCTCTGCATTGTTTTGCGTTCTCAGAAAGGGCTAGTGAGATACCATCCTGTTATATCATATCATGATTGTTTTGAGAAGTGTTGTCATCCGAGGTTTATTATTATTGCTTGCTAGTTGATTATGCCATTGACGTGAGTAGTCTTGAGACCTGAAAGTTATAGTGAATGTGGTTAGTTCATGATCTTGTTGAAAACCTGAATGCTAGCTTACATATTTACAACAACAAGAGCAAACAGAGTTTGTCAAAGTTTTTCTTGATCACTTTCAGTTTATCAACTGAATTGCTTGAGGACAAGCAAAGGTTTAAGCTTGGGGGAGTTGATACGTCTCCAACGTATCTACTTTTCCAAACACTTTTGCCCTTGTTTTGGACTCTAACTTGCATGATTTGAATGGAACTAACCCGGACTGAAGCTGTTTTCAGCAGAACTACCATGGTGTAGTTTTTGTGCAGAAATAAAAAGTTCTTGGAATCGCCTGAAAATCAAAGGAGATTTATTTCAGAAAATATAAAAAATACATGTCAGAAGATCCACACCTGGGGGCCCATGGTCTGTTCTCGAGGGTGGGGGCGCGCCCCCCTTCCCAGTGCGCGCCCCTGCCTCGAGGGCACCCCGATGCCCCACTGACGTATCCCCAGGTCCGTTCGTGGAGAAAAAAATGAAGGAGAAAGAATTATCGCGTTTTACGAGACGGAGCCGCCGCCAAGCCCTAATATCTCTCGGGAGGGCTGATCTACAGTCTGTTCGGGGCTCCGGAGAGTGGAGATCGTCGCCATCGTCATCATCAACCTTCCTCCATCACCAATTCCATGATGCTCACCACCGTGTGTGAGTAATTCCATCGTAGGCTTGCTGGACGGTAATGGGTTGGATGGATCTATCATGTAATTGAGTTAGTTTTGTTAGGGATTGATCCCTAGTATACACTATGTTCTGAGATCGATGTTGCTATGACTTTGCTATGCTTAATGCTTGTCACTAGGGCCCGAGTGCCATGATTTCATATCTGAACCTATTATGTTTTCATGAATATATGTGTGTTCTTGATCCTATCTTGCAAGTCTATAGTCACCTACTATGTGTTATGATCCGGCAACCCCGAAGTGACAATAATCGGGACCACTCCCGGTGATGACCATAGTTTGAGGAGTTCATGTATTCACTATGTGTTAATGCTTTGGTCTGGTACTCTATTAAATGGAGGCCTTAATATCCCTTAGTTTCCAATAGGACCACGCTGCCACGGGAGGGTAGGACAAAAGATGTCATGCAAGTTCTTTTCCATAAGCACGTATGACTATATTCGGAATACATGCCTACATTGCATTGATGAACTGGAGCTAGTTCTGTGTCACCCTAGGTTATAACTTCTACATGATGAATTGCAGCCGACGTAATTTCCCATCACCGATCCAATGCCTACGAGCTTCACCTATATTGCTTGTCACTTATTTACTTTTCCGTTGCTATTATCACAAAAACTACTAAAATAGTATCTTTACTTTTATTGCTGCTACCACTACTATCATATTACTTTGCTACTAAACTATCTTGCTGCAGATACTAAGTTTCCAGGTGTGGCTGAATTGACAACTCAGTTGCTAATACTTAAGAGTATTCTTTGGCTCCCCTTGTGTCGAATCAACAAATTTGGGTTTAATACTTTACCCTCGTAAACTGTTGCGATCCCCTACACTTATGGGTTATCAATATTGGACACCCGCATGAGTAGGATATGGACACCATGAACATAAATATCATAGAGGCTATGTTGGTTTCGAGTCAACAACATGCATAAACATGTGCGAAGGCAAGCCACTCAAACATTCAGAGGAGGATACCATATCATCATACTACATCACAATGATTTTAACGCTATGTTGATGTCCAAGATAAGTCATTATCAACTCCTAGCTACTTATGCATGGCATGAGAAACTATAATCCCTAATTGTCATTGCAAACATGTTTAATCATAATAGGTTGAATCATGGACACTAGGTTAAACATATTTATACAAAAATAACAAGTCGAGTTCATACCAGTTTCTCTCTGCTACGGCCAGTTCATCGAATATCGTCATTGTTGCCTTTCACTTGCACGACCGAATGATGTGAAAATAATAATAATGCAAGAGTGTTGTGGACTAAGCTGGGATCTGCAAAACATTTTATTCAATAGGAGAAGACAAGGTAAAATGTGCTCTTCATTAGTTCAACAACTATTCATATGAGAGCCACTCAACATTTTCATCGTGGTCTTGTCCTCAGTACAACTCTAATAAAAGGAAAAGAAATTCAGAGAAACACACTGAAATATTTTTGGAGTTTTTGGTTTTCTTGAACATGCAAATACAAGGAAAAAGCAAAAACTAGAAAAACTATTTACACGGGAAAGTTCCCAACAAGCAGAAGAAGAAAAAGGAAATCTTTCTGGATTTTCCTTTTAGTGCTACTACTGAGCATGCATAGAAAGTAAATTACTACAACTATATTTTTTGTTTTTTCTAAAGTTTTTCAAACACACAAGAAGAAAGCAAGAAAATGAATCTAAGCATGGATGATACAATGAAAAAGTGTGAGCACTGACAAATAGAATGATATGTAAACATTAATGTAATGTCAGTGAGAAACACGTACTCCCCCATGCTTAGGATTTTGGCCTAGCTTGATAGTCGATCAGTAGCCTGGAGGGTAGTAGGAATCCTGAGGCGCAGGCATCCACTCATCCCACAGCTGAGGCTCCTCCGCAACTTCTGCAACCACTTGGGCATTCCAGTAGGCGATGATGTCTGCAGGCATAATCCGGGATGCGCCCCTAGCAACTGAATCAAACAAAGCAGGCACGGGTAATGGAATAACATCATGAGTGTTAACGTTATAGAACAGGTTGTAAGGAATGGCAATATCAGGACAATCATGTGCAAGAAAGTGATGGTGATCCATGGCTACACAGTCTAGGTAAACCTTTAGTCAGAGGGTAATCATGAGGGCGTCTCACAACCCCGAAATGGTTTGCCAAATGAGTGGCAAAAATCCCACCATATATTTTACCATGGGACTTATTAAGATGCAGGCGACGAGCCACGATAGCTCCCAAGCTATGCGTGTTGTCGCCCTCCAGTGCACGACGCAAAACAGCGAGGTCTGGTGAACTAAGTGCACCCACCTTCTCCCTAGCAAGCAAGCATTTGGTAATAAAAAGGGGAAAATAACGAACAGCAGGAAAGTGTAAGCCAGCGGCAGTGATGGCGGACACTCCTCTCTCATCACCCACTGTTAAAGTGCGACAAAAGGCATCAAACGCGGCCGGCCTAGGCTCACCCAAGCTCCCATCAGATGGGATCATGCTTATGTTACAAAACTCAGTAAGTGGTATTTGATGGTTTTCATCATATAAATCAAAGCTCACTTCAGGAGGATTATTTCTAGGCAGGAAAGTAAAACTTTGAACAAAGACGTTTGTGAGGATTTGGTGTTGGTCACACTCATCTGCGATGAAGGCATTGAGGCCGGCATTAGCAATATATTGCATGAACTCCTCAAAAATTTCAGCCTCTTGCAGGAACGGGATGTGCGGCCATTCACACGGCCGTACTTCCGTCAACCTCCGAAGGTGGAGATCATTGTCAGAAGTTTCCCCAATAACACCCTTGGATTTCTTCTTTGAGCCAAACTTCCTGAAGATATTCATGTTCGCGTACAATTTTTCCTATGAACAAAAATCTGAATTTTTAGTTCACAAAATTTTATCAACAAAACTTCACAAAATTGATAGCAACTACTCATAGGGATACATAGAAGCCATAGCAAGCATTCAAACTACTTAGAACACTAAGAATTCAACATGCAAGCCCATCTACAGCAGCACCAAGAGTAGCTAATTATTCAGAATATAAACCACTAAAAGAAAAACTGATTGGACAAATGGTGGAGTCACATACCAAACAACAATCCCCCGAAACGGTTTCGGAAACGAAGCTTCGAGCAAAGAGATCGAAATCCGCGGGTTTGAGCTCAAGAACACGGGAGAGATGGCAATGGAGATTTTTTTGGAGGTAAGTGATGGTGTGGGCTAAAGAGATAAGTGAGAGGGCCCACGTGGGGACCACAACCCAACAGGGCGCGCTCGGGGGTCCTGGCGCGCCCAGGTGGGTTGTGCACCTCCATATGTTATTATTTGCACCGGAAATTCAGAAATTTTTGGAAAAAATCGTATAAAATTTTCAGGGCCTTCTGAGAAGTTTTATTTTTGGGTCATTTTTATTGCACAGGAAATTTAGAAAACAGACTAAACATGGCATTTTATTTTATTTAATTAGTAGAAACAGAAAATAAAAAGTAAGGACAGTAGGTAGTGCTCACTAAATTCATCGACTTCATACCGCTCAAAAATTATTCAATAAATAAAGGAAGACAATCAATAAATAAATCATGCTCCAACTTCATCACATAACAGTTCACCATATGTGCATGCTACGGGACTTGCAAACCTCAACACAAGTATTCCTCAAATTACAACTACTCTACTAGCATGACTCTAATATCACCATCCTCATATCTCAAAACAACCATCAAGTATCAAACTTCTCATAGAATTCAATGCACTTTATATGAAAGTTTTTACTATACCCATCTTGGATGCCTATCATATTAGGACTAATTTTATAGCCAAAGCAAATTACCATACTGTTCTAAAGGAGTCTCAAAATAATATAAGTGAAGCACTAGAGATCAATAATTTCTATAAAATAAATCCGCCACCGTGCTCTAAAAGATATAAGTGAAGCACTAGAGCAAAATTATCTAGCTCAAAAGATATAAGTGAAGCATATAGAGTATTCTACTAAATTCTGATTCATGTGTGTCTCTCCCAAAAGGTGTGTACAGCAAGGATGATTGTGGTAAACTAAAAAGCAAAGACTCAAATCGTACACGACGCTCTAAGCAAAACACATATCATGTAGTGAATAAAAATATAGTCTCAAGTAAAGTTACCGATAGACGAAGAAGAAAGAGGGGATGCCTTCCCGGAGCATCACCAAGCTTAGGCTTTTGGTTATCCTTTAATTTTACCTTGGGGTGCCTTGGGAATCCCCAAGCTTAGGCTCTTTCCACTCTTTATTCCATAGTCCATCAAATCCTCACTAAAAACTTGAAAACTTCACAACACAAAACTTAGCAGAAAATCTTGTGAGCTCCGTTAGTATAAGAAAACAAACCACCACTTTAAGGTACCGTATTGAACTCATTCTTTATTTATATTGGTGTTAAACCTACTGTATTCCAACTTCTCTATGGTTCATACCCCCTGATACTACTCTTAGATTCATCAAAATAAGCAAACAACACACGAAAAATAGAATCTGTCAAAAACAGAACAGTCTGTAGCAATCTGTAACTTTTGAATACTTATGTAACTCTAAACATTCTGAAATAAATTGGTGGACGTGAGGAATTTGTATATTAATCATTTGCAAAAAGAATCAACTTAAAATCACTCTCTAGTAAGAAATGGCAGCTAATCTCGTGAGCGCAAAAGTTTCTGTTTTTTACAGCAAGATCGCAAAGACTTCACCCAAGTCTTCCCAAAGGTTCTACTCCCTCCGTAAACTAATATAAGAGTGTTTAGATCACTACTTTAGTTATCTAAACGCTCTTATATTAGTTTACAGAGGGAATACTTGGCACAAACACTAATTAAAACACAAAACCACATCTAAGCAGAGGCTAGATGAATTATTTATTACTAAACAGAAGTAAAAAAACTAAGAAAATAAAATTGGGTTACCTCCCAACAAGCACTATCGTTTAACGCCCCTAGCTAGGCACACAACAAGAATAGATCTAGGTATTGCCATCTTTGGTTGGCAATCCATAAGTAGCTCTCATAATAGATTCATAAGGTAATTTGATTTTATTTCTAGGAAAGTGTTCCATGCCTTTCCTTAACGGAAATTGGAATCTAATATTTCCTTCTTTCATATCAATAATTGCACCAATCGTTCTAAGGAAAGGTCTACCAAGAATAATAGGACATGTAGGATTGCAATCTATATCAAGAACGATGAAATCTACGGGCACATAATTCCTATTTGCAACAATAAGCACATCATTAATCCTTCCCATAGGTTTCTTAATGGTAGAATCCGCAAGATGCAAATTTAAAGAACAATCATCAAGTTCATGGAAACCTAACACATCACACAAAGTTTTTGGAATCGTGGAAACACTAGCACCCAAATCACACAAAGCATAGCATTCATGATCTTTAATCTTAATTTTAATAGTAGGTTCCCACTCATCACAAAGTTTTCTTGGGATAGAAACTTCTAATTCAAGTTTTTGTTCATAAGATTGCATTAAAGCATCAACGATGTGTTTGGTAAAAGCTTTATTTTGACTATAAGAATGAGGAGAATTTAATACGGGTTGCAACAAGGAAATACAATCTATCAAAGAGAAATTATCATAATTAAATTCCTTGCAATCCAAAATAGTGGGTTCATTGCTATGTAATGTTTTGACCTCTTCAATCCCACTTTTAACAAATTTGGCATCGAGATCTAAAAACCCCGAATTATTGGGACGCCCTTTAACTAAAGTTTACTCATATCCAGTCCCATCTTTATCAAGATTCATATTGGAAAACAAAGATTTAATAGGAGACACATCAATCACTTTTAGATCTTCATCTTTATTATCTAGATCTTCCGGTTTTGCAGCCATCTTATTAACTAAGGTGGCTTGCTTATCCAAAATTTGGGTTATTAAGTTCTCAAGATGAGCAGACTGAGATTTCAAACCATAAAATTCTTTAGACATATCATCAAGCTCTTTATTCATGTACTCCATAAATTTTTTTAGTTCTTTAAGCTCGTTTCTGAAGAAATTATTATGCTCAAAGTGCAAAGACATAAAGCTTCTGACATTGTTTTTAATCTTTTCCAACCTTCTAAGGTGAGGATTAACGCTATTTGGTAGAGCCCTTGTGACAAACAAGCAATCCAACACACAAGCAAATAAGAAGCAAGCGAAAATAGGCGAACGGAAAAAAGGGCGAATAAAATGGCAAAGGTGAACTGGGGGAGAGGAAATCGAGAGGCAAATGGCAAATAATGTAATGCGAGGGATAAGAGTTTGTGATGGGTACTTGGTATGTCTTGACTTGTCCGTAGATCTCCCCGGCAACGGCGCCAGAAATTCTTCTTGCTACCTCTTGAGCATGCGTTGTTTTTCCCTTGAAGAGGAAAGGGTGATGCAGCAAAGTAGTGCAAGTATTTCCCTCAGTTTTTGAGAACCAAGGTATCAATCCAGTAGGAGACTACACGCAAGTCCCTGGTACCTGCACAAACAATTAAGAACCTTGCAACACACGCGATAAAGGGGTTGTCAATCCCTTCACGGCCAATTGCAAAAGTGAGATCTGATAGAGATAATAAGATAAATATTTTTGATATTTTTGTTGTATAGACTGAAAAGTAAAGATTGAAAAATAAAAGAACAATAAAGATAGCTAGTTGACGGAAGATTAATATGATGGAAAATAGACCCGGGGGCCATAGGTTTCACTAGTGGCTTCTCTCAAGATAGCAAATCTTACGGTGGGTGAACAAATTACTGTTGAGCAATTGATAGAAAAGCGCATAGTTATGAGAATATCTAGGCATGATCATGTATATAGGCATCACCTCCGTGACAAGTACCGAAACGATTTTGCATCTACTACTATTACTCCACACATCGACCTCTATCCAGCATGCATCTAGAGTATTAAGTTCATAAGAACAGAGTAACGCTTTAAGCAAGATGACATGATGTAGAGGGATAAACTCATGCAATATGACATAAACCCCATCTTTTTATCCTCGATGGAAACAATACAATACGTGCCTTGCTGCCCCTACTGTCACTGGGAAAGGTCACCGCAAGATTGAACCCAAAGCTAAGCACTTCTCCCATTGCAAGAAAGATCAATCTAGTAGGTCCAACCAAACTGATAATTCAAAGAGACTTGCAAAGATATTAAATCATGCATATAAGAATTCAGAGAGGAACCAAATATTGTTCATAGATAATATTGATCACAAACCCACAATTCATCAGATCTCGACAAACACACCGCAAAAAGTATTACATCGAATAGATCTCCAAGAAGGTCGAGGAGAACTTTGTATTGAGATCCAAAGAGACATAAGAAGCCATCTAGCTAATAACTATGGACCCGAAGGTGTGTGGTAAACTACTCAGACATCATCGGAAAGGCTATTGTGTTGATGTAGAAGCCCTCCGTGATCGATTCACCCTCCGGCAGAGTTCCAGAAAAGGCCCCAAGATGGGATCTCACGGGTACAGAAGGTTGCGGCGGTGTAAATAGGGTTTTGTGGTGCTCTCAGATCTTTTTAGGGTATATGAGTATATATAGGAGGAAGAGGTACGTTGGTGGAGCTATGAGGGGCCCACGAGGGTGGGGGTGCGCCCTCCTGCCTCGTGGCCACCTCGTGGCTTCCCAGACATGTAATCCAAGTCTTCTAGATTGCGTTTGTTCCAAAAACGATCCTTGCGAAGGTTTCATTCCGTTTGGACTCCCTTTGATATTTCTTTTCTGCGAAACATTGAAATAGGCACGAAACAACAATTTGCACTGGGCCTTTGGTTAGTAGGTTAGTCCCAAAAATAATATAAATTGCATATTAAAGCCCATTAAACATCCAAAATAGATAATATAATAGCATGGAACAATCAAAAAATATAGATACGTTGGAGACGTATCAGGGTACCACAACCACATGACTCAACTTGGGGTCAGAGTTGATGATGATAGTGTTATTGACAGAGTTCTTCAATCACCGCCACCAAGCTATAAAGGCTTCGTGATGAACTATAATATGCAAGGGATGCAAAAGAAAATTCCCAAGCTCTTCGCTATGCTCAAAGCTGCGGAGGTAGAAATAAAAAAATGAGCATCAAGTATTGATGGTTAAGAATACCACTAGTTTCAAGAAAAAGGGCATGGGAAAGAAGGGGAACTTCAAGAAGAATAGCAAGCCAGTTGCTACTGCCGGGAAGAAACCCAAGTGTGGAGCCAAACCTAAAAATGGGTGCTTCTACTGCAAAGGAACTGGTCACTGAAAGCGGAACTGCCCCAAGTATTTGGCGGATAAGAAGGATAGCAAAGTGAACAAAGGTATATTTGATATACATGTTATTGATGTGTACCTTACTAATGCTCGTAGTATGTCTGGGTATTTGATACTGGTTCGGTTGCTCATATTTGTAACTCGAAACAGGGGCTACAGATTAAACGAAGATTGGCTAAGGACGAGGTGACGATGCGCATTGGAAATGGTTCAAAAGTCTATGTGATCGCCGTCGGCATGTTACCTCTACGTCTACCTTCGAGATTAGTTTTAGACCTAAATAATTGTTATTTGGCGCCAGCGTTGAGCATGAACATTATATCTGGATCTTGTTTGTTGCGACATGGTTATTCATTTAAATCAGAGAATAATGGTTGTTCTATTTATATGAGTAATATCTTTTATGGCCATGCACCCTTGATGAGTGGTCTATTTTTTAAATCTCGATCGTAGTGATACACATATTCATAATATTGAAGCCAAAAGATGCAAAGTTGATAATGATAGTACAACTTATTTATGGCGCTGTCGTTTAGGTCATATTGGTGTAAAGCGCATGACGAAACTCCATGCTGATGGGCTTTTAGAATCACTTGATTATGAATCACTTGGTGCTTGCGAACCATGCGTTATGGGCAAGATGACTAAAACTCTGTTCTCCGGAACAATGGAGCGAGCAACTGACTTATTGGAAATCATAGATACTGATGTATGCGGTCCGATGAGTGTTGAGGCTCGCAGCGGGTATCGTTATTTTCTGACCTTCATAGATGATTTGAGCAGATATGGGTATATCTACTTGATGAAACACAAGTCTGAAACGTTTAAAAAGTTCAAAAATTTCAGAGTGAAGTAGAGAATCATCGTAACAAGAAAATAAAGTTTCTATGATCTGATCACGGAGGCGAATATTTGAGTTATGAGCTTGGCCTTCATTTGAAACAATGTGGAATAGTTTCACAGCTCACGCCACCTAGAAAACCATAGTGTAATGGTGTGTCCGAATGTCATAACCGTACTTTATTAGATATGGTGCGATCTATGATGTCTCTTACCGATTTACCACTATCATTTTGGGGTTATGCTTTAGAGACTGTTGCATTCACGTTAAATAGGTGTCACACCCTGCATTTTGTAACATGTTATTTGCATCAATGAAGCATGAAAATTTGGACCAGCAAATTTTTTTTGGCATCATTTGGCTTTTATTTGGAGTTGAGTTTTTCTCCATGTGCTTTTCCATGTGCTCAATAAAGTCAACTATTACCTCTTGTAGAATTCATCTCCATACCCAAAACTTCTGCCCAATGATCATGCCAAGTGTTATATAGCATTATAGTATTTTCTTACAAAATTAATTTGGCCAAAATGTATTTTATAAATTTAGTTTTCCAAAAACCCCTAAATTGAGATTTGCACTGCAAGTGCTTGATTTAGGGTGAGTAAATTATTTCAAAAAGTACATTTGAAACCTAGTAGTCATAGGACTCCCAGAAACCACAAACGTATAATTTTAGAAGTTATATTCCTATTTTATTTAAAAGCTTTTTCTTAAAGCCAGAAATGGTCTTTAATAGGGAAAAATTATTTAACTATTTCAAAAAATATTTGCCAAAATTCAGGGAGACTCAGAGGACATATATTGTCCATATATAAGAGTTTCAACACTTGGTCATGTTCAAAATAATGGGCTAATCCCTCTAAAACCCTTTCTGGATATTTCAAGCTTTTGAAATATTTAGAAAGGTAATATTCTCCAAAAATTCCAGGGAAATTCTATCATGTCATATATGGCATATATGATGATCTTGCCATGTCCCATGCCTTGGGAAGCAAGAAAACATTCTCAAAACCCTTCATAACCATTC
Source organism: Secale cereale (assembly GCA_902687465.1). Classification (NCBI taxonomy): domain Eukaryota; kingdom Viridiplantae; phylum Streptophyta; class Magnoliopsida; order Poales; family Poaceae; genus Secale; species Secale cereale. Next base: position 600,390,947 of record LR738715.1, on the reverse strand, counting down.
TGTCCATATTTGAAGTTTGAGCAACTCTACATTGCCAAACTTGTCCAAATGCTCTCAAACTTGGTGCACATGCTAGAAATGCCTAATAAGGCATCTAGACCAAATGGCACAAGATTTGGAATAGAGCAACTTGATCAGAACACCCCAAAACCCTTTCTGTTCAAATGCAAATTTGAACAACTTTACATTACCAACTTTTTACCTGGAGCTTCAAACTTTGTGGGCATGATCAATACCCCAAATGATGAAACTACACCAAGTGGTGCATCAAGGGGAGATGATTAGCTTGACTCAAACATGATGAAGCCATTTCTGTTGATTTCTAGGTTTCACCAAAGTTACATTGGCTAGTTTCTTCAAATGAGCCCAAATTTGGTGAAGCACCCTATTTTCACATGTCATTCAATCCTGTTAAGTGTCATGGCAAGTGGAGATCATTTGCTTGACCAAACACTGATCAAACACCTTTTGTAGAATTACTAAAACCCTCTTCTTGATCACTTTTACCTTTTACCTTGGCCTCAACTTTCTACCACACGTTCATCTAGTTACTAGCTACCTCCAGTGACTCTCCCATGTCTCCAGCTCCATGATTGAGGGGTAAAAACCTTAGTTCATCCTGCTGGACATCCATTTTCTACCAAGTCACCAGCCTCTCTTCTCTCTCACAGCATCTCCAGAGCATCCAAAGCTTCAACCGTAGTGCTTGCATCACCCTGGACCCCCCCAGACACGGTGGACGCGTCCAGAGGCCCAATGGCATGCCGTGGCATGCGATAAGGGCGCTCCAGAGCGCGCTACAGTGCGCCCACACACTGTAGCTTCGGCCAATCGTCTGCCCCCGACAGCCTCGGGCTCTCCCCTCGCACCAGTCGATGCCCCTCGACGTCCGCAACCACCCCGGCGCTGTCCCCCCTCCTCCTCCGCCCTCCAATGGCCGTCGTCACACGCGCGCTGGCCGCCCGGAACCTCCACTCCTCGGGCTCGCACGCGCGCACGGTCTAGAAGCCTCCCCACTCCTCCTCTCTCCTCTAATGAACGTAGGGCTCGTCCAGCAACGCCGCAGACACACTCCCGTCGCCTTTCGTGCGATGTAGCATCGAGCAGGAGCTCGCCGGCGCACCGGTCCACGGGACCCCGCCGTTCCCCTATAAATAGGACCCCCCGAGCCCTCCTCTCAGCACCAGAAGCTTCACCACATCATCTTCAGTCCCCCAACACCGCTAGTTCATCCCCGAAGAGCTTCAGTGTAATGCCCGGGATGGAGTTATACCTCCTACGTGTCGAGGCACGACTTAAAGGCATAAATCCATCCTAGAATGATCTCAAGTTTGGTAATCTTTGCACATCTCATGTAAAAGAGGGGATTGTAAACATAAATAGTTGGCTTACACTCGCCACGTCACACAATTACATAACATGTCTCAAACATCATACATTAAGAATATCACTACCCTCTAAGGGCAAAAGCCAAATGTCAAGATACCAAACTGAAATAAATAAACCACAGGCGGATCGAATCCTAGTAGGAGTCTCCACTACTGATCATCCGGGTATCGCACATAGTACCGACTACGCTCCTCGTCGTACTCCCAATCCAGCTCGGTGCCATCACCTGGATAGCTCACAACTGGACCTGCATCTGGTGTGTGAAGTAACTGTGAGCCACAAAGGACTCAGCAATCCCGTTCCCGGGTAACAAGACTATTTAAGCCTTGGGTGAGGATAAGGCTGAAGAAAAGAATAAGTGTCTGCAGCAGCAACTAGCAACTAGCTTACGTGAGTGAGAGCGAGAAGAGAAAGCCTCGAACGAGAAGTGATCACGAAGTGATCCTAGCTACAAGCTCAACAAACATAACCCCTCCGTGTTCAACTCCCGAATCCCTATTCGGAAATTGACAGTCACGGAACACACGCTGGTAGTGTATTAGAAACATTGTGTCAAGTTATCTACAACTAGATATTAACAAGCTCCCATCTGCCACATAACCGCGGGCACGGCTTTCGAAAGTTCAAACCCTGCAGGGGTGTTCCAACTTGACCCATTACAAGCCCACGATCCGCGGAGTCGCAACTCCAAAGTGGGAAGACCCGAGTATTCTCGGAATCTCGTGCTCAAGATATACCGAACTAAGGTAAGGCTAATCCAGCAAATCCTCCCGGCGTGCCGACACCCTGATAGTAGCCGCGCGTATCTCGTCTCAGGCCACGACCGGATAGGTCAGCCTACAGGTATATACCAGTCCTCGAGTTCCCTCGGGTGGCCCCGCAGTCTGCCCAGTTTGGACCAACACTCATGTGGAGCACTGGCCCGGGGTTGTTGATTAAGAACTCGGGTTAATTACTCCCTATGTAAGTTATTTAGTTATTAGGCAAATAGTACCAATGTTGGGACTTGCTGGAAAAGACTTAGCAATTAGCGGTTTATCGAGGGGGTCCCATACACCCCAACCGTGTTAGGAACGCATAATCAAGGAACATAACACCGGTTTATACGGTTCCTAACGGCATGAGTGGAACAAATCACCAAGCAAAAGGCTTAGCCTTCCACCCTTGCCAATATATAGGTGATTTCATTTTTTACGCATTTATATAGTGTGATAAAACCCAACCAAACTTCAACATGAAGCAAGCATCTTCGATCTTCACCTGCAACTAGCAATGCTATAAGAAGGGCTGAGCGAAGCGTACTTAGCCAAGCAACGGTTTGCGTAGGTAGGTTGGATAAACATGCAATGGTTACAAGTAGGAGGCTGACAAGAAGATCATGGGCATCGAGGCAAAACTATAGATCGAGACTACTAGCAATAGGCAAAGATAGTAATGTTATCGGGGTTCGGTCATCTTGCCTGAAGAGAAGTCGTTCGGATCGTAAGAAGGGTCCTCGTGCTCAACCTCGTTGGAAACCTCGTGCTCCTACTCGAACTCAGACTCTGCTTCCAGCTCTACACAAAACAATCACACCAAGCACAAATCAACAAGATGCAATGCACACTCGAAAATGATGAATGCATGATGGATGCACTAAGGATGCACACGGAGCACGTAAAATATCACTCAAGCAAAACACCTCAAAACATGATAACAATCTGGTATTATTAATCTACATAGAAAATCAATCAAGTTTCATATAAGATTCGCTGAAATCGGAGTTACGGGCTAAAAGTTATGCCCGAAACAAGAAAAGAGCGAAAGCTGAAAATTACAGCATCATAGCAACTTCGGAGCTCAAAATAGCATCATAGCAACTTCGGAGCTCAAAATAATTGAGCTACAGCATTCAAACAACATGGCAAAGGACATGAACACAAACTAGACATATACTACAGCAACTAAGTCCAAAGGTGCATCCCCAAAGGAGCCACGGATCAATAGCAATGATCTTGGACATAATGAACTTGACAATAAAATTCTGGCAGCAGAATTTTATTGAAACTTTGGAGAAAAAGATAAACATGCTACAGCCACTTGAATAAACATGTGAGGACATGAATGGAAATACAACAATATATACTACAAGGAACAATCAAGATCCACTCCAAAACTAACATGGTTTGTCCTAGAACATCACACGAACATGGCATCGGAACGTTACAAATTTCAGACTTAGTGAAAATCCACTAAGTCCTAAAACAGCAATTTCATCAAAGCATCTAAACGAGCATGTTTAAGTCACCTCGAAACTAAACATGGTAAGAGGTAAGCACCTCATCAAAGTACACATGAAGGTGATCCCGAAACACACAAGCATGCTTCATGGAGATAAACACAACGATAGCAACGAGCTCATCAAGATGGCATTTCATAACAAGTGAAACAACATCACAGCCACATGGCACTTTGCAACGATGATAAACATGGCAAGAATAAATCTAACATGCTACCTAGCACATACAACATGTAGAGCATGGCAAGACGAACACGTGGACATGTCATTTGCATCATTCGGACAAACGAGCTAAAAGATATCACATGGCAAAGATGGCATAAAACATCACATAGCAGCAGTTTATATCATGATGCACTCTTGCAACAGCAAAACAAGCACCTAGATGACCTCTAACATGCATGGCACAGTGACATGAAACGTAGAGCAAGTCTCCACGAACGTCTGGACATGCTATATGCGCGAATCGGACAAACACACACCAAGTTAGAGCAGTTGAAAGATAGCATCAGCACACAAATCACAGGGGACTTGGTGGAAAAAAAAGAGGACAACCTCACAGATCTGAAAAAAATGGAGATGGGCTCGGGGCTGAAGCAGATCTGAGCGGTGGAGAGGCCCGCGTGGCGCGCGGCCCGCGAAGGAGGAGGCGGCCTCGGGCGCGGCTCGGGCTGGCAGTCTTCGGCGGTGGCGGCTGGGCCCTGGCGTCGGGGAGGCCCAGGCGGCGGCGGTGGCGAGCGCTGGAGAATGGCTCGCGCTGGGGAGGGAGCCCGCGGGGCTGGCGCGGTGGCCTTCGGGCCTGGCGAAGAGGCGGATGGGCCGTGGCGCTGTACGGCCCGAGGCGGCGAAGTGGGGACCTGCTGATGAGGCGAGTCGGCCCGAAGCGGAGACTCGAAGGACTGGACCGGCGCGCTCGTTCGTTGCGGGAGCAGCAGGCGAAGTGGTCCGCTCGGCCTCCTCGGCTCGGGGACGAGGGAAGGACCGAAGGAAGCCCAGGCGAGCGTTGACTTCGGCGGGGATCGAGGGATCCGGTTGGATCGGTCGCTCCAAGGCGAGGCTGGATCGCTAGTTCGGTGGGGAGCTCGAGGGAAGAGTTCCCAAATGGCAGAGAGGGGGTGGTTGGATCCAAAATTTTAGGGGAAGGAGGAGGAAGGAGATAGAGATGCCAAAATTAGACTAGGGTCTAATATATAGCAGTTTTTAGGGTTAGGGGGAATGGGTGTTTTAGGAGCCCTCCGATCGCGATCCGACGGATCCGATCGCGGGGGTAGTTTAGAAGGGCCTAGGAGAGAGTAGAGACTGCAGTAGGGGTGTTTCCGGGACACAAAGTGAAGGCACTTTGGACCCACACGAATAACTATTGGGATAGCACACGGAGTCCAAACGAGACGAGATTTGAGAGGCAGGTTGCACACAACAAAACAACAACACACACAACAACCTCGCGGCACACCGGTAACGTTACACGCCCAAACAACAAAGTAGGCCTACGGGACGTCACGGACACGTGAGGGAGCTCCGGAACGCGAAACGGACAACGGGAAGGAACGCCTGGAACCGGATGCAACCGACAACACAAATGCAAAGCGATGCACATGTCTACATGATATGAATGAATGCCACACACTCACACAACAAAACGACGAAACCCGAAAGACAAAGAACCCGGAATGGAAATAGATGAAGCCGGAGATATATTATATACCCAAAAGGGAAAGTATTACATCTGGGGCATTACATTCAGTGCTCGGGATCGACCGGAGCTCCGCCGCGTCGGGCCGCCGGCGATCTCGCAGTACGGGCCTCTTCTGCCTCTCCTTTGGCTCGATCTAGAACCACCATGCGTCACTGATGCTTTCCCCTCGCTTTCCCCTCTTTGTGGCAGTCGGAATCGGCCGGAGCGACGACCTCCCAAAGCTCCTCCGCCGTCCCACCTCGCCGCCGACGAACCCGACCTCCCCGGCGTGCCGCACCACCACCACTACCTCCGCAACTCGACGCTGAGTCCGTTCCTGCCCTCCGGTGCCGTCGCCGTGGCCGGAATCAACGCCGGTGAGCTCGCCGTCGCCGTGGCCGTGAGGTTGGAGATGACAGGCGGGCCCCGCCTGTCATCCTCACCCCTCTCTCCCCCTCCTCACAGCCGCTGACCGTCGGGCCCCGCCCGTCAGGTTTGAAAACCTGACGTGCGCGCGCTGGCGCCCGTGCGGCCGGGCTGGATGCCCTGGGCCGTGCACTGTGGCCACTCTGGCCCAGGTGCAGAGGGCTTTTTCTCCTTTTTCTTTTCTGTAATTATTTCAAACATTTTTACAGAAAAGAATATTGGTCCAAATGAAATAATTCCAACTCCTAAATTCTTGTATTATTCCAACCTATTTAATGGTGTCACTTTCACCCACATCCATGAAACTTTTCTGTTCTGTTCAAATTTAAATTCAAATTTGAGCAATAAAACTCACGTTCTAAAATCATTAGATTCCATTCTGTTACTCCAAAACTCCAACTAAGAATTTTCCCCATCTTAGATTTCCCTCTAGTATTTAACAAAAATAAGTTGACATTTTTCTGAGCACTTTGATTTTTCTGTTTTAGTTGTGGTCTTATTTTTCCGTTGTTATTATGCGACGTATAGATACCGTATTTGACGAAGTTGCTGAAGAAGGAGAAGGAGAAGGATTTGAAGACTTTGAAGACCAAGCCAATCCAGGCAAGCAGCCCTTTGACCATGATACACTTGTTCTTCGGAACCCGTTTGTTTCCGATGCATGATGATAGGGTTACGGTGGTGACCTAGTTGGAACACCACATGATGCATGCCATGATCTTGATCTTGCTATGTGCTAGATGACATGCAAATAGTTAGTAGTGATACTTAGTGATGCATGTGTGACATGAACCTTCGTGGTTGAAATCTTTGCATGAACCCATCGGGTGCCTCTAATGCCCGAGGGTGATGTTGAGTTAGGTCATCACTTGAGGAAGAAGTGATGTGCCGGTAAATCTTGTGCATGGGTGAAATAATGGATTAGATTTATGTGTGACTACCGTCCCAACCAAACATGTGCAACCACACTACCCCTTATGGGACGGGGCTTTATTGATTACTTAGGTCGATACTAGCATGGTGCCCGCATTACTAGTGACGGGAAGACTTGAGGTCTTTCCCGGGACGGGGTCGTGCTTGGATAGACGGCCATGGCTGTTTTTACAGGGCACCGGACACACCATTGGTCCCTTCGGGTACGCGCGACATTGAAATTAGGGCAAGTCCCGTGATCTATTGTTTGTACTCGAGGGCCGTGTACCAACGAGTGGACTCTATGTTAGTGTCGTCTAAGGAAAGATAATGACCGGGTGCTTACCCCGGGTACTTGAGGTACCGCGGGTCGTGGATGACACGAAAGTTCCCCGGATCTTGTGGGTAAAGTGCGCAACCTCTGCAGAGTGTAAAACTATTCGAATAGCCATGTCCACGGTCATGGACAGTTGGGTGGTGCTACTTAAACTATGTCCAGAATTTTACTTCATCGGTGACAGTATGTGTGTGATGAGTCAAGGTGGTGACTTGACTCGATGAGTTGAATCATATTCATGTTGATATCGGTAACCTGTCTTTGAGGGTACGCGAGTTTATTGATGCATAAACTTGATGGTAGAATATTTATTCTAGCCCATTGCTAGAATGCTCATTATTGTTCAGTTTGCATTATTATTTTGAACCACATCATGGGTTGCTTGCGAGTACATTCAAAGTACTCATTGGCTTGCCACTGGTTATTTAATTGGCCAGGCATGGAGGAACGGGGATATGATGAAGAGTTCTTTGGAGACGAACATGCGAACTAGGACGCTATCCCAGTCAGAATGCCTGTAGGGTTAAGGCAGATGGCATGGGTTCTACCTATTATCGAAGACTTCCGCTATTTGAGTTATTTGCTATTCAGCCCGTGAGGCTTTATCTATGTAAGACTTGGCCATAATGGCCTTAATTTGTGTAAGACGACATGTATGGATGTAAGACTCTTGTTATTCAGCTTCTGTGTGTTCAGTGAGCATTGATCTCTGGGATCACTGTACACGTGCATTCGGTGATCTCGACTTCTAAGTCGGGGTCCCCACAGAGCTGGTATCAGAGCCATCCTGACTGTAGGAAGCCTTAGTTAGCATGGGCGTTAGTTAGATGAGACCCCTTTTTCAAAAACCTTCTGAACCTCTCTTCTTTTCTAAACCTGAGATTTCATCAGCTTATTAACCCCTCCTATTCCACCTTTGTAGATGGCCGCTGTACCCGAAGAGCACCTGACCACTGGGTTCCCCTTGCTCCTCGAGGATAGCCTCCATGTGACGCCCGAAGACCGACGTCCCAGAAGATTCCAGAAGACTCCAGATGTTCCGGGTTCTCCCGTGTGTTTTATTTTGTTTGTGTTATTTATTTTCGCTTTGCATCATTTTATCATGCCATCATGTCATATTTATTTTGCATCTCAACTTAAATATATCGTGTGGGCCTTCGGTCCACTTAAATCGAGGGAAGAATGTCTTCTCTTTAAAACATATCATCCCAATATTTAGGGAGCTATATAATAAATATTCCATTGTTTGGAATTACCCGCAACACACGTGCATAATTTCCCCATGCTTTTCCTACTTCGAGTTTCACCGTAAAAACCTTGCCAATAATTCTTTTCCGTCGTTTCGAGGTTCCTCCGAAAATTCGAACATTTTTGGACACTTTAATAATCTAGTCTTAGTTCAAACCCATTTGATTAAATTCAAATATGTTTGAATTATTTCTCTCGTTTTTGCCTTTTCTATTTTTTCTCGAACCGTGCTAATTTTATGATGCCCGAGAAAAATAACCTCTTGTGTTTTTGCCCTAAACCCCCTCCTCATTCTTTTCTTCTCCTTTTGGTTTCTGCTAAAAAAGGATCAGTTTTAAAAGAGCAGAGGCCATCAGGCCATCTTCCCCGCAGCCTATCAGGCCCAATAGGCCCAGCCTGCCACTTCCTAACCCTAGCCCGTCCCTCACCGTGCCTCTCTCCCTCGCTCTCCTTTCCCCCGCCGCCAGCCACTCACCCCATCGCCCCTTTCATCCCGCATCCCCCTCGCTTTCCTCCCATCGAGCGCTCGCTCACTTGTCCCGATCCCCCTCGCTCTGCGCCTGGCCCTCTCCCTCCGGTCCCGCATCGCCAGCGGCCAGGAGCCCCGCCTCCCTCCTTCTGCTCCGTCCTCAGGCCGATACGGCGCCCCTCCATCTCCAGCAGCGCGATGCTGCGGCTCCTTCGTCTCCTCCGCGACGCAGCGCCAGGGCGCATCTCCCTCCCCTTGCCCCAGGACGACGCCCGAGCGCCCCCTCCGCGCCGCGACGACCGGCCCGCGCGCTGCATCTCCCTCAGCACTCGAGGCCCCGAGGCCTCGTCCTCCCAGTCCTCCTTCCAGAGCCGCGCGCCGCGCCCATCCGGCTCGCTGGCCAGAGCCACCGCGCCTCTGCCTGCCTCCTCGCCGCATCGCTCGCGAAGCCCTCATCTCCGCATCGCCCAGGGCCGAAGTCCGGCTCCTCCCCTCACGCCTGACGCCCGCGGCCCCGTCCTCCTCGTCAGGCCGTGTAGCGCCGCCTCCCTGCGCGCCCCTCCATCTCCTTCCGGCCAGAAGCTCCGTGCCTCCATCCCCTGCTTCGCGCCAAGGCCGTGCGCCTCCGCCCTCCTGCTGCTAGACCACCGAGCCCTGCGAGCCGGCCACTTCGCCTCGAGAGTCCCTCCACCGGCGCGCCTAGCCTTGCTGCTGCTGTGCTTCTTTTTCTTTCAGTTTTGCGTTTTGTTTTTGTCCAGCAAATAAACATGGAGCAGCAAGTACCACTACGTAACGAGAACGTCTACGAACCGTGTACGAGACCGACGCCAAGTACCACGACCAAGTACCCCTACCGTCGCCGAGACCGCAAGTACATCTACGAACGGGAACGCCTACTCGACGACACAAGACGACGCGGCGAGTACCTCTCCGATGAACGAGAACAACTACTTCCCTCTACGGCATGTACCACTACCGTTGCCCAGAAACGAGGAATTCGCCAAGTACCTCAATGAACGTGAACGGCTACGATTCGTGTACCTCTACTTCCTCAATGAACATGAACGTCTACTTCCACTACCCCGACCCGTGTACCACTACTTCCACTACGTCCCACGACGATCTCGAACCGCCCCGAAACGCATGCTTCGAAGGTATACCGAGACGATGACCCGTGGAATGCTTGTGTTGTATGAGATGTGTCCCTTGTTGCACCGTGCCCGTTTCATCTTTTGTCACGCTCCTCGGTTGCCTCGTCGCCGACTCGTGGGAACCCGGTGACGGGATCACCCCACCTCTTTCATCTTGTTCGACTCGCTCACGCCATCTTTCTTTTGCCCGGTCTCTCAACGAGTTACCGGAACCGAGATGTTGCGTTGCATCATTTTTTCGGATCGTTGCCGTGGCACCTTTACATTCCACCACGGTGACAAATGCTTCTTATCTCTTCATGTTAATGTTAACTAAATTGCATAAACTTGATCATGTCATCCGCATCATGTTAACAACATTATAATGTGTGGTTTGTTGTTGCTTTAAATTACTAAACATGCTCATGGGGATTTTCCGGATATGTTGTTGTTATTTTCCGGCCTCATTTAAAATGTCTTAATAGTGTAGTTTTATTATGCTTCACCTCTTGCCATGTTAAAAACATTTAATCTTGTCTTGTAAATAAACGAGAGTCAACTAAATAATTAAAATGTGGTGTTTCGTCAATATGCAACTCGTTGCATATTGAGCTCCACTTAACTTGTAGTGTTGTTTGTTCACTTTGTCATGCCATGCATATTTAAACCGGACATGCATCATACTTGTTTGTGCATCGTATGCCATGTTTATGCTTGTGTGTTCACCGTGTTGTTTGCTTCTTTCCGGTTGCTTCTCTTGTTAGCTTCGGTTTCGTTCCGGAGTTGTGAGGATTCTCTCGTCTTTGTTGCTCCGTCTACTTCGTGGATCCGTTCTTCTCCCTTGTGGAATCCCAGGCAAAATGACCGAACCCGGATACCATTACTATTTTTGCCTATTGCTAGAAGTCTCGATCTATAGTTTTGCCTCGATGCCCATGTTTTCCTGTCAGCCTCCTATTGTAACCATGAACCTGTTTAACCACCCTTCCTATGCAAACCGTTGAATGGCTAAGTACGCTTCGCTCAGCCCCTCTTATAGCATTGTTAGTTGCAGGTGAAGATTGAAGATGCTTGCTTCATGTTGAAGTTTTGTTGGGTTATATCACACTATATAAATGCTTAAAATGAAATCATCTATATATTGGCAAGGGTGGAAGGCTAAGCCTTTTGCTTGGTGATTTGTTCCACTCATGCCGTTAGGAACCGTATAAACCGGTGTTATGTTCCTTGATTATGCGTTCCTAACACGGTTGGGGTGTATGGGACCCCCTTGATAAACCGCTAAGTGCTAAGTCTTTTCCAGCAAGTCCCAACATTGGTACTATTCGCCTAATAACTAATAAAACTTGCATAGGGTCTTGCAAACCCTCTTTTATTTTTAATCAACAACCCCGGGCCAGTGCTCCACATGAGTGTTGGTCCGAAACGGGGGTCCTGCAGGGCCACCTCGAGGAAACACAAGGTCTGGTAAAAACCTGTAGCATCGCCCATCCGGTCGTGTCCTGAGACTAGATACGCGCGGCTACCTATCAGGGTGTCGACACGCCGGGAGGATTTGCTGGATTAGCCTTACCTTAGTTCGGAGTATCTTGAGCACGGGATTCTGAGAATACTCGGGTCTTCCCACCTTTGGAGTTGCGACTCCGCGGATCGTGGGCTTGTAATGGGCCAAGTTGGAACACCCCTGCAGGGTTATGAACTTTCGAAAGCCGTGCCCGCGGTTATGTGGCAGATGGGAGCTTGTTAATATCCGGTTGTAGATAACTTGACACAATGTTCCAATACACTACCAGCGTGTGTACCGTGACTGTCAATTTCCGAATAGGGATTCGGGAGATGAACACGGTGGGGTTATGTTTGACGTGTTGTAGCTAGGATCACTTCGTGATCATCTTTCGGCCGAGGCACTTCTCTTCTTGCACTCTTTCACGTAAGCTAGTGCTAGTTGCTGCTGCAGACTCTTGTTTTTCCTTCACCTCTTATTCTTTCTTCAGCCTTATCCACACCCAAGGCTTAAATAGTCGTGTTACCCGAGAACGGGATTGCTGAGTCCTCTGTGGCTGACAGTTACTTCACCACACCAGATGCAGGTTCAGCCGAGTTTGATGCAGGAGATGGATCAGAACATCCGGGAGCTCGATGAAGAGTTTGACCGTATGCTTGTGACGTTTTCAACGATCAGTAGTGGTTTCTACTAGGATTCGATCCTGACCTGTGGCTTTATGTTGTTTTGGTATCTTTCTTTTGGTTCTTCACCCTTAGATGGGTTGTGATGTTTTAAATGATGCTTTGCTTATGTAATGTATTGTGTGAAGTGGCGAGTGTAAGCCAACTATCTCCTTTTGCAATTTAATCCCTCTTTTACATGAGTCGTGCAAAGATACCAAACTTGAGATCATTCTAGGATGGGCTTATACCTTTAAGTCGTGCCTCAACACGTAGGAGGTATAATCCCATCCTGGGCATAACAAGTTGGTATTCAGAGCCTTCTCCGACCTAGGAGCCCCCACTGATTGATCGAATCGTTGACGGTCGAGTCTAGGCACACACTGAAAACATTTTGAGTCCTATATATTATATCGGAGAGTAGGATTTCTTTGCTTCTCATCCCCTTTCTCTCTGGTGAGGACTCCTGACGACTACTCTTGCCTCTTCTACTTTCAAAAATTGCACAAATTTTTTTTTAGGATCTCGCGAGTATTGTTTGGATTGTTCCGATGTCTTTGTGACGAGAACATTGTTCTCGATGCCTCCTGTCATTAGGGGCTGTGGCAGTGTCCCGGGGAGTTGAGCTCTGAGGTGTTGTCGTCACAAATCCATCGCGGCAGTACTAGAATACTTAAGACGGCCGACATCGAAAAACTCTCCTATGCGGTTAGTGGCAAGATAACCCCGACATCACCCAGTACTGGGGAGGTAGTTCGGGAGTATTGCCATAGCTTGTATAGTGGATGCGTTTCGAAGGTCCGAGGTAAACGGTTTCCGAGAACAACTGGTTATGTGTTGAAGGATGGATACAGCTGGATGTAGGTTTAGAGTTGCTTGCGCGGTGCTTCCCCTGTATCCCCAACACCTGATTGCATAACTGGAAACTTTCGGAAATTAATAGGTGGGCTCATCTAGTAGTTCTAGGCATTCTTCCAACGGATGCCCGATATGAAGTTCGGGGTTCTACATTGAGTGAAGTGGTTTTATGGACTTGTTCTGATCGGGAGTTGCATCTTAAAGGGTCCTTGGCTATGCTGATCCGGGGATTGCAAAACCCTTTTGTAACACGTTCCATGAGCTTTCAGCACGAATATGTGGAACGAAGCTTCTATCTTGTATTTGTTCTATCCGTTCCTTGTTCCTTTTTTATTTACCTTTTCCTTCTCCAAGTGGTTTCTCGACAAGTTGATGTACCTGCGGAATTCATTCGTTCAATTCTCTGTTCGGATGATATTGTGAAGATCATGTTGCATATCTATCCTCTGTTTTGTTTTGATTCTGGTATTCGAGTTGCTTCGATGTCAAATGTTTATTCCCTACCTTTCTTAATTGGTATTCTCATATTTCTATGGGAGCGCTAATTCTTCTTGACCATCGAGATCTTCATGTTAATCCTTTTCAACCGGTGTGCCTTCTCTTCAAGTTATTCCATACAGACGCCGTTGAGAAATCTGACGATTTGTCTGTTTCATTCATCCCAAGTTGTCTTTTTTTCCCCACCCTCCCACCCTTTTTCTTCTCGGAGCTAGAAATTCTCATATCAATATCCATTTTATTCATGTGATATTTCTTCTTTCTTTTCCTTCGATGTTCTTATCCGGTGATTATCGTGAAGATGCTAAAGAGCTTCAAGTTCATCATTCTTTTGTTCTCAAATTCTATCGGTGGATGTAATTCAAGATTTCGGTGTTGATCTTATCCTTTTTCCTCATTTCATAATGCTTTCTTATTCCGGTGCCCAATTAATCATTCTCCTCTTGTTATTCATATCCGGAGTGTTGAAGATATCTCAGAAGATTCATAATTTCATTCTCAATCCGTTCAAGCTATTTTGAGGATTGTTATCTTATTCAAGCCATTTAATTCAACCGGTGCAATATCTCTTAAGCAATCTTTTCCAACGGTGATTTCTTTGAGTGGGCCTTAACCCACAGGTCTTTTCCCAGGATCTTACCTGACTCTTCTTTTCCGGAGTATTCTGAAATTCTTTTCATGTGTGACGTAAGAATGATTTTCATCAGTCACATGCCTTCTCCAAGCTTGTTTTCAATTATTTCCATCTTTAGCTCCACCTTCCATCTTTTTATTCTTCCGGAGTATCTCGAAATTCTTCATGGCATTTCTCGTCTTCATTCTCAACATTTGGAGACCGGAGAAGTGTTTCTTTTAAATCTTGGCCCGTTCTCGTGAAGATTCGTGGTTCTAGCTTCATGCCATCCTCATTATTGTTCCGTTTGTGAGGAATTCGTTTATGCCATCCGAAGCATTTCATGAATTCTTTCCATTGTGATCCTCCGAAGGCCATCATTTCAGAATATTTCTTCGTTGTCTGTTTGCAACTTCGTCCTTCAAATATTCTTCATTGATGTCTCTTCGTTCATCTCCATATTCTTACGGTGGTTCTTCAAGTTTACTCTTCCTTGTTATCGTATTCATTCATTTGTTCTTTTCATAATCCTACCGGTGGTTCGTTGAAGATTTATCCAAGCTTGTGCGAGTTCTCTCTTAATCCTTTCCAACGAGAATAAGTATTATGCCAAATCCTTTGGTTGTCATCAATTTAAATTGGTGAAGGAGATGCATGACATAATTCTTATTCTTATTCCTTCAAGGTGATTTAATCTCTGTTTTCCGGAGCTTGTTCATCATATCATATCCTTGGTTCTAAGTTGTTCATCTGTTTTCCGGAGCTCCAAGTTATTTCAATTATCATTTCAAAGCTCCATCTAATTCATCGCAGGCCTTGAATCTTATTCTTTTCATCTTTCACTTCTCATGCTTTCATTACCGGAGTTCTTCATGGTGGTTCATCAAGATTTAATTCATCCTCGAAGTCTTCATCAAGATTCTTGTTGGAGCTCAAATATTCTTCTTCTTGCATTTTGAAGTGCAATTCTTTCTACCTTATCTTTTCAGGTGGTGTTATGTCATTTTGACAATTCCTTCATGTTTCATGATTCACGAGTTGTCAGGAATGAGATATTTAAAACCATCATTTTCCTTGTTCAGGAGATCTTGCCAACCCTTCAATTATTCATTGGAGTTATCTTGGGTTGTATTTCACCTAAAAGCTTCCCTAAGGATTGTTGCTAGTTATGGTGCTTATAAATGACCCAAGTTCTTCATTTATCATTCCGGTGAAATAAGTTTTTCATCTCCTTGTTGATATCAATCAAATCAATTGTTTAAATTAGTGGCTGGTTGTCACCTCTTAATTTTGAGATGTTTTCCATAAGCCCAAATCAAGCTTATTCGTTTCGTTGTTGATTTTTCAATCAACTCCGTTCAACCCTTCTTTGTAAGGATGCTCTTTCAAATTTAATTTTGAGAGAAGTTGTCATTTTCTTCTCCGTTCTTTCTTTCCAACGATCTTGCATCTATTCTTTCGTTCCGGAGGCTTTGTGATATTGCTCTCTTTAACCATCATCTCGTTTTTTATCAAGATCATATTCTTCCCTTGCTTGTCTATTTATCAGGAGTGTCGTGACCTCAATTCTAATTCTCTCATCTTATCTAGTTTTGCCTCTCTTTTCAACCGGAGTGCTGCCTGAAATCTTTCTTAACCTTGTGCCATTCTTTCAATTGTTTCGGAGGCAATATGCCGTTGATTTCATACAGTATCATCCCAACTTGGCAAGTTCTTGTTAATTCCTTCCATTTTCAGTCGAAGTGCTGTCCAAATTCTGTCATTCTTATTCCTTGGTTGTACCGTTGCGGTTTCTTATTCTTTTGATCCGTGAGCTCTTGTTTCATGTCTTTCAACCTACAAGGTTCTCATAATGCTCCTTGTTACTCTTTTCTAACAGAGTGTTTGCATATTCGTTCATCTCTATTGTATTCTTTCCTTCAAGATTGTTCAACCTCTCAAGGTTCGTGGTTTCACTCGTCTGTCAAAGAAGCAACTTTGTTTTACCTCTTCTTTTCGTTTTTACCCGGTGCTATCTCTAGGATCTCGGGTCGAGATCCTCTGTTAGTGTGGGAGAGTTGTGACGCCCGAAGACCGACGTCCCAGAAGATTCCAGAAGACTCCAGATGTTCCGGGTTCTCCCGTGTGTTTTATTTTGTTTGTGTTATTTATTTTCGCTTTGCATCATGTCATCATGCCATCATGTCATATTTATTTTGCATCTCAACTTAAATAAATCGTGTGGGCCTTCGGTCCACTTAAATCGAGGGAAGAATGTCTTCTCTTTAAAACATATCATCCCAATATTTAGGGAGCTATATAATAAATATTCCATTGTTTGGAATTACCCGCAACACACGTGCATAATTTCCCCATGCTTTTCCTACTTCGAGTTTCACCGTAAAAACCTTGCCAATAATTCTTTTCCGTTGTTTCGAGGTTCCTCCGAAAATTCGAACATTTTTGGACACTTCAATAATCTAGTCTTAGTTCAAACCCATTTGATTAAATTCAAATATGTTTGAATTATTTCTCTCGTTTTTGCCTTTTCTATTTTTTCTCGGACCGTGCTAATTTTATGATGCCCGAGAAAAATAACCTCTTGTGTTTTTGCCCTAAACCCCCTCCTCATTCTTTTCTTCTCCTTTTGGTTTCTGCTAAAAAAGGATCAGTTTTAAAAGAGCAGAGGCCATCAGGCCATCTTCCCCGCAGCCTATCAGGCCCAATAGGCCCAGCCTGCCACTTCCTAACCCTAGCCCGTCCCTCACCGTGCCTCTCTCCCTCGCTCTCCTTTCCCCCGCCGCCAGCCACTCACCCCATCGCCCCTTTCATCCCGCATCCCCCTCGCCTTCCTCCCATCGAGCGCTCGCTCACTTGTCCCGATCCCCCTCGCTCTGCGCCCGGCCCTCTCCCTCCGGTCCCGCATCGCCAGCGGCCAGGAGCCCCGCCTCCCTCCTTCTGCTCCGTCCTCAGGCCGAGACGGTGCCCCTCCATCTCCAGCAGCGCGATGCCGCGGCTCCTTCGTCTCCTCCGCGACGCAGCGCCAGGGCGCAGCTCCCTCCCCTTGCCCCAGGACGACGCCCGAGCGCCCCCTCCACGCCGCGACGACCGGCCCGCGCGCTGCATCTCCCTCAGCACTCGAGGCCCCGAGGCCTCGTCCGCCCTGTCCTCCTTCCAGAGCCGCGCGCCGCGCCCATCCGGCTCGCTGGCCAGAGCCACCGCGCCTCTGCCTGCCTCCTCGCCGCATCGCTCGCGAAGCCCTCATCTCCGCATCGCCCAGGGCCGAAGTCCGGCTCCTCCCCTCGCGCCTGACGCCCGCGGCCCCGTCCTCCTCGTCAGGCCGTGTAGCGCCGCCTCCCTGCGCGCCCCTCCATCTCCTTCCGGCCAGAAGCTCCGTGCCTCCATCCCCTGCTTCGCGCCAAGGCCGTGCGCCTCCGCCCTGCTGCTGCTAGACCACCGAGCCCTGCGAGCCGGCCACTTCGCCTCGAGAGTCCCTCCACTGGCGCGCCTAGCCTTGCTGCTGCTGTGCTTCTTTTTTTTCAGTTTTGCGTTTTGTTTTTGTCCAGCAAATAAACATGGAGCAGCAAGTACCACTACGTAATGAGAACGTCTACGAACCGTGTACGAGACCGACGCCAAGTACCACGACCAAGTACCCCGACGCCCGGAAACACCAAGTACCCCTACCGTCGCCGAGACCGCAAGTACATCTATGAACAGGAATGCCTACTCGACGACACAAGACGACGCGGCGAGTACCTCTCCGATGAACGAGAACAACTACTTCCCTCTATGGCATGTACCACTACCGTCGCCCGGAAACGAGGAATTCGCCAAGTACCTCGACGAACGTGAACGGCTACGATTCGTGTTCCTCTACTTCCTCGATGAACGTGAACGTCTACTTCCACTACCCCGACCCGTGTACCACTACTTCCACTACGTCCCTCGACGATCTCGAACCGCCCCGAAACGCACGCTTCGAAGGTATACCGAGACGATGACCCGTGGAATGCTTGTGTTGTATGAGATGTGTCCCTTGTTGCACCGTGCCCGTTTCATCTTTTGTCACGCTCCTCGGTTGCCTCGTCGCCGACTCGTGGGAACCCGGTGACGGGATCACCCCACCTCTTTCATCTTGTTCGACTCGGTCACGCCATCTTTCTTTTGCCCGGTCTCTCAACGAGTTACCAGAACCGAGATGTTGCGTTGCATCATTTTTTCGGATCGTTGCCGTGGCACCTTTACATTCCACCACAGTGACAAATGCTTCTTATCTCTTCATGTTAATGTTAACTAAATTGCATAAACTTGATCATGTCATCCGCATCATGTTAACAACATTATAATGTGTGGTTTGTTTTTGCTTTAAATTACTAAACATGCTCATGGGGATTTTCCGGATATGTTGTTGTTATTTTCCGGCCTCATTTAAAATGTCTTGATAGTGTAGTTTTATTATGCTTCACCTCTTGCCATGTTAAAAACATTTAATCTTGTCTTGTAAATAAACGAGAGTCAACTAAATAATTAAAATGTGGTGTTTCGTCAATATGCAACTCGTTGCATATTGAGCTCCACTTAACTTGTAGTGTTGTTTGTGCACTTTGCCACGCCATGCATATTTAAACCGGACATGCATCATACTTGTTTGTGCATCGTATGCCATGTTTATGCTTGTGTGTTTACCGTGTTGTTTGCTTCTTTCCGGTTGCTTCTCTTGTTAGCTTCGGTTTCGTTCCGGAGTTGTGAGGATTCTCTCGTCTTTGTTGCTCCGTCTACTTCGTGGATCCGTTCTTCTCCCTTGTGGAATCCCAGGCAAGATGACCGAACCCGGATACCATTACTATTTTTGCCTATTTCTAGAAGTCTCGATCTATAGTTTTGCCTCGATGCCCATGTTTTCCTGTCAGCCTCCTATTGTAACCATGAACCTGTTTAACCACCCTTCCTATGCAAACCATTGAATGGCTAAGTACGCTTCGCTCAGCCCCTCTTATAGCATTGTTAGTTGCAGGTGAAGATTGAAGATGCTTGCTTCATGTTGAAGTTTTGTTGGGTTATATCACACTATATAAATGCTTAAAATGAAATCATCTATATATTGGCAAGGGTGGAAGGCTAAGCCTTTTGCTTGGTGATTTGTTCCACTCATGCCGTTAGGAACCGTATAAACCGGTGTTATGTTCCTTGATTATGCGTTCCTAACACGGTTGGGGTGTATGGGACCCCCTTGATAAACCACTAAGTGCTAAGTCTTTTCCAGCAAGTCCCAACATTGGTACTATTCGCCTAATAACTAATAAAACTTGCATAGGGTCTTGCAAACCCTCTTTTATTTTTAATCAACAACCCCGGGCCAGTGCTCCACATGAGTGTTGGTCCGAAACGGGGGTCCTGCAGGGCCACCTCGAGGAAACTCAAGGTCTGGTAAAAACCTATAGCATCGCCCATCCAGTCGTGTCCTGAGACTAGATACGCGCGGCTACCTATCAGGGTGTCGACACGCCGGGAGGATTTGCTGGATTAGCCTTACCTTAGTTCGGAGTATCTTGAGCACGGGATTCCGAGAATACTCGGGTCTTCCCACCTTTGGAGTTGCGACTCCGCGGATCGTGGGCTTGTAATGGGCCAAGTTGGAACACCCCTGCAGGGTTATGAACTTTCGAAAGTCGTGCCCGCGGTTATGTGGCAGATGGGAGCTTGTTAATATCCGGTTGTAGATAACTTGACACAATGTTCCAATACACTACCAGCGTGTGTACCGTGACTGTCAATTTCCGAATAGGGATTCGGGAGATGAACACGGTTGGGTTATGTTTGACGTGTTGTAGCTAGGATCACTTCGTGATCATCTTTCGGCCAAGGCACTTCTCTTCTCGCACTCTTTCACGTAAGCTAGTGCTAGTTGCTGCTGCAGACTCTTGTTTTTCCTTCACCTCTTATTCTTTCTTCAGCCTTATCCACACCCAAGGCTTAAATAGTCGTGTTACCCGGGAACGGTATTGCTGAGTCCTCTGTGGCTCACAGTTACTTCACCACACCAGATGCAGGTTCAGCTGAGTTTGATGCAGGAGATGGATCAGAACATTCGGGAGCTCGATGAAGAGTTTGACCGTATGCTTGTGACGTTTTCGACGATCAGTAGTGGTTTCTACTAGGATTCGATCCTGACCTGTGGCTTTATGTTGTTTTGGTATCTTTCTTTTGGTTCTTCATCCTTAGATGGGTTGTGATGTTTTGAATGATGCTTTGCTTATGTAATGTATTGTGTGAAGTGGCGAGTGTAAGCCAACTATCTCCTTTTGCAATTTAATCCCTCTTTTACATGAGTCGTGCAAAGATACCAAACTTGAGATCATTCTAGGATGGGCTTATACCTTTAAGTCGTGCCTCGACACGTAGGAGGTATAGTCCCATCCTGGGCATTACACTCCAGGAGTGTCAGTTCCACCGAGCGCCCATCCTCACCTACCTTGAGCATTGGGTTAGCGACACTGAGGTGGAGTACCATGTGGAAGTGATCGTGAAGGCAAATGATCCTCCCACAAGTTGGTTCTTCGAGGGACCCCAGATGGCAACACTACCTCTCGCTGTCGAGGCTGCTGCACTCAAGGCACTAACCCGTCTCCGCGAGCTTCTTCCGGAGATGGCAGCCAAGATGACAACTCGCTTCTTACCTTACCGGAAGGAAGGTGAAGAAGAAAGCAGCGCACTAGCCCCTCCACTGAAGGAAGGACTCTCGCTTCGGTTCCAGACCTACTTTAGTCTATGTGCCGACAGCTTGGCACAAGACTTGGCCTCGGAATCAATGAAGCTTCGGGAAGAACTTCACAAGACCAAGGCACTTCTTCGTCGAGCTCAAGAGAAGACTAATAGGATCAAGAAGGAAGGAGCACCTTCTGGACAGTCCGCTATCGCATACCGAGGCGGAAGGCCCTCCGAGGATGTATCTTCCAAGAATGAAGAACCACCTCGGCGACGCCGGATGACGGCAAGGGAATATCGCAAGCTTTTCCCTTCACCATCGACGAAGCACCGTCGTATCCAACTCCTCCACTCCCCCACACCCTCAAGTGACAAGGGGGCCCAGACAGATGAAGACAAGGAGGAAGACCCAGAAGAGCCGGAATACGCGACCGAGCATTCCGCCGCTTAGGCATCATTCGCTACTCGGATATGCCAGTTGTGACCCCTACGGTAGGATAGGTCGTGTAACCCCTATGCGCAGTCGAGTCCTTGTATGGTTCATATGAAACCATCTAGTATTTGCTTTTGCTGTGTCTGGATGTATGTCATATTCTTCCTTCGGGAATGTGTAAACGACTACATCACCCAATTGGATTTTAATGAATGTGTTTGGCCTTTCGGCCCTTGCATGATTTGATTAGTGTCACACCCACCCCCTTACTAGGCACCCATCTATCTTGTTTTCCCTCTTCCGAGTCATGAGACCTTTTACCGCTCCAACAGGATGCCTGTTGTAACTCGTACTGGTACCTCTACCCAGCAGCCTGAAGCCGGAGCATCCGCTCAGCCAGAGGCAGGCCACAACCAAACCAACGACCAAGCTCCACCTCCACCTCCTCCAAACATGGACATGGCTCAGCTTCTCCAGGCCTTCCAAGAGGAACGCCAAGCCAACACTGCAGCCCTTCAGCTGATTGCTCAAGCTGTCACCAACAACCGCCAGCCGGCGGGGAATGGCAATGGACGTTCCACGTTGGCAGAGTTCAAGAAGCATGCACCGCCAACCTTTATCGAGACTGCTGAACCCCTGGATGCAGACGACTGGATCCGCTCCATTGAGGAAATACTGGAACTAGTCGGATGCACCAAAGACCGCGAGAAGGTGGCTTATGCAGCCCACTGCCTCGGGGGGACTGCTAGAGCTTGGTGGGATGGATTCAAGGTCATGCATGCTGAACAAGACATCACTTGGGTCAACTTCAAGGCAGAATTCCGCAAGGCCCACATTCCTTCCGGAATCATGGCTATCAAAAAGCGTGAGTTCCGAGCCCTGAAGCAAGGAAGTGGCACTGTCAAGGAGTACATGCAGAAGTTCAGTGTTCTATCAAGGTATGCCCCTGAAGATGTCAGCACTGATGCTGCAAAAAGGGAGCGCTTCATGGAAGGCCTCAATCAGACTCTGCAATACTCGCTTGTCGTGTGCGACTGCCCATCCTTCCCTGACCTGGTGAACAAAGAACTTATGCTTGAAGACAAGCGGCGTGCTTTGGAAGACACTCGCAAGCGCAAGTTGGTCAGCAAGGGAAGTTCCAGCAACCAGAAGCCTCGTACGTGGCAGTCAGCCCCGGCCAAGCCAACCTATCAGCAACCAAGAGCTCCTGCACCTCGTACCAACCCTCAGCCTCAGCAGTATGCCAACCCAAGGCCAGCTTTCAACCCCAATACCAGTGGTGGCAACAAGATCAACAATCCAAACCAAGTCACTTGCTTTGGATGTGGTCAGCCCGGACACATCTCAAGGGTGTGCCCCAACAAGAAGCCTGATGCCCCGCGCCCCAATGCGCAGAACTAGGGACAAGGCCGCGGGATGTCACCAAGGAACCCAGCTCCTCGCAATCCACCTAACCATGGGAAGGGGCGTGTGAATCACGTCACTGCTGAAGAAGCCCAGGAAGACCCGGACATCGTGCTGGGTACGTTCCTTGTCAACTCAGCACCTGCAACTGTCTTGTTTGATTCTGGAGCAACGCATTCATTTGTCACTCAAAGATTTGCATTAAAAAGTGGCATGACCCCTACACCCCTGAATAACCCTATGGTGGTACAAACCCCCGGAGCCGAGATGAGAGCCAAGATAGGCTGTAAGGGAGTCAGTATTACCATTAACGGTGTAGATTTCCTAGCAGACCTCATCGTCTTGAGATCACAAGGCTTGGATGTGATCCTAGGCATGAATTGGCTCAGCAAGCACCAAGGCTTGTTAGACTGTGCCAATCGGACAGTCACTGTGACCAATGACCAAGGAGTCGAAGTCAAGTTTGCTCCCAACTCCTCTTCCGCTCAAGCCATTCAAGTCAACTGTCTGTCTGAAGTTGGGCTAGAGCAAGTACCGGTGGTATGTGAGTATCCTGATGTCTTTCCGGATGAACTACCGGGAATGCCCCCTAACCGTGACATTGAGTTCATCATCGAGCTCGTGCCCGGAGCAGGACCCATCTATAAGAAGCCTTATAGAATGGGGACGGAAGAATTAGCCGAGTTGAAGAAGCAGCTGGAAGAGCAGCTGAGGAAGGGATTTATCCGCCCAAGTGCCTCCGCTTGGGGATCTCCTGTTCTGTTTGTGGCAAAGAGGGATGGTACCATCCGCTTATGCATTGACTATCGTTCCCTCAATGAAGTTACAATCAAGAACAAATATCCACTTCCCAAGATCGAAGATCTGTTTGATCAGCTCAGCGGAGCCAAGGTGTTCTCCAAGATCGACCTCAGATCTGGGTACTACCAGCTGAAGATCAGACCCCAAGATATTCCGAAGACAGCATTCGTAACCAGATATGGCCTGAATGAGTGCACGGTCATGTCCTTTGGGTTAACCAATGCCCCAGCTTACTTCATGTATCTCATGAATAAAGTCTTCATGGAATATTTGGACAAGTTCGTTGTTGTCTTCATTGATGACATTCTTGTATTCTCGAAGTCGGGGGAAGAGCACGAGCAGCATCTGAGGATGGTCCTAGACAAGCTTTGGGAGCACCAACTATATGCCAAATTCAGCAAGTGTGAGTTCTGGCTGCATAAAGTTGGATTCTTAGGTCATGTCTTGACCGAGGAAGGATTATCAGTTGATCCCGCAAAGATCGAAGCTGTGACCCAATGGCAATCTCCAACGACCGTCAAGGAAGTCAGAAGCTTCCTCGGACTTGCGGGGTATTACCGCAAATTCATGGAAGGATTCTCTAGCATTGCACGGCCAATGACTCAGCTCCTCAAGAAGGACAAGAAGTTCGAGTGGACGCCAAAATGCGAAGAAAGCTTCCAAGAGCTCAAGAAGAGATTGACCACCGCCCCAGTTCTGCCAACACCTGATATTCACAAGGAGTTCGTGATATATTGTGATGCCTCTCGAACCGGATTAGGAAGCGTTCTGATGCAAGATGGCCGAGTCATAGCATACCTCTCCAGGCAGCTACGACCCCATGAGGAGAACTACGCTACTCACGATCTTGAGTTAGCGGCAGTAGTTCATGCCTTGAAGACATGGCGGCATTACCTCCTAGGGAAACGGTGTGAGATCTACACAGACCACAAAAGTTTGAAGTACATTTTCACCCAAAAGGAATTGAACATGAGGCAGCGGAGATGGTTGGAACTCATCAAAGACTATGACCTCAGTGTTCAATATCACCCCGGGAAGGCTAACGTGGTGGCCGATGCCTTAAGCAGGAAGGCTTGCTCCTTGAATGCTATTATTCAAGAAAGGCAGCCAGCCTTGTTTAAGGAACTCGAACAATTCAGTTTGGAATTGGTCACCCCTGGATTTCTGGATCATTTGGAAGTCAGACCAACCCTGATGGACGAAGTCAAGAAGGCACAAGATGGACACGCAAGCATTGAAGGCATCAAGAAGAAGATGAAGCTAGGCAAGGCCCCAGGATTCTCCGAAGACGAGCACGGGATTGTTTGGTACAAAGGCCGCATCTGCGTACCAAACAACACAAAGCTGAAGAACCTGATTCTGCAAGAAGCCCACGACACTCCATATTCCATCCACCCCGGAGGAACCAAGATGTACCAAGACTTGAAGGTACGATTCTGGTGGCACGGGATGAAAAGAGAGATTGCAACCTATGTTGCAAAGTGTGATGTGTGCCAAAGGGTCAAGGCCGAATATCAGCGACCTACTGGATTGCTTCAACCACTCAAAGTTCCTGAGTGGAAGTGGGATAAAGTCGGAATGGACTTCATCACTGGATTACCGAGGTCGAATAGAGGACATGACTCTATCTGGGTCATAGTTGATCATTTGACCAAGGTGGCCCATTTCATTCCTGTCAAGACCACTTATGATGGCAACCGGCTGGCAGCTCTCTACATCGACAGAATCGTAAGTCTCCACGGCGTTCCCAAGGAGATTGTGTCAGATCGAGGAACCCAGTTCACCTCAAGGTTCTGGAAGAAATTCCAATAAGCCTTGGGAACCAAGTTATCTTTCAGCACGGCCTTCCACCCACAGACCGGAGGTCAGACAGAGCGAGTCAATCAGATTCTCGAAGATATGCTCCGAGCCTGTGTCTTGGCATATGGAGCCAAGTGGGAAGATTGTCTCCCTTTTGCCGAGTTCTCCTATAACAACAGTTACCAGTCGAGCCTTCAGATGGCACCATTTGAGGTGTTGTACGGACGCAGATGCCGCACACCCCTCAACTGGTCAGAGACTGGAGAAGGACTAGTCTTTGGACCGGATATTCTCCGCGCAGCAGAAGAGCAAGTCCAACTAGTCAGAGAGCGTTTGAAGGCAGCCAAGTCAAGGCAATAGAGCTATGCTTATACTCACCGTCGGGACATGAGTTTCCATGTCGGGGACCATGTGTACCTGCGGGTAACTCCTCTGAAGGGAACCAAGTGTTTCCACGTCAAGGGGAAACTCACACCAAGGTTCATCGGACCCTT
The DNA here is from genome assembly GCA_902687465.1 of Secale cereale. Lineage (NCBI taxonomy): Eukaryota > Viridiplantae > Streptophyta > Magnoliopsida > Poales > Poaceae > Secale > Secale cereale. The sequence goes on along the minus strand of LR738715.1, from coordinate 600,365,329 downwards.
TGAGATCACTGCACGACGAGGAGAAGTGGTTTACCAGTTGGAACTACCACCTGAGCTATCCGATGTGCACAATGTATTCCATGTGTCACAACTCCGGAAATGCCTCCAAGTTCCGGACAAGCCCAATCTCTACAAGGATGTTGATCACCAAGCCATTGATCTGCAGCCTGATTTGACCTACCGCGAGAAGCCCATTCGCATTCTGGACGAAGCAGAGCGATGGACGCGAAGCCGTACCATCAAGTACTTCAAGGTCCAGTGGAGCAACCACACCGAAGCAGAAGCAACCTGGGAACGTGAAGACTATCTTAGATCCGAGTTTCCCGATCTCTTTTAAGACCTAGTTTAGGAATCTCGGGGACGAGATTCTTGTAAGGGGGGTAGGTCTGTCACACCCTGCATTTTGTAACATGTTATTTGCATCAATGAAGCATGAAAATTTGGACCAGCAAATTTTTTTGGCATCATTTGGCTTTTATTTGGAGTTGAGTTTTTCTCCATGTGCTTTTCCATGTGCTCAATAAAGTCAACTATTACCTCTTGTAGAATTCATCTCCATACCCAAAACTTCTGCCCAATGATCATGCCAGGTGTTATATAACAGTATAGTATTTTCTTACAAAATTAATTTGGCCAAAATGTATTTTATAAATTTAGTTTTCCAAAAACCCCTGAATTGAGATTTGCACTGCAAGTGCTTGATTTAGGGTGAGTAAATTATTTCAAAAAGTACATTTGAAACCTAGTAGTCATAGGACTCCCAGAAACCACAAAAGTATAATTTTAGAAGTTATATTCCTATTTTATTTAAAAGCTTTTTCTTAAAGCCAGAAATGGTCTTTAATAGGGAAAAATTATTTAACTATTTCAAAAAATATTTTCCAAAATTCAGGGAGACTCAGAGGACATATATTGTCCATATATAAGAGTTTCAACACTTGGTCATGTTCAAAATAATGGGCTAATCCCTCTAAAACCTTTTCTGGATATTTCAAGCTTTTGAAATATTTACAAAGGTAATATTCTCCAAAAATTCCAGGGAAATTCTATCATGTCATATATGGCATATATGATGATCTTGCCAAGTCCCATGCCTTGGGAAGCAAGAAAACATTCTCAAAACCCTTCATAACCATTCTGTCCATATTTGAAGTTTGAGCAACTCTACATTGCCAAACTTGTCCAAATGCTCTCAAACTTGGTGCACATGCTAGAAATGCCTAATAAGGCATCTAGACCAAATGGCACAAGATTTGGAATAGAGCAACTTGATCAGAACACCCCAAAACCCTTTTTGTTCAAATCCAAATTTGAACAACTTTACATTACCAACTTTTTACCTCGAGCTTCAAACTTTGTGGGCATGATCAATACCCCAAATGATGAAACTACACCAAGTGGTGCATCAAGGGGAGATGATTAGCTTGACTCAAACAAGATGAAGCCATTTCTGTTGATTTATAGGGTTCACCAAAGTTACATTGGCTAGTTTCTTCAAATGAGCCCAAATTTGGTGAAGCACCCTATTTTCACATGTCATTCAATCCTGTTAAGTGTCATGGCAAGTGGAGATCATTTGCTTGACCAAACACTGATCAAACACCTTTTGCAGAATTACTAAAACCCTCTTCTTGATTACTTTTACCTTTTACCTTGGCCTCAACTTTCTACCACACGTTCATCTAGTTACTAGCTACCTCCAGTAACTCTCCCATGTCTCCAGCTCCATGATTGAGGGGTAAAAACCCTAGTTCACCCTGCTGGACATCCATTTTCTACCAAGTCACCAGCCTCTCTTCTCTCTCACAGCATCTCCAGAGCATCCAAAGCTTCAACCGTAGTGCTTGCATCACCCTGGACCCCCCAGACACGGTGGACGCGTCCAGAGGCCCAATGGCATGCCGTGGCATGCGATAAGGGCGCTCCAGAGCGTGCTACAGTGCGCCCACGCACTGTAGCTTCGGCCAATCGTCTGCCCCCGACAGCCTCGGGCTCTCCCCTCGCACCAGTCGATGCCCCTCGACGTCCGCAACCACCCCGACGCTGTCCCCCCTCCTCCTCCGCCCTCCAGTGGCCGTCGTCACACGCGCGCTGGCCGCCCGCAGCCTCCACTCCTCGGGCTCGCACGCGCGCACGGTCTGGAAGCCTCCCCGCTCCTCCTCTCTCCTCTAATGGACGTAGGGCTCGTCCAGCAATGCCGCAGACACACTCCCGTCGCCTTTCGTGCGCTGTAGCATCGAGCAGGAGCTCGCCGGCGCACCGGTCCACGGGACCCCGCCGTTCCCCTATAAATAGGACCCCCCCGAGCCCTCCTCTCAGCACCAGAAGCTTCACCACATCATCTTCAGTCCCCCAGCACCGCTAGTTCATCCCCGAAGAGCTTCAGTGCTCGGGATCGACCGGAGCTCCGCCGCGTCGGGCCGCCGGCGATCTCGCAGTACGGGCCTCTTCTGCCTCTACTTTGGCTCGATCTAGAACCACCATGCGTCACTGATGCTTTCCCCTCGCTTTCCCCTCTTTGTGGCAGTCGGAATCGGCCGGAGCGACGACCTCCCGAAGCACCTCCGCCGTCCTACCTCGCCGCCGACGAACCCGACCTCCCCGGCGTGCCGCACCACCACCACTACCTCCGCAACTCGACGCTGAGTCCGTTCCTGCCCTCCATTGCTGTCGCCGTGGCCGGAATCAACGCCGGTGAGCTCGCCGTCGCCGTGGCCGTGAGGTTGGAGATGACAGGCGGGCCCCGCCTGTCATCCTCACCCCTCTCTCCCCCTCCTCACAGCCGCTGACCGTCGGGCCCCGCCCGTCAGGTTTGAAAACCTGACGTGCGCGTGCTGGCGCCCGTGCGGCCGGGCTGGATGCCCTGGGCCGTGCACTGTGGCCACTCTGGCCCAGGTGCACAGGGCTTTTTCTCCTTTTTCTTTTCTGTAATTATTTCAAACATTTTTACAGAAAAGAATATTGGTCCAAATGAAATAATTCCAACTCCTAAATTCTTGTATTATTCCAACCTATTTAATGGTGTCACTTTCACCCACATCCATGAAACTTTTCTGTTCTGTTCAAATTTAAATTCAAATTTGAGCAATAAAACTCCTGTTCTAAAATCATTAGATTCCATTCTGTTACTCCAAAACTCCAACTAAGAATTTTCCCCATCTTAGATTTCCCTCTAGTATTTAACAAAAATAAGTTGACATTTTTCTGAGCACTTTGATTTTTCTGTTTTAGTTGTGGTCTTATTTTTCCGTTGTTATTATGCGACGTATAGATACCGTATTTGACGAAGTTGCTGAAGAAGGAGAAGGAGAAGGATTTGAAGACTTTGAAGACCAAGCCAATCCAGGCAAGCAGCCCTTTGACCATGATACACTTGTTCTTCGGAACCCGTTTGTTTCCGATGCATGATGATAGGGTTACGGTGGTGACCTAGTTGGAACACCACATGATGCATGCCATGATCTTGATCTTGCTATGTGCTAGATGACATGCAAATAGTTAGTAGTGATACTTAGTGATGCATGTGTGACAAGAACCTTCGTGGTTGAAATTTTTGCATGAACCCATCGGGTGCCCCTAATGCCCGAGGGTGATGTTGAGTTAGGTCATCACTTGAGGAAAAGTGATGTGCCGGTAAATCTTGTGCATGGGTGAAATAATGGATTAGATTTATGTGTGACTACCGTCCCAACCAAACATGTGCAACCACACTACCCCTTATGGGACGGGGCTTTATTGATTACTTAGGTCGATACTAGCATGGTGCCCGCATTACTAGTGACGGGAAGACTTGAGGTCTTTCCCGGGACGGGGTCGTGCTTGGATAGATGGCCATGACTGTTTTTACAGGGCACCAGACACACCGTTGGTCCCTTCGGGTACGCGTGACATTGAAATTAGGGCAAGTCCCGTGATCTATTGTTTGTACTCGAGGGTCGTGTACCAACGAGTGGACTCTATGTTAGTGTCGTCTAAGGAAAGATAATGACCGGGTGCTTACCCCGGGTACTTGAGGTACCGCGGGTCGTGGATGACACGGAAGTTCCCCGGATCTTGTGGGTAAAGTGCGCAACCTCTACAGAGTGTAAAACTATTCGAATAGCCGTGTCCACGGTCATGGACAGTTGGGTGGTGCTACTTAAACTATGTCCAGAATTTTACTTCATCGGTGACAGTATGTGTGTGATGAGTCAAGGTGGTGACTTGACTCGATGAGTTGAATCATATTCATGTTGATATCGGTAACCTGTCTTCGAGGTTACGCGAGTTTATTGATGCATAAACTTGATGGTAGAATATTTATTCTAGCCCATTACTAGAATGCTCATTATTGTTCAGTTTGCATTATTATTTTGAACCACATCATGGGTTGCTTGCGAGTACATTCAAAGTACTCATTGGCTTGCCACTGGTTATTTAATTGGCCAGGCATGGAGGAACAGGGATATGATGAAGAGTTCTTTGGAGACGAACATGCGAACTAGGACGCTATCCCAGTCAGAATGCCTGTAGGGTTAAGGCAGATGGCATGGGTTCTACCTATTATCGAAGACTTCCGCTATTTGAGTTATTTGCTATTCAGCCCGTGAGGCTTTATCTATGTAAAACTTGGCCATAATGGCCTTAATTTGTGTAAGACGATATGTATGGATGTAAGACTCTTGTTATTCAGCTTCTGTGTGTTCAGTGAGAATTGATCTCTGGTATCACTGTACACGTGCATTCGGTGATCTCGACTTCTAAGTCGGGGTCCCCACAGAGCTGGTATCAGAGCCATCCTGACTGTAGGAAGCCATAGTTAGCATGGGCGTTAGTTAGATGAGACCCCTTTTTCAAAAACCTTCTGAACCTCTCTTCTTTTCTAAACCTGAGATTTCATCAGCTTATTAACCCCTCCTATTCCACCTTTGTAGATGGCCGCTGTACCCGAAGAGCACCTGACCACTGGGTTCCCCTTGCTCCTCGAGGATAGCCTCCAGGAGTGTCAGTTCCACCGAGCACCCATCCTCACCTACCTTGAGCATTGGGTTAGCGACACTGAGGTGGAGTACCATGTGGAAGTGATCGTGAAGGCAAATGATCCTCCCACAAGTTGGTTCTTCGAGGGACCCCAGATGGCAACACTACCTCTCGCTCTCGAGGCTGCTGCACTCAAGGCACTAACCCGTCTCTGCGAGCTTCTTCCGGAGATGGCAGCCAAGATGACAACTCGCTTCTTAACTTACCGGAAGGAAGGTGAAGAAGAAAGCAGCGCACTAGCCCCTCCACTGAAGGAAGGACTCTCGCTTCGGTTCCAGACCTACTTTAGTCTATGTGCCGACAACTTGGCACAAGACTTGGCCTCGGAATCAATGAAGCTTCGGGAAGAACTTCACAAGACCAAGGCACTTCTTCGTCGAGCTCAAGAGAAGACTAATAGGATCAAGAAGGAAGGAGCACCTTCTGGACAGTCCGCTATCGCATACCGAGGCGGAAGGCCCTCCGAGGATGTATCTTCCAAGAATGAAGAACCACCTCGGCGACGCCGGATGACGGCAAGGGAATATCGCAAGCTTTTCCCTGCACCACCGACAAAGCACCGTCGTATCCAACTCCTCCACTCCCCCACACCCTCAAGTGACAAGGGGGCCCAGACAGATGAAGACAAGGAGGAAGACCCAGAAGAGCCGGAATACGCGACCGAGCATTCCGCCGCTTAGGCATCATTCGCTACTCGGATATGCCAGTTGTGACCCCTACGGTAGGATAGGTCGTGTAACCCCTATGCGCAGTCGAGTCCTTGTATGGTTCATATGAAACCATCTAGTATTTGCTTTTGCTGTGTCTGGATGTATGTCGTATTCTTCCTTCGGGAATGTGTAAACGACTACATCACCCAATTGGATTTTAATGAATGTGTTTGGCCTTTCGGCCCTTGCATGATTTGATTAGTGTCACACCCACCCCCTTACTAGGCACCCATCTATCTTGTTTTCCCTCTTCCGAGTCATGAGACCTTTTACCGCTCCAACAGGATGCCTGTTGTAACTCGTACTGGTACCTCTACCCAGCAGCCTGAAGCCGGAGCATCCGCTCAGCCAGAGGCAGGCCACGACCAAACCAACGACCAAGCTCCACCTCCACCTCCTCCAAACATGGACATGGCTCAGCTTCTCCAGGCCTTCCAAGAGGAACGCCAAGCCAACACTGCAGCCCTTCAGCTGATTGCTCAAGCTGTCACCAACAACCGCCAGCCGGCGGGGAATGGCAATGGACGTTTCACGTTGGCAGAGTTCAAGAAGCATGCTCCGCCAACCTTTATCGAGACTGCTGAACCCCTGGATGCAGACGACTGGATCCGCTCCATTGAGGAAATACTGGAACTAGTCGGATGCACCGAAGACCGCGAGAAGGTGGCTTATGCAGCCCACTGCCTCGGGGGGACTGCTAGAGCTTGGTGGGATGGATTCAAGGTCATGCATGCTGAACAAGACATCACTTGGGTCAACTTCAAGGCAGAATTCCGCAAGGCCCACATTCCTTCTGGAATCATGGCTATCAAAAAGCGTGAGTTCCGAGCCCTGAAGCAAGGAAGTGGCACTGTCAAGGAGTACATGCAGAAGTTCAGTGTTCTGTCAAGGTATGCCCCTGAAGATGTCATCACTAATGCTGCAAAATGGGAGCGCTTCATGGAAGGCCTCAATCAGACTCTGCAATACTCGCTTGTCGTGTGCGACTGCCCATCCTTCCCTGACCTGGTGAACAAAGCACTTATGCTTGAAGACAAGCGGCGTGCTTTGGAAGACACTCGCAAGCGCAAGTTGGTCAGCAAGGGAAGTTCCAGCAACCAGAAGCCTCGTCCGTGGCAGTCAGCCCCGGCCAAGCCAACCTATCAGCAACCAAGAGCTCCTGCACCTCGTACCAACCCTCAGCCTCAGCAGTATGCCAACCCAAGGCCAGCTTTCGACCCCAATACCAGTGGTGGCAACAAGATCAACAATCCAAACCAAGTCACTTGCTTTGGATGTGGTCAGCCCGGACACATCTCAAGGGTGTGCCCCCAACAAGAAGCCTGATGCCCCGCGCCCCAATGCGCAGAACCAGGGACAAGGCCGCGGGATGCCACCAAGGAACCCAACTCCTCGCAATCCACCTAACCATGGGAAGGGGCGTGTGAATCACGTCACTGCTGAAGAAGCCCAGGAAGATCCGGACGTCGTGCTAGGTACGTTCCTTGTCAACTCAGCACCTGCAACTGTCTTGTTTGATCCTGGAGCAACGCATTCATTTGTCACTCAAAGATTTGCATTAAAAAGTGGCATGACCCCTACACCCCTGAATAACCCTATGGTGGTACAAACCCCCGGAGTCGAGATGAGAGCCAAGATAGGCTGTAAGGGAGTCAGTGTTACCATTAACGGTGTAGATTTCCTAGCAGACCTCATCGTCCTGAGATCACAAGGCTTGGATGTGATCCTAGGCATGAATTGGCTCAGCAAGCACCAAGGCTTGTTAGACTGTGCCAATCGGACAGTCACTGTGACCAATGACCAAGGAGTCGAAGTCAAGTTTGCTCCCAACTCCTCTTCCGCTCAAGCCATTCAAGTCAACTGTCTGTCTGAAGTTGGGCTAGAGCAAGTACCGGTGGTATGTGAGTATCCTGATGTCTTTCCGGATGAACTACCGGGAATGCCCCCTGGCCGTGACATTGAGTTCATCATCGAGCTCGTGCCCGGAGCAAGACCCATCTATAAGAAGCCTTATAGAATGGGACGGAAGAATTAGCCGAGTTGAAGAAGCAGCTGGAAGAGCAGCTGAGGAAGGGATTTATCCGCCCAAGTGCCTCCCCTTGGGGATCTCCTGTTCTGTTTGTGGCAAAGAGGGACGGTACCATCCGCTTATGCATTGACTATCGTTCCCTCAATGAAGTTACAATCAAGAACAAATATCCACTTCCCAAGATCGAAGATCTGTTTGATCAGCTCAGCGGAGCCAAGGTGTTCTCCAAGATCGACCTCAGATCTGGGTACTACCAGCTGAAGATCAGACCCCAAGATATTCCGAAGACAGCATTCGTAACCAGATATGGCCTGTACGAGTGCACGGTCATGTCCTTTGGGTTAACCAATGCCCCAGCTTACTTCATGTATCTCATGAATAAAGTCTTCATGGAATATTTGGACAAGTTCTTTGTTGTCTTCATTGATGACATTCTTGTCTTCTCGAAGTCGGAGGAAGAGCACGAGCAGCATCTGAGGATGGTCCTAGACAAGCTTCGGGAGCACCAACTATATGCCAAATTCAGCAAGTGTGAGTTCTGGCTGCATAAAGTTGGATTCTTAGGTCACGTCTTGACCGAGGAAGGATTATCAGTTGATCCCGCAAAGATCGAAGCTGTGACCCAATGGCAATCTCCAACGACCGTCAAGGAAGTCAGAAGCTTCCTCGGACTTGCGGGGTATTACCGCAAATTCGTGGAAGGATTCTCTAGCATTGCACGGCCAATGACTCGGATCCTCAAGAAGGACAAGAAGTTCGAGTGGAAGCCAAAATGCGAAGAAAGCTTCCAAGAGCTCAAGAAGAGATTGACCACCGCCCTAGTTCTGGCAACACCTGATATTCACAAGGAGTTCGTGATATATTGTGATGCCTCTCGAACCGGATTGGGAAGCGTGCTGATGCAAGAAGGCCGAGTCATAGCATACCTCTCCAGGCAGCTACGACCCCATGAGGAGAACTACGCTACTCACGATCTTGAGTTAGCGGCAGTAGTTCATGCCTTGAAGACATGGCGGCATTACCTCCTAGGGAAACGGTGTGAGATCTACACAGACCACAAAAGTCTGAAGTACATTTTCACCCAAAAGGAATTGAACATGAGGCAGCGGAGATGGTTGGAACTCATCAAAGACTATGACCTCAGTGTTCAATATCACCCTGGGAAGGCTAACGTGGTGGCCGATGCCTTAAGCAGGAAGGCTTGCTCCTTGAATGCTATTATTCAAGAAAGGCAGCCAGCCTTGTTTAAGGAACTCGAACAATTCAGTTTGGAATTGGTCACCCCTGGATTTCTGGATCATTTGGAAGTCAGACCAACCCTGATGGATGAAGTCAAGAAGGCACAAGATGGACACGCAAGCATTGAAGGCATCAAGAAGAAGATGAAGCTAGGCAAGGCCCCAGGATTCTCCGAAGACGAGCACGGGATTGTTTGGTACAAAGGCCGCATCTGCGTTCCAAACAACACAGAGCTGAAGAACCTGATTCTGCAAGAAGCCCACGACACTCCGTACTCCATCCACCCCGGAGGAACCAAGATGTACCAAGACTTAAAGGCACGATTCTGGTGGCACGGGATGAAAAGAGAGATTGCAACCTATGTTGCAAAGTGTGATGTGTGCCAAAGGGTCAAGGCCGAATATCAGCGACCTGCTGGATTGCTTCAACCACTCAAAGTTCCTGAGTGGAAGTGGGATAAAGTCAGAATGGACTTCATCACTGGATTACCGAGGTCGAATAGAGGACATGACTCTATCTGGGTCATAGTTGATCATTTGACCAAGGTGGCCCATTTCATTCCTGTCAAGACCACTTATGATGGCAACCGGCTGGCAGCTCTCTACATCGACAGAATCGTAAGTCTCCACGTCGTTCCCAAGGAGATTGTGTCAGATCGAGGAACCCAGTTCACCTCAAGGTTCTGGAAGAAGTTCCAATAAGCCTTGGGAACCAAGTTATCTTTCAGCACGGCCTTCCACCCACAGACCGGAGGTCAGACAGAGCGAGTCAATCAGATTCTCGAAGATATGCTCCGAGCCTGTGTCTTGGCATATGGAGCCAAGTGGGAAGATTGTCTCCCTTTTGCCAAGTTCTCCTATAACAACAGTTACCAGTCGAGCCTTCACATGGCACCATTTGAGGTGTTGTACGGACGCAGATGCCGCACACCCCTCAACTGGTCAGAGACTGGAGAAGGACTAGTCTTTGGACCGGATATTCTCCGCGCAGCAGAAGAGCAAGTCCAACTAGTCAGAGAGCGTTTGAAGGCAGCCAAGTCAAGGCAAAAGAGCTATGCTGACACTCACCATCGGGACATGAGTTTCCATGTCGGGGACCATGTGTACCTGCGGGTAACTCCTCTGAAGGGAACCAAGCGTTTCCACGTCAAGGGGAAACTCGCACCAAGGTTCATCGGACCCTTTGAGATCACTGCATGACGAGGAGAAGTGGCTTACCAGTTGGAACTACCACCTGAGCTATCCGATGTGCACAATGTATTCCATGTGTCACAACTCCGGAAATGCCTCCAAGTTCCGGACAAGCCCAATCTCTACAAGGATGTTGATCACCAAGCCATTGATCTGCAGCCTGATTTGACCTACCGCGAGAAGCACATTCGCATTCTGGACGAAGCAGAGCGACGGACGCGAAGCCGTACCATCAAGTACTTCAAGGTCCAGTGGAGCAACCACACCGAAGCAGAAGCAACCTGGGAACGTGAAGACTATCTTAGATCCGAGTTTCCCGATCTCTTTTAAGACCTAGTTTAGGAATCTCGGGGATGAGATTCTTGTAAGGGGGGTAGGTCTGTCACACCCTGCATTTTGTAACATGTTATTTGCATCAATGAAGCATGAAAATTTGGACCAGCAAAATTTTTTGGCATCATTTGGCTTTTATTTGGAGTTGAGTTTTTCTCCATGTGCTTTTCCATGTGCTCAATAAAGTCAACTATTACCTCTTGTAGAATTCATCTCCATACCCAAAACTTCTGCCGAATGATCATGCCAAGTGTTATATAATAGTATAGTATTTTCTTACAAAATTAATTTTGCCAAAATGTATTTTATAAATTTAGTTTTCCAAAAACCCCTGAATTGAGATTTGCACTGCAAGTGCTTGATTTAGGGTGAGTAAATTATTTCAAAAAGTACATTTGAAACCTAGTAGTCATAGGACTCCCAGAAACCACAAAAGTATAATTTTAGAAGTTATATTCCTATTTTATTTAAAAGCTTTTTCTTAAAGCCAGAAATGGTCTTTAATAGGGAAAAATTATTTAACTATTTCAAAAAATATTTGCCAAAATTCAGGGAGACTCAGAGGACATATATTGTCCATATATAAGAGTTTCAACACTTGGTCATGTTCAAAATAATGGGCTAATCCCTCTAAAACCCTTTCTGGATATTTCAAGCTTTTGAAATATTTACAAAGGTAATATTCTCCAAAAATTCTAGGGAAATTCTATCATGTCATATATGGCATATATGATGATCTTGCCAAGTCCCATGCCTTGGGAAGCAAGAAAACATTCTCAAAACCCTTCATAACCATTCTGTCCATATTTGAAGTTTGAGCAACTCTACATTGCCAAACTTGTCCAAATGCTCTCAAACTTGGTGCACATGCTAGAAATGCCTAATAAGACATCTATACCAAATGGCACAAGATTTGGAATAGAGCAACTTGATCAGAACACCCCAAAACCCTTTCTGTTCAAATGCAAATTTGAACAACTTTACATTACCAACTTTTTACCTGGAGCTTCAAACTTTGTGGGCATGATCAATACCCCAAATGATGAAACTACACCAAGTGGTGCATCAAGGGGAGATGATTAGCTTGACTCAAACAAGATGAAGCCATTTCTGTTGATTTCTAGGGTTCACCAAAGTTACATTGGCTAGTTTCTTCAAATGAGCCCAAATTTGGTCAAGCACCCTATTTTCACATGCATTTAATCCTGTTAAGTGTCATGGCAAGTGGACATCATTTGCTTGACCAAACACTGATCAAACACCTTCTGCAGAATTACTAAAACCCTCTTCTTGATCACTTTTACCTTTTACCTTGGCCTCAACTTTCTACCACACGTTCATCTAGTTACTAGCTACCTCCAGTAACTCTCCCATGTCTCCAGCTCCATGATTGAGGGGTAAAAACCCTAGTTCACCCTACTGGACATCCATTTTCTACCAAGTCACCAGCCTCTCTTCTCTCTCACAGCATCTCCAGAGCATCCAAAGCTTCAACCGTAGTGCTTGCATCACCCTGGACCCCCCAGACACGGTGGACGCGTCCAGAGGCCCAATGGCATGCCGTGGCATGCGATAAGGGCGCTCCAGAGCGCGCTATAGTGCGCCCACGCACTGTAGCTTCGGCCAATCGTCTGCCCCCGACAGCCTCGGGCTCTCCCCTCGCACCAGTCGATGCCCCTCGACGTCCGCAACCACCCCGACGCTGTCCCCCCTCCTCCTCCGCCCTCCAGTGGCCGTCGTCACACGCGCGCTGGCCGCCCACAGCCTCCACTCCTCGGGCTCGCACGCGCGCACGGTCTGGAAGCCTCCCCGCTCCTCCTCTCTCCTCTAATGGACGTAGGGCTCGTCCAGCAACGCCGCAGACACACTCCCGTCGCCTTTCGTGCGCTGTAGCATCGAGCAGGAGCTCGCCGGCGCACCGCTCCACGGGACCCCGCCGTTCCCC
>LR738715.1:600337734-600352771 GCA_902687465.1 Secale cereale | reverse complement strand
CAGCACCAGAAGCTTCACCACATCATCTTCAGTCCTCCAGCACCGCTAGTTCATCCCCGAAGAGCTTCAGTGCTCGGGATCGACCGGAGCTCCGCCGCGTCGGGCCGCCGGCGATCTCGCAGTACGGGCCTCTTCTACCTCTCCTTTGGCTCGATCTAGAACCACCATGCGTCACTGATGCTTTCCTCTCGCTTTCCCCTCTCTGTGGCAGTCGGAATCGGCCGGAGCGACGACCTCCCGAAGCTCCTCCGCCGTCCCACCTCGCCGCTGACGAACCCGACCTCCCCGGCGTGCCGCACCACCACCACTACCTCCGCAACTCGACGCTGAGTCCATTCCTGCCCTCCGTTGCCGTCGCCGTGGCCGGAATCAACGCTAGAGATAATTAATTTACAGATGGTAAATTAAAAACCATCATGGTTCTGTAATAAGAACACAAAAATTTGATGCTCAAGTGAAAAACTTAAAAAAATCTCAACCTCAATCGTGTAAACATAACAGATTGAAGATCACTTAGATCTCACAGTAATACGCCACATTGCCATTACCTTGTGTATGCTATGATTTATATATAAGGAGGGAGAAATATTCAAAAATTTGCAAGTTTGGTATGGGAGAGAAGATGATCTCAATCGCAAGAACATGTTCAAGAGAACTTGATATGTGGTAAACACATGGAACATGTCATTCTTCCCGAATGGAATCCGGTACTTTATTTATATTATCAATCCAATGCATAATATAAACACACTAGTAATTACACAAGTCCTAACCTAGATTAAATCTAGAACTGGACTAGAATGTAAGTAGCTGTCAAACTAGGTACTAAGCAATACTAATCTTAGTCTAAAATTATATTAATACAGTAACTTGTACTAACTAGTACAGTACTAAGCAGAGAAATAAGAAAGGAAAAAATTAACAGCCACAAGGGCCAGCCCGTGGCTATCCAGCCGCCTCGGCTTGGGTTTGCTTGGTCGGCATGAGGCCCAGCCAACCAACACCGCATAAGAGAGGCGAGCAGGGGGCGGTTAGGGATAAGATCCGCTCCCAACCCGCACCGCTCCCAACCCGTACCGCTACCTCCCCACCGCTAGCGTTTTCGAGGCCAGCCTCCACCATCGGACGGAACGAGGGCAGCCACCTCCCTCGCTGCTCCGGCGATCACCGGCGCATCATGGCAGATCCGTCCTCGTCGGAAGAAGAGGAGACGACAACGCGGTCCTGATGGGCAGCACCGAGGCCGAGGCTCGCCGGAGCCCACGAGCCGGCGTGGCGGTCGGGCCGATGGTCGATGGGGCGACGGCCCACTCGAAGAGGCGGCCGAAGCTCCGCTCAACACGGCTGCTAGAGCCCGCGGCCGTTTCCATCCGCGATGGGGCTATTCCGTTGGCTTCGATCCTGGCCCGAAGCGGATGACGCCGAAGGCGCCGGTCGGCGCGGAGACGATGGTGAGCGCCTCTTCTGTGGTCACCTCGGTGCGCATAGGCACGGGTAAGTAGCCCGCGGGCGGCGACTCGGGCCGGCGTCGGCGTGCGCGGAGGCAGCCAGTGAGCCGACGGAGGTGGGGGCGGAGGCGGGTTCGCGTGCAGCATCGACGTGGCCGGGCCGGCGAGCAGCCACGGGTCGAGGTCGACTGGAGCATGCGCGGCGGCGCTAAGATCGACGAGAGCACCTTGGGCGGCATCCTCTGTGGTGCGTTGGCCACCCGCGGTGTGTCCAGGGGTGCGATAACTGCTTCGGGCGGCGCCACTAGCGGCATGTTGTCCGCGTCTAGTGGCACCCCGACCACGTTCAGTGGCACTCCGGCCGCATCTAGCGGCGCTCAAGCCGCGTCCAGCGATGCCTAGGCCGTGTCCACGGCGGCGACGGGTAAGGAGGCGGTCCCGACGGTTGTCCTCACTGATGAGGCGGAGGAAGAAGGAAGTGAGGGGAGACATCTCACCAGCGGCAAGGTGCTCCCTCTCTTTTCCTCTTTCTGCTTTTCGCTCTCTGGTCGAGTTCTACGTGCGTGATAACGTGTTTGAATCAAATGTGATCGATTGCTTTGTCGATGGTTACAGAGGGAATATATATCCCCTGGAGAGATGCGATGATCCCGAAGATATGCATCGGTTCCAGGCGGACGGGAGAGAAGCGACAGTTGCGACGGACACAGGCGTCCGTGCGGGTGCAACCGCGCGTTCGATGGACAAGGGGAGATTTCCCTTAATTACAGATTATATTTAATCTTAACAGTATCGTGCATCGCAGTCTAGACCGTGTGCACATCAGTGTCCCTGTGAGATGGAGTCCTTCTATGTCGTCTTTCCGCTGCCGCGTAGCTTTATCGTGATGTTGAGGCCCCTACTCATGTCTACTAAATAGTGTACATATGTTCAGCCGCACAGTGTGTGCAGCTTGACCTCGCTACTTGATGTATTATCAAACTCTATGTTCCGCTAGTATCAATAAAGCGGTTGTATTTCTGTACCAAGTTTTTGTGTGTTGCCAGAAGACTTGATCTCTGGGCTGGCAATGCAAGGTAAACCAGTCGCTCTGAGCCGGGGTGCCACAACCCTTGGTATCAGAGCCACGCTGACTGTTGGATGTCCTAGACCGCTACTGCGCTAGATATCTGGTAGTTAGTAACCCTGAGTGACGGTAGTATTGTGTGCTTCTGGTTGCTGCATTGCATGCATATAACTTATTTTATTACAAACCGACTAATGGTTATGGGTGTAGATGGCCCCAGTACTGTATCTGTGTCAGCTGGAGTTGGTGCCATACACTTCGTCGCACCTTCTTTGGAACGTACGGCGTCGACTCTACCCTCACGGTGACGACCCGGTGTACCAGGTGTACCGGGAGCACCTGGAAGACTTTGTATACGAGTATCACGCGGTGGTTACTTTGCGCAACAGTTCAGCAGCTGGCACCTACACTCGTTCTACTAGGAGTGGTTTCGCTCTTACACCCGCTCAGGCTGTTCAGTTTGCTGCGTTTGAGGTTCTGGTTGAGTTACGCTATAACAAGATCCAGATGTAGACTCATCTAGGTTTCTAATACTACCCATCCTTGCACGATGATGGGCATACTCGCTTTCCTACTATTGCTCCGGCGTGCGACCGCCCATCCAGCCACCTTTCTCGCTATATCACTGCTAGTTACCTTCTGATCTACGAGCTGGCCCGAGAGCTGACTCGTGCTCGTACCGCTTTGGTGGCCGCTAGGTCCGGTTTCGCTCCACCTTCCATAGGGTTTACCCCAGTAATTCTCACAACATCTCTTTCACCAGCTGCCCCAGTTACCCCTCCGAGTAGCTCGGGCACCTCGACAGTGACTCCCCGTGGGTCTCCTGCCGAGTGGGCTTCACTTCTTGCCACTCCAACAACCCCTATACTACAGACTCATCCAGCACCTGCCCCTGAGGGCAAGCCCTCGAGGCAGCGTCGTCATGTTTCCTTTAACCTGGAGGTGCCACACTCAACATTCAGATTTGGGCTGAAAGCAGACTACACTTCCCTTCACTCGCTAATTGTCCAGAACTTGCACAGTATTCATACAATAGCTGTCTCAACGAGGTTCCATTATTCATGCTTTCCCAGGAATTTGGGAATCATCATAGAATAATACATGAGAGATTGATGGTGCATTTTTGCACACATGAACACCTTCAATGCCACATACCTCCTCTTTATGAGCCAAAGTGCTAGATACACCATCTGCACACATAATAAATAAATACGGTGATAAGTGGTCTCCATGTCGGAGCCCCCTTGTAGGGGTAAATTATTTGTTTCTTGATCATTATACCTCACTTTATATTTTACATAAGTAGCACGAGCCATTAGAGCTCTACAAGCTCATTTTCAAAACCCAATGGTTCCATCATTCCCTCCAAAAATTTCCATTCCACATGGTCACATGCTTTGTGCATATCAAGCATTACAACACAATACCCCTCCTTTCTTTTCTTCTTGTTTTTATTGTATGACTACATGCTAACAATATATTATCCATAATAAGGCCGACTAGGACAAAAGAACTTTCAAACGATGCAAAAAAAAAATCATTAAGGCGTAGTTTAAGACGAAAGAGTATCATTTTAGATATCACATTAAACACATTCCAAATATATCGGTATGTGTTGGGTAATTAACCCTGAGTTCTTCACCTTTGGAATAAGAATAATGACCTTGACATTTCATCCTTTTGGAATAGCTTTATTATTAATAGCATTCAGAACGTTAGAAGTTAAAACATCACCCATGGTGTGCAAGAATTTCTTAAGGAAAATACCATGCAATCCATCCGTACCCGGAGCTTTCATATCACAAATGGAGAAAAGTGTTTTTACCTCTTCAGGGGTATGTGGTTTCACTAGAGCTTAGTAGGAAACAAAGCCTGCAAATTCGAGTCATCACCCTCGGGTTAACCTTTTCAAGCTAAATTAAGTCTAGTTAAACTATCTTAGTAGAAAACAAGCCTGCAAAGTAATGGTATGAGGGGATTTAAATATATTGTACCTTCCTGCCATACACATGGTCATCCTTTAGCTTGTTTATACAGTTCCTTAGTTTGCAACCAGAAGCAAACTTGTGGAAATACATCATATGTCTATCACTGAACATCAACCAATTTATTTGGCTCATCTAGGCCCAATGAATCTCCTCCATCTGCAACAATTGTTCCAGCTCATCCGCAAGTTATCTCTGTTTAGTAGCGTTTTCAAGAGATAGCACATCCATGGATACTTGCTTTACTTATGTATGAACCTTCTTAAATTTCTTTGATGATTTTTGTAGAACTTTCTTGTCCCGCCGATGTAGCTATTCATGAACATATGCAATTCTACGTGCCAGTTTAGTGTTTTGCACATCGGGGCCCAAGGGCTGTCAAGCTTCTTCAACCCAGTCTCAGAATCCGTCCTCCCTCAACAACGTGCCTGAAAGCGGAAACCAACTTTCCCAATGATTCCTGGACCACTTCCTCATGCAAACACTTAAGTATTGGTGTATGGTCTAACTTTTTATATTCTACGGACAATTACATTTGAGCCCCTAGTTGTGTCACACCCGTGTGTTTTGCCCCTAAATTCAAAAAACCCTCGTTTCTGCCCAAGTTCGTTTGCTCTTCTTATGCTTTTGCCCTTTGACCGTTTGACCGTAACATTGAAAACATCATAACGAATTCATACTAACTCAGAAAAATTCATATAAGATATCAAAATGTTCGGAAAAACGTCACCTATATGTGCACATCATTTGCCTTCATGACAAAAGTGTTGAAAATCCAAAAAAAATCATTTGAGCTCAAACTGAGGTATAGACTTTTCAGCACTGTTGGCATGAATGCAAATGACATGCACTTATGGGTGATGTTATTTCGAACATTTTGATATCTTATTTGCAATTTTCTAAGTTAGTATGAATTGGTTATGAAGTTTCAAAGTTGCGGTCAAACGGTCAAAGGGCAAATGCATAAGAGGAGCAAACGAGCTTGGATAGAAACGAGGGTTTTTTGAATTTAGGGGCAAAACACACGGGTGTGACACAACTAGGGGCCCAAATGTAATTGTACCTATATTCTATATGTTCCAAGATAGCGCTAGGGAACAATGAATACTACTAACCTCTCCCCGATCAAAGCTCTATGCCATGTGAACTTGTCAACCCCCAACAATTGTCAACAACACTTCCAACAAAAACATCAATGTGGTTATCGGTTTTATCACGCAAAGAAACTGTGGTTTCCTTCTTCCAAAACAGAATTAAACCGCTGCTCCAGACAACATTCTTGTGATCCATCTTAACACTACGTCGGACACACTCCACCGAATATTCATCGAGGTAAGTCTCCATCAGAAACATCGCACCAAGACTTATGCGCTTCTGAACACTCATAAGTGCACATACTGTCGCGGCTTGTTGCAAACCACGACAATTCGAACTCATGATCTTCACTGTGCCCGGTCACCCTCCAGCTCGGAGACCGCCGATATAAAAGAGTTTTAATCATTCTCCCATGTGTGCGTGTGCTTCAGAGGTTGACTTCTACCCGGTGTACTCTCACCAAGTGGAAGATTCTCACCCCGTGAGCTGCAGTTGCCTCTACCCTCCCAATGGTTTTGCATTACCATCTCCCGTTTCTAGATCATGCTCATATGTTAATCTATTCCGACTAGAAGGATTCTTGTCCAACATCTCCAAGTCCTCAAGCGTCCTAGCCAACCTTCCATCCGCGTTCCCTTCAACATGATTATGACGCTATGTAGTACTCATATGAAAGTCACCATAGGAATTCGTGGAGCTACCACCACAGTCACGTCCCTTGCCCATAGTTGGAACTCGACCGACATTAGCACCCTCGCCACCAGGACCACGTCCCCCTCCAACACCTAGAATGTCTCCCATGGAGCGGCACATATCTTGAATCACCACATTATGCAGATAATTATCAAGGAGTCTCATCACCCTTGTCCATACAACTATTTTATTCAGCGCTACAGTTCTAGGGTTTTCAAACCCATCGTACTCCTCCATGGTCACCGCTTTGAGGAATAGTCACGAACCCATGTTCATGGTTTTATTCCAGTCAGCCAAGCACCCAAACTGGATTGTAAATAGGTTATCATCAATTTCCCTTCGGACCACCTCTTTCGCTAGATTCCATGTGGATCTCGTATCCGAGTAGAGAGCCGTGGGGCTAAAACCCATAGTTGTATGCGCCCTTGTGACCGCTAACCATTTTACACAGCCGACAGCTCGACAATTTCTTCCTCCCACATGAAGCTTCCTTTTTTTCCTCCTCGTGCAGATGCAAACGCTCCACGTACCGCTGGAGCCGCCAGCCTCATCCATCCTCTTCGCTATCAAGGTGCAAACACCAGAAGGCCAAGTGGGTGAGCATGTCACCCCCTCATCGGCTCGAGTAGCAACGAAGGAGAAACCTAGGTAGATCGCGAGCAAGAGAAGAACTATTGGCGGTGGCCCTCGGAGGACAAGCCAATCTAGGTTTTTCACTAGGGAATACTATTTAAAGTACTTTCTTTGTCTCATAATATAATAACGTTTTAGACACTACATTAGTGTAAAATACACTCTTATATTACTGGGACGGAGGTCACAAATTTATTTTGTTGTATGCTTGTTCACGAATTGACTCTTAGTTAGTCTTCAATTCCAAATCATGTCCGGCCATCGACGAGACAGGGTGCGGAGACAAGGTGTCTTGATTCCTCTTCCATCGGTATTCTAAGAAACTATTTTTTTTCTTATTTCTAGTTTCTAGTAGACTTGAAAGATTGTAAACTTACGGAAGCCTGCATATACGTGCTAGAACCGAGTTTTCTTTTTCGAAATGGCTTCACACACGACACGGACTGCACGATCTGTGCACGATACACTGTGTGCATGCATCAGCAAACAGAAAAACCAACTGCCTCCTGCATGTACGTGCGCTGCTGATGCTGCCACATGGGATCGTGCACACATCGTTTCTTTTTAATCATGCATTCTTCGATTTGTGAGTAACAGCAGGCCCTGCTTCTCACGGTGACACGCAGCCACATGCCCCTGTCAAATACACCCAGAAGATACCCTGCATAGCATGCATGGTGCACGCATCTTGTGCTACACGCACATCAACATCAATGAGAATCAAAGTCGAAATAGGACAAGCCATAGACATTATTGTTCCAGTGCCTGTCGAAGGCAGCTACAGCATCCATCCATAATTAACAAACGGATTAATAAGGATATAGCAAAAGAAAAGAAGAAGTAAAAATAGAGCTCCCAGCAAAGAACATACAGATGGGTCTCTCATCTGATCAGCAAGGAAGGGCCTTCTTCTAGCCTAGATAACCAAAACGGTAACACTCACTCTCTTCAACGACAGTTACTGATCCGCGACGCAACAGTCTCTAAGGCCACGACTAGGGGTTTGTTGCCCGGAATTGCTGCCCTGGACGCCGGCTTCAGACGAGAGACAGATTCAGTGCGACATCGCACGAGGCGAACGGGGGCGGACTGGGGTCTTGGATGGGCTCACCCTGCACAATCCAAAACAAGCAAACGGTTGAGTACATCACCGTAAATCAGCTTTACAAGTAACAATGATTCAAAACATGCATGGGAAGCAAGTGCTTGCCTGACAGGAAGCGAGCCAAGAAGCATGCCACTGCAGTTCAGGGCCAAAATTGCTCCTTCTGCCTACGTGTACACAAATAAAACAAAAGGTCAAAAGGTATACAAATAAAAGAAAAGGTCAAAAGGGCCAGACAAGACTGTAAGGACAAAAAAACATCACATGTGATACATAGAAAACATAACAATTACGTACAAAGCTTTCAATCAAGCAGTTGTGACAATATGCAATATGCTGACACCCAAACGAAACCAGTAGATTTTTTTTTGCAAGGAACAGCATTAAAATAAACAACAATATACCAAGGAGAACATTATAATTAATAAAGTAATGAATCTTGAATGTGTCATGCTTACAAGAAATGTTTTGTGGAACTGGGTAGAAGATGGCTCACGTTTGAACATAGCAAGATTACCCTCCGTCACATAATATAAGATCTTATCACATAACATAAGATCTTATTCATAACGGAGGGAGTATGAATCAATCATACTATTATATCCAAACTTGATCAGCTAAGATATACTGTACTGATTAATGAACATCAGACCAAACTTCTACCATACGGATCTACTCCCTCCGTCCCAAAATTCTTGTCTTACAAGTCCAAATACGAATGTATCTAGTTACACTTTAGTGTTAGATACATCCGTATCTAGAAAAATCTAAGACAAGAATTTTGGGACGGAGGGAGTACTACTTTTATCCCAACTTCTGAAACTTTCCAAGTGACTAGACTAACTTGAACAAGTGGATGCAGCACTCAAATAACCAAATCCTCAACAACACCCCCCTCCCCCATACCAGAATAGATGAAACTTTGATGTTACTTTTGTACAAATTACTTGAGCAAAACATTATACAAGATTATATTGTGAACTAGTTTTACGATAAATGCAATGGTAACAATTCCGCATACCTCCGTCCCAAAATAAGTGACTCAACTTTGTACTAACTTTTTAATAAATACTACTCCCTCAGTCCCATAATGTAGGATGTTTTCTGACTCTAATGTAGTGTCAAAAATGTCTTCCATTATGGGACGGAGGGAGTAGTTGTAAATGATAATGAAATTTGAATGCAGGCTTTCTAAAGCATAGTCTATTTGGGACTTGGGTAGTACAAGATTATGTCAACTTGGTGCAATGAAAATGGGGATCAATCAGCTTACATCAAGATTGGTAATTGGGCAATTAAACCAGTAACACAAGAAATATAATAGACTAAGGTTTTTTTTAACAAATATTTCACTATGAACAAAATGTTTGAAACAGGTGGGACAGTATCACATTTTGAATTGAAAGATTTAATAGGAGAAATCAGGGAAATGTTGGTTGACATGTAAGCAACCGCGTGTAAGGAAGATTTTAAAAAATACCAAACTCGCAAAAGAAAAGGTTGATCGTTTCCACCATTTCCACTCAACTAACATAAATAGTTTTTTATTAACAATAATTTGTCAATGATAGGGAACTTTGACTGCTCTTTCTAAAGAACAATCTATTTTGGGGCTTAGGTGGTGGCATAGAAGATTATGCCAGCTTGGTGCAACGAATATGGTAATAAATCAGCAATGCTCAAAATATAAACCGATAGAACAGTTAACTGGCCGAATAATCCCTGCTTGGTGGTCAACCGAGTGCCAATTAACTGGCCCGTTCGCCAATTAACCCCCTATTCGGCAGCCAACCGAGCAGTTACCAGTTATCGATTTCCTGAACATTGTCAATCAGCTTATGGGAAGATTGGTAGCTGGGTAATTAAACCAACAGAGAGATATCCTAGGCTCAGGAGTTACATTTAACTATAATTTCACAATCAAAAAAGTGTTTGAAACAGGTGGGACAGTATCACATTTGGAAAGAACTAGTGGGGAGAAATCAGATAGATGTGGTTGAAATTTAAGCAAAAGATTTTAGAAACACTGAAATCGCAAAAGAAAAGGTGGAGGCAGAACTGAGGTAATGTTACACCATATAGTACACATCACTCAGTTTCTACGTGTGCACCTTTGGTGCATTCTTAGTGTTATTTTGGAGCAGCTTTCCAGACTGTTATCATGACAAGAAGTAGAACTACTGTTGCTAGTATGCACCAGAGGCCAAAATGTTTGGCCAGTCTACAATTTATCTGATGTTTCCTGTAAGAACAGATATCATGCTTCTAATAAATGGAAAACGGAAGATAGGTGTGAAGGAATTATCACAGGAATGATCAGATGTTTGGCAACTAATATCCGATGTTTTTTGTAAGAACAGACATTGTGTTTCTGATTATTTACATATATATAAATTGGAAGCCGTTGCAAAGGAATGATCAAATGTAATACAAAGAAAAGGAGAAAATAATGTGTGGAGCAATGCAAATGTCAAAGGATGGTCAAATTAAGTTTGACTGTGAAAATAACACTTCAACAGAATAAAACAGTGTAGCAGATGAATAATTACAAACACAAAAGGTTTCCTTAGTAGTTTATTATTATGCAAAAAAATACAGTTATATAGATTAGAAAATCTTCTATTTATCTACGCTATCCACTCCTAGGAAATTAGCAGCATTTAGAAGGTCAAACAATACATTCTTGATAACTTATGGTGAATTTGAGTACAGTATCAAGCTTGGCTTACCTGAACAAACTCAACAAAGGCAATGCACGTGGCATGCACATAATCACCGAGCAGCCTCAGTCGAGCAACCTAATTGGAAAGGGAAAGTACCAATGTCTTGAGGAAATGACTCAAGTCATATAAAAACATAGTGTTGAGGAAGATAAAAGCATTTGAACATACCTCCCCACAAATTCCCTCAAAGAAATTCTTCACAACATCCTCTGGAACCTACATGTTCATGAAAGGATAATTAAGAAAGCAGAAAGATGCAATACAATCACCATATCAAACTCCGAGGTTGTCTCGATTTATCGTTTCAAATTGTCCTTTGGGTTACTTATTTTAACTTTATTCTGGATCATAATTGAAATGGCCACTGCTACAAAATAAGAAATGAAGTAACACATCTCTAAATATTAACTTGGGATTACTGGCACATTACACTTACAAAAAAATACCTACATTATTATAAAAAGGGATATCAAAACAAAGGAAATCTGGTAGACACATAAACTAAGCCATCCATTCCGATTAGGATCAAATATCGAGAACCCCTATTTTAGGACATATGACTGAAATTTGTATGCAAGTCTGAAAGAACAATCTGCTTTAGTAACAAGTCTCACTTTGCCTAGTTTTCAACACGTATAATGCAATGTATCATGTGGTATTGAAGGAATTGCTTTAAAATTAGCAATAGCTAGCAGGAACCCACAACCCATCATTATGGGTCGTCTTTGTGAAAAATCGTTCAAGGAAAGGGGTTTCAGTTCCAGCTAATTCCAGGTACCCAATACCATATCAAGTTACAAAGTTACAATCCCAAAACACCAATAAAACAAGCTAGTCCTAACTGTTCACCAAAAAAGGAAAGAATGCAACTCAAATTTTTGCAGGCTTTCGTCATAATATGATTATAATTTACTTGTTCAGTTATAAGCGTAACAGAAATGAAAGACAGGGCAGCATACATTTTTGTCAATGTTAGTACAGTACACAGTCCTGGATACCATTTCTTTCTCATCCTCCGTCTGCACAAAAAAAAGAGCAGATTCAGGCTAATATTATTATAGAGCTCGGAGATCACCTAATAGTAGGATCTAAATTTGCAGAACTATGTGACTAAATATGTTTACTTACTCGAGGAAGAAATTTGGGGTTCACAGGCAAAATTGCAGTCTTAGATGGCAGAACTCTGACAGGATAAAAACCAAGAATGGTTCCACCAAGCGTTAGAGCTGCTCTTGCACCGACTGCAGAAAAAGCAGAAATTCATCAAGGATTGCTTCATACAGCATAAGAGTTATGAAATAGCAATTTATATGTTGAAGATACTACCATCATCGGCGAACTCGATAAAAGCAAAACGCATCACTGAGTTTGGATCACCACAGATACGGCAATCTACCACCTACAAGTGCAAAAGATGGTTATAAGATTACTAAGTCCCAAAAATGACATAAACAAGCAAGTATCCAATATTGCCTATATATAGCAACTACTTAAAGCAGGGGCAGATCCAGGAATTTCAGGATGGGGGTGTATTTATGCCACAGCTATTTACGCCACATCGCTTTAAACTCGGTGTATAAGGATATACACCTGTTTATAAGGATATAACACCTGTTTCATATACGATACTAATTCCCATCAATTGATGATTATGACAATTAGGATAGGACGTTCCAGATTAAACTGAAACCAAATATCTGATACATCGGTAACACTTAAGCGGGTTATGTCTTTACGGTAGCTTGAAAAAACAGAAGACGCAGGAGATCCTGGTAACAGCGGACGTGGGCTCAAATAATTTAAGTACCAAAAGCTGGTGCAAGCACCTGACCAAAGGGATGTGCATCAAAAATTGGTGCAACATAAGATGATCTCTCTGTCAATACTCCAAAGGCTGCTGGCACCAAATATTAGAAACTTGGTAGCGGTTGGGTTATTTAAATGTGGATTGTTTCGTTTTGACCAATTTAGTTGGATTTCTGAGATGAATGAACAAATGGTGCCCCGCCTTTATTGGCAGCAGGTACAAGTGTAGCATATGCTGGTTTGTAACTGATAACTTATAATTAACTAACAGGGATAACTAAACTATACTAATAGATAAGAGTAAGAACAACAGTTAGGCCATATTCCTATTGGGTTGGGACAAGTTATCTCTTATGCCAAGGATCGAAGAGGGTTGGCGGAATAACTGAATAATTAATTAGAAAATAACAGAATTATAGCACATATGTTAAACGACAACACATATGTTAAATGAGTCAAAACTCCGGAGTGGCACCCAGGTGAATTACCCTTACATTCATTCTATGTCATGTGTAAAACTGTAGTCATAGTACAGACCCATACTTGCTGCGTGCCACAAAGTACAAACAAAAAAGCGTTCCAACATAATGGATTCAAGATATCAAACATATAGGAACTCATCCTAGATTACTTGTCAAGATGATGCATTCGACTTACAGCAGTTCTATCATGCAATATTTTAAGCAATTAAAAACAGATCACTTATTTTATTCAAGATATAAAAAAGGACATCAGGACAAACAACCATCATATGCTATCACAACAAATAATTTTAATAGTAAGGAGTCTAAGAGCATACTTGACCACAGTTTGAGAAAACCTCAGCAAGCTTCTGTTCAGTGACCTGCAAATCGATGGTGGATTCAGGGGTCAGTCAATTAAGAACAAAAAGAAGAACCTAATACAAGAGCTCATTCTCTTTGATATTCTTACATGTTGATCAATGTCTGAGACATAAACAGTTCGCCGTACACTATCCTCCCTATCAGTTCGCCTTGGCCGAACTCCCATCCTACGTCTCCCCTGGTTGAAGCCATTCCTTCTCTGTAACCACAGACCAATGCAGCTGATCAATATAACCCAGAAAGAATTGCTGCCCCCTAAAACCCAAATATGGTGAAATGTAGAATTAGCATTGACAAACAAATTCATGTGGAAAAACTAACAACAACTGAAAGGCAAACGGATATGAAGTCAACCACACGAATCCAGTAAAACGGATAAGAGGTGAGAAGAAATCGATCGATCTATGAGAAAAATCCGTTCACCAAATGAACGTTCGCGACATCCAAAATTGGCGATGCTAATATCAAAACCCAACTACACCTAAAACCCTAGAAAAGAGATCAACCGCCGAGCCGATCGCGTGAGAGAGAGATCAAAAAACCCAAACCCATCAACGTCATCATAAACCTCGAATCTGATCGACTGATCTGGCCACAAGGCGTCGCCAGTCCAAAGCGCCACGGGAAACAAATCGAAAAACCGAGCCCGAATCTGCAATTCGGCGAGCGCTTACCCGTCGATTCGGCTGGCCGTTGGCGGATCCGTCGCTGCTGGAGTCTCTGCCCGCTCCGCCCCCGGCACCGACCACCTGCAGCACGTGCATCTGCTGATGCTGGAACGGGTGGTGGGGCGCATAGTAGTCGATCGCGGGCGAGACGAAGACGGGCGCGTCGGCCGACAGGCGGCGGGCGCCGTCCCCCTGGCGGCGGGACAGCGGCACGAACTCCTCCGCGGAGGGGTTCAGCTTCTTGAACAGCTCCTCGAGCTTCCTGACATCACTCTTGTACTCCCTGACCTCGTCCTCCCTGGCCTTGGCAGCCGCCGCCCCGCCCGCGGGCGCCGCATCGGCCCTCTCCGCGCCCGCCCCGGCCGCCGCCGGCACGGCGTCGGCGCGGATCGGGCCCTCGGCCGCCACGGCAACCATTTCCGCCCGGCGACGAATCTCACCGCCGATCGCGCCCCCGGCACTAGCGGCCCGTGAATTGGCGAGGAAATCGAATCGAGGAGGAAGAATTCGGCGTGGGGGTTGGGTTTTTATTATTTATTGGGGAGGGAGGAATGGAAGGAAAAAAGCGTGGAGGAGGCGAGCGAGATCGCTTTCGGGGAGGTTGGCTATAAATAGGTGCCCAAGCCCACTCTTTTCTCTACTGCGACTAATATCCTTTTTCGTTTTTGTTTCCGCTTTTATTTCATTTTCCCCTGCGCTACGAAATCCTTTCTTGGGGGAAAATAAAACACTCGGGGGCGTATTCTCCTTTGTTCCTGTCCGTTACGCTTCTGTCATGTTTATCCGCTTATTTGTTTATCTATTCTTTGCGCCGAAAAAGACTTTTTTGGAGAGAAATTATCATTTTGTGGGGAAGATTTTTGAAGGGAAATTGAGTCGTATGGGCGTGTAGAATGGCACGGCGGGTCATCGGGGTGAGCGGCGGGATCTTCTGAGCTTGCGGCCATGCGTGTATGTGGAGTGAGTTTTT
>LR738715.1:600286456-600337675 GCA_902687465.1 Secale cereale | reverse complement strand
AGACAAGTGTATGTGGAGTGTGATACTCCCTGTGAGATGGCTGGCACCTCTCGGGCTGGGCTTGCTTGACGGATTATTACGCGGTGTGCATGAAACTATTGGGAGAAGGTTTGAATGACATGTGTTGGACGGGAGTGTAGAGTGCAATGGTTGGTGAGACCATCATTCGTCGGATTTGGTTGAGGGTTAGGTGGCCGTATGTTGCTGATGGAAATAAGAGCAAAATGAGTCTTGTTTTTTTTCTTACAATCCCATGATAATACCGCACAATAGAATGACCATGTGTTGTGTTGGGTGTTTACATATTTCGGATACTTGTATGGTAGTCATTACTTATTTTAGCTGAGACGATAGGTTTTCTTTTTGTAAATTTAGCGGTGTAAATATTTCATTGTACAGTGGTTCCATGGATAAACGTAATTATACATCGATTTTGTATTGTATAGCTCCTTATAAATTTAGGAGTGTATACATGGTAATGCATGCAATCTTTGGTGTGTATTTTTGTGTAGAAGTTAGAACAAAATTAGATCATGCAGATTCATATAATCAGGAAAAGATAGTGAAATATGGTGAGGTAGGATAAAGTTAATCCTATCATATATACCTTAAGGGCTCATATTTGGTTGCTGGGTAGGAAAAACCTGGTCAATAAACCCTTATGGAGGTTTCCTGTGCACATGTGACTCCTCCTACCACGTGGGAGCTGCTCTAGTTCTCCAAATTGTAACAGGGGAGGGAAGGAAATCCCTCATTACATTACAAAAATTCTATGTGCCAAAATGATAAAAATTCTCCTACCATGTGAAGGATAAATATAACACAACAGATCATCGATAAAAATTCTACAGCTAATTTTGGAAAACAACCACAAAATCACACATTACAAAAATTCTGAATTCAAGTAAATTAGAATTCTTAAATAAAATATTACAACTGTCATCACTTCACCATGGTAATATTGGTCTGCATTTCACGACGATCGAGCATTGGCCTAAACTAATTTCATGTGCCAAAATGAAAGCAATCATTACAAAGGTCATTGATGAATCATTGTACTAGATTGTGCACTAGAAAAAGTTTTAGATTATCAAGTTGCCATGTTCAAGGCAGGGACACTTTCGAACAAGACGAGTTGCAAGGTGACGGTCACTAGACCTACTCAAGTCTTCTCTCCACTCCTCATCGACATCATGTACCACAGCCTAATGTTGGCTGTACTAAAAAAATAAGTTAGCTAGATCAGTTCAAAGTCTCGCTACACTATTTCTCAGTACAAGCATATTGTCGTGGAACAATATCAACCAACATATGATGTGTGCACTGTGAATACTAAAATCATAATGAAGCTCGTTTTTCTTACACAATCTACTAAAATTTGGGGCTGCCACTAGATCATAATGATACGAAGAAGATGATGGAACATTCTCTAGGTGAAATTGTGTTTGAAAAGAAAAATAACACGACTCTAGGTGGCTTCTATGAACATACACAAAATACTTGGATTCAGAATGTCACTTTCAATCACTATAAAGTACTCCCTTCGTCCCAAATTTTTTGTCTTAGACTAGTCTAGATACGGATGTATCTTAGTAAAACGTGACTTGGTACATCCGTATTTAGACAAATTTAAGACAATAATTTTGGGACGGGGGGAGTAATCAAATTTAATATCTGTTTGCCAGTGTGTAAAGCAAAAATAATCGTATTTTATGATCAAAAACAGGTGTTTGTGTGTGTGTCATCCTATGACATGTAAAAACGTTGGACAAGATTGACACCGATGCAAGCAAGAAAAATAGTTATAGGATTGTCACAAAAGGTTCCCTATTTCCAATTCTAACTACCAATTGATAGGAGGAATTTTGTCACTTGTTAGACCCACTTGCGGAATTGATATAAAGTTTAGATCCCCCGAAGCAACACTTCCTGCTCCAAAAAAAGTAACACATCAACATATTGGTTTTCGTTATGCTCAAGGGAGTCTCAACAATGAAAACAAATACTCCCCCACGACACTTATTTTTTATCGGAGGGAGTAATAAACAGGGGTGCCTTCATTCGAAATGCGACTGTACAAACTGTGGATGTGCAATACAAAGTGTGCGATATAAGCAAACTTTGATGCTTGAGAACAATGACTTTGTCTTAGCAAAGTACAAGTTGTGGTGCCATAAAAGAATACATAACAAATGCAAGAAGCGAATGAATATGCACTAGATACCACATATGCCAGAACGTACTACATTACGCAGATGCAACATGCGCCATTCAAAAACTGATATCAATAATTTTCCATGGCGAAATAGTTAGGAGAAGGAACTCTATTGCAATGCAACTAGAAAGGAATATTCGCACGTGAAAACTCAAAGATATATGCCTAGTTAAAAGAATACCAAACAAAATGCTCATATCATATTTTTCTTGTTTTTGCTCTCAAATAAGCTTCTTGTAAACTTCTCACAGAAGATGAAATAAGCTTTAAATACCTCTCCAAAAGAAACATGTAGAAAAGGACCGTGGATATTACTTGTTAGATAAAGAAACATGCAAAGAACCATATATCTAGCTAAGGATACTTCTCCATTTATGTTGCCCAAATAATCTTGATAAATTTTCATGATACAAGAAACATACAAGAAAGTTACACATGGATCCCTTGCCCAGCTCAACAAAAGATTATAACAGAACAAACACAATATCGTAAAAGGAGGACAAGTTGTAGTTCCTCCTTTATATTTTAGTTCTATGCGCACTAGGGAAGAACTACCATTTGACTTCATGTACCATAGGCAAGATGAGAAAATTATTTATAATTACATACAAGTAGCTTGTTGCTCGAACAAAACAATCAGCACAGATAGCTCTAGTTTGTAACATTTCATCAACATATTTACTAAACATTTTCTGGTAACTCAGCTTAAGGGTGACTCGACAAGTACAATTCTGGTAATCTGAAAAATGTTTGGTAAGTCCTAAGCGTTGTTTCCATTTCCCTGTTGCATCACCATTCCAGCCAATATCAAATGCCATATGCAAGGAAAACTATTATCTATGCAAACATAGATATTCATCCAGACAACTGAATACAATATAAAAAACTAGAGGAGCCTTGGCCAATCCACTAATCCAATCTACATCAATCAGTTGTAGTCCAAGTTAAATTACACCCCATATCCAGATGCTAGAATACTCACAGTAGGACTAAGCCTCGGAGCACAAACAATGCACGAGAACTCCTACAAGAGCATATGCTCTTCCAGGCAACCAAAACCACTCATCTCCATCAAGACACAAAATTAGATGGTCTAACAAGGTTTTTACATTCAGAAGATGATTTTTAGTATTCCGTCAGAAACGATGCATGGCTTACACTAAGTAGCATTAAGAAAAATAGTGGTAAAGTCTGATTTCAAAGAAGTAGCGCACATATCTACTGTCAATTAAAAGGAGGCTATTTGTGCACGGTCTTGATTGGTTACGGTGGACTCTAGGATGTTAATTAGTTAAAACAAGTGAAGCCGGTGCTCAGGTTCTTGGATCTAGATCAAAAAGTTCATGGATGGTGAGTGCATGGATTGAAGAACAAAATGAGGTGGAAGAGGAGGGGGTAACCTTGGCTGAAGTAGGTGTCTGCCGCTGTCGTCATCGCCGTTGCCGGGTGGGACAGGAGCTTCAGGGCGGAGAGGTTGTCCTGGGAAGGAGAAGGGTTACGGCTATGGTCCATCATCGTCGCTGTCACTGGAGGGGCAGAATGTGGATCCTAAGCACTAGGTGTAGGGCGGCAGGGTAAGTCTCTTCGTTCGCCAGCGGTGGAGGTCGGAGGTCTATGATGCCTGGTCGGTCGTGAGAGAGCGAGCGAGTCAAGGGTTTTCTCCCTGACCTATCGACACCGGGTGAACTATCCCAGGATGGGCCGCGGGAAGGCCAGGGGTCTTTTCCCTTCATGTGCCACCAAATGGCGTTGTCTGCTGCCCCGAGCATGTGTAGGGTGCTTGACTTGCTAGAATTGTTAAAATCTGCCTACAACTAAAATTGGGAAAATGTTAGGTTTTTATTTGGTCAAGTAGTCTACCCCCCCCTCTCTAGACATACTTCTGATCCTACAGTTTTCCCTTTATCTTTGGAGGGGAAAAGTATTGACATGGTATTAGCTATGTGATGATATTGAACGTGGGACTGGAATCGATTGAAATTGGAATTTCATCAGAAGTTTTATCCTATGCATCTGGTTCATCGTGATCGAAATTATATATATATAATTTTGGCCTCGTGAAGGAGAAAGTATCGCTCAAACTTGGGGGAGGCTTAAGTACATGATGTACACATGCCCCAATAATGAGCTTTCAAGAAAAAATATTATACAAAACTTTTATGCTGGGCTTTCTCATAATGATAGATTTGTGCTCGATTCTTCTTCTACTGGTTCCTTTATGAAGAAAACTATTGAATTCAAATGTGGTCTTATGGAAAGAATTAAACGCAATTCTGAAGATTGGGAACTCGACAAAGGTAAAGAGTTAGGTATAAAACTCGAGTTTGATTCTATTAAATCTTTTACGAAAACCGATGTTTTTCATAAATTTAGACAAAGACGTCATAGAACCCCATCTTCATTAATAAAGCTTTCCTCTTATATTCACAATATCTAGATTGCAATTTCAGTTTCTTGCTTGTTCTTCGTTTGTGTATAGGAAACAAACCCTCATGGTTACATTGATCATTCTTTGATACGTCTTTGTCGTATCTATAATTTTTAATTGTTCCATGCCAATATTATACAACTTCCACATACTTTTGGCAACAATTTATATGATTTATTGGACTAACTTACTAATCTAGTGCCGAGTGCTAGTTCCTGTTTATTGCATTTTTTTGCATAATATCCATATCAAACGAAGTCCAAATACAATAAAAAAAATTACGGAGAATTATTCTAGGATATTTTTGATTTTGGAAGGTGGAATCAACGCAAACGGGGGCCCACATCCACCACAAGACACCTGGGCATGCCAGGCAGCCCAGGCGCGTGGTGGTGGGTTGTGCCCTCCTCGTAAGTCGGTTGGAGATCTAATTCAGGCGCAAGGCAGCTTATATCCGGGGGGAAATCGTGTTAATATCTCAGCAAAATCGGAGTTAAGGATCTCCGAATATTTAAGAAACGGTTTTCGGCCAGATCTGGGGAACGCGAAATAGAAGAGAACAAAGAGGGAGATCTAATCTCTGAGGGGATCTCGCCCCTCCTCCACCATGGAGGCCATGGACCAGAGGGGAAACACTCCTCCCATCTAGGGGTGAGGCCAAGGAAGAAAAATGAGGAGGTTTCTCTCTCCCCCTCTCTCCTGGTGGTGCCGGAGTGCCGCCGGGGCAAGGATCATGACGGCAATCTACATCAACAATCATGCTACCGTCAACAACAACTTTCTCCCATGTATGCAGCGGTGTAAGCTCTCTATTCCCATTGTATTTATCTACTTAAACATGGTGCTTAACACTATATATTATTATCCAATGATATGTTGTCATCCTATGATGTTTGAGTAGATCTATTTTGTCCTATGGCATAATCGTGATCGTGATTGGTATGAGTTGTATATTTTTTTATGGTGCTGTCCTAAGGTGCCCTCCGTCTCGCGCAAACGTGAGGGATCCTTAATGTAGGGTGTTGCAATATGTTCATGATTCGCTTATTGTCGGTTGCCGGAGTGACATAAACCTGAACACGGATAAGTGGGTTGTTGCGTATGGGATAAAGAGGACTTGATACTTAAGGCTATGGTTGGGTTTTACCTTAATGATCTTTAGTAGTTGCAGATGCTTGCTAGGGGTCCAATCATAAGTGCATATGATCCAAGTAGATAAATTTTGTTAGCTCATGCCTCTCCCTCATATAAAATTGCAATAATGATTACCGGTCTACTTATCGATTGCCCAGGGACAAACTTTCTCTTGTGCTACAAAAAGCTTGCTACTACACAAATAAGTTTATTTTCTTGCAAAGTACTTGTAGTTTTATTCTCGCTAAGTACTCCTAGTTTTATTCTTGTTTTAGATAAAGCAAACATTAAGTGTGCGTAGAGTTGTATCGGTGGTCGATAGAACTTGAGGGAATATTTGTTCTACATTTAGCTCCTCGTTGGGTTCGACACTCTTACTTATCGAAAAATGCTACAAACGATCCCCTACACTTGTGGGTTATCATTCTCCGACGTGGTCAATAACCTCTCGGAGTTGGTTTAGCGATTGCTATGGCGCAATTGTCCTAGCATGTTCGTAGTCGGATCGTCAAAGTCCGCTCCACCATAAATGATATCCACCATCTCATCGAAAGACGGGGCACCTTTGCCTCTATCAAGTGGTATCAAATTTCCAGGTTGCTTGGTGAGATTTTACCTATATTTTCATAGTTAGATCGCGTCTATTTTCATACCTATAGTCCACGAAAAAGCCAAAAAAAGTAAGGTTAGTTCATCATATCTAAACCAATCGATCTGAGCCTTTGCATAATATTTTCAGTGTTTTGCTTTGTTGAATTTGTGGTGCATCATCGTGTCAAGTTGCTGGTCTTTGCGTCTAGTCCTTTAGAGTTTCGTATTTTGGTCACAGGTTGTCACGCTGCTGCCGCACAGTTGCTACCTCCGCTGTCATATACCTCCACCACATATCTGCCCCCATTCCATAAAACCACCACATATCCGCCACCATCGAGCCACCAGTCCGAGGTGCCACCAGATACATATCCGCCACGAGTCCGAGTTGCCACTAGATACATATCCGCCACCAGTTCAAGTTGCCACCAGATACATATCTGCCACCAGTCTGAGTTCCACCACATTCATCTTTGCCCCTAGTCCTTGAAGGAAATATGCCCTAGAGGCAATAATAAAGTTATTATTTATTTCCTTATATCATGATAAATGTTTATTATTCATGCTAGAATTGTATTAACCGGAAACTTAGTACATGTGTGAATACATAGACAAAACAGAGTGTCCCTAGTATGCCTCTACTAGACTAGCTCATTGATCAAAGATTGTTATGTTTCCTAGCCATAGACATGAGTTGCCATTTGATCAACGGGATCACATCATTAGGAGAATGATGTGATGGACAAGACCCGTCCGTTAGCTTAGCAACTTGATCGTTTAGTTTTACTACTATTGCTTTCTTCATGACTTATACATGTTCCTATGACTATGAGATTATGCAACTCTCGAATACTGGAGGAACACCTTGTGTGCTATCAAGTGTCACAAAGTAACTGGGTGATTATAAAGATGCTCTACAGGTGTCTCCGATGGTTTTTGTGGTGTTGGCATAGATCGAGAATAGGATTTGTCACTCCGAGTGTCGGAGATGTATCTCTGGGCCCTCTCGGTAATACACATCATAATAAGCCTTGCAAGCAAACGACTAATGAGTTAGTCACGAGATGATGTATTACAAAATTAGTAAAGAGACTTGTCGGTAACGAGATTGAACTAAGTATGATGATACCAACGATCGAATCTCGGGCAAGTAACATACCGATGACAAAGGGAACAACGTATGTTGTTATGCGGTTTGACCGATAAAGATCTTCGTAGAATATGTAGGAACCAATATGAGCATCCAGGTTCCGCTATTGGTTATTGACCGGAGATGAGTCTCGGTCATGTCTACATAGTTCTCGAACCTGTAGGGTCCGCACGCTTAACGTTCGATGACGATCGGTATTATGAGTTTATGTGTTTTGATGTACCGAAGGTATTCGGAGTCCCGGATGTGATCAAGGACATGACAAGGAGTCTCGGAATGCCCGAGACAAAAAGATTCATACATTGGAAGGTTATATTCGGACACCGGATAAGTTTCGGGGGTTATCGGATAAATACCGGAGTACCGGGGGGCTACCGGAACCCCCGGGGGGGTTATTGGGCCTCATGGGCCCAAGTGGAAGAAGAGGAGGCGTGGCTAGCTTGGGGAGCGCGGCCCCCCTAGCCCAAATCAAATTGGACTAGGGGGCTGGCTCCCATTTCCTTCTTCTCCCTCTCTTCCTTCCTTCCTCTCCTACTCCAACTAGGGAAAGAGAAGGAATCCTACTCCCGGTGGGAGTAGGACTCCCCATGGCGTGCCCCTCCTCCTTGGCCGCCTCCTCCTCCCCTTCCTCCTTTATATACATGGGGAGGGGGCACCCCATTGACACACAAGTTGATTTGAGCCATGTGCTGTGCCCCTCCCCACAGATACACACCTCGGTCATATCGTTGCAGTGCTTAGGCGAAGTCCTGCGCCGGTAGCTTCATCATCACCGTCACCACGCCGTCGTGCTGACGAAAATTCCCGTGAAGCTCAACTGGATCAAGAGCTCGTGGGACGTCATCGAGCTGAACGTGTGCTGAACGCGGAGGTGCCGTACGTTCGGTGCTTGGATCGGTTGGATCGCGAAGACATTCGACTACATCAACTGCGTCACTAGACGGTTCCGCTTTCGGTCTACGAGGATACGTAGACACACTCTTCCCTCTTGTTGTTATGCTTCTAGTAGATAGATCTTGCGTGATCGTAGGAATTTTTTGAAATACTACGTTCCCCAATAGTGGCATCATGAGCCAGGTCTATGCGTAGATGATATGCACGAGTAGAACACAATGAGTTGTGGGCGATAATAGTCATACTGCTTACCATCATGTCATACTTTGATTCGGTAGTATTGTTGGATGAAGTGGCCCGGACCGGCATTACGCGTACGCTTACACGAGACTGGTTCTACCGACGTGCTTCGCACACAGGTGGCTGGCGGGTGTCAGTTTCTCCAACTTTAGTTGAATCGAGTGTGGCTACGCCCGGTCCTTGTGAAGGTTAAAACAACACACTTGACGAAAAAATGTTGTGGTTTTTGTATGCGTAGGTAAGAACGGTTCTTGCTAAGCCCGTAGCAGCCACGTAAAACTTGCAACAACAAAGTAGAGGACGTCTAACTTATTTTTGCAGGGCGTGTTGTGATGTGATATGGTCAAGACATGATGAGTTATACGTTATTGTATGAGATGATCATGGTTTGTAAAGTTATCGGCAACCGACAGGAGCCTTATGGTTGTCTCTTTATTGTATGAATTGCGAAGGCCATGTCTTTACTTTATTACTATGAGTTAGCAATAGTAGTAGTAGCAATAGTTGGCGAGACGACCACGACGCTACGATGAAGATCATGGTGTCAAGCCGATGACGATGGAGATCATGACGATGCTTTGGACATGGAGATCAAAACCACAAGATGATGATGGCCATATCATGTCACATATTTTGATTGCATGTGATGTTTATCTTATTATGCTTCTTATTTTGCTTAGTACGGCGGTAGCATTATAAGATGATCCCTTACAAAATTTCAAGGTACAAGTGTTCTCCCTGAGTATGCACCGTTGCGGAAGTTCGTCGTGCCGAGACACCACGTGATGATCGGGTGTGATAAGCTCTACGTTCAAATACAACGGGTGTAAGACAGTTTTGCACATGCAGAATACTCGGGTTAAACTTGACGAACCTAGCATGTACAGACATTGCCTCGAAACACCTGAGATCGAAAGGTCGAGCGTGAATCATATAGTAGATATGATCAACATAAGATGTTCACCATTGAAAACTACTCCATCTCACGTGATGATCGGACATGGTTTAGTTGATTTAGATCACGTGATCATTTAGATGACTAGAGGGATGTCTATCTAAGTGGGAGTTCTTTAGTAATATGATTAATTGAACTTTAATTTATCATGAACTTAGTCCTGGTAGTATTAGCATATCTATGTTGTAGATCAATATCTCGCGATGTAGCTCCCCAATTATTTTTATATGTTCCTAGAGAAATATAAGTTGAAAGATGATAGTAGCAATGATGCGGACTTGTTCCGTGATCTCAGGATTTTCCTCATTGCTGCACAGAAGAATTATGTCCTTGATGCACCGCTAGGTGATAAAACTATTGCAGGAGCCGATGCAAACGTTATGAACGTTTTGACAAAAGCTCGGTATGATGACTACTTAACAGTTTAGTGCACCATGCTTTACGGCTTAGAACCGGGAGTTTAAAAACGTTTTGAATGCCATGGATCATATAAGATGTTCCAAGAGTTGAAATTAGTATTTCATACTCATGCCCGTGTCGAGAGGTATGAGACCTCTGACAGTACTTTGCCTACAAGATGGAGGAGAATAGCTCAACCAGTGAGCATGTGCTCAGATTGTGTGGATACTACAATTGCTTGAATCAAGTGGGAGTTAATCTTCCAGATAAGATAGTAATTGACAAAGTTCTCTAGTCACTATCACCAAGTTAGTAGAACTTCGTGATGAACTATAATATGCAAGGGATGACGAAAATAATTCCCGAGCTCTTCGTGATGCTGAAATCGGCGAAGGTAGAAATCAAGAAGGAGCATCAAGTGTTGATGGTTAACAAGACCACTTGTTTCAAGTAAAGGGCAAAGGGATAGAAGGAGAACTTCAAGAAGAATGGCAAGCAAGTTGTCACTCCCGTGAAGAAACCCAAAGCTAAACTCAAGCCTGGAACTAAGTGCTTCTACTACAAAGGAAATGGCCACTTGAAGTGGAACTGCCCTAGATACTTGGCGAATAAGAAGGATGGCAAAGTGAACAAAGGTATATTTGATATACAAATTATTGATGTGTACTTTACTGCTGTTCATAGCAACCCCTGGGTATTTGATACCAGTTCAATTGCTGAAATTAGTAACTCGAAACGAGAGTTGCAGAATGAACAAATACTAGTTAAAGGTGAAGTGACGGCGTGTGTTGGAAGTGGTTCCAAGATTGATATGATCATCATCGCACACTCCATATACTTTAGGGATTAGTGTAGAACCTAAATAAATGTTATTTGGCATTTGCGTTGAGCATGAATATGATTTGATCATGTTTGTTGCAATATGGTTATTCATTTAAAGTCATAGAATAATTGTTGTTATGTTTACATGAATAAAACCTTCGATGGTCATACACCCAATGAAAATAGTTTGTTGGATCTCGATCATAGTAATACACATATTCATAATATTGAAGCCAAAAGATGCAAAGTTGATAATGATAGAACAAGTTATTTGTGGCACTGCTGTTTAGGTCATATTGGTGTAAAGCGCATGAAGAAACTCCATGCTGATGGGTTTTTGGAATCACTTGATTATGAATCACTTGGTGCTTGCGAACCATGCCTCATGGGCAAGATGACTAAAACTCCGTTCTCCGGAAAATGGAGCGAGCAACTGACTTGTTGGAAATCATACATACTGATGTATGCAGACCAATGAGTGTTGAGGCTCGCGGCGGGTATCGTTATTTTCTGACCTTCACAGATGATTTGAGTAGATATGGGTATATCTACTTGATGAAGCACAAGTCTAAAACATTTGAAAATTTCAAAGAAATTTCAGAGTGAAGTAGAGAATCATCATAACAAGAAAATAATGCTTGTACGATCTGATCGCGGAGGCAAATATTTGAGTTACGAGTTTGGTCCTCATTTAAAAACAATGTGAAATAGTTTCACAACTCACGCCATCTGGAACACCACAGCGTAATGGTGTGTCCGAACGTCGAACCGCACTTCATTATATATGGTGCGATCTATGATGTCTCTTACCGATTTACCACTATCGTTTTGGGGTTATGCATTAGAGATAGTTGCATTCACGTTAAATAGGGCACCATCTAAATTCGTTGAGACGACACCGTATGAACCGTGATTTGGCAAGAAACCTAAGCTATCGTTTCTTAAAGTTTGGGGCAGTGATGCTTATGTGAATTTTTTTAACCTGATAAGTTCGAACCCTAATCAGAGAAATGTGTCTTCATAGGTTACCCAAAGGAAACTGTTGGGTACACCTTCTATCACAGATCCAAAGGCAAGATATTCGTTGCTAAAAATGGATACTTTCTAGAGAAGGAGTTTCTCTCGAAAGAAGTGAGTGGGAGGAAAGTGGAACTTAATGAGGTAATTGTACCTTCTCCCAAATTGGAAAGTAGTACATCAAAGAAACTAGTTGTAGTGATTCCTACACCAATCAACAAGTAAGCTAATGATTGTAATGCCCAGGATGGGACTATATCTCCTACGTGTCGAGGCACGACTTAAAGACATAATTCCATGCTGGAGTGATCGCAAGTTTGGTATCTTTGCACAACTCATGTAAAAATGGGGATGGAAAACATAAAATAGTTGGCTTACACTCGCCACGTCACACAAATACATTACATGTCCAAATCATCATTCAATAAAACATCACAGCCCATCTAAGGGTAAATCCAAATGACAAGATACCAAACATAACTTAATCCACAGGTCTAGATCGAATCCTAGTAGAAGAACCACTACTGATCAGACGGATAGTTCACGTAGTAACGGCTACGCTCCTCGTCGTACTCCCAGTCTAGCTCAGTGCCATCACCAGTGTAACTCACCATCGTACCTGCATCTGGTGTGTTGAAGTAACTGTGAGCCATAGAGGACTCAGCAATCCCGTTCCCGGGTAACATGACTATTTAAGCCTTGGGTGTGGAACAAGGCTGAAGAAAGAATAAGAATAAGTGGTTGCAGCAGCACTAGCCTAGCTTACGTAAAAGAGAGCGAGAAGAGAAGGTGCCTCGGTCGCGAGATGATCACGAAGTGATCCTAAACTAATCAAGTCGAACATAACCCCACCGTGTTCACTTCCCGAATCCCTTTCGGAAAATGACCGTCACGGTACACACGCTGGTAGTGTATTGTAACATGGTGTCAAGTTTTCTACAACCGGATATTAACAAGCTCCCATCTGCCACATAACCGTGGGCACGGCTTTCGAAAGTTCAAACCTTGCAGGGGTGTTCCAACTTGGCCCATGACAAGCCCACGATCCGCGGAGTCGCAACTC
This sequence comes from Secale cereale, assembly GCA_902687465.1. Classification (NCBI taxonomy): domain Eukaryota; kingdom Viridiplantae; phylum Streptophyta; class Magnoliopsida; order Poales; family Poaceae; genus Secale; species Secale cereale. Next base: position 600,324,767 of record LR738715.1, on the reverse strand, counting down.
CAAGGTGGGAAGGCCCGAGTATTCTCGGAATCCCGTGCTCAAGATACTCCAACTAAGGTAAGGCTAATCCAGCAAATCCTCCCGGCGTGCCGACACCCTGACAGTAGGCCATGACCGGATGAGCACAGCGTACAGTAACCAACAACCCAAGTTGCCAAGGGGGGCCCCGCACACGACTCTAGTTTGGACCAACACTCAAATCGAGCACTGGCCCAGGGGGGTTGAATTAATTAATCCTCGGGTTAATTACTCCCTCGGTAAGTTTTAGTTGTTTAGGCGAATAGTACCAATGTTGGGACTTGCTGGAAAAGACTTAGCACTTAGCGGTTTATCGAGGGGGTCCTATAACCCCAACCGTGTGAGGAACGCATAATCAAGGAACATAACACCAGTTTATACGGTTCCTAGCGGCATGAGTGGAACAAATCACCAAGCAAAAGGCTTAGCCTTCCACCCATTGCCAATATATAGATGATTTCATTTAATAATTAATAAAGTGTGATATAACCCCACATAACTTCAACAAGAAGCAAGCATCTTCAATCTTCACCTGCAACTAACAATGCTATAAGAGGGGCTGAGCGAGGCGTACTTAGCCATTCAATGGTTTGCATAGGTAGGGTGGTTAAACATGATCATGGTTACAAATAGGAGGCTGACAGGAAAGACATGGGCATCGAGGCAAAACTATAGAGCGATACTCTAGCAATAGGCAAATATAGTAATGTTATCGGGGTTCGGTCATCTTGCCTGAAGAGTTGTCGATGGGATCGTAAGAAAGCTCCTCGTTCTCAACCTCGGTAGGAACCTCATTCTCGTACTCGTACTCAGCTTCCGGCTCTACTCAACACAAACACACAAGGCACGAAATCAACAAGATGCAATGCGCACATAAAATATGCTGGATGCATGACTGATGCACTATGGGAGCACAATGAACATGACAATATGCGATCAAGCAAAATGCTTCAAAACATGAAAACAATAGGATATTATGAATCTACATGAAAAAACACACAAGTTTCATATAGGACTTGCTGAAATCGGAGCTACGGGCTAAAAGTTACACACAAAACAATAAACATGCGAAAGCTGAAAATTACAGCAACATAGCAACTTCGGGGCAAGAAATAATTAAGCTACAACACTCAAACATCATGGCAAAGAGTATGTACATAAACTAGACATATCCTATAGCAAATAAGTCCATTGGAGCACCCCCAAAGGAGCCACGGATCAATAGCAACAAGCTATGACATATTGAACTTGATAACAAAATCCTGACAGCAGTATTTTATTGCAACTTGGGAGCAAAAGTTAAATGTGCTACAGCCATTCAAATAAGCACATGAGAGCATGAATGGATAGCCAACAATATATAATACAAGAAATCATCAAGAGTCACCCCAAAACTATCATTGATTGGCCTAGAACAACAAGCAAACATGGCATCTGGAAATTACAGATTCCAGACTTAGTGAAATTTCACTAAGTGTTAAAACAGCAGTTTCATCATGGCATCTTTGAGAGCAAGTTTAAGTCACCTCAAAACTAAACATGGCAAGTGCTAAGCACCACAACAAAGTACACATGATGGTGAATCCAAAACACCTAAGCATGCATCATGGGGACAATCACAATGATAGCAATGAGCTCCTCAAAATGACATCTCATAACAAGTTTAACAACATAACAGCCACATAGCACTTTGCAACGGAGATAATCATGGCAAGATTAATTCTATCATGCAAACTTAAGCATTTAACATGTAGAGCATGACAAGACGAACACGTGGACATGTCATTTGCATCATTCGGATAAACGAGCACCAAGTTATCACTATGCAAAGATGGCATGAAAAACAACACTAACAGCAGTTTTTATCAAGATGCACTCTTGCAACAGAATTTTAAGCATCTAGATGATTCCAAACATGCAGGGCACAATGGAATGAAATGTAGTACAAGTCTCCACGAACGTCTAGACATCTTATTCACTCAAATCGGAGCATCACACACAAAGTTATCACCATTTGAATATAGCATCAGACAACAAGAATCTCAGGACTTAGAGAAAAAGAGGCAACCTCGCGGTCAACAAAAGTCAACAGCGGCGCGGATCGGGTGCGGGTTCCAGCGGATCGGGCCGGGGTCCTGGCGGATCGGGTCCGCGGCTCGGATCCGGGCGGAGTCGGTGGCTGACCCGGCGGCTAGCGGGCCCGTTGCGGCGGCGGATCGTGAGCCTGGCTCGGCCCGCGAAGGAGGAGGCTGGGCCTCTGGCTCCGGCCAGAAGAGGCGGCCCAAGGTGCCTGGCGACCGGATCTGGAGACGAGGAGATCGGGCGATCGGGACTCCCGAGCGGCGGCGCTAGCTGCAGGCCTCGTGGGCGAAGTGGCTGGATGGGCCTTGCGGAGCGGCGTGGCCCGCTAAGCTCAACGGGCCGGCGGAGGAGGCCGACCGGCCCTAGGGTTTCGGCGGCCTGGCGATCGAACGGATCTGGATCGGGGTTCGCTTCCCCGATCGATCCTAGGGCGGCGGCGGCTCTGGCTTCGAGCCGGCGGGAGGCGTGGCCGGCGGCGGGGCCTTGGCCGGCCGGAGGAGGCGGCGGTGGTGAGTGGTGCGGCGCCGGCGGTGAGGGGCCGGGAGGCCGGACGGCGGTGGCGTGGAGAAGATCCGGCAGGTGAGGTGGCTCGGTGGACCTCCGGCGAGCTCCGGCCGGAGTGGAGGGAGGAGGTTGGAGCAAGAAGATGAAGTGGGCTAGGGTTTCCTTGATTGGGGCAAAATTTGAGGAAGGTGGACAAATATATATGCACAAGGAGCTAGGGTTGTCCAAATGAGGTGTGGTTTTCGGCCACGCGATTAGAATTGGATGGCCTAGATGAAGGGAGGGGTTTGGGCTAGTTTGGGGGGCTGTTGAAGGGGTGTCTTGGGCCTCAAAGTGGAGGCACTTTGAGCCCACGAGAATAACTTTTGGAGCACCAAACGAACTCCAAACGCGACGAGATTTGACAGGCGGGTTGCACACACCAAAACAACAACACACGACAAGTCTTGCGCCAAACCGGTAACGTTACGCGGCCAAACACCAAAGTAGGCCTCGGGGATGCCACGGACACGTGAGGGAGCTCCGGAACGCGAAATGGACAACGGGAAGGAACGCGTGGAACAGGATGCAACGATAACACAAATGCAATGCGATGCACATGACTACATGATATGAATGAATGCCACACACGCACACAACAGAACGACGAAAACCCGAAAGACAAAGAACCCGGAATGGAAGTGATGAAGCCAGAGATATCATATATTGCCCAAAAGGGAAAGTATTACATCCGGGGCATTACAAACTCTCCTCTACTACAAAAAGATCTCGTCCCGAGATCTAGGACTGGAAAAAGGAAGGGTACTCGGAACGAAGATGATCTTCTCGTTCCCACGTAGCTTCTCGGTCGGTATGGTGTGACCACTTGACTTTCAAGAATTTGATGGACTTGTTGCGGGTCTTGCGCTCGGTTTCTTCGAGAATAGCAACTGGGTGCTCTCGGTAAGACAAGTCTTGTTGAAGATCAATATCTTCAAACGGAATCATGCGTTCAGGAGTCTTGAAGCACTTGCGGAGTTGAGACACATGAAACACATCAAGAACATTGGCGAAGTTGGAAGGGAGCTCAAGTTGATAGGCTAGGTCGCCTCTTTTGCCAAGGATCTTGAAAGGCCCGACGTATCTAGGAGCAAGCTTTCCTTTGATACCGAATCTTTGGGTGCCTTTCATCGGAGAAACACGGAGATAAACATGATCCCCAATGTTGAAAGCCAAATCACGATGCTTGCCGTCATAGTAGCTCTTCTGACGCGACTGAGCGGCCTTGAGATTCTCACGTATGACTTTGCACATTTCTTTGGCTTCTGAGATCAAGTCATTGCCAAGAAGTTGACGTTCGCCTGTCTCGGACCAGTTGAGAGGGGTACGGCACTTCCTGCCATAGAGAATTTCAAACGGGGCTTTACCGGCACTTGCTTGAAAGCTGTTGTTGTAAGAGAACTCGGCAAATGGAAGGCAATCTTCCCATTTCATGCCAAAAGATATGACACAGGCTCTGAGCATGTCTTCTAGAATCTGATTCACTCTCTCGACTTGACCACTGGTCCGAGGGTGAAAAGCAGTGCTGAACCTGATCTTAGTGCCCATGGCAGACTGAAAGGAGTCCCAGAACTTTGAAGTGAATAAACTTCCACGGTCTGAGGAGATAACTTGAGGGATGCCATGTAAAGACACAATTCTGGAAGTGTACAACTCTGCCAATTGAGCTTCATTGATGGATTCTTTAACTGGAAGGAAGTCAGCGACTTTGGTAAGCTTGTTAATCACCATGAAGATAGAATCATTCTCTCTCTTGGACTTAGGAAAACCAGTGACGAAATCCATTTCAATGTGGTCGAATTTCCACTCGGGAATAGGAAGAGGTTGGAGAAGACCGGCTGGACGTTGATGCTCTGCCTTCACTCTTCTGCAGACATCACATTCATTCACGAATTGGGCAATCTCCCTTTTCATGCGTGTCCACCAGTAAGATTGCTTGAGGTCTTGGTACATCTTGGAACTGCCAGGATGAATGGAAAGGAGGGAATCATGTGCTTCTTCCATTATGAGCTTCCTGAGATCACCTTTTGGAACAACAAGTCTGTCCTCAAAGAACAAGGTATCTCTCTCATCAACGCGATAGCACTTGTATTTAGGAGTGCCCTTTGCAATACCATGTTTCACTTTTTGCACCATGGCATCACTGAGTTGGGCCTCACGGACCTGATCTTCCAAGGTAGGAGCAACTTGAAGATTTGCAAGAAAACCTTGCGGAACAACTTGGAGGTTGAGTTTCCTGAATGCTTCACAAAGCTCAGGCTGGAACGGCTTGATAAGAAGGCTGTTGCAATATGCCTTTCTGCTCAAAGCATCTGCAATCACATTCGCCTTGCCAAAAGTGTATTCAATGCTGTGATCATACTCTTGGATCATTTCAACCCAACGAGTCTGGCGGAGGTTCAGATTCGGCTGTGTGAAGATGTACTTCAAGCTCTTGTGATCGGTGAAGATGTTGACTTTTCTGCCCAACAACAGATGTCTCCACGTAATCAAAGCATGTACCACAACTGCTAGTTCAAGGTCATGTGTGGGGTAGTTCTTCTCACTTGGCTTCAGCTGCCGAGAAGTGTATGCCACAATTCTCTTGTCCTGCATAAGCACACCACCAAGTCCTTGAAGAGAAGCATCACAGAATACTTCATAGGGCTTGGATTCATCTGGAGGAGTAAGAACTGGAGCAGAGACGAGCTTTTCTTTGAGAGTTTTGAATGCCACTTCACAATCTGGAGACCAGTAGTACTTGACATTCTTCTGCAGCAAGTTGGAGAGAGGCTTGGCAATCTTGGAGAAATTCTCAACGAACCTTCTGCAATAGCTGGCAAGACCAAGAAAGCTTCGGAGTTGCTTGACGTTCTGAGGAGCTTCCCAGTTGACAATTGCTTCAACTTTCTCGGGGTTTACCGCAATACCATCAACAGAGATGACATGGCCCAGATACAAGACCTTATCGAGCCAAAATTCGCACTTGGAGAACTTGGCATAGAACTTATGTTCACGGAGTCAGTCGAGAACAAGACGGAGGTGCTTTTCGTGATCTTCTTCATTCTTGAAAAATACCAAAATGTCATCCAGATACACAAGCACAAACTCGCCGGTGTAGGGGTTGAAAATGTAGTGCATCATTCTCGAGAAGGTAGGTGGAGCATTGGCGAGACCAAAGGACATGACTGTATATTCATATGAGCCGTAGCTCGTTCTGAAGGCCGTCTTGGGGATGTCTTCCTCGCGAATGCGAATTTGGTGATAGCCCATTCGGAGATCGAGCTTAGAGAACACTTTAGCTCCTTTGAGCTGCTCGAACAGTTCGTTGATGTTCGGGAGCAGATACTTGTTCTTTATTGTCTTCTTGTTCAATGGCCGGTAATCAACGCAGAGGCGCTCCGTGCCATCATTCTTCTTGACAAATAAGACACCACAGCCCCAAGGAGACGTACTAGGCCTGATGAGACCCATACGCTCCTGTTCATCAAGCTGCTTCTCCAATTCCTTCAACTCTTCAGGAGAGAGCTTGTACGGACGCCGGCATGCTGGCTCAGTACCCGGCTCGAGTTCAATGACAAATTCCACCTTACGGTGTGGAGGCATGCCTGGAAGTTCTTCAGGAAAGACGTCTTCGTATTCGTTAACCACCGGAATTTGAGATATGGCATTCATTTCGCCCTTGTCATTGAGAGAGAAAAGCCTGATAGTGTTATCCCTGGAGGCGAAGATAATCACATCATCATCGGAATGAGTAATCTTGACTTCCTTCTGTGCGCAGTCAATTTGAGCATCATGCTGAGAAAGCCAGTCCATTCCGAGGATAAGGTCGATGTCAGAATTGCCGAGAATAACCGGATTAGCTAGAAAGCGATAATCACCCATGCGAATAGACACATTCGGAGCAAAGTTGTTGGAGTTCATAAGCAAACCCGGAGAAAGCACATACATCGGTCTAGTCAAAGCTTGCAATGGCACATCATGTGACAATGCAAAAGGTCTTGACCTGAAAGAATGTGAAGCACCTGAATCGAACAAGACTTTTGCAGCAAAAGAGTTAACTGAGAGGTTACCCAAAATCACATCAGAAGAATTCTCCGCTTGCGCTGCATTCATCAGATTCACCCTTGCGGACTTTGGATTATGCTTGACAATAGCTGTACTGACAGGTGGAGGAGGCGGAAGGCGCCTTGGGTTCGGACATCTGTTAGCATAGTGACCTTTCTGAGAGCACTTGTTGCAGACCACTTCTGAGAGAGGACGGAAATGAGAACCACTTGACTTGGAACCTTGAGACTGAAACTGATTCTTCGACTGGTTGCTCGGGTTGGGTGGGTGGGAGAAACCACGACCACCGGAGTTCTTGTTGTTGTTGGAGTTGTTGTAAGGAGCTCGAATCACTGGAGGAGGAGGAAGCCAAAATTTATGTTGCTTCGCGACGACTTGAGAAGATGAGGAGGAGTGAACGGCATCTCGAATCCTCTTTTTGGAAGCCTCCATCTTGAGCTGGGCTGCCTCTTGCTTGAGCGCCATGTTATAGAATTTGTCGAACTCATGGGGCTCGAACAAGGTGAGAGCAAGTTGAAGTTCATCTTTCAGACCTCCACGGAACTGATAGATCTTGCTCTTGGCATCTGGTATGTCTTGCTTAGCATAGCGGGCGAGGTTTTGGAACTTGACATTATACTGGTAGACAGACATAGAGCCTTGCTTCAGGTTGCGGAATTTCTCACGCATACCCTCGATGACACTTGTTGGAATGTGGTGAGAGCGAAAGTCCTTGCAGAAATCCTCCCAAGAGATCACACGCCCTGGCCTGGAGTCTTTGTACTGCTGCCACCAGTCAGCTGCTTGGTCTTTGAGTTGGAAGGCTGCAAACTTCACATAGTCCTCTTCCCTTACGTTACTGCACTCAAAATGCTTCTTGATATCGGTTATCCAATCTTCAGCATCAAGAGGGTCGACACAGTAACTGAAAGCTTTTGGTTGATTGGCCAAGAACTGGTTGAGAGTAGCATGGTGCTGTTGGTTGAAGAAATTGCCTTGATTCCCTGGAACACCCTGATTAGCTTGATTAGCTTGCATCTGCTCCATCATCTGCATCAACATCTGGGTGTTCTGATTTGTAGTCTGCATAATCGCTCTCCAAGCCTCAGACGGAGGAGGAGGGGAAGGAGGACGCTCTGGGACCTCTTCACCCTCTGGGTTAGCGTTGGGAACTCGTTTCAGAGCCATCCTGAAAGACATGACCACGAATCAGCAATTTGATTGAAAGAAGATATAAGCTGAAACAACGGATTGAAATGCAACATAGTCTTCACAAGAATCATTCGAACAAGAGGAACGAATGAAATTCTCAGTTAAATGATAACATCAATCTTCATGAGAAGCCACATAGGGGACAAAAGGTAAATAAGAAAAAACAACAAGGTACAGATGGAAACAAACACAAGATAGGAGCTTCGTTCTAACATCTTTGTGCTGAAAGCTTATGAACGCGTTACGAAAGGGTTTTGCAATCCCCGGATCAGCATAGCCAAGGACCCTTTAAGATGCAACTCCCGATTGGAACATCGGTCATAAAACCACTTCACTCAATGTAGAACCCCGAACTCGCTAACCTGCATTCGTTGGAAGAATGCCTACGATCTACTGGATAAACCCACCTATTAATTTCCGAAAGTTTCCAGTTATGCAATCAGGTGTTGGGGATACAGGGGAAGCACCGCGCAATCAACTCTAAACCTACATCCAGCTGTATCCATCCTTCAACACATAACCAGTCTTTCTCGGAAACCGTCTACCTCGGACCTTCGAAAAGCATCCACTATACCAAGCTATGGCAATACTCCCGAACTACCTCCCCAGTACTGGGTGATGTCGGGGTTATCTTGCCACTAACCGTATAGGAGAGATTTTCGATGTCGGTCGTCTTAAGTATTTAGTACTGTCGCGATATGCTTGTGACGACAATACCCCGAAGCTCAACTCCCCGGGACACTGCCACAACCCCTAATGTCAGGAGGCATCGAGAACAATATTCTCGTCACAAGAACATCGAAACAATCCCACAATACTCGCGAGATTCCTAAAAAAAAATTGGTGCAATTTTTGAAAGTAGAAGAGGAAAGAGTAGTCGTCAGGAGTCCTCACCAGAGAGAAAGGGGATGAGAAGCAAAGAAATCCTACTCTCCGATATAAATATAGGACTCAAAAATCTTTTCAGTGTGTGCCTAGACTCGACCGTCAACGATTCGATCAATCAGTGGGGGCTTCTAGGTCGGAGAAGGCTCTGAATACCAACTTGTAATGCCCAGGATGGGACTATATCTCCTACGTGTCGAGGCACGACTTAAAGACATAATCCCATGCTGGAGTGATCGCAAGTTTGGTATCTTTGCACAACTCATGTAAAAATGGGGATGGAAAACATAAAATAGTTGGCTTACACTCGCCACGTCACACAAATACATTACATGTCCAAATCATCATTCAATAAAACATCACAGCCCATCTAAGGGTAAATCCAAATGACAAGATACTAAACATAACTTAATCCACAGGTCTAGATCGAATCCTAGTAGAAGAACCACTACTGATCAGACGGATAGTTCACGTAGTAACGGCTACGCTCCTCGTCGTACTCCCAGTCTAGCTCAGTGCCATCACCAGTGTAACTCACCATCGTACCTGCATCTGGTGTGTTGAAGTAACTGTGAGCCACAGAGGACTCAGCAATCCCGTTCCCGGGTAACATGACTATTTAAGCCTTGGGTGTGGAACAAGGCTGAAGAAAGAATAAGAATAAGTGGTTGCAGCAGCACTAGCCTAGCTTACGTAAAAGAGAGCGAGAAGAGAAGGTGCCTCGGTCGCGAGATGATCACGAAGGGATCCTAAACTAATCAAGTCGAACATAACCCCACCGTGTTCACTTCCCGAATCCCTTTGGGAAAATGACCGTCACGGTACACACGCTGGTAGTGTATTGTAACATGGTGTCAAGTTTTCTACAACCGGATATTAACAAGCTCCCATCTGCCACATAACCGCGGGCACGGCTTTCGAAAGTTCAAACCCTGCAGGGGTGTTCCAACTTGGCCCATGACAAGCCCACGATCCGCGGAGTCGCAACTCCAAGGTGGGAAGGCCCGAGTATTCTCGGAATCCCGTGCTCAAGATACTCCGACTAAGGTAAGGCTAATCCAGCAAATCCTCCCGGTGTGCCGACACCCTGACAGTAGCCGCGCGTATCTAGTCTCAGGCCACGACCGGATGAGCACAACATACAGTGACCAACAACCCAAGTTGCCAAGGGGGGCCCCGCACACGACTCTAGTTTGGACCAACACTCAAATCGAGCACTGGCCCAGGGGGGTTGAATTAATTAATCCTCGGGTTAATTACTCCCTCGGTAAGTTTTAGTTGTTTAGGCGAATAGTACCAATGTTGGGACTTGCTGGAAAAGACTTAGCACTTAGCGGTTTATCGAGGGGGTCCCATAACCCCAACCGTGTGAGGAACGCATAATCAAGGAACATAACACCGGTTTATACGGTTCCTAGCGGCATGAGTGGAACAAATCACCAAGCAAAAGGCTTAGCCTTCCACCCATTGCCAATATATAGATGATTTCATTTAATAATTAATAAAGTGTGATATAACACCACATAACTTCAACAAGAAGCAAGCATCTTCAATCTTCACCTGCAACTAATAATGCTATAAGAGGGGCTGAGCGAAGCGTACTTAGCCATTCAACGGTTTGCGTAGGTAGGGTGGTTAAACATGATCATGGTTACAAATAGGAGGCTGACAGGAAAGACATGGGCATCGAGGCAAAACTATAGAGCGATACTCTAGCAATAGGCAAAGATAGTAATGTTATCGGGGTTCGGTCATCTTGCCTGAAGAGTTGTCGATGGGATCGTAAGAAAGCTCCTCGTTCTCAACCTCGGTAGTAACCTCGTTCTCGTACTCGTACTCAGCTTCCGGCTCTACTCAACACAAACACACAAGGCACGAAATCAACAAGATGCAATGCGCACACAAAATATGCTGGATGCATGACTGATGCACTATGGGAGCACAATGAGCATGACAATATGCGATCAAGCAAAATGCTTCAAAACATGAAAACAATAGGATATTATGAATCTACATGAAAAATCACACAAGTTTCATATAGGACTTGCTGAAATCGGAGCTACGGGCTAAAAGTTACACACAATACAATAAACATGCGAAAGCTGAAAATTACAGCAACATAGCAACTTTGGGGCAAGAAATAATTAAGCTACAGCACTCAAACATCATGGCAAAGAGTATGGACATAAACTAGACATATCCTACAGCAAATAAGTCCATTGGAGCACCCCCAAAGGAGCCACGGATCAATAGCAACAAGCTATGTGATGGCTTCTCGCCCGTCGTTGGTTACCCCAAGTGGAAGGTTTGAGATGCAGTGTAGCGGAAGTTTTCCCTTGGCAAAGATACCAAGGATCGATTTCCCCTGAGACTCCCAGTTTCAACAAGAAGGTGTCAACTGCTAATGGCGCCAGATATTAGCAATCAACGTGGACCTGCACACAGATACAAATAACTTTGCTCCCAACGAGTACAGAGAGGTTGTCAATCCCTCCGGCCTTGTAGTTTACAAAGGATCAAACGCAAGTGATAATAGTGATAGGTATTGCTGCAAATAGTAAGTAAAACAGAATGTAAATAGCGGATGTGATCAGTGATGGTAATATGGACCAGGGTCTCATGATGTTCACTAGTGATGTCTCTCTCCCAAAAGACGATAAAAGAGCTATGTGAGGTAAACGAATTACAGCTGGGCAATTGACAAAATTATGTGCGCAAACCAATGCTAATTATATTGCAAGAAAGGTAGAGCTTCAAAGCATGAGCGGTACGCCAAGGTAAGTAGACCAAAATCCATCTGCATCTACTACTAATCATCCACCTTGAGATATCTATCCAGAACATCTCGCTGGTATTAAGTTGCGAGTCCCACCCATAGTGTAAACTCAAAGCAACAGACAACTGCATTAAAATAACTTTGCGTAAAGTAAACAATCCTTGCACCCGCGGGCACAAGCACCGTTGTTTTCCCCCTTGTGGCAACAGCACATCCCCTAGACTCATGTTTATGTCACTCAAGCTAGTCATCGAGGGGCATGAACCCACAATCAAGCATAACGTTCCCTCTTGGAGTCACTACCTACTACTTGGCCAAAGCAATAAATAACAACGGAGAACATGCAAGAATTACTTATGAACATAAATATAAAAGAGGTAGATCAAATATATTACTCAAACACAATCTGAACATAATCTCACAATCCATCAGATCCCAGCAAACTCAACATAGCAACAGCATAAGGATTACATATGTGCCTCGATCATGTAGGGCAGCTCACGAGGTCTAATTTGTGAAGCACAAGAAGGGGAGGAGAACATCACATAGCTACTGGTCATGGACCCATGGTCCAAGGGAGACTACTCACAACTCATCCGGGAGGCGTCCATGGTGGTGGAGAGGCTCCCGGTGGTGATCCTCCCCTCCGACAGGGTGCCGGGAAGAGTTCTCCTGGTGCTCCCGATCTTCGAAGCGCGGCGGCGGAGGAACAGAGATGAGATCGCGAAAAAGGGTTCCCGTCTCGAGGGTTTCGAGACGCGTCTTAAATATATGCCAAAGGGGGGCATCAGCGGAGGCTCGGGGGGCCCAGGCGCCCCCCCGGCGCGGCCAGGGGGGCCGCGCCACCAGGGCGCCTGGAGCCCTGGTGCCCCCCCGGCTCTACTTTGGCTACCAGGAAGCTTCTGGAACGCTGATTTTTTATATAATTTTTCCGGGATTTTTCGGGCAGTTCTCGTAATGGGAAAACCTGAAATACAAAAACAGCAGAAAACAGAAACTGGCACTGGGGTGCACTGAGTTAATAGGTTAGTCCAAATATGATCAAAAGTGTATGGAAGTGTGTAAATATCATAGCAATATCACCCAAAAGAGGCATGGAGCAAGCAGAAATTATAGATACGTTTTGGACGTATCAACATCCCCAAGCTTAATTCCTGCTCGTCCTCGAGTAGGTAAATGATAATAAGAATAATTTCTGTGGTGACATGCTATTAACCATATAGGACTTTTTCATAGTCATATGACAAAAGCTTACTGAGACAATGAATCTGTAGTAATTAAGTTGCCTAATGAGAAAATCACAAAGAACTGAAAGTTTTACAATATGATACTGAAACATCAAATAGATTTGTAATGAGCATGGTGTGCAAATATGATAAAGTGATATCTCGTTTGCCCCCTTTAGTGAAGCAAAACATAAATGCAGGGGCACCTCCAAGGTTTAAGTGATGACTAGATACAATGATTTCAAAATAAACGATATCATAATCATGCAAAAGACAATGCTACTTTGGGACAATGCACATTACACTCAGAATGACAATCATGCTCTCAGTAGTTGGTGCTTTTAAAAGAAGGTGGAGACTCTCGAACCGTGTCCTTTATTGGCAAGGTTGAAAACCCGTGGTCGGAAACAAAGACAAAACATGTACTAGACCTCTTGGTTTTAAAAATAGAGGTAATAATTATTTTTTTGAATATGCATGTTTCGTCAACGAATGCTAGCAGATAACTCAATTACTTTTTGAGATGTATAAGTTTCGAGGAACGGCTCCCGAATGAGGACAATCACATCCTCTTAATCTCCTTTGTTTATCACTGCCAAAGTTTTCTGATTTCTCATGAACAAAGCGTGAAGGAGGGTTTGTTTGTTATATTAATTTTGAGCCAGGCGCACTCATTGCCAGTTCCTTCTCGTATTATGGGTTTGCACATTATACATGCAATCTCGGGGTGAAGCTTGTCCAACTTAAAAAGATCATGAATTAACTACTACTTCCTCATGAGCTAAAACAGGGGCACAAAATAGAAATGCATTTTTTTGAATAATTTCGAGATGGCACATGAAAGTCTTCGTTAGGAATGGCAGGTAAATACCATGTATAGGAAGGTATGGTGGACTCATATGGCATAACTGGTTTAAAAGATTTTGGATGCACAAGAAGTTAGTCCGCTTAGTACAGGCGAAGGTTAGCAAAAGACTGGGAGCGACCAACTAAGAGAGCAATGACGGTCATAATCATGCAGAGCGACAAAGCAACATTGAATCAGGCATGGAAGTTATATCGCTACTCAGAAATAAAAGATCATCAAGGCTTGACAGACTTTCTTTACAGTCTTAAATATGCGTGAGCATACGCCAAGTCAATCAAAATAAATTCTTGAAGGAAGATATTACTAAACCATACCACATCATAATCAAACAAATCATGTTGGTACTCCAATAACACATTGGAAACCCCCAGCTATTTGAGACTAACCATAAGAAAACATGAACTACTAAGCACCATTATGCACGTAGCATTTTTATCATAGACATAACGACAAATGCTACAAAAGCAAACTCTCTTAATAAGATAAGCATGATAACTAAAGAGAGTTCAAGCAACCAACTAAACAAAAGCTCTTTAAAAAGATAAGCATGAAAAATAAGAGCGAAACATGATAGTAGCTATTGAAAGACAAAGAACACACACAGCAAAGATAGACATGAAAATTCTATGTTATGTTCTAGGTAGAAGTGGAGCGTGTTTCTCTCCCACACAAAGAAATGCTGAGTTCCGACTCGTTATGAAAAGCTAAAGAAAACTAAAAAGGAAACTAAAAGCAAGACGCTCCAAGCATAGCACATAACACATGAAGTGATAAAAATATAGTGGAACGAAAGACGAACTGACAATGTTGATGGAGAAGGGGATGCACGGGGGCATCCCCAAGCTTAGACGCTTGAGTCTCCTTGAATATTTCTTGGGGGTGCATGGGGGCATCCCCAAGCTTGAGCGTTTGACACTCCTGAATCTTTTTATCATCTTCCCTCGCACACTTGAAAACTCCCTTCATACATAACTCATCATAATCTGATTAGCGAGGTTAGTACCCATAATAAAATAATTGTTCCTTGCTGGAAATAAGGATATTCTTGAAGGTCCACTGTTTCTCAAGATTGCCAAAAGGTTTTTGCAAAGAAAAAGCAAGCTCAAGGTTTGCAAAATGAAGGAAAGGCAAAACAGGACAGAATCTGTGAAAAATAGAATAGCAGGTAGTAAATGATTTTTTCGGGGCACTTGTGCAACTCTAATAAAAAAACTCAGAACAGACGCTCGAAAGACAATTGTATAGAGCACGCTGTCGAAAAAATTCAGACCAAAAAGATGATCTGGTGATTTTATACGAATTTTTCTATCCAAGGACAGAATCTGTTTCCTGGACAGCACGTCACAACTTTTGGACTTTCTTGCAATCAGAGGCTACACTTGGCACAAAGTTGAAAAGTAAAGATACAATGATGATGCTACTGTAGTAACAACATCAAGACACAACAAAAGCAAAATAAAATTTTATTCATGTGGGCTGCCTCCCAAAAGCGCTTTCTTTTATGCCTTTAAGCTGGGCATAATGCATAGAGATCAAGTTTTATAAAGAGTAAAAGAATAGCTAGCCCGTATAACGGACTCAAAAGGTAACTTAATCTTCTTTCGAGGGAAGTGTTCCATCCCTTTCTTGAGAGGAAATTGGAATTTTATATTCCCCTCTTTCATGTCAATGATGGCACCAACGGTGCGTAGAAAAGGACGTCCCAAAATAATTGGACATGAAGGTTCACATTCAATGTCCATAATAGTAAAATCAACGGGAACATAATTGTCATTGACAATGATAAGAACATCGTCGATCCTCCCCAAAGGTTTCTTTATGGAAGAATCAATAAGACGAACACCAAAAGAACAAGAATCAAAAGGTTTCAATTTAAGCATATCATATATTCTTTTGGGCATAACGGAGGTACTAGCTACAACATCACATAATGCATAGCAAGAGAAGTTATTTATCTTAATTTTAATCATAGGATCCCAACCATCTTCTAGCTTTCTAGGTATGGAGGCTTCTACTCTAAGTTTCTCCTCCCTAGCTTTGATGAGAGCATTAGTGATATGCTCCGTGAAGGCAAGGTTAAGCGTGCTAGTGCGGGGATCTCTAGCCATTCTTTGTAGAAAGGTGACAACTTCCGAGATACTACAATTATCAAAATCAATTTTATCATTATTGAGCAGAATTGTAGTGTCATCTTCTTTATTTGAATTGCTCTCTATTATAAGAGTTTGAACGTCTTCACAAGTTTGGGGAAGCATAGGAGCAACTTTAAACTGAGGCTCATACTCTTTTCCTGGAAGACCATGCCATGGGCATAACTCTCCATCAAGACTAACATAATCACAAGGTTTATTACTTTTATAGATCCCGACAGTGGTGATTGGCGTAATGGAAGAAGGGGTGTACTCCTCCCATTTAGTGTTTTGGTGGAATCCATAGCAGCAAGCAAGCAAGATAACTATTTTTGTGATTTTCGATAAAAGATACTAAGGCAAAAACTAAAAGGTAAACTAACAAGACTAAAAAGCAAAGGTAAAAGATAGCGTGCAACTCCCCTATCTTGAAGAGTGGAGTCCCCGGCAACGGCGCCAGAAAACTTTGCTTGATGGCTTCTCGCCCCTCGTTGGTTACCCCAAGTGGAAGGTTTGAGATGCAGTGTAGCGGAAGTTTTCCCTTGGCAAAGATACCAAGGATCGATTTCCCCTGAGACTCCCAGTTTCAACAAGAAGGTGTCAACTGCTAACGGCGCCAGATATTAGCAATCAACGTGGACCTGCACACAGATACAAATAACTTTGCTCCCAACGAGTACAGAGAGGTTGTCAATCCCTCCGGCCTTGTAGTTTACAAAGGATCAAACGCAAGTGATAATAGTGATAGGTATTGCTGCAAATAGTAAGTAAAACAGAAAGTAAATAGCGGATGTGATCAGTGATGGTAATATGGACCGGGGTCTCATGATGTTCACTAGTGATGTCTCTCTCCCAAAAGACGATAAAACAACTATGTGAGGTAAACGAATTACAGCTGGGCAATTGACAGAATTATGTGCGCAAACCAATGCTAATTATATTGCAAGAAAGGTAGAGGTTCAAAGCATGAGCGGTACGCCAAGGTAAGTAGACCGAAATCCATCTGCATCTACTACTAATCATCCACCTTGATATATCTATCCAGAACATCTCGCTGGTATTAAGTTGCGAGTCCCACCCATAGTGTAAACTCAAAGCAACAGACAACTGCATTAAAAGAACTTTGCGTAAAGTAAACAATCCTTGCACCCGCGGGCACAAGCACCGTTGTTTTCCCCCTTGTGGCAACAGCACATCCCCTAGACTCATGTTTCTGTCACTCAAGCTAGTCATCGAGGGGCATGAACCCACAATCAAGCATAACGTTCCCTCTTGGAGTCACTACCTACTACTTGGCCAAAGCAATAAATAACAACGGAGAACAT
Source organism: Secale cereale (assembly GCA_902687465.1). NCBI lineage: Eukaryota > Viridiplantae > Streptophyta > Magnoliopsida > Poales > Poaceae > Secale > Secale cereale. The sequence continues at coordinate 600,307,677 of LR738715.1, read as the reverse complement.
GCAAGAATTACTTACGAACATAAATATAAAAGAGGTAGATCAAATATATTACTCAAACACAATCTAAACATAATCTCACAATCCATCGGATCCCAGCAAACTCAACATAGCAACAACATAAGGATTACATATGTTCCTCGATCATGTAGGGCAGCTCACGAGGTCTAATTAGTGAAGCACAAGAAGGGGAGGAGAACATCACATAGCTACTGGTCATGGACCCATGGTCCAAGGGAGACTACTCACAACTCATCCGGGAGGCGTCCATGGTGGTGGAGAGGCTCCCGGTGGTGATCCTCCCCTCCGGCAGGGTGCCGGGAACAGTTCTCCTGGTGCTCCCGATCTTGGAAGCGCGGCGGCGGCGGAACAGAGATGAGATCGCGAAAAAGGGTTCCCGTCTCGAGGGTTTCGAGATGCGTCTTAAATATATGCCAAAGGGGGGCATCAGCGGAGGCTCGAGGGGCCCAGGCGCCCCCCCCGGCGCGGCCAGGGGGGGGGGGCACCAGGGCGCCTGGAGCCCTAGTGGCCCCCCGGCTCTACTTTGGCTACCGGGAAGCTTCTGGAACGCTGATTTTTTATATAATTTTTCCGGGATTTTTCGGGCAGTTCTCATAATGGGAAAACCTAAAATACAAAAACAGTAGAAAACAGAAACTGGCACTGGGGTGCACTGAGTTAATAGGTTAGTCCAAATATGATCAAAAGTGTATGGAAGTGTATAAATATCATAGCAATATCACCCAAAAGAGGCATGGAGCAAGCAGAAATTATAGATACGTTTTGGATGTATCACTATGACATATTGAACTTGATAACAAAATCCTGACAACAGTATTTTATTGCAACTTGGGAGCAAAAGTTAAATGTGCTACAACCACTCAAATAAGCATGTGAGAGCATGAATGGGTAGCCAACAATATATACTACAAGGAATCATCAAGAGTCACCCCAAAACTATCATGGATTGACCTAGAACAACAAGCAAACATGGCATCTGGAAATTACAGATTCCAGACTTAGTGAAATTTCACTAAGTGTTAAAACAGCAGTTTCATCATGGCATTTTTTGAGAGCAAGTTTAAGTCACCTCAAAACTAAACATGGCAAGTGGTAAGCACCACAACAAAGTACACATGATGGTGAATCCAAAACACCTAAGCATGCATCATGGGGACAATCACAATGATAGCAATGAGCTCCTCAAAATGACATCTCATAACAAGTTTAACAACATAACAGCCACATAGCACTTTGCAACGGAGATAATCATGGCAAGATTAATTCTATCATGCAAACTTAAGCATTTAACATGTAGAGCATGACAAGACGAACACGTGGACATGTCATTTGCATCATTAGGATAAACGAGCACCAAGTTATCACTATGCAAAGATGGCATGAAAAACAACACTAACAGCAGTTTTTATCAAGATGCACTCTTGCAACAGAATTTTAAGCATCTAGATGATTCCAAACATGCATGGCACAATGGAATGAAATGTAGTACAAGTCTCCACGAACGTCTGGACATCTCATTCACTCAAATCGGAGCATCACACACAAAGTTATCACCATTTGAATATAGCATCAGACAACAAGAATCTCAGGACTTAGAGGAAAAGAGGCAACCTCGCGGTCAACAAAAGTCAACAGCGGCGCGGATCGGGTGCAGGTTCCAGCGGATCGGGCCGGGGTCCTGGCGGATCGGGTCCGCGGCTCGGATCCGGGCGGAGTCGGTGGCTGACCCGGCGGCTAGCGGGCCAGTTGCGACGGCGGATCGGGAGCCTGGCTCGGCCCGCGAAGGAGGAGGCTGGGCCTCTGGCTCGGGCCAGAAGAGGCGGCCCAAGGTGCCTGGCGACCGGATCTGGGGACGAGGAGATCGGGCGATCGGGACTCCCGAGCGGCGGCGCTGGCTGCAGGCCTTGTGGGCGAAGTGGCTGGATGGGCCTTGCGGAGCGGCGTGGCCCGCTAAGCTCAACGGGCCGGCGGAGGAGGCCGACCGGCCCTAGGGTTTCGGTGGCCTGGCGATCGAACGGATCTGGATTGGGGTTCGCTTCCCCGATCGATCCCAGGGCGGCGGCGGCTCTGGCTTCGAGCCGGCGGGAGGCGTGGCCGGCGGCGGGGCCTTGGCCGGCCGGAGGAGGCGGCATCGGTGAGTGGCGCGGCGCCGACGGTGAGGGGCCGGGAGGCCAGACGGCGGTGGCGTGGAGAAGATCCGGCCGGTGAGGTGGCGCGGTGGACCTCCGGCGAGCTCCGGCGAGCTCCTCCGGCGGGGCTCCGACGAGCTCCGGCCGGAGTGGAGGGAGGAGGCTGGAGCAAGAAGATGAAGTGGGCTAGGGTTTCCTTGATTGGGGCAAAATTTGAGGAAGGTGGACAAATATATATGCACAAGGAGCTAGGGTTGTCCAAATGAGGTGTGGTATTCGGCCACGCGATTAGAATTGGATGGCCTAGATGAAGGGAGGGGTTTGGGCTGGTTTGGGGGGCTGTTGGAGGGGTGTCTTGGGCCTCAAAGTGGAGGCACTTTGAGCCCACGAGAATAACTGTTGGAGCGCCAAACGAACTCCAAACGCGACGAGATTTGACAGGCGGGTTACACACACCAAAACAACAACACACGATAAGTCTCGCGCCAAACCGGTAACGTTACGCGGCCAAACACTAAAGTAGGCCTCGGGGATGCCACGGACACGTGAGGGAGCTCCGGAACGCGAAACGGACAACGAGAAGGAACGCGTGGAACCGGATGCAACGATAACACAAATGCAATGCGATGCACATGACTACATGATATGAATGAATGCCACACACGCACACAACAGAACGACGAAAACCTGAAAGACAAAGAACCCAGAATGGAAGTGATGAAGCCAGAGATATCATATATTGCCCAAAAGGGAAAGTATTACATCCGGGGCATTACAATGATGATGATCATGAAACTTCAGATCAAGTTACTACCGAACCTCGTAGGTCAACCAGAGTGCGTTCCACGCCAGAGTAGTATGGTAATCTAGTTCTGGAAGTCATGTTACTAGACCATGATGAACCTACGAACTATGAGGAAGCGATGATGAGCCCAAATTCCGCAAAATGGCTTGAGGACATGAAATCTGAGATGGGATCCATGTATGAGAACAAAGTGTGGACTTTGGTTGACTTGCCCGATGATCGGCAAGCCATTGAAAATAAATGGATCTTTAAGAGGAAGACTGACACCGATGGCAATGTTACTATCTACAAAGCTCGACTTGTTGCAAAAGGTTTTCGACAAGTTCAAGGTGTTGACTACGATGAGATTTTCTCACTCGTAGCCATGCTTAAGTCTGGCCGAATCATGTTAGCAATTGCCGCATTTTATGAAATATGGCAAATGGATAACAAAGCTGTGTTCTTTAATGGATTTATTAAAGAAGAGTTGTATATGATGCAACCAGAAGGTTTTGTCAATCCTAAAGGTGCTAACAAAATAAGCAAGCTCCAGCGATCCATCTATGGACTCGTGCAAGTATCTCGGAGTTGGAATATACACTTTGATAAGTTGATCAAAGCATATAGTTTTATACAGACTTGCGGTGAAGCCTGTATTTACAAGAAAGTGAGCGGGAGCACTACAACCTTTCTGATAAGTATATGTGAATGACATATTGTCGGTCGGAAATGATGTAGAAATTTTCTGGAAAGCATAAAGGAGGTTTTGAAAGGAGTTTTTCAAAGAAAGACCTCGGTGAAGCTGCTTACATATTGAGCATCAAGATCTATAGAGATAGATCAAGCCGCTTGATAAGTTTTTTCAATTAATACATACGTTGACAAGTTTTTGAAGTAGTTCAAAATGGAACAGTCAAAGAAAGAGTTATTGCCTGTGTTGCAAGGTGTGAAGTTGAGTAAGACTCAAAGCCCGACCACAACAAAAGATAGAAAGAGAATGAAAGTCATTCCCTATGCCTCAGCCATAGGTTCTATAAAGTATGCCATGTTGTATACCAGACCTATTGTATGCCCTGCCCTAAGTTTGGCAAGGGAGTACAATTTTGATCTAGGAGTAGATCACTGGACAATGGTTAAAATTATCCTTAGAGGACTAAGGAAATATTTCTTGGTCGTGGAGGTGATAAATAGTTCGTCGTAAAGAGTTACGTCGATGCAAGCATTGACACCGATCTGGATGACTCTGAGTCTCGATCTGGATACATATTGAAAGTGGGGGCATTTAGCTAGAGTAGCTCCATGCAGAGCATTGTAGACATAAAAATTTGCAAAATACATACGAATCTGAATGTGGTAGACCCATTGACTAAACCTCTCTCACAAGCAAAACATGATCACACCTTAGTACTCTTTGGGTGTTAATCACATGGCGATGTGAATTAGATTATTGACTCTGGTAAACCTTTCGGGTATTGGTCACATGGCGATGTGAACAATAAAGTGTTAAATCACATGAGGATGTGAACTATTGGTCTTAAATCACATGGTGATGTGAACTAGATTATTGACTCTAGTGCAAGTGGGAGACTGAAGGAAATATGCCCTAGAGGCAATAATAAAGTTATTATTTATTTTCTTATATCATGATAAATGTTTATTATTCATGCTAGAATTGTATTAACCGGAAACTTAATACATGTGTGAATACATAGACAAAACAGGGTGTTCCTAGTATGCCTCTACTAGACTAGCTCATTGATCAAAGATGGTTATGTTTCCTAGCCATAGACTTGAGTTGTCATTTGATCAACGGGACCACATTATTAGGAGAATGATGTGATGGACAAGACCCATCCATTAGCTTAGCAACTTGATCGTTTAGTTTTACTGCTATTGCTTTCTTCATGACTTATACATGTTCCTATGACTATGAGATTATGCAACTCTCGTATACCGGAGGAACACCTTATGTGCTATCAAATGTCACAACGTAACTGGGTGATTATAAAGATGCTCTACAGGTGTCTCTGAAGGTGTTTGTGGTGTTGGCATAGATCGAGAATAGGATTTGTCACTTAGAGTGTCGGAGAGGTATCTCTGGTCCCTCTCGGTAATACACATCATAATAAGACTTGCAAGCAAACGACTAATGAGTTGGTCACAAGATGATGTATTACAAAACGAGTAAAGAGACTTGCCGGTAACGAGATTGAACTAAGTATGATGATACCGATTATCGAATCTCGGGCAAGTAACATACCAATGATAAAGGGAACAACGTATGTTGTTATGCGGTTTGACCGATAAAGATCTTCGTAGAATATGTAGGAACCAATATGAGCATCTGTCGGATTACGGGCTCCGCAAACCCAAAGAAGTTCGAACACAGGGGCATGAACGAAGATCTCTCCCGCTCACGTCTACCTAGCGCCACGCCCTCGCCCGGTGGTGAGATTCGAGCAAGCAACAAGTAAAAGCACACACGAGTTTACCCAGGCTCAGGCCACCTTGCGGTGTAAAACCCTACGTCATGCTTGAGTGGATTAGCCAAAGGAGGGTTTGAGTATGAACAAGTACAGTGGTTCTTGAGCTTAGGAGGAGAGCTCAAGTGGGTCAGGAGGCAAGTGTTCTTGCTGCTTGAAGCGAAGGTGGGGTGTTCGAGATGGGGTCGATCCAGATTCGATCAGATGCCTCCAAAGTGGAGACCCTAGCTACTTATATAGGCGGCCAGGGTCCTCTTCCCCCGAAATGGTTAGGCGGGAAGGGATCCCACAACGGCCATTTTGAGCGGGAACACAAGGACGTTCCTATCCTAACAAAAGCAGTCTTCGCCTGCAAAGAGATCAGACGATGACGCGGTGGTGGGCTCGGTGGTGACATCCTCCCTGTCGTCCTTGCGGTCTTCGGTCTTGTTGCACCGAAGGGGAAACCTTTGTCTCGCCCCTCGGGAACCTGCGCCTGCGTTGTCTCCTTTGCACCAAAACGGCAACTGCGCCGCTTGCACGCGCTGGCACCCACTGGCGCGGTGCGTCACTGCTCACGTCACTGCCTCCTCGTGAGGTAGGCTTGGCCTTGAGTTCTTCGCCCCTCTAGGGCAGCCTAGCCGATGCCGCCCCTGAGAGGGTATTGGTGTCGTTCTCCTCGCGAGGCCTAGCCCCCTCGTGAGGGTCTTGAGCAGCTGGTCGATCAGCTGGGCCATACCAGGCCGTAGTAGGAGTGCGTCGCGGGCCGCATGCAGGCAAGTCTGGGTACCCTGGTTCCCAGGACGCCGACAGTAGCCCCGGGCCCAAGGCGCGCGCGGAGTTGGCTTTGGGGCGAAGCCCTAGTCGAGGACAAAGCACCGTGGGCCCCAAAAGACTGCTGGCCAGGCTGGTGCGTGACGGTTGGATGGGACATGGGCGACTCCGCTCCCCATGCAGTCTTGGTGACCGTGCGACTTGACAAAAGGGACTATCTTCGCTGCAGAGGGGTTATCGCTTCCTTTCCTTCCTTCTCATATCCCCTTCTTCTTCGCCCTAGCCTTCCCAAATCACCTGCATCCTCCAGCGCCTCCAGCAATGGTGAAGAAAGGCAAGGGTGCCGCGCAGGTGTCCGGATCTGCTTCCTCCCCTGAGGCAGCGCTCGAGGAGTCCACCATCACCGAGGAGGGGGACTACGCGGAGGTCCAGTCTTTCTTGTCGAGCGACGATAACGAGCATGGCCCGACGAAGATTTGGGTTAGGTCCACCGCGGTGCAGACCTTGCTGAAGTCTTGCTACCCCTTCTTCCTCCACAGCATCACCGTCGGGCTCGTGCCGCCCTTCTCGGAGTTCTTCTACACCGTCCTGAATCACTACCAGGTGCACGCCCTCCACATCCAGCCTCGCTCCATCTTCGTCCTGTCGCTCTCCGCTTTTTACTGCGAGGTGTGTGTGGGGGTGAAACCGACTGTCACCCTCTTCCTCCACTTCTTCTCCATGTGGCGGTATGACGAGGGTCCGTGCTCGGGCTGCGTCGCCTTCGTCTTCCAGCGCCAGGGCTGCAGGCTGATGACGGCCGAGAAGAAGATAGACACCCACCGGAAGAGGTGGGTCTATCTAGATGCCCAGCATATTCACCCGCTGCCTACCGCCCGTCTGGAGAAACGCGCCTGCTGGAGCTACGCGAAGCTCAACTACCCCCTTGCCGAGCCTATCTTGGCAAGGATCAAGGCCGACAGGGGAGCAACGAGGAGCAGGACTCGGAGGAGACCCTGGGCGACGGGGACCGGGTTGACGAGGAGGACGCCTCCGAGGCGTCTGCTGAGGAAGTGGCGCCGGGCGCAGACGCTGATGGGCGGCCCCAAGCAACCACTCCGCGTTGATCCGGGCGCGCTACGTCCTAAGGGAGCGATGCGGCGACCCCGTCGAGTAGCGCCGCGCCAACGAAGCCAGTGGCCGCAGCCAGGCCCAAGTCCGTGGCCTCGCGCCTTGCCAGCATCCGGACTGCCGGCGCGCCCGTGGCACCGGCGGCCGCGGCCGGCCTGCTGATGAAGAGGAGGACGTGCCTCGCCTCCGATGAGTAAGTGTGCAGTCTCCTATCATTCCTTGATTGCTGTGTTCCTAACGTATTTCTCTTGGCGCAGCAGCCTGGGTGGCGTGATGAAGAAGGCGAAGGGGGAGGCCACGTCGCGGTTCCCCGCTCCACCTGCTGTTGCTGTCGCCGCGGAGAAAGGTGCCGTAGCCTTGCGCGCCTTGGCCAGCCAGGCTGCCGAGCACGTGGTGGCGGTGTCGCCTAAGGGCGTCGTCGCTGCTTGCGAGGCCGCGGTGGCTCCTGCTCCCTCCGCTCCAGCGAGGGGAGCCTGATCCCTCGAGACCCTGGTCGAGCAGGCGACCGTGGTGGCACCCATCCGCCAGCCGGTGCAGCCTGGCCCTGAGACCTTGGAGGCCGCTTCCGCTGCACTGGGTTGGCTCTGTGCCGATCTTCTGGGTGGTGATGGCCGCGCGATGGAAGGACGCTGTGACGCCCGAAGACCGACGTCCCAGAAGATTCCAGAAGATTCCAGATGTTCCGAGTCTTCCGTGTGTTTCATTTGGGCGTGTGTTATTTATTTTTGCATTGCATCATGTCATCATGCCATCATGTCATATTTATTTTTGCATCTCAACTTAAATAAATTGTGTGGACCTTCGGTCCATTTAAATCGAGGGAAAGATGACTTCTCTTTATAACATATAAAAGCCTCTCAATATTATTAGGGAGCTATATTAAATATTCCATTCGTTGGAATTAACCCAACACACTTGCATAATTTCCCCATGCCTTTTTCACTTCGAGTTTCTCCATCTAAACCTTGCCAATAATTCTTTTTCCTTTCATCGAGGTTCCTCCAAAAACCTCATCATTTTTGGACACTTCCGAAACCATGTCATAGTTCAATTCATTTGAATTAAATTCAAATATGTTTGAATTATTTTTTCGTTCATGCCTTTCCTATTTTCTCGGACCGTGCTCATTTTATGATGGCCGAGAAAAATAGTCCCATGTGCTATTTTTTCCCTAACCTCCCTCCTCATTCTTTTCTTCTCTCTATTGTTTTTTTTGCTAAAAATCAGTTAAAGGAAAGAGGGCAGCCCAGTCGGCCTCTAGGCCTTATCAACCTCCACCTCCTGGCCCAGGCCTCAGCCGGCCCACCTTAGCCTCCAGGCCCATATCAGCCCACCTCTATCCTAACCCTAGCGCTCAGCTCCTCAATCCCTCCCCTCATCGCTCCTTCCCTCAGCCGCCGCACCCCTTTTCCGTTCGATCTCCCGCAGCTCCTCCGATCGAGCCATCTCCCCCGTCGCCTCTCTGTCCCGATTCCTCGCCACCCTCAGCGCCCCCAGCCCGACGGTCCTCACCCATCGCTCCCCGACCCTCTCGCTCTCTTGCCTCGAGCCCATCGCCCGCATCGCCGAGGCCCTGCCTCCTTCCTACGTCACGGCCTCGCAGCATCTCCCCCTCGCTCCCCAAGCTCCGCTCGATCTCCTCCGTTCCCCATCGCCTCCCTCCGACCAGCCCTGCGCCTCGGGCCCTCCACCTCCCGCGCGCCAGGAGGTCGGCCCGCGTCCGCACCTTCGTCGCCAGGCCAGGCCGTGGCCTCCCTCCGTTCTCCTCGAAGCCGCATCCTCCATTCGACAGCAGCACCTGCGCCTGGCTGCCGCCCCAAGCCAGCGACGCCAGGGCCGGCCAGGACCGCCCCGCCTGGGCCTCCTCGCCTCTCCGCCAGTTCCCTTCCGCCTCGCCGTCGCTCAAGGCCGGGGGCCCTCCGTCTCCAGCACCAGGAACCGCGCCGCCCCGCCCTCAAGGTCGTGGCCACCAGCCTCCAGCAGCGCCTGGGACGCGCCCTTCCAGAGCCGGCTCCGCCCCTGCCTCGTTCGCCAAGGCCGACCTGCAGCGCCTCCTCTTCGTCCTCGCCTGTGTCCTCGGTTGCCTCGTCTCCTCGCCGTGGCTTGCCCTGTGGTTGTTTTTTTTGTGTTTCCCTATGATGTTGTCTTGACAGAGAACCGTCTACGACTACACGGCGAAGCACCAAGTACCTCTCGGATTCATCAAGTTCATCTTCGAACGTTTGAAGCGCCAAGTACCGCTACCGATGACTTGAACATCTACGGATACCCGAACGCCTACGACCCGTGTACGACTACCGTCGCCGGAAGCATCAAGTACCACTACGAACCACCAAGTACCTCTACATGAACGACAAGTACCCCGACAACACATGTACCACTACTTCAACTACCGTCGCCCGGAAACGATGGATGCGCCAAGTACATCTACGAACTCGATGCCCGAACATCTACCGTCGCCCCGTGTACCACTACTTCCCTCTACGAAACGACTACTCGTTGGCGACCTCGTGAACGGCTACTTCCTCTCCGAACGTGAACGCCTTCTTCCTCTACGATCTCGAACCTCTCCGAGAACAAACGCTTCGAAGGTATAACCCCGAGACGATGACCCGTGAGATGTTTGTTGTGTTGTATGAAATGCTTCCCTTGTGTGCTCCGTGCCCGTTTCGTCCTTTTGTCATGTTCCTCGGTTGCCTCGTCGCCGACTCGTGGGAACCCGGCAACGGGATCACCCCACCTCCATCTTGTTCGACACGCTCTCCGTTATCTTTTGCACCGGACTCTCAACGAGTTACCGGAACCGAATTGTTGCGTCGCATCATTTTCGGATCGTTGCCGTGGCACCCTTTCTTTCCACCACGGTGACAATACTTCATATCTTCTTCATGTCAACTTTTACTAAATTGCATAAACTTGATCATGTCATCCGCACCATTTAACAACATTATAATGTGTGATTTGTTGTTGCTTTAATAATTGCTAAACATGCTCATGGGGAATTTTCCGGAATTGTTGTTGTTATTTCCGGCCTCATTTAAAATGCCTAATATTGTATATTATGCTTCACCTCTTGCTATGTTAAAAACATTTAATCTTGTCTTGTAATAAACGAGAGTCAACTAAATAATTAAAATGTAGTGTTTTGTCAATATGCAACTCGTTGCATATTGAGCTCCACTTAACTTGTAGTGTTGTTTGTGCACTTTGCATTGCCATGCATAATTAAACCGGACATGCATCATACTTGGATGTGCATCGTATGCCATGTTTATGCTTGTATGTTTACCGTGTTGTTTGCTTCTTTCCGGTTGCTTCTCTTGTTAGCTTCGGTTTCGTTCCGGAGTTGTGAGGCTTCTTCTTCGTCTTCTTCATGGATCCGTTCTTCTCCCTTGCGGAATCCCAGACAAGATGATCATACCCTTGGATACCTTTACTACCATTGCCATGCTTAGTTGTCTCGATGCTATTGTTACATGTCGCGCTACCCATCTTTTATGTCAGCCTCTCCTTGTTGCCATGAAACCTCTAACCTTTGACACCTTCCTAGCAAAACCACTGTTTGGCTATGTTACCCACTTGCTCAGCCCCTCTTATAGCGTTGTTAGTTGCAGGTGAAGATGAAGTTCGTTCCAGGAGGGAACTTGTTGTTGGAATATCACAATATCTATAATTATTATTAACACACCTATATACTGGGCATGGGTGGAAGGCTTGGCCTTTTGCTCGGTGTATTGTTCCACTCATGCCACCTTAGGCGCCGATAAACCGGCATTATGTTCCTTGATTTTGCGTTCCTTACACGATGGGTGGATGGGGACCCCTTGACAGTTCGACTTTGAATAAAACTCCTCCAGCAAGGCCCAACATTGGTTTCAATTTGCTCATAATAACAACTTAATTAATTAATTAAATTTGCATAGGGAGTTAGCGCTACCCGAGGATTCTTTCTACATAGGAGGGGGGCCAGTGCTGATGGGGTTGGTCCCAAACGGGGGTCCTGCAGGGCCACCATGGGGAAACTCGAGGTTTGGTTTTACCTGTAGCATCACCATCCGGTCGTGGCCTGAGACGAGATACGCGCGGCTACTATCAGGGTGTCGACACACCGGGAGGTCTTGCTGGACTTGTTTTACCATTGTCGAAATGTCTTGTGCTACCGGGATGCCGAGCCTGATCGGATTTTCCCTAAGATAAGGAGTGATGATATTATATTTATCACTTCAGCTAATCGTGAGAGCTTGTGATGGGCTAAGTTGGGACACCCCTGCAGGGTTATGATCTTTCGAAAGCCGTGCCCGCGGTTATGTGGCAGATTGGAATTTGTTAATGTCCGGTTGTAGAAAACTTGACAGAGGATCCGAAGTAAAACACACAACTGTGTGAGTAACCGTGACTGTCTCTTTTCACTTTGAGAAGAGAACACGGTGGGGTTATGCTTGACTCGTATGTAGTTCAGGATCTTTAGCGATCACTACTTTTGCGACCGTTTGCGTAGATGCTCATCTTATTCTGGTACTCGTAAGTTAGCCACCATATTATGCTTAGCCGCTGCTGCAACCTCACCACTTTACCTCTTCCTACCCATAAAGCTTTGCTAGTCTTGTTACCCATGGTTATGGGATTGCTGAGTCCTCGTGGCTCACAATTACTACAACACCAGATGCAGTTTCAGCTGAGTTTGATGCAGGAGCTGGTTCAAGTTCTTCACTGGGAGCTCGATGTAGAGTTTGGACGTATGCTTGTGACGTTTCGACGATCAGTAGTGGTTTCTACTAGGATTCGATCCTGACCTGTGGCTTTATGTTGTTTTGGTATCTTTCTTTTGGATCTTCACCCGTAGTCGGGTTGTGATGTTTTGAATGATGTTTTGCTTATGTAATGTATTGTGTGAAGTGGCGAGTGTAAGCCAACTATCTCCTTTTGCAATTTAATCCCTCTTTTACATGAGTTGTGCAAAGATACCAAACTTGCGATCATTCCAGAATGGGCTTATATCTTTAAGTCGTGCCTCGACACGTAGGAGATATAGTCCTATCCTGGGCATTACAAGTTGGCATTCAGAGCCTTCTCCGACCTAGAAGCCCCCACTGGTTGATCGAATCGTTGACGGTTGAGTCTAGGAACACACTTGAAAATGTTTTGAGTCCTATATATATATCGGAGAGTAGGATTTCTTTTGCTCCTCATCTCTTTTCACTCTGGTGAGGACTCCTGACGATTACTCTTGTCTCTTCTACTTTCAAAAATCGCACCAATTTTTTTTAGGATCTCGCGAGTATTGTTTGGATTGTTTCGATGTCTTTGTGACGAGAACATTGTTCTCGATGCCTCCTGTCATTAGGGGTTGTGGCAGTGTCCCGGGGAGTTGAGCTCTGAGGTGTTGTCGTCACAAATCCATCGCGGCAGTACTAGAATACTTAAGACGGCCGACATCGAAAACTCTCCTATGCGGTTAGTGGCAAGATAACCCCGACATCACCCAGTACTGGGGAGGTAGTTCGGGAGTATTGCCATAGCTTGTATAGTGGATGCGTTTCGAATGTCCGAGGTAAACAGTTTTCGAGAACTACTGGTTATGTGTTGAAGGATGGATACAGCTGGATGTAGGTTTAGAGTTGATTGCGCGGTGCTTCCCCTGTATCCCCAACACCTGATTGCATAACTGGAAACTTTCGGAAATTAATAGGTGGGTTCATCTAGTAGTTCTAGGCATTCTTCCAACGAGTGCATGATATGAAGTTCGGGGTTCTACATTGAGTGAAGTGGTTTTATGGACTTGTTCTGATCGGGAGTTGCATCTTAAAGGGTCCTTGGCTATGCTGATCCGGGGATTGCAAAACCCTTTTGTAACACGTTCCATGAGCTTTGAGCACGAATATGTCGAACAAAGCTTCTATCTTGTATTTGTTTTATCTGTTCCTTGTTCCTTTTTATTTACCTTTTCCTTCTCCAAGTGGCTTCTCGTCAAGTTGATGTACCTACGGAATTCATTCGTTCAATTCTCTGTTCGGATGATATTGTGAAGATCATGTTGCATATCTATCCTTTGTTCTTGTCTTGATTCTGGTATTCGAGTTGCTTCGATGTCAAATGTTGATTCCATACCTTTCTTAATCGGTGTTCTCATATTTCTATGAGAGTGCTAATCCTTCTTGACCATCGAGATTTTCATGGTAATCCTTTTCAACCGGTGTGCCTTCTCTTCAAGTTATTCCATACGGACACCGTTGAGAAATCTGACGGTGTATTGTTTCATTCATCCCAAGTTGTCTTTGTTTCCCCACCCTCCCACCCTTTTCTTCTTGGAGCCAGAAATTCTCAAATGGAGTATCCGTTTTATTCATGTGAGGCTTCTTCTTTCTTTTCCTTCAATGTTCTTATCCGGTGATTTATCGTGAAGATGATCTAGAACTCCAAGTTCATCATTCTTTTGTTCTCAATTCTGCCGGTGGATGTAATTCAAGATTTCGGTGTTGATCTCATCCTTTTCCTCATTTCACAATGCTTTCTTATTCCGGTGCACCAATTAATCATTCTCCTCTTGCTATTCATATCCGTAGTGCTGAAGATTCATAATTCCATTCTTAATCCGTTCAAATTATTTCGAGCATTATCTTCTTATTTAAGCCATTTAATTCAACCGGTGAAATATCTCTTAAGCAACCTTTTTCAACGGTGGTTTCTTTGAGTGGGCCCTAACCCACAGGTCTTTTTCCAGGATCTTACCTGACTCTTCTTTTCCGGAGAATTCTTTTCAAGTGTGACGTAAGAATGATTCCCATCAGTCACATGCCTTCTCCAAGATCGCTTTCAAATTCTTGTTCATCATTGGTTCAACCTTTTTAATTCTTCATTCCGGAGTGCCTCAACAATTCTTATGGCATTTCTCATCGTCTTCTCAGATTTTGAAGACCGGAGAAGTGTTTCTCTTAAATTTTTAACCCGTTCTCTTGATGAGTTGTGGTTCTAGCTTCATGCCATCCTCATTATTGTTCCGATTGTGAGGAATTCTTTTATACCGTCCAAAGCATTTCATAAATTATTTCCATTGTGATTCTCCGAAGGCCATCATTTCAGAATATTTCTTCGTTCTCAGTTTTCAACTTCGTCCTCTAAATATTCTTCATTGATGTCTCTTCGTTCGTCTCTATATTCTTACGGTGGTTCTTTCAAGTTAACCTTCCGTTGTTATCGTTTTAATTCATTTGTTCTTTTCACAATCCTACCGGTGGTCCGTTGAAGATTTACACAAGCTGGTGCGAGTTCTCTCTTAATCCTTTCCAACGAGAATAAGTAGGATGCCAAATCCATTGCTTGTCGCCAATTCAAATTGGTGAAGGATACGCATAACATAAATCTTATTCTAGTTTCTTCCAAGAGGTTAATCCCTTCCTTCGGAGCTTGTTCATCATATCATATTCTCGGTTCTAAGTTGTTCATCTTGTTTTCGGAGATCCAAGTTATTTCTATTACATCATTTCAAAGCTCCATCTAATTCATCGCAGGACTTGAATCTTATTCTTTTCATCTTTCACTTCTCATGCTTTCATTACCGGAGTTTTCATGGTGGTTCATCAATTAATTCATCCTCGAAGTTTTCATCAAGATCCTTGTTGGAGCTCAAGCATTCTTCATCATGCTTTCCAATTGCAATCCTTTCTACCTTATCTTTTCAGATGGTGTTATGTCATTCTCGACAATTCCTTCATGGATTATGATTCACGAGTTTTCAAGAATGAGATATTTAAAACCATCATTTTCCTTGTTCAGGAGATCTTTCCAACCATTCAATTTATTTGTTGGCTTTTCCTAAGGATTGTTGCTATTATGGTGCTTGTAAATGACCCAAGTTCTTATTTATCCTCCCGGTGAAATAACTCTTTCGTCTCCTTGCTTATCCCAATCCAATCAAATATTTCCGTTAGTGCCTGGTTGTCACCTCATAATTTTGAGATGTTTTCCACAAGCCCACAACGAGCTTATTCTCCTCGTTGTTGATTTTTCCAACAACTCCGTTCAACCCTTCTTCGTAAGGACGCTCTTTCAAATTCATTTTGAGAGAAGTTGTCATTTTCTCTCCGTTCAATTCTTTCATTGATTTATATGCTATTCTATCATTCCGGAGGCATTGTGATGTTGATCTCTCCAAACCATCATCTCATTTTTATCGAGATCATGTTCTTTCCCTTGCCTATCTTTTAACCAGAGTGTTGTGTCCTCCATTCTAGTTCCCTCATCTTATCAAGTTTGCCTCTCTTTTCAACCGGAGTGCTGTCTGAATCCTTCTTACCCCTTGTGCCATTCTTTCAATTGTTTCAGAGGCTGTGTGTTGCTGTTTTCATCAAGTATCTTCCCAACTTGGCTAGTTCTTGTTAATTCCTTCCATTTTCAGTCGGAGTGCTGTCCAAATTCTGTCATTCTTATTCCTTGGCTATACCATTGCGGTTTCTTATTCTTTTGGTTCGTAAGCTCTTGTTTCATGTCTTTCAACCTTCAAGGTTCTCGTAATGTTCCTTGTTCCTCTTTTCTAACGGAGTGCTTTCATCTTCGTTCATCTCCGTTGTATTCTTTCCTTCAAGTTTGTTCAACCTCTCAAGGTTCTTTGGTTTCACTCGTCTATCAAAGAAGCAACTTTGTTTTACCTCTTCCTCTTCCGTTTTTACCCGGTGATATCTCCAGGATCTCGGGTCGAGATCCTCTGTTAGTGTGGGAGAGTTGTGACGCCCGAAGACCGACGTCCCAGAAGATTCCAGAAGATTCCAGATGTTCCGAGTCTTCCGTGTGTTTCATTTGGGCGTGTGTTATTTATTTTTGCATTGCATCATGTCATCATGCCATCATGTCATATTTATTTTTGCATCTCAACTTAAATAAATTGTGTGGACCTTTGGTCCATTTAAATCGAGGGAAGGATGACTTCTCTTTATAACATATAAAAGGCTCTCAATATTATTAGGGAGCTATATTAAATATTCCATTCGTTGGAATTAACCCAACACACTTGCATAATTTCCCCATGCCTTTTTCACTTCGAGTTTCTCCATCTAAACCTTGCCAATAATTCTTTTTCCTTTCATCGAGGTTCCTCCAAAAACCTCATCATTTTTGGACACTTCCGAAACCATGTCATAGTTCAATTCATTTGAATTAAATTCAAATATGTTTGAATTATTTTTTCGTTCATGCCTTTCCTATTTTCTCGGACCGTGCTCATTTTATGATGCCTGAGAAAAATAGTCCCATGTGCTATTTTTTCCCTAGCCTCCCTCCTCATTCTTTTCTTCTCTCTATTGTTTTTTTCTGCTAAAAATCAGTTAAAGGAAAGAGGGCAGCCTAGCCGGCCTCTAGGCCTTATCAACCTCCACCTCCTGGCCCAGGCCTCAGCCGGCCCACCTCAGCCTCCAGGCCCATCTCAGCCCACCTCTATCCTAACCCTAGCGCTCAGCTCCTCAATCCCTCCCCCCATCGCTCCTTCCCTCAGCCGCCGCACCCCTTTTCCCTTCGATCTCCCGCAGCTCCTCCGATCGAGCCATCTCCCCCGTCGCCTCTCTGTCCTGATTCCTCGCCACCCTCAGCGCCCCCAGCCCGACGCTCCTCACCCATCGCTCCCCGACCTCACATCCTGACCCTCTCGCTCTCTTGCCTCGAGCCCATCCCCCGCATCGCCGAGGCCTTGCCTCCTTCTTACGTCGCGGCCTCGCAGCGTATCCCCCTCGCTCCCCAAGCTCCGCTCGATCTCCTCCGTTCCCCATCGCCTCCCTCCGACCAGCCCTGCGCCTCGGGCCCTCCACCTCCCGCGCGCCAGGAGGTCGGCCCGCGTCCGCACCTTCGTCGCCAGGCCAGGCCGTGGCCTCCCTCCGTTCTCCTCGAAGCCGCATCCTGCCTTCGACAGCAGCACCCGCACCTGGCCGCCGCCCCAAGCCAGCGACGCCAGGGCCGGCCAGGACCGCCCCGCCTGGGCCTCCTCGCCTCTCCGCCAGTTCCCTTCCGCCTCGCCGTCGCTCAAGGCCGGGGGCCCTCCGTCTCCAGCACCAGGAACCGCGCCGCCCCGCCCTCAAGGTCGTGGCCACCAGCCTCCAGCAGCGCCTGGGACGCGCCCTTCCAGAGCCGGCTCCGCCCCTGCCTCGTTCGCCAAGGCCGACCCGCAGCGCCTCCTCTTCGTCCTCGCCTGTGTCCTCGGTTGCCTCGTCTCCTCGCCGTGGCTTGCCCTGTGGTTGTTTTTTTGTTGCCCTATGATGTTGTCTTGACAGAGAACCGTGTACGACTACACGGTGAAGCACCAAGTACCTCTCGGATTCGTCAAGTTCATCTTCGAACGTTTGAAGCGCTAAGTACCGCTACCGATGACTTGAACATCTACGGATACCCGAACGCCTACGACCCGTGTACGACTACCGTCGCCGGAAGCATCAAGTACCACTACGAACCACCAAGTACCTTTACATGAACGACAAGTACCACGACAACACATGTACCACTACTTCAACTACCGTCGCCCGGAAACGATGGATGCGCCAAGTACATCTACGAACTCGACGCCCGAACGTCTACCGTCGCCCCGTGTACCACTACTTCCCTCTACGGAACGACTACTCGTTGGCGACCTCGTGAACGGCTACTTCCTCTCCGAACGTGAACGCCTTCTTCCTCTACGATCTCGAACCTCTCCGAGAACAAACGCTTCGAAGGTATAACCCCGAGACGATGACCCGTGAGATGTTTGTTGTGTTGTATGAAATGCTTCCCTTGTGTGCTCCGTGCCCGTTTCGTCCTTTTGTCATGTTCCTCTGTTGCCTCGTCGCCGACTCGTGGGAACCCGGCAACGGGATCACCCCACCTCCATCTTGTTCGACACGCTCTCCGTTATCTTTTGCACCGGACTCTCAACGAGTTACCGGAACCGAATTGTTGCGTCGCATCATTTTCGGATCGTTGCCGTGGCACCCTTTCTTTCCACCACGGTGACAATACTTCATATCTTCTTCATGTCAACTTTTACTAAATTGTATAAACTTGATCATGTCATCCGCATCATTTAACAACATTATAATGTTTGACTGGTTGTTGCTTTAATAATTGCTAAACATGCTCATGGGGATTTTTCCGGAATTGTTGTTGTTATTTCCGGCCTCATTTAAAATGCCTAATAGTGTAGTTTTATTATGCTTCACCTCTTGCTATGTTAAAAACATTTAATCTTGTCTTGTAATAAACGTGAGTCAACTAAATAATTAAAATGTGGTGTTTCGTCAATATGCAACTCGTTGCATATTGAGCTCCACTTAACTTGTAGTGTTGTTTGTGCACTTTGCATTGCCATGCATAATTAAACCGGACATGAATCATACTTGGATGTGCATCGTATGCCATGTTTATGATTGTATGTTTACCATGTTGTTTGCTTCTTTCCGGTTGCTTCTCTTGTTAGCTTCGGTTTCGTTCTGGAGTTGTGAGGCTTCTTCTTCGTCTTCTTCATGGATCCGTTCTTCTCCCTTGCAGAATCCCAGGCAAGATGATCATACCCTTGGATACCTTTACTACCATTGCCATGCTTAGTTGTCTCGATGCTATCGTTACATGTCGCGCTACCCATCTTTTATGTCAGCCTCTCCTTGTTGCCATGAAACCTCTAACCTTTGACACCTTCCTAGCAAAACCACTGTTTGGCTATGTTACCCGCTAGCTCAGCCCCTCTTATAGCGTTGTTAGTTGCATGTGAAGATGAAGTTTGTTCCAGGAGGGAACTTGTTGTTGGAATATCACAATATCTACAATTATTATTAACACACCTATATACTGGGCATGGGTGGAAGGCTTGGCCTTTTGCTCGGTGTTTTGTTCCACTCATGCCACCTTAGGCGCCGATAAACCGGCATTATGTTCCTTGATTTTGCGTTCCTTACACGATGGGTGGATGGGGACCCCTTGACAGTTCGACTTTGAATAAAACTCCTCCAGCAAGGCCCAACATTGGTTTTAATTTGCTCATAATAACAACTTAATTAATTAATTAAATTTGTATAGGGAGTTAGCGCTACCCAAGGATTCTTTCTACATAGCAGGGGGGCCAGTGCTGATGGGGTTGGTCCCAAACGGGGGTCCTGCAGGGCCACCACGGGGAAACTCGAGGTTTGGTTTTACCTGTAGCATCACCCATCCGGTCGTGGCCTGAGACGAGATACGCGCGGCTACTATCAGGGTGTCGACACACCGGGAGGTCTTGCTGGACTTGTTTTACCATTGTCGAAATGTCTTGTGCTACCGGGATGCCGAGCCTGATCGGATTTTCCCTAAGATAAGGAGTGATGATATTATATTTATCACTTCAGCTAATTGTGAGAGCTTGTGATGGGCTAAGTAGGGACACCCCTGCAGGGTTATGATCTTTCGAAAGCCGTGCCCACGGTTATGTGGCAGATTGGAATTTGTTAATGTCCGGTTGTAGAAAACTTGACAGAGGATCCGAAGTAAAACACACAACTGTGTGAGTAACCGTGACTGTCTCTTTTCACTTTGAGAAGAGAACACGGTGGGGTTATGCTTGACTCGTATGTAGTTCAGGATCTTTAGCGATCACTACTTTTGCGACCGTTTGCGTAGATGCTCATCTTATTCTGGTACTCGTAAGTTAGCCACCATATTATGCCTAGCCGCTGCTGCAACCTCACCACTTTACCTCTTCCTACCCATAAAGCTTTGCTAGTCTTGTTACCCATGGTTATGGGATTGCTGAGTCCTCGTGGCTCACAGTTACTACAACACCAGATGCAGGTTCAGCCGAGTTTGATGCAGGAGCTGGTTCAAGTTCTTCACTGGGAGCTCGATGTAGAGTTTGGACGTATGCTTGTGACGTTTCGACGATCAGTAGTGGTTTCTACTAGGATTCGATCCTGACCTGTGGCTTTATGTTGTTTTGGTATCTTTCTTTTGGATCTTCACCCGTAGTCGGGTTGTGATGTTTTGAATGATGTTTTGCTTATGTAATGTGTTGTGTGAAGTGGCGAGTGTAAGCCAACTATCTCCTTTTGCAATTTAATCCCTCTTTTACATGAGTTGTGCAAAGATACCAAACTTGCGATCATTCCAGAATGGGCTTATATCTTTAAGTCGTGCCTCGACACGTAGGAGATATAGTCCCATCCTGGGCATTACAAACGCCTGGACGAGTCTGCTTGGGCCTCCTGGAGCCATGCCTCAGCGGCCGTCGGCAAGGGTTAGAAGGAGGCCGCGGCAGCCGCGCGGGCACGCGACGCCGCGCGAGTCGACGCAGCATCCTCCAAGAAGCGCTGCCACGAGGTGGAGAGCAAGCTGAAGGCCCTTCGCGAGGAAGGCTCCAGACGCACCCTGGAGCTCGAAAGGTTGGAGAAGGAGCTCGAGGCCTAGAAGGCTGAGACGTCTTGGCTGCAGCAGGTGCAGCTCGTTGATCGCGCGAGCCTGGAGAAGCTGAAGGCTGAGGCCGAGCAGGCCAAGGCGACCCAAGATGCGCACGACTCCGAGCTGAGGGCCAAGGAATACGCCCTCGCGGCCTCGACAACAGTGGGTCGCGAGGCCCTTGCCACCTTCGAGCTCGAGGAGCCGCTGGCCACCCTGGAGGATGGCTCCGCCGGGCTCCTTGCCGCGCTCGTGAAGGCCCTGCGTGAGGTGGCGGCCGCGATCGGCTAGTTAGTAGACATCGAGAGTCGCGTGCTCCTTACCTTGACCCTGACGCAGGTGTGCGGCCACCTCTGTCTCCGCGACCCCACCCTTGATCTGGCCTCGTTGTTCGAGCCCGTGACCGCGAGCATAGAGGGTGCGACTGCCAAGGCCCTGGAGGAGAAGGTCAAGGGGCTGGTGGAGGCGTTCCTTCGGGTCACTGCTGCCGCGGCCGAGGAGGCGAAGGCTGGTGATGGCGTGCTCGGCGATGCCTGACTTGTCCCTGTCAAGATGAGAGAAATGCAAGTG
>LR738715.1:600269320-600286297 GCA_902687465.1 Secale cereale | reverse complement strand
ATTTGGAGAACTTGATGTTAGTGTAATAACTAGGCTTGAACTTGGTGATTTCCGTGCTTGCTTCCTTTCATGTTTGCTTAGGTGCTCTGCATCGGTAGGGCCCAACCCCGCGCATACCTCGATCGCCATTGAGCCCTCAAGGTCACCGGGGCAGGCTCAAGGAATGAGGGGCTACGTGGCTAGTGAGGCCCCTGGGTCGCGATGCCCAGGGGTCCCCCTTAACGCTCAAGCGATCCCGTTTGCATTCTGCGTCGGCAGGGCCCAGCCCCGCACATACCTCGACCGCCGTTGAGCACCGGGCTGAAGGAGTGAGGGGCTACTTGACTAGTGAGGCCCCTGGGTCGCGATGCCCAGGGGTCCCCCTTGACGTGCGAATGGCTCTCATGAGGGAGAACGAGCACCATACCTTGCTCACGAGCCTTCGCCTAGGATGGGGGCGCGAGAAAGCCAGGTGTCTGGGCACCTGGTAGGGTGGCGTCTGCCAGGCATGACCTGAGCATAGCCCCCATGCCTAGCCCCCCTCGCGACACCCTTCCAAGGAGAAGTTGTGAGCATCGTGAGCTGAAAAGCTCCATGAGGTTGGTGCGACCACTGGGGGCCGCCCTCGGTTGTTTATAACTAGCGCGGAGCCTAGAGCTACCACACTTGCGCGCCTCTGTGGGCATAACCGCGCCTCTGTCGTAGCGGCCAGCGCAGAGCTTGGTGCTTCGACTGGTTCGTGGGCAAAATCGCTCCTCGGTTGGTTCTGCCAGCGCGGAGCATGGTACTTCCACTGGACCGTGGGAGGGAGCCTCCCACCAGGAGAGACTCTGGGGCGTGTACAGCCCCGTCCTGACAGATGGCTTGCATGGCAAGACAACCAAGGTGTATATGGGCCCTCCTCAGGATGAGCTGAACGACTCCTAAGAAGTTCTCGTCAGCTTGCGCATCACCCATGAGACCCTACCATGAGGCGGGTTGCGCCTGAGTCTTCTTCTGCAAAATGTGAAAAGAGATGCATTGTGTCGACCTGCGCCGAGTGCATCTCTAGAGGGAATCGCATGAGAAGGCCGCAACACCAACGACCCTAGGAGGTGACGTTAGAGGGACCGACCCGTAAGACAAAGCTCAGCCGCTGGATTTATCGACGCTACAGGGACGGACCCGAGCACAGACGCCGTGCCCAGTCTTCTCATGCAATAGTCCAAAAGAAAGACAACCGGCGCGCGGTTCCCGCGTGAGCGAGGCACCTGCCACGGGCCCCCACATACCCATCCACGATTAGCTCATGCGAGAACAAGGCACCAAGGACCACGGGAGGTGACGTCACGGGAATGGCCCGCGAGACAAAGCTCAGCCCTTGGATTTAGTGACGATGCAGGGACGGACCCGAGCACAGACGCCATGCCAGTCCTTAATCATGGGGCGGTCGCAAGCGGGCTCGCAAGGGCTCATGACCTTAGTGGCGGTGAGGACGCCAAGAATATAGATAACGCAAGTAGGGAGAAACAACTAGCCTTGATTTATGCGCAAAAGAGACAGTTGTGGGGGTGAGCCCCCAGCAGCTCGAGGATGATGCAACCCGAGGGGCGCCCTCGATTGAATACCTGAGACATCACCTAATACTTGTCATCGAAGAAGAGTTGGGGTAGCTGAAGACGCGAGTCATGCGGGTCGCTCCTGAGGATCGCGGGGCTCCGGAGGCCCTCAATGGTCACGGGGGTCCGGCTCCTGCTCCGTCAGGACCGCCTGCCACTAAGCCTCCTGAGCCCCCAAAGCCTGCCGCATGAGGTACTGGAACGTGGTAGCTGCATTGCGGAAGCTAAAGAGCGTGCGACTGTAACTGCAGGGGAGTGTCCTCCTCCAGCCGACAGTCGTCGGCCAGAAGTGCTCCAGAGAAGCGGCTCGGTTGAGGCCCGCGATGTCGACGCAGACGCAGAATTGGTTGCTTGGGTTGTTGGTAGGTGAGCTTGGTGTCATGCGGTTGCACCCACCGCATATGAGCCTTGCGTACTGAAGTTCCTCGGTAGCCTGGTCGATGAAGTCATAAGCCCCCAGCGCTGTATGGCTCACGCTGGGCTCACAAAAACGTGCATCGAGACATGCCTGCAGGTGGTGCCCGAACACCTCCCTCGTGACACTGGTCAGACCAGAGGCACTCCAGAGGAGAGCCCCCGAGCCCGTCCTGAGAGGGGCGCATGACGCGCCTCCCTATGCGAGGGTGGAGGGCGCCTCGTCAGTAGGCATGGGACCCGAGGTGGTGCCGTCAAGAGCCCCTGCGTCCTGAGGTCCATTTACGGGCAGGTGCTTCTTCTTCTTGGGGGCGGTCTGCAAGGCGAAGACGGCTCCATCTTCGTTGGAGCTCTCGTCCGCTGCTGTCTGGTAGGCACGCTCCAGGGAACGCACTGCTTCCTTCTCGTCGCAGGCGATCGTGATGACCCCGCCACTCCCAGGCATCTTGAGGACGTTGTAGCCGTGATGGGTCACCGCCATGAACCTGGCGAGGGCCTGATACCCTAGGATGGCGTTGTACGGGAGGTGAATGTTGGAGATGTCGAAGTCGATGATTTCGGTGTGATAGTTGTCACGATCGCCGAAGGTGACGGGGAGGTGGACCTGCCCCATCGGGAGTGTGGAGCCATCTGTGACTCCGTAGAATGGCTTGGTTGAGTGTAGCTGATCGTAGGGGACTTGGAGCGTCTCGAAGATCTGGACCGAGAGGACGTTGAGCCCTGATCCACCATCGATGAGGGTCTTGGTCACGAGGACGTTGCTGATGGTCGGAGTGCAGAGCATCGGGAGAGTGCCTGGGGCTGCGGTGCACTTGACCTGGTCCTTGGGGTCGAAGGCGATGACCTGCTTGGTCCGCCTGAGGTTGCGCGCGGCGTCAGGCCTGGGGAGCGTCGCGTTCACCTCACGAGTGAACTACTTGAAGATGCGGTGGGAGGCCGGAGCGTGGGCTCCTCCCAGGATGCATGCAACCGCGCGTGGCTCCTGAAAGCCCCCTGCTTCGTGTCCCTGGCGGTCGTCGTCATTCCTTCTTGGCGGTGGTGGCAACGGAGGCAGGCCCGCGTTGCCCTGAGGGCGACCCTCATGAGGCTGGTCGCGTCAGGGGGCGTCACGAGGCTGCTCCTGCCAGCGGTCTTCACGAGGTTGGTCACGCCATCCTTGGAGCGAGTTCCTGCCGTCCCAACATCCTCCACCATAGCCCCCTCCGCGGCCGTAGCCGCGGTTGTGGCGCTCAGGACGCTGCCCGACGCGCCCGTCACGCATTGCCCTGAGTTCTTGGCAGTCGTTGGTGTTGTGGTTGTGAACATCATGGAAGACGCAGTACGGACGGTTGTCTCTGGGGGCGGTCGTTGTAGCCGCAGCCACGCTTCACTTCTGGCTCCGCAGCCAGCCTGGCGGGTCCCTTGCGCTTTGCTTCCTTGTCCTTGGCCTTCTTATCGTCAGCCTCCACTTCAGGCAGCTCCAGGAGAGAGAGGCGGCCTTCCTCTGCCCTAGCGCACTTCGCCGCGAGGTTGAACATCTCGAGGGCCGTGCACAGGTCCTCTATAACGCCCCAGACACACCTGCCGGTGGTCGTTACTCCTGGCGGGATCTAGATTGGCCTCATAGATCAATACTAGTCTTTTCTGCGCACTTTGTCCTCACTCGTGCGCACCTGGGAGCAACTTCCCGGTCGGTCACCCATCCTGATACTACTCCAAGCTGAGCACGCTTAACTTTAGAGTTCTATCCGAATGGGCTCCCGGAAAAGAAGGAATTCCTTATTGATATGAGTAGTCTATCATCCCTAATAAGCCAGGCTATCACATACACCCCCACTCAAAGGAACCGACGTCCTCGTCAGGGCCACAGGAACGTTCCCTCTTGGCACAAACGTCTGTGCATCCAGTACGATACATGTGCCATGCCGTGTGCCACGACGGGTCACAAACGTCATGAATAACATGACCGAGCACCTATCCGCAAACATCCGTGTAACCACAAGGGTCGGCTCTGATACCAACTTATAACGCCCCGGACACACCCGCCGGTGGTCGTTGCTCCTGGCTGGATCTAGATTGGCCTCACAGATCAATACTAGTCTTTTCTGCGCACTTTGTCCTCACTCGTGCGCACCCGGGAGCAACTTCCCGGTCGGTCACCCATCGTGATACTACTCCAAGCTGAGCACGCTTAACTTTGGAGTTCTATCCGAATGGGCTCCTGGAAAGAAGGAATTCCTTATTGATATGAGTAGTCTATCATCCCTAATAAGCTAGGCTATCACATCCTCGTGGATGGCGAGCTCCTCCTTCATCCTGACGTCGCGGACACCGTCAAAGAACGCCGAGATGATGGCCTCGTCCGAGATCTTGGGGATCTTGAGGCACACGGTGTTGAAACGCTGGATGTACTTCTACAGGGTCTCCCCAGGTTGCTGCTTCATGCGGCACAGATCCGCAGCCGCCGGGGCTCGGTCGCGGGTACCTTGAAAGTTGGCGACAAAACGCTCACGAAGCTCCTCCCAGGAGGAGATGGATCCTGCGGGGAGGTTCAGGAGCCAGGAGCGAGCGCCGTCCTTGAGGGCCTTGGGGAACCAGTTCGCCATGACCTGCTCGATGCCGTTGGACGCCTCGATGCTCAGCTCGTAGAGCTGGAGGAACTCTGTGGGGTCGGCGGTGCCATTGTAGCGCGGACGCAGATCCGGCTTGATCTTGCCAGGCCAGACGAGGCGCCGCAACTCTGGAGCTAGGGCGCGACACCCAGCCACGCTCATGATTGCAGGCGCCCCCTACGCCTGTGGTGCTGTTTCCTAGGGTACAGGCGCCACCACCTCCTGTGGTGCATGGTTCTGGTGCTGCGGAACGGGGAGCCTGCGAGCTTCTGCCTGGGGATGCGGGACCACCTGGCAGCTCTCCTCGTCGCGTGCAGGGGCCCTGCGGGGCTGCTCATGCTATGGAGCCTCGCGTCTGAGCCCCTGGACAGCGCCGTGCAGTGGAGGTGGAGCCGGGATGCCGTGGTCCACGTTCCCCGCCATGAGCGACGGAGGACGGGAGGAGTGGGTCGATGTAGGTACCTCCCCGACGGCGTTGACAAGCTCGGTGATGCGGTGGAGCCACTCGTCATAGAGGTCGTCCGCTGGACGGTAGCGTAGGAGCTCCCGCGCCATCAGTAGCGCAGGCTGCTGGTAGACCAGCCCGCGGTGGATCAGCGAGGAGGACGCCGCGGCCGGCGAGGGTGATGGTGTCGCCATGCGGCCATCGCACCACACGGACAGCGGCAGCGATGAGTCATGCTGCTCGTGGACGGCCGGGTTAGTGGCAGCGTTGGCGACCAGCGAGTTGGGGCGGAGCGGTCCACCGTTGCCCGCGGGCGCCGTCTGAGCGACATTGGCGGCGCGGCGGCCGGCGCACGCTCGGTGTGTGTCCACCATGGCGGTGAAGCGAGGTCGATGAACGAGAGCGGGACGAGGTCGTCGGAGAGGCGCGATTTCAACACGCCCTCTACCTGGCGCGCCAAATGTCAGATTACGGGCTGCGTAAACCCAAAGAAGTTCGAACACAGGGGCGTGAATGAAGATCTCTCCCGCACACGTCTACCTAGAGCCACGCCCTTGCCGGTGGTGAGATTCGAGCAAGCAACAAGTAAAAGCACACACGAGTTTACCCAGGTTCAAGCCACCTTGCGGTGTAAAACCTTACGTCCTTCTTGAGTGGATTAGCCTCAGGAGGGCTTGAGTATGAACAAGTACAATGGTTCTTGAGCTCAGGAGGAGATCTCAAGAGGGTCAGGAGGCAAGTGTTCTTGCTCCTTGAAGCAAAGGTGGGGTGTTCGAGATGAGGTCAATCTAGATTCAATC
The DNA here is from genome assembly GCA_902687465.1 of Secale cereale. Lineage (NCBI taxonomy): Eukaryota > Viridiplantae > Streptophyta > Magnoliopsida > Poales > Poaceae > Secale > Secale cereale. The sequence continues at coordinate 600,280,470 of LR738715.1, read as the reverse complement.
AGATGCCTCTATAGTGGAGACCCTGGCTACTTATATAGGCGGCCAGGGTCCTCTTCCCCCGAAATGTTTAGGCGGGAAGGGATCCCACAACGGCCATTTTGAGCGGGAACACAAGGACGTTCCTATCCTGACAAAAGCGGTCTTCGCCTGCAAAGAGATCAGATGATGATGCGGTGGTGGGCTCGGTGGTGACATCCTCCCTGTCGTCCTTGCAATCTTCGGTCTTGTTGCATTGAAGGGGAAACCTTTGTCTCGCCCCTCGGGAACCTACGCCTGCGTTGTCTCCTTTGCACCAAAATGGCAACTGCGCCACTAGCACCCGCTGGCGCGGTGCGTTGCTGCTCGCGTCACTAACTCCTCCTGAGGCAGGCTTGGCCTTGAGTTCTCCGCCCCTCTAGAGCAGCCTAGCCGTGGCCGCTCCTGAGAGGGACTTGGTGTCGTTCTCCTCGCGAGGCCCAGCCCCCTTGATGGCTTCTCTCCCCTCGTTGGTTACCCCAAGTGTTAGGTTTGAGATGCAGTGTAGCGGTAGTTTTCCCTTGGCAAAGATACCAAGGATCGAATTCCCCTGAGACTCCAAGGTTCAACAAGAAGGTGTCAACTGCTAGTGGCGCAACTAGCGATTGACCGGACCTGCACACAATACAAATAACTTTGCTCCCAACGAGTACAGAGAGGTTGTCAATCCCTCTGGCCTTGTCGTTTACAAAGGATCAAACGCAAGAGATAATAGTGATAGGTATAACTGCAACTAGTAAGTAAGAACTGAAAGTAAATAGCGGATGTGATCAGTGATGGTAATATGGACCGGGGTCCCATGATGTTCACTAGTGATGTCTCTCTCCCAAAAGACGATAAAACAGCTAAGCGAGGTAAACAAATTACAGCTGGGCAATTGACAGGATTATGTGCGCAAACCAATGCTAACTATGCTACAAAGAAAGGTAGAGGCTCAAAAGCATGGGCGGTACGCCAAGGTAAGTAGACCGAAATCCATCTGCATCTACTACTAATCATCCACCTTGAGATATCTATCCAGAACATCTCGCTGGTATTAAGTTGCGAGTCCCACCCATAGTGTAAACTCAAAGCAACAGACAACTGCGTTAAAAGAACTTTGCGTAAAGTAAACAATCCTTGCACCCGCGAGTACAAGCACCGTTGTTTTCCCCCTTGTGGCAACAACACATCCCCTAGACTCATGTTTCTGTCACTCAAGCTAGTCATCGAGGGGCATGAACCCACAATCAAGCATAACGTTCCCTCTTGGAGTTACTACCTACTACTTGGCCAAAGCAATAAACAGCAACGGAGAACATGCAAGAATTACTTAAGAACATATATATAAAAGAGGTAAATCAAATATATTACTCACACACAATCTGAACATAATCTCATAATCCATCGGATCCCAGCAAACTCATCATAGCAACAGCATAAGGATTACATATGTGCCTCGATCATGTAGGGCAGCTCACGAGGTCTAATCGGTGAAGAACAAAAAGGGGAGGAGAACATCACATAGCTACTGGTCATGGACCCATGGTCCAAGGGAGACTACTCACAACTCATCCGGGAGGCGTCCATGGTGGTGGAGAGGTTCCCGGTGGTGATCCTCCCCTCCGGCAGGGTGCCAGGAAGAGTTCTCCTGGTGCTCCCGATCATGGAAGCGCGGCGGCGGTGGAACAGAGATGAGATCGCGAAAAAGGGTTCCGTCCTCGAGGGTTTCGGGACGCGGTGTAAATATATGCTAAAGGGGGGCATCAGTGGAGGCCTGGGGGGCCCAGGCGCCCCCTGGGCGCCTGGAGCCCTGGTGGCCCCCCTCCGGCCCTACTTTGGCCGCATGGAAGCTTCCGGAACGCTGATTTTTTATATATTTTTCCCGGAATTTTTCTGGCAGTTTACGTAATGGGAAAACCTGAAATACAAAAACAGCAGAAAACAGAAACTGGCACTGGGGTGCACTGAGTTAATAGGTTAGTCCAAATATGATCAAAAGTGTATGGAAGTGCATAAATATCATAGCAATATCACACAAAAGAGGCATGGAGCAAGCATAAATTATAGATACATTTTGGACGTATCAACATCCCCAAGCTTAATTCCTGCTCGTCCTCGAGTAGGTAAATGATAACAAGCATAATTTCTGTGGTGACATGCTATTAACCATATAAGGACTTTTCACAGTCACATGACAAGTGCTTACGGAGACAATGAATCTGTAGTAATTAAGTTGCCTCATGAGAAAATCACAAAGAACTGAAAGTTTTACAAAATGATACTGAAACACTCAATAGATTTGTAATGAGCATGGTGTGCAAATATGATAAAGTGGTATCTCGCTTGCCCCCTTTAGTGAAGCAAAACATAAATGCAGGGGCACCTCCAAAGTTTAGGTGACGACTAGATACAATGATTTCAGAATAATCGATATCATAATCATGCAAAAGACAATAGTACTTTGGGACAATGCACATTACACTCAGAATGACAATCATGCTCTTAATAGTTGGTGCTTTAAAGAAAGTGGAGACTCTCAAACCGTGGCTTTTGATGGCAAGGTTGAAAACCCATGGTCGGAAACAAAAACTAAACATGTATCAGAGCTCTTGGTTTTAAAAACAGAGGTAATAATTTTTTTTTGGAATATGCATATTTCGTCAACGAATGCTAGCAGATAACTCAATTACTTCTTGAGCTGGACAAGTTTCGAGGAACGGCTCCCGAATGAGGACGATCACATCCTCTTAATCTCCTTTGTTTATCACTGCCGAAGTTTTCTGATTTCTAATGAACAAAGCGTGAAGGAGGGTTTGTTTGTTGTATAATTTTTAATGAGCCGGGCGCACTCTATGCCAGTTCCTTCTCGTATTATGGGTTTGCACATTAGACATGCAATCCCGGGGTGAAGCTTGTCCAACTTAAAAATATCATGAATTAACTACTACTTCCTCATGAACTAAAACAGAGGCACAAAAGAGAAATGCTTTTTTGATTAATTTCGAGATGGTACATGAAAGTCTTCGTTAGGAATGGCAGGTAAATACCATGTATAGGAAGGTATGGTGGACTCATATGGCATAACTGGTTTAAAGGGTTTGGATGCACAAGCAGTCAGTCCGCTTAGTAGAGGCGAAGGTTAGCAAAAGACTGGGAGCGACCAACTAAAAGAGCAATGACGGTCATAATCATGCAGAGCGACAAAGCAACATTGAATCAGGCATGGAAGTTATATCGCTACTCAGAAATTAAAGATCATCAAGGCTTGATAGACTTTCTTTACAGTCTTAAATATGCGTGAGCATATGCCAAGTCAATCAAAATAAATTCTTGAAGGAAGATATCACTAGACCATACCACATCATAGGCAAACAAATCATGTTGGTACTCCAATAACACATTAAGAACCCCCAGCTATTTGAGACTAACCATAAGAAAACATGAACTACTAAGCACCATTATGCACATAGCATTTTTATCATAGACATATCAACCAGTGCAACAGAAGCCAACTCTCTTAATAAGATAAACATGATAACTAAAGAGAGTTCCAGCAACCAACTAAACAAAAGCTCTTAAAAAGATAAGCATGAAAACTAAGAGCTAAGCATGGCAGTAGCTATTGAAAGACAAAGAACACACACAGCAAAGATAGACATGAGAATTCTATGTTGTGTTCTAAGTTGAAGTGGAGCGTGTTTCTCTCCCACACAAAGAAAGCTGAGTTTCGACTCGTTATGAACAGCAAACAAAACTAAAGAAAACTAAAAAGGAAACTAAAAGCAAGACGCTCCAAGCATAGCACATAACACATGAAGTGATAAAAATATAGTGGAACGGAAGACGAACTGATAATTGTTGATGGAGAAGGGGATGCACGGGGGCATTCCCAAGCTTAGACGCTTGAGTCTTCTTGAATATTTCTTGGGGGTGCACGGGGGCATCCCCAAGCTTGAGCGTTTGACACTCCTGAATCTTTTTATCATCTTCCCTCGCACACTTGAAAACTCCCTTCATACATAACTCATCATAATCTGATTAGCGAGGTTAGTACCCTTAATAAAATAATTTTTCCTTGCTGGAAATAAAGATATTCTTGAAGGTCTACTGTTTCTCAAGATTGCCAAAAGGTTTTTTCAAAGAAAACGCAAGCTCAAGGTTTGCAAAATGAAGAAAAGGCAAAACAGGACAGAATCTGTGAAAAACAGACCAGCAGGTAGTAATTAATTTTTTCGGGGCACTTCTGCAACTCAAATCAAAAAACTCACAACAGACGCCCGAAAGCCAATTGTATAGAGCACGCTGTCGAAAAAATTCAGACCAAAAAGATGATCTGGTGATTTTATACGAAAGATTCTGTCCAAGGACAGAATTTGTTTCCTGGATAGCACATCACAACTTTTGAAATTTCTTGCAATCAGAGGCTACACTTGGCACAAAGCTGAAAAGTAAAGATACAATGATGATGCTACTGTAGTAACAACATCAAGACACAACAAAATAAAAATAAAATTTTATTCATTGTGGGCTGCCTCCCAAAAGCGCTTTCTTTTATGCCTTTAAGCTAGGCATAATGCAAAGAGATCAAGTTTTATCAAGAGTAAAAGAATAGCTAGCCCGTACAACGGACTCAAAAGGTAACTTAATCTTCTTTCTAGGGAAGTGTTCCATCCCTTTCTTGAGAGGAATTGGAATTTTATATTCCCCTCTTTCATGTCAATGATGGCGCCAACGGTGCGAAGAAAAGGACGTCCCAAAATAATTGGACAAGAAGGTTCACATTCAATATCCATAATAGTAAAATCAACGGGAACATAGTTGTCGTTGACAATGATAAGAACATCGTTGATCCTCCCCAAGGGTTTCTTTATGGAAGAATCAACAAGACGAACACCAAAAGAACAAGAATCAAAAGGTTTCAATTTAAGCATATCATATATTCTTTTGGGCATAACGGAGGTACTAGCTCCAACATCACATAGTGCATAGCAAGAGAAGTTATTCAACTTAATTTTAATCATAGGATCCCAACCGTCTTCTAGCTTTCTAGGTATGGAGGCTTCTACCCTAAGTTTCTCCTCCCTAGCTTTGATGAGAGCATTAGTGATATGCTCTGTGAAGGCAAGTTTAAGTGTGCTAGTGCGGGGATCTCTAGACATCTTGTGAAGGAAATCAATAACTTCGGTAAGAGTGCAATTATCAAAATCAAGGTCACTACTATCAAATAAAGTGGTAGTGGTGTCCTTTAGGCTCACTTGTTTGGTAGTTTCTATGGTCATAGCATCACCCTTAATAGGTCCAACGGGACCAGGAGCGCATTGGGTGCTAAGAGTTTGGATATCCTCAAGAACTTGGATAGTAGCAACAGTGTGGTGGGTAGGAAGGTTCTTAATTCTATCTTCTTCCTCCTTTTCTCTAGCCCATCTCTCTTTAAGTTTAGCCAACATCCTAATATTTTCATTAATTTGCACTTGAATAGCATTCATAGGAGTGGTCTTCCTCTCCTCAAGAGGGGAAGTTCTAATTTTAAGCAACTCTACCTCATGGGCTGAATTGTCTACCTTCGAAGAGAGATCATCTAGTTTGGCTAGTTTTTCTTCTACATTCTTATTAAAGGCTTTTTGGGTAGTGATGAAATCTTTAAGCATACTCTCTAGTTCAGAAGTGGAGTTCTAGGTGCTAGGATAAGCATTGTTGTTCCCATAGGAATTAGAGGGGAACGGTCTAGGATTGCTACCAAAATTACTCCTATAAGCATTGTTATTGAAATTGTTTCTAGAGATAAAGTTCACATCTACTTGTTCTTGAGCAATCAAAGAATTTAAAGGAACATCACGAGGATGAATAGAAGATTGCTTGGAAAGTAGAGACATGATCAAGTCAACTTTTTCATTTAGGGAGGAAATCTCCTCAATAGAGTTTACCTTCCTACCTGTTGGAGCGCGTTCGGTGTGCCATTGGGAATAATTGGTCATCATCTCATCGAGAAGCTTCGTGGCAGCACCAAGTGTAGTTGACATAAAGGTTCCTCCCACGGCCGAATCTAACAAGTTCCGCGAGGTAAAGTTCAAGCCTGCATAAAAAGTTTGGATAACCATCCAAGTAGTCAAACCATGAGTAGGGCAGTTCTTGACAAGAGATTTCATGCGTTCCCAAGCTTGGGCAACGTGTTCATTATCCAATTGTTTAAAATTCATTATGTTACTTCTTAGTTGGATAATTTTAGCAGGTGGATAGTATTTTCCAATAAAAGCATCTTTGCACTTGTCCCAAGAATCTATGCTATTTCTAGGCAAGGATTGAAACCAAATTTTAGCTCCTCCTCTCAAGGAGAAAGGAAAAAGCTTAAGCTTAATAATATTACCATCTATTTCTTGGTACTTTTGCATATCACAGAGTTCAACAAAATTGTTTAAGTGTAAAGCAGCATCATCTCCAGCACCGGAGAATTGATCTTTCATAACTAGGTTCAGTAAAGCAGGCTTAATTTCGTAAAAAGGTGCTGAAGTGGCAGGTGTAGTGATAGGCGTGCAGATAAAGTCATCGTTGTTATGACTAGTGAAGTCACACAACTTGGTGTTCTCGGTGGAACCCATAGCAGCAAGCAAGCAAGATAACTATTTTTGTGATTTTCGATAAAAGATACTAAAGCAAAAACTGAAAGGTAAACTAACAAGACTAAAAAGCAAAGGTAAAAGATAGCGTGCAACTCCCCTATCTTGAAGAGTGGAGTCCCCGGCAACGGCGCCAGAAAACTTTGCTTGATGGCTTCTCGCCCCTCGTTGGTTACCCCAAGTGGAAGGTTTGAGATGCAGTGTAGCGGTAGTTTTCCCTTGGCAAAGATACCAAGGATCGAATTCCCCTGAGACTCCAAGGTTCAACAAGAAGGTGTCAACTGCTAGCGGCGCAACTAGCGATTGACCGGACCTGCACACAATACAAATAACTTTGCTCCCAACGAGTACAGAGAGGTTGTCAATCCCTCCGGCCTTGTCGTTTACAAAGGATCAAACGCAAGAGATAATAGTGATAGGTATAACTTCAACTAGTAAGTAAGAACTGAAAGTAAATAGCGGATGTGATCAGTGATGGTAATATGGACCGGGGTCCCATGATGTTCACTAGTGATGTCTCTCTCCCAAAAGACGATAAAACAGCTAAGCGAGGTAAACAAATTACAGCTGGGCAATTGACAGGATTATGTGCGCAAACCAATGCTAACTATGCTACAAAGAAAGGTAGATGCTCAAAAGCATGGGCGGTACGCCAATGTAAGTAGACCGAAATCCATCTGCATCTACTACTAATCATCCACCTTGAGATATCTATCCAGAACATCTCGCTGGTATTAAGTTGCGAGTCCCACCCATAGTGTAAACTCAAAGCAACAGACAACTGCGTCAAAAGAACTTTGCGTAAAGTAAACAATCCTTGCACCCGCGAGTACAAGCACCGTTGTTTCCCCCCTTGTGGCAATAGCACATCCCCTAGACTCATGTTTCTGTCACTCAAGCTAGTCATCGAGGGGCATGAACCCACAATCAAGCATAACGTTCCCTCTTGGAGTTACTACCTACTACTTGGCCAAAGCAATAAACAGCAACGGAGAACATGCAAGAATTACTCAAGAACATAAATATAAAAGAGGTAAATCAAATATATTACTCACACACAATCTGAACATAATCTCATAATCCATCGGATCCCAGCAAACTCATCATAGCAACAGCATAAGGATTACATATGTGCCTCGATCATGTAGGGCAGCTCACGAGGTCTAATCGGTGAAGAACAAAAAGGGGAGGAGAACATCACATAGCTACTGGTCATGGACCCATGGTCCAAGGGAGACTACTCACAACTCATCCGGGAGGCGTCCATGGTGGTGGAGAGGCTCCCGGTGGTGATCCTCCCCTCCGGTAGGGTGCCGGGAAGAGTTCTCCTGGTGCTCCCGATCTTGGAAGCGCGACGGCGGCGGAACAGAGATGAGATCGCGAAAAAGGGTTCCGTCCTCGAGGGTTTCGGGACGCGGTGTAAATATATGCCAAAGGGGGGCATCAGCGGAGGCCTGGGGAGCCCAGGCGCCCCCCTGGCGCGGCCAGGAGGGGGGCCGCGCCCCCAGGGCGCCTGGAGCCCTGGTGGCCCCCCTCCGGCCCTACTTTGGCCGCATGGAAGCTTCCGGAACGCTGATTTTTTATATATTTTTCCCGGAATTTTTCTGGCAGTTTACGTAATGGGAAAACCTGAAATACAAAAACAGCAGAAAACAGAAACTGGCACTGGGGTGCACTGAGTTAATAGGTTAGTCCAAATATGATCAAAAGTGTATGGAAGTGCATAAATATCATAGCAATATCACACAAAAGAGGCATGGAGCAAGCAGAAATTATAGATACGTTTTGGACGTATCACCCCTCGCGAGGGTGTTGAGCAGTTGGTCGATCAGCTGGGCCGTACCAGGCCGTAGTAGGAGCGCGTCGCGGGCTGCAGACAGGCAAGTCTGGGTCCACCGGTTCCCAGGACGCCGACAACCTCCAGGTTCCTCTATTGGTTATTGACCGGAGATGAGTCTCGGTCATGTCTACATAGTTCTCGAACCCGTAGGGTTCGCACGCTTAACGTATGATGACGATCGGTATTATGAGTTTATGTGTTTTGATGTACCGAAGGTAGTTCGGAGTCCCGGATGTGATCACGGACATGACGAGTAGTCTCTGAATGTCAGAGACATAAAGATTCATATATTGGAAGGTTATATTCGCACACCAGATGAGTTTCGTGGGTTATCGGATACCGGGGGGCTACCAGAACCCCCCGGGGGGTTATTGGGCCTCATGGGCCCAAGTGGAAGAAGAGGAGGCGCGGCGAGCTTGGGGCACGCGGCCCCCCCTAGCCCAAACCAAATTGGACTAGGGGGTCGGCCCCCATTTCCTTCTTCTCCCTCTCTTCCTTCCTTCCTCTCCTACTCCAACTAGGGAAAGAGAAGGAATCCTACTCCCGGTGGGAGTTGGACTCCCCATGGCGCGCCCCTCCTCCTTGGCCGCCTCCTCCTCCCCTCCCTCCTTTATATACGTGGGGAGGGGGCACCGCATAGACACACAAGTTGATTTGAGCCATGTGCGGTGCCCCTCCCCACAGATACACACCTCGGTCATATCGTTGTAGTGCTTAGGCGAAGCCCTGCGTCGGTAGCTTCATCATCACCGTCACCACACCGTCGTGCTGACGAAACTCTCCCGTGAAGCTCAACTGGATCAAGAGCTCGTGTGACGTCATCGAGCTGAACGTGTGCTGAATGCGGAGGTGCTGTACGTTCGGTGCTTGGATTGGTTGGATCGCGAAGACGTTCGACTACATCAACTTGCGTCACTAGACGCTTCCGCTTTCGGTCTATGAGGTTACATAGACACACTCTCCCCTCTCGTTGCTATGCTTCTAGTCGATAGATCTTGCGTGATCGTAGGATTTTTTTTCCAAATACAACGTTCCCCAACAGTCCTAGTCTGACTCTAGTATTCGCATCTCTATTATTGATTTCCAGGTCACGTACAACTACGAATCATGACCAAGTCAGACTCCCCAACCTCCATGCCACCCGTAGAAGAAAAATAGTTCCAAACTAAAAAAACTAACTCTGGATTTTTTGGCTAGGCAGTTTTTAGACCGTTTGTAGAATTTTTCAACAAAATGTTGCGGAGCAAAAAATAGAGATTCAGAGTGTGCTCCTCCCTTGTTTACGTGCAGCACCGTGATTTTGTTAGTGTTCTAGGCTCGCGTCTCTAGTTCAGTCTAGCCTAGGACTAGCACGGTACCATCATTGAGCGTTTACTCAACTTTGCATCTTTGAATTGATTATTGCCGAACCTTTTTGCTACCATATATTAAGCCTTCTCAGCTCCACATACATCTACGTCGTGCATTTACACAACCCGGCAATCGCTCTATCCAAGCTTTGAGGCGTTTTGACTAATACAGCCACCGATCACCGCCTGCTTCTTGGTAAGAACACGTAAGACTTTGAGATTCATTTGACGGATTTGTTACTCTCCACCACTACACCACCACCACTTCCTAGTAGTATGTAGGATCATATTCTTGTGTGTTTTCTCTTGCTGCTAACCATGCCAGGGTCACAAGCGGACGAGCTGGACTGGGAGAACATGACGAACAAGGAGTTACATGATAAATTATAGCAAATGTTGGGTGAACAGGTGCAAGACATGATGAGCAGCTTTCGCAAGGCACTAGAGAGGATAGATGGCATCGAGAAGACAATTAATACCAAATTGGGTGCCAAGTTTGCTGAAGTGCTCGCGCATCTACCTGCACCTACTGCCTCTGCTCCACTGTTGCAACAACAATAGCAATAGTAACAACCACCTCCATGTCGTGATCCAGTCCTCCACCGAGCGAAGCGTGTTCCTCTTGAGGAAATCCAAAATTCTGGTGCCGCTGCTACTCCTGTTGTTGTGTCTGCGGCTCTTGCTGCTACTGCCGAGGAGGAGGACGATTATGAGATCGATTACAAGAATGAGAAGGTGCAAAACCAGAACTACGTGCCGCCACCAAGTCGTCATCATGCATATATTCACAACGGTAGGGCTGCACCAACACCTACGGTACGAGATCATGACCATCGTCCTAAACTAAAGTTGAATTCTCTGACTTTTGAGGGTAGATACACTCCTGATGTATATCTTACTTGGGAGTTAGAAACCGAACAATGTTTTACATGTTTACAATATCCTGAGGATAGACGTGTTGCTGCTGCTGTTTGTGCATTCACTAGTTATGCTTGTGTTTGGTGGTCCGAACATTGTAAATTATATCTATCAAAAATATATTTATGTGTAACTAGTTACTATTGCCTTACTACTTCCTTTCGCTGATATGCGGGGAATACGGCAACGGGGTCCACGTGCCTGATACATCTCCATCGTATATATAATTTTTGATTGTTTCATGCCAATATTATACAAATTTCACATATTTTTTGCAACTGTTTATATGATTTATTGGACTAACCTATTGATCCAGTGCCAGTTCCTGTTTTTTTTGCATGTTTCTTGTATCGCAGAAAATCCATATCAAATGAAGTCCAATGATGTTTGGAATATCTGTGTGCGTGTGTGTGTGTGTGTGTGTGTGTGTGT
>LR738715.1:600156483-600269223 GCA_902687465.1 Secale cereale | reverse complement strand
TAAGAGTTGGAATCACCGCAAACGGAGGCCCACACAGCCCACAAGACACCAGGGCATGGCAAGGAGCCAGGCGCATGGTGGTGGGTTGTGCTCACCTCGTACGTCGGTTGGAGCTCTACTTTGGGTGCAAGGAAGCTTACATCCGAAAAAAATTGTGTTGAAATTTCAGCGCAATCGGAGTTACGGGTCTCTGAGAATATAAGAAACGGTTTTCGGCCAGATCTGAAAACGCGAAACAGAATAGGACAGAGAGACAAATCCAATCTCAGAGGGGCTCTCACCCCTCCATAGCCATGGAGGCCATGACCAAAGGGGGAACCCTCCTCCCATCTAGGGAGGAGGCCAAGGAAGAAGAAGAAGGAGGGGGCTCTCTCCCCCTCCCTCCCGATGGCGCCAGAACACCACCGTGGCAATATCATGTGACGGAGATCTACTCCAACAACTCCGTCATATTCACCTACAACTTCATCACCTCCCCCCATCTATATTCAGTGATCCACTGTCATGCCTAAGATGCGATTCTATCCCGATCACGTGACACTTACGTGATTGGGGCACAACCTCATTTCGGGCGCTTAGCAAGATGGATATCATTACATCGTACCATTACATACATACATGGGGGATACAACAATACATACAAGTCATATGAATACAACAACATCAATACAAGGCATCCGACTACGGATGCAAACATGAAAAGCACATCGACATCAATCTGCTATCCCAGGCTGCCGACCCGGAACCTAAGCCAAGACTGAAGAAGAGGAAGAAGAAAGAACTCCAACACAACGATCATCGCTCTCACGTCAAGACATCGGAAACCTGCACCTGCAACTGATGTTGTAGTATCTGTGAGCCACTAGGACTCAGCAATCCCATAACCATGGGTAACAAGACTAGCAAAGCTTAATGGGTAGGAAGAGGTAAAGTGGTGAGGTTGCAGCAGCGGCTAAGCAAAAGTATGGTGGCTAACTTACGAGTACAAGAATAAGATGAGCATCTACGCAAGCGGTCACAACTAATAGTGATCACTAAAGATCCTGAACTACCTACGAGTCAAACATAACCCCACCGTGTTATCTTCTCAAAGTGAAAAGAGACAGTCACGGTTACTCACACAATTGTGTATTTTACTTCGGATCCTCTGTCAAGTTTTCTACAACCGGACATTAACAAATTCCAATCTGCCACATAACCGCGGGCACGGCTTTCGAAAGATCATAACCCTGCAGGGGTGTCCAAACTTATCCCATCACAAGCTCTCACGATCAGCTGAAGTAATAATAATTATTACCCCTTATCTTAGGGAAATCCGATCAGGCTCGGTATCCCGGTGCACAAGACATTTTGACAATGGTAAAACAAGACCAGCAAGACCTCCCAGTGTGTCGACACCCTGATAGTAGCCGCGCGTATCTCGTCTCAGGCCACGACCGGATGGGAAAGCCTACGGGAGCCAGATACCTCGAGTTTCCCCGTGGCGGCCCCGCAGTCTGCCCGTTTGGGACCAACACCATCAGCACTGGCCCCCCTGCTATGTAGAAAAGAATCCCGAGGGCGCGACCCCCTATGAAAATTTAATTAGTTAATTAAGTTGTTATTATGAGGCAAATTAAAACCAATGTTGGGCCTTGCTGGAGGAGTTTTATTCAAAGACGAAGTGTCAAGGGGTCCCCATATACCCAACCGTGCAAGGAACGCAAAATCAAGGAACATAATGCCGGTTTATCGGCTCCTAAGGTGGCATGAGTGGAACAAATCACCGAGCAAAAGGCCAAGCCTTCCACCCATTCTCAGTATATAGGTGTGTTAATAATAATAATAATAATAATAATAATAATAATAATAATAATAATAATAATAATAATAATAATAATAATAATAATAGATATTGTGATATTCCCAAAGCATCAAGTTCCAACATGGAACGATCTTCATCTTCACCTGCAACTAACAACGCTATAAGAGGGGCTGAGCATGCGGGTAACATAGCCAAACAATGGTTTGCTAGGAAGGTGTCAAAGGTTAGAGGTTCATGGCAACAAGGAGAGGGGCTGACATAAAGATGGGTAGCGCGACATATAACGATAGCATCGAGACAACTAAGCAAGGCAATGATAGTAAAGGTATCCAAGGTGATGGTCATCTTGCCTGAGATCCCGCAAGGAAGAAGAACGGATCCATGAAGAAGACGAAGAAGAAGCCTTGAAGACGAACCACATGAAGTCGAACGATTCCTCACGATCGCAACGGAATAAGCACTAACGAGAAGAAGGAAGCAATACGGTAAACAAACCACTCAAGAACATGACAAGATGCTCAACCAAGTCTGATGCAAGACAAGTCAATGTATGATGCAATACATGGCAAGGTATGAAGAACACAGGAACAACACCAAACAACAAGGTTAAATGAGGCCGGAAACTACATATAACAAATCCGGTAAGTCCTCATATGCATATTTTTAAATTAGTCCAGATCTGAACAAACCTTAAGTTAGAGTTGTTAAACAACAGGTTAACATGCACCAAGATGATCTACACGAAATTCTAGTCAAGTTTCATATAAAGTTTGTTTAATTCGGAGCTACGGCCTAGAAGATATGAGCAAACAAGACAAACATGGCAACGGTGGAAGATGCACCCAAACAGTAAGCGAACACACTCCAAACAAGTAAACAACATGATATTATGATTCTACATGCGAAATCATACAAGTTTCATATAAGGCACACCCTAAACGGAGCAATGGGCTAAAAGATACGAGCAAAACAAGTTACAAGGCAAAGCTGAAGTTAACAGCCACATAGCAACATTGGAGCAAGGTAAGTATAAGCTACAACACCCAAACATGGTAACAAGAAGCATGGATGTGAAGTAGACATGTTACTTAACAAGCATGAACTTAGAACACACCCAAAAGCTTGCTGGAACACATTTAGATAAGCATGGCAAGTTGCAATAAAATTATCCAGACTTAGCCAAAATCTGGGAAGGCAAAAACATCATCACGATGTTGCCTTCGGAGGCACAAAACAACAAGCATAACAACTCCATTAAGCATATAAAGAGCATGGACATGTAGTAGACATATCCTACAGCAAACAACTCCATTGGAGCAACTCCATAGGAGGCATGGATCAATAGCAACAAGCTCCACCAAATTGATCATGCTGATAAAATCCTGACAGATATAATTTATAGCAACTTGAGAGCAAGAAATAAATAAGCTACAGCAGGTCATATGTGCAAGTAAGGGCATGAATGGATAGACAATAACATGGACAACAATACATGATCATTGGCCACTCCAAAACAAGCATGGATTTGACTAGGGCATCAAGCAAACATGGCATCAGGTTATAACAGATCCCAAACTTAGCAGTTTTTTCCACTAAGTATAAAACAGTAACAACAACATGGCATGTTTACAAGCTTGTTTAAGTCAACACAAGGCATATCATGTAAAGAGGTTTGCACCACAACAAAGACCATATTATTGTGCTTCTAAACCATCTAGACATGTGGCATGAAGACAAACACATCGATAGCAATGGGCAAGTGAAATCAGCATCACATAACAAGTTTCAGCACTTAACGGTCAAATGCACTTTTGCAACATAGATTAACATGGCCATATGAACTCAAACAAGCATGCTACAGCAACCAGCATGTAGTACACTTCACAATGAACATTTTGACATATCATATGCATCATTTGGTAAACATGCACCAAGTTATCATATCTCAACCATGGCATCAAATTAACAAGTAACATCAGTTTATAACAAGTAGCACCCTTGCAACAGAGATTAGGGCATCTAGATGAAGTCAAACAAGCATGGCACAATGGAATAAATTGAAGAGCATATCACCACGATCATTTTGACAACTCATTCACTCAATTCGGACATACACACAAATATTTACATCCATGCAAAGATGCAACATTATTAAGCAATTTTGAGGACTTAGTAGTTTTCTGGAAAAAAAACAACTGAGCGCAAAATACTAAATTACGCATGGGCGAGGAATAGCGGGCGGCTCACCTAGTGGGCTTGGCCCAATTGGTGAAGAGGCGGACCGGGCGAAGGAAGGCTGGGCCGGTGCTGCGGTGGGCCGAGGCCGGTGGAGGCTGGCTGGGCCACAGCTAGAGGCGAGGAGGGGTCCGACTGGGCCGGCCCGGATTGGAGAGAGGCCGCCCACGTTGACGAGCGAGGCAGGCCCGAGCGATGGCTCGTCCTCCTCCTCCCGAACAGAACCAGGCGGCAGCGGTGGGGATTCTCTCCGGCGGTGGGGTGGAGTTAACTCCGGCAACGGCGACGCTGAGTCCGGGAATGGATGGATCCAGCCGATCCCGTCCGGATCCCTGGCTTGGATCGCGGCGGCGTTGAGGAAAGCTCCACCGATGAGGTCCGGGGCGGAGCTCGAACGACGGCGGCGATGGGCGGATGCGGGGGCGCGAGGCGGCCGGGGCCTGGCTCGCGGCGGCAGCCGTGAGTGGGGCCCCACAGGGAGGGGCTGCTCCGGTGGAGGAGCCAACGGCGACGGGGCAGAGGACGGTCGGGAGGAGCCGAGCGCTACGACGGCTGGAGGCGGCGGATGGGCCCGCGCGGGCCCGCGATGGGCTCCGCGGGCCGACGGCGAGGAGGAGGAGAGAGAGGTGACGTGGCGGAAGCTGGTTGGTGCGGGAGGCGGCGGCGGACATGTCCGGCCGTCTCGGACGCGTCCGGTGGCGGCGGGGAGGCTAGACTAGGGTTTCATCCGCAAAAAATGGAGGGGGGCTGTTTATATAGGCATAGGGAGCTAGGAGTGTCCAAATGAGGAGCCATTCGCGGCCACGCGATCATGATCGAACGGTCAAGAGCATGGAGGGGTTAGAATGGGCTTGGTGGGCTGTGTGAAAGGGGTGCTGGGCCAAAAGAGAAAAGGCTTCCCGTGGTTAACACGGTTAACCGTTGGGCTATCAAACGAACTCCGAATGCGACGAAACTTGACAGGCGGTCTACCTATGCTATAATAAGACCACACGCCAAATTTTATCCCATTTTGAAAACATTTTCCGGCCACTCATAAAATAAATATTCGGAGGCGCCGCGGGCACATGCAAGTGTGTCTGGGCTCAGAACGGACAACGGAGAGGACGGGCAGACTCGGACGGATGCAAGTTTTGAAAACATGCTGATGCAACACACATGATGACGTGGCAAGATGCAACACGCAAGCAGATGACATGGCAACGGCAACGAATAACTGGCTGACACCTGGCGCACCGGTCTCGGGGTGTCACATCCACTCTCCCATAACCCGCTGTACCCTCTACTTGAACATGGTGCTTTATGATTCATATTATTATCCAATACTATGTTGGCATCATATGATGTTTGAGTAGATTTTGTTGTCCTATCGGTGATTGGTGAAATTGCTATGATTGGTTTAAACTGCTTGTGGTTATGTTGCTATCCTTTGCTGCCCATCATATGAGTGCGCGTGTGGATCACACCATAGGGTTAGTTGTATGTTGATAGGACTATGTATTGGAGGGCAAGGGTGACAGCAGCTTCAGCCTGGCATAGAAATTGATGCATACATGATTGAAGGGGGACAAATATATCTTAAGGCTATGGTTGGTTTTTACCTTAATGAACGATAGTTGCGGATGCTTGCTAGAGTTCCAATCATAAGTGCATAGAATCCAAGTAAGGGACGATATGCTAGAAGTGGCCTCTCCCACATAAAAACTTGCTATCGGTCTAGTAACGTAGTCAACTGCTTAGGGACAACTCCGCAAATCCTACCACACTAATCCACACTCACTATATTAATTTATTTGTACTTTTATCTAAACATCCCCTACTATTTATTTATGTGCTCTTTATTATCTTGAAAAACTATCCCAAAGTACTTCTAGTTTCATACTTGTTCTAGGTAAAGCAAACGTTAAGTGTGCGTAGAGTTGTATCGGTGGTTGATATAACTTGAGGGGATATTTGTTCTACCTTTAGCTCCTCGTTGGGTTCGACACTCTTATTTATCGAAGAAGGCTACAAACGATCCCCTACACTTGTGGGTTGTCAAGACCTTTTTCTGGCGCCGTTGTCGGGGAACAATAGCGTGGGGTGAATATTCTCGTGTGTGCTTGTTTGCTTTATCACTAAGTAGTTTTATTTTGTGCTCTTGTTTTCTTTCTTTAATTATGAGTAGAAAACACAAAATACCAAAAAAAAAGTACCTACTGAACCAATGGTTGAAGAACCACCCAAAATCTATCACACTACTGAAGGTTTTTACTTGGATCATCTTCGATCCCTATGTGCTCGTGCTGAAACCCCAACTAGCTTAGTTGAGGGCAAATCATTAGAAGAGCATGCTTGTTATGTGAGACACCGCTTATCTCGAAAAGGGAAACTTTCATGGCATCATATTAATACTTTGCAGTGCTATTCTTGGAATTTATGTGAATTATATGATTTTACTTGTTGTTCTCAGGACCCTAAGAAACACCTTCCCTACCAATGTGAATTTAGGGATAATGGAGTTTTATCTTCTTATGGTAAGGGTGGTTATAATTATTATGATGTTGAACAAATTGAAGAATTTGTTGCTTTTAAGGGTGCTTATGAAATTGATTCTTTGATTGAAAAGTATGATGCTACTCTTTACAAATCTGAAATTTTTGACATACTTAAATATTGCTATGATAACTATGCTTCCAATGCTTATATTAAACCATATATTGAGCAAGAAGAGACTAATATTTTGCAGGAGTCTATGGAAGAAGAAATTGGTGACACTGTGAGCTCATTAGATGAAAAAGATGAGGAGGAGAGTGAAGAACAAAAGGACGAAGAACGGATTAGCTACCAGTGTCCACCTTTTGATGAGAGTAACTCTTTATCTCATACATTGTTTAATTTCCCTCCTAGTTTACCGAAGGATGAATGCTATGATGATTGCTATGATCCAGTTCATTCTTTTGAAATATCCATTTTTGATGATGCTTGCTATGCTTGTGGCCAAGATGCCAACATGAATTATGCTTATGGAGATGAACTTGCTATAGCTCCTTATGTTAAACATGAAATAGTTGCTATTGCACCCACACATGATAGTCCTATTATCTTTTTGAATTCTCCCGACTACATTATATCGGAGAAGTTTGCACTTATTAAGGATTACATTGATGGGTTGTCTTTTACCGTTGGACATGATGATTTTGATGAATATACTATGCATGTGCTTGCCGCTCCTACTTGCAATTATTATGAGAGAGGAACTACATCTCCGCCTCTCTATGTTTCCAACAAGATAGAATTGCAAGAAATTGCTTATACTAAGCATTGGCCTTTACTTGATGTGCATGAATTGTTCTTTTATGGCATGCCGATGCATAGTAAGAGAGTTAGACTTCGTCGTTGCTTGATATATGTTGCTTTGTGCTCACTACTAAATGTCAAATCTTTGCTAATTAAAATTGACTTTGATATACCTTGGGATCCGGGTGGATCCATTACTTGAGCACTTTATGCCTAGCTTAATGGCTTTAAAGAAAGCGCTGCCAGGGAGACAACCCAGAAGTTTTAGAGAGTCATGTATTTTTGTTGAGTGCTTTTGTAAAATTTTAAAACAAAAAATATAGAGGGGAACTTAAAACTTTTTCAAAAAGAGAAGCGATTGAAAGGTGATGCATTGCGGAAATGAGGGTCGACCTTGAACACTTGTGTTCATGCTCATGAAAACAATGTAGAATTTTTCATGAAAGTTCTCGCAAACATAATTATCCCCTTGTACAATTCCACTGTATTATAAAAATAATGTGCCAAGGTTTGCCTTTAGGATGATTAGATTGCTTGTTGGTTTGTGCGGTGCAAAACAGAAACTTTGGCAGTAGTGAGCGATTTTACATTTCTTACTGGAACGTCAAACGGTTCTGAAACTTTTTTCACAGACTTTCTATACAAAATATTTATTTTGTCCTATTTTTCAGAATTTTTAGAGTTACATAAGTATGGTGAATGTTCAGATTGCTACAGACTGTCATGTTTAAGACATATTCTGTTTTTGATGCATTGTTTTGCTTGTTTTGATGAAACTATCGGTTCTATTGGTGGTATAAGCCTTGGAGAAGTTATAATACAGTAGCTACAATGCAAAAACAAAATATGAATTGGTTTGCAACAGTACTTAAAGTAGTGATTTGCATTATTATACTAACATGTCTCATGAGCTTTCTGTTGAGTTTTGCGTGGATGAAGTGTTCGAAGATCGAGGATGTCTCGATGTGAGGAGAAGGAGGAGAGGCAAGAGCTCAAGCTTGGGGATGCCCAAGGCACCCCAAGTAAATATTCAAGGAGACTCAAGCGTACAAGCTTGGGGATGCCCCGGACGACATCCCATCTTTCTTCAACAAGTATCGGTATGTTTCTGGATTCGTTTCGTTCACATGATATGTGTAAATTCTTGGAGCGTCGCGTGCCTTTTATTTTTATTTTAATAATGCACCATGCTGGTATGAGATAGTCCATGGTTGATTTATAGAATGCTCATTGCACTTCACTTAAATCTTTTGAGTATGGCTTTATAGAATGCTTCATGTGCTTCACTCATATCATTTGAAGTTTGGATTGTCTGTTTCTCTTCACATAGAACACCGATGTTCGTAGAATGCTCTCGTGCTTTAGTTATATTTGTTAGAGCATGATCCTTTGTAGAAATAATTAAACTCTCATGCTTCACTTATATCTATTTAGAGAGTCAAACGGAATTGGTCAATTGCATGGTTAGTCATAAAATCCTACATAAAACTTATGGATCACTGAATATGATATGTTTGATTCATTGCAATAGTTTTTCGATATAGAGATGATAATATGTGGGAGGTACTAGTGGATGATCATGTTTAGTAAGATATTGGTGTAAAGGTTTGCATGTGAAGGAAATATGCCCTAGAGGCAATAATAAAGTTATTATTTATTTCCTTATATCATGATAAATGTTTATTATTCATGCTAGAATTGTATTAACCGGAAACTTAGTACATGTGTGAATACATAGACAAAACAGAGTGTCCCTAGTATGCCTCTACTAGACTAGCTCATTGATCAAAGATGGTTATGTTTCCTAGCCATAGACATGAGTTGTCATTTGATCAACGGGATCACATCATTAGGAGAATGATGTGATGGACAAGACCCATCCGTTAGCTTAGCACTATGATCGTTTAAGTTTTACTGCTATTGCTTTCTTCATGACTTATACATGTTCCTATGACTATGAGATTATGCAACTCCCGAATACCGGAGGAACACTTTGTGTGCTACCAAACGTCACAACGTAACTGGGTGATTATAAAGGTACTCTCCAGGTGTCTCCGAAGGTACTTGTTGGGTTGGCGTATTTCGAGATTAGGATTTGTCACTCCGATTATCGGAGAGGTATCTCTGGGCCCACTCGGTAATGCACATCACTATAAGCCTTGCAAGCATTGCAGCTAATGAGTTAGTTGCAGGATGATGTATTACGGAACGAGTAAAGAGACTTGTCGGTAACGAGATTCAACTAGGTATTGAGATACCGGCGATCGAATCTCGGGCAAGTAACATACCGATGACAAAGGGAACAACGTATGTTGTTATGCGGTTTGACCAATAAAGATATTCGTAGAATATGTGGGAGCCAATATGAGCATCCAGGTTCCGCTATTGGTTATTGACCGGAGACGTGTCTCGGTCATGTCTACATAGTTCTCGAACCCGCAGGGTCCGCACGCTTAAGGTTTCAATGACAGTTTTATTATGAGTTTATGAGTTTTGATGTACCGAAGGAGTTCAGAGTCTCGGATGAGATCGGGGACATGACGAGGAGTCTCGAAATGGTCGAGACGTAAAAATCGATATATTGGACGACTATATTCGAACATCGGAAATGTTCCGAGTGATTCGGGTATTTTCGGAGTACCGGGGAGTTACAGGAATAGAAGAGAGAGGCCAAATGGAAGGAGGCGCGCGCCCCCCTTCTGGTCCGAATTGGACAAGGGGTGCAGCCCCATTTTCCTTCTCCCTCTCCCCCTCTTTCCTTCTCCCTCTCCCCCTCTTTCCTTCTCTCCTACTCCGGAAAGGAAGGACTTGGGAGTCCTAGTAAGACTCCCCACACTTGGCGCGCCCCCTCTAGGGCCGGCCTCTCCCTCCCTCCTTTATATACGGGGGCAAGGGGGCACCTCTAGACAACAATTGATCTCTTGATCTCTTAGCCGTGTGCGGTGCCCCCCTCCACCATAGTTCTCCTCGATAATATTATAGCGGTGCTTAGGCGAAGCCCTGCGGCCGTAGAACATCAAGATCGTCACCACGCCGTCGTGCTGACGGAACTCTCCCTCGACACTCGCCTGGATCGGAGTTCGAGGGACATCATCGAGCTGAACGTGTGCTAGAACTCGGAGGTGCCGTAGTTTTGGTGCTTGATCGGTCGGGCCGTGAAGACGTACGACTACATCAACCGCGTTGTTCTAACGCTTCCGCTTTCGGTCTACGAGGGTACGTAGACACACTCTCCCCTCTCGTTGCTATTCATCTGGTAGATAGATCTTGCGTGATCGTAGGAAAATTTTAAAATACTACGTTCCCCAACAGTGGCATCATGAGCCAGGTCTATGCGTAGATGATATGCACGAGTAGAACACAAGTGAGTTGTGGACGATACTAGTCATACTACTTACCAGCATGTCATACTTTGATTCGGCGGTATTGTTGGATGAAGCGGCCCGGACCGACATTACGCGTACGCTTATGCGAGACTGGTTCTACCGACGTGCTTCGCACACAGGTGGCTGGCGGGTGTCAGTTTCTCCAACTTTAGTTGAATCAAGTGTGGCTACACCCGGTCCTTGTGAAGGTTAAAACATCACATACTTCACGAAATATCGTTGTGGTTTTGTATGCGTAGGTAAGAACGGTTCTTGCTAAGCCCGTAGCAGCCACGTAAAACTTGCAACAACAAAGTAGAGGACGCCTAACTTGTTTTTGCAGGGCATGTTGTGATGTGATATGGTCAAGACATGATGAGTTATACGGTTTTGTATGAGATGATCATGTTTTGTAAAGTTATCGGCAACTGGCAGGAGCCATATGGTTGTCGCTTTATTGTATGAAATGCAATCGCCATGTAATTGCTTTACTTTATCACTATGCGGTAGCGATAGTCGTAGAAGCAATAGTTGGCGAGACGACAACGATGCTACGATGGAGATCAAGGTGTCGCGCCGGTGACGAAGGTGATCATGACGGTGCTTTGGAAATGGAGATCAAAAGCACAAGATGATGATGGCCATATCATGTCACATATTTTGATTGCATGTGATGTTTATCTTATTATGCTTCTTATTTTGCTTAGTATGGCGGTAGCATTATAAGATGATCCCTTACAAAATTTCAAGGTATAAGTGTTATCCCTGAGTATGCACCGTTGCGAAAGTTCGTCGTGCCGAGACACCACGTGATGATCGGGTGTGATAAGCTCTAAGTTCAAATATAACGGGTGTAAGCCAGTTTTGCACACGCAGAATACTCGGGTTAAACTTGACGAGCCTAGCATATGCAGATATGGCCTCGGAACACTGGAGACCAAAAGGTCGAGCGTGAATCATATAGTAGATATGATCAACATAAGATGTTCACCATTGAAAACTACTCCATCTCACGTGATGATTGGACATGGTTTAGTTGATTTGGATCACGTGATCATTTAGATGACCAGAGGGATGTCTATCTAAGTGGGAGTTCTTCAAGTAATATGATTAATTGAACTTTAATTTATCGTGAACTTAGTCATGGTAGTATTAGCATATCTATGTTGTAGATCAATAGCTCGCGATGTAGCTCCCCATTTATTTTATATGTTCCTAGAGAAATATAAGTTGAAAGATGTTAGTAGCAATGATGCGGACTAGGTCCGTGATCTCAGGATTATCCTCATTGCTGCACAGAAGTATTATGTCCTTGATGCACCGCTAGGTGACGAACCTATTGCAGGAGGAGATGCAGACGTTATGAACGTTTGACAAGCTCGATATGATGACCACTTGATAGTTTAGTGCGCCATGCTTTACGGCTTATAACCGGGACTTGAAAAACGTTTTGAACACCACAGAGCATATGAGATGTTCCAAGAGTTGAAATTAGTATTTTCATACTCATGCCCGTGTTGAGAGGTATGAGACCTTTGACAGTACTTTGCCTACAAGATGGAGAAGAATAGCTCAACCGGTGAGCATGTGCTCAGATTGTCTGGGTACTACAATTGCTTAAATCAAGTGGGAGTTTATCTTCCAGATAAGATAGTAATTGACAAAGTTCTCTAGTCACTATCACCAAGTTAGTAGAACTTCGTGATGAACTATAATATGCAAGGGATGACGAAAGTAATTCCCGAGCTCTTCGCGATGCTGAAATCAACGAAGGTAGAAATCAAGAATGAACATCAAGTGTTGATGGTTAACAAGACCACTTGTTTCAAGTAAAGGGCGAAGGGATAGAAGGGGAACTTCAAGAAGAATGACAAGCAAGTTTTCACTTCCATGAAGAAACCCAAAGCTAAACTCAAGCCTGAAACTAAGTGCTTCTACTTCAAAGGAAATAGTCACTAGAAGTGGAACTGCCCTAGATACTTGACGGATAAGAAGGATGGCAAAGTGAACAATAGTATATTTTGATATACAGATTATTGATGTGTACTTTACTACTGTTCATAGCAACCCCTGGGTATTTGATACCGGTTCAGTTGCTAAAGTTAGTAACTCGAAACGAGAGTTGTGGAATGAACAGAGACTAGTTAAAGGTGAAGTGACGATGTGTGTTGGAAGTGGTTCCAATATTGATATGATCATCATCGCACACTCCCTATACTTTCGGAATTAGTGTAGAACATAAATAAATGTTATTTGGCATTTGCGTTGAGCATGAATATGATTTGATCATGTTTGTTGCAATACGGTTATTCATTTAAAGTCATAGAATAATTGTTATTCTGTTTACATGAATAAAGCCTTCGATGGTCATACACCCAATGAAAAATAGTTTGTTAGATCTCGATCATAGTGATACACATATTCATAATATTGAAGCCAAAAGATGCAAGGTTAATAATGATAGTGCAAATTATTTGTGGCACTGCCGTTTAGGTCATATTGGTGTAAAGCGCATGAAGAAACTCCATAGTGATGGACTTTTGGAATCACTTGATTATGAATCACTTGGTGCTTGCGAACCATGCCTCACGGGCAAGATGACTAAAACTCCATTCTCCGGAACAATGGAGCAAGCAACTGATTTATTGGAAATCATACATACTGATGTATGTGGACTGATGAGTGTTAAGGCTAGTGGCGAGTATCGTTATTTTCTGACCTTCACTGATGATTTGAGCAGATATGGGTATATCTACTTAATGAAACACAAGTATGAAACATTTGAAAAGTTCAAAGAATTTCAGAGTGAAGTAGAGAATCATCATAACAAGAAAATAAAGTTCCTACGATCTGATCGTGGAGGTGAATATTTGAGTTACGAGTTTGGTCTTTATTTGAAACAATGTGGAATAGTTTCACAACTCACGCCACCCGGAACACCACAGAGTAATGGTGTGTCCGAACGTAGTAACCGTACTTTATTAGATATGGTGCGATCTATGATGTCTCTTACCGATTTACCACTATCGTTTTGGGTTATGCATCAGAGACAGCTCCATTCACGTTCAATAGGGCAATATCTAAATCCGTTGAGACGACACCTGATGAACTGTGGTTTGGCAAGAAACCAAAGTTGTCCTTTCTTGAAGTTTGGGGCTGCGATGCTTATGTGAAAAAGCTTCAACCTGATAAGCTCGAACCCAAGTCGGAGAAATGTGTCTTCATAGGATACCCAAAGGAGACTGTTGGGTACACCTTCTATCACAGATCCGAAGGCAAGATATTCGTTGCTAAGAATGGATCCTTTCTAGAGAAGGAGTTTCTCTCGAAAGAAGTGAGTGGGAGGAAAGTGGAACTTGATGAGGTAATTGTACCTTCTCCCGAATTGGAAAGTAGTACATCATAGAAACTAGTTTCAGTTATTCCTACACCAATTAGTGAGGAAGCTAATGATGATGATCATGAAACTTTGGATCAAGTTACTACTGAACTCGTAGATCAACCAGAGTACGTTCCGCGCCAGAGTGGTACGGCAACCCGGTTCTGGAAGTCATGTTACTAGACCATGATGAACCTACAAACTATGAGGAAGCAATGACGAGCCCAGATTCTGCAAAATGGCTTGAGGCCATGAAATTAGAGATGGGATCCATGTATGAGAACAAAGTGTGAACTTTGGTTGACTTGCCCGATGATCGGCAAGCCATCGAAAATAAATGGATCTAAAAGAGGAAGACCGACGCTGACAGTAATGTTACTGTTTACAAAGCTCGACTTGTTGTGAAAGGTTTTCGACAAGTTCAAGGAGTTGACTACAATGAGATTTTCTCACCCGTAGCGATGCTTAAGTCTGTTTGAATCATGTTAGCAATGGCCGCATTTTATGATTATGAAATCTGGCAAATGGATGTCAAAACTGCATTCCTGAATGGATATCTTAAAGAAGAGTTCTATATGATGCAACCAGAAGGTTTTGTCGATCCTAAAGGTGCTGACAAAGTGTGCAAGCTCCAGCGATCCATCTATGGACTGGTGCAAGCATCTCAGAGTTGGAACATACGCTTTGATAAGTTGATCAAAGCATATAGTTTTATACAGATTTGCGGTGAAGCCTATATTTACAAGAAAGTGAGTAGGAGCACTATAGCCTTTCTGATAAGTATATGTGAATGACATATTGTTGATCAGAAATGATGTAGAAATTTTCTGGAAAGCATAAAGGAGTGTTTGAAAGGAGTTTTTTTCAAAGAAAAACCTCGGTAAAGCTGCTTACATATTGAGCCTCAAGATCTATATAGATAGATCAAGATGCTTGATAAAGTTTTTCAATAAATACATACCTTGACAAGTTTTTGAAGTAGTTCAAAATGGATCAGTCAGAGACGGAGTTCTTTCCTGAGTTGTAAGGTATGAAGTTGAGTAAGACTCAAAGCCCGACCTCAGCAAAAGATAGAGAAATAATGAAAGTCATTCCCTATGCCTCAGTCATAGGTTCTATAAAGTATGCCATGCTGTGTACCAAACTTATTGTGTACCTTACCATGAGTTTGTCAAGAAGGTACAAAAGTGATCCAGGAGTAGATCACTAGACATCGGTCAAAATTATCCTTAGTTACTGGATGACTAAGGAAATGTTTCTCGATTATGGAGGTGATAAAGAGTTTGTCGTAAAGAGTTACGCCGATGCAAGCTTTACTCTAATCCAGATGACTCTAAGTATCAACCTGGATGCGTATTAAAAGTGGGAGCAATTAGCTAAAGTAGCTCCATGCAGAGCATTGTAGACATAGAAATTTGCAAAATACATACGGATCTGAATGTAACAGACCCGCTGACTAAACTTCTCTCACAAAGCAGAACATGATCACACCTTAGTACTCTTTGGGTGTTAATCACATGAGGATGCGAACTAGATTGTTGACTCTAGTAAACCCTTTGGGTATTGGTCACATGGCGATGAGAACTATGGGTGTTAGTCACATGGCGATGTGAACTATTGGTGTTAATCACATGGTGATGTGATCTAGATTATTGACTCTAGTGCAAGTGGGAGACTGAAGGAAATATGCCCTAGAGGCAATAATAAAGTTATTATTTATTTCCTTATATCATGATAAATGTTTATTATTCATGCTAGAATTGTATTAACCGGAAACTTAGTACATGTGTGAATACATAGACAAAACAGAGTGTCCCTAGTATGCCTCTACTAGACTAGCTCATTGATCAAAGATGGTTATGTTTCCTAGCCATAGACATGAGTTGTAATTTGATCAACTGGATCACATCATTAGGAGAATGATGTGATGGAAAAGACCCATCCGTTAGCTTAGCACTATGATCGTTTAAGTTTTACTGCTATTGCTTTCTTCATGACTTATACATGTTCCTATGACTATGAGATTATGCAACTCCCGAATACCGGAGGAACACTTTGTGTGCTACCAAACATCACAACGTAACTGGGTGATTATGAAGGTACTCTACAGGTGTCTCTGAAGGTACTTGTTGGGTTGGCGTATTTCGAGATTAGGATTTGTCACTCCGATTATCGGAGAGGTATCTCTGGGCCCACTCGGTAATGCACATCACTATAAGCCTTGCAAGCATTTCAGCTAATGAGTTAGTTGCGGGATGATGTATT
Source organism: Secale cereale (assembly GCA_902687465.1). Lineage (NCBI taxonomy): Eukaryota > Viridiplantae > Streptophyta > Magnoliopsida > Poales > Poaceae > Secale > Secale cereale. The sequence continues at coordinate 600,252,896 of LR738715.1, read as the reverse complement.
ACCGAACGAGTAAAGAGACTTGCCGGTAACGAGATTCAACTAGGTATTGAGATACCGACGATCGAATCTCGGGCAAGTAACATACCAATGACAAAGGGAACAACGTATGTTGTTATGCGGTTTGACCGATAAAGATATTCGTAGAATATGTGGGAGCCAATATGAGCATCCAGGTTCCGCTATTGGTTATTGACCGGAGACATGTCTCGGTCATGTCTACATAGTTCTCGAACCCGTAGGGTCCGCACGCTTAAGGTTTCGATGACAGTTTTATTATGAGTTTATGAGTTTTGATGTACCGAAGGAGTTCAGAGTCCCGGATGAGATCGGGGACATGACGAGGAGTCTCGAAATGGTGGAGACGTAAAAATCGATATATTGGACGACTATATTCGGACATCGGAAAGGTTCCGAGTGATTCGGGTATTTTCGGAGTATCGGGGAGTTACATGAATAGAAGAGAGAGGCCAAAAGGAAGGAGGCGCGCGCCCCCCTTCTGGTCCGAATTCCACAAGGGGTGCAGCCCCCTTTTCCTTCTCCCTCTTCCCCTCTTTCCTTCTCTCCTACTCCGAAAAGGAAAGGGGAATCCTACTAGGACTTGGGAGTCCTAGTAGGACTCCCCACACTTGGCGCGCCCCCTCTAGGGCCGGCCTCTCCCTCCCTCCTTCATATACGGGGGCAAGGGGGCACCTCTAGACAACAATTGATCTCTTGATCTCTTAGCCGTGTGCGGTGCCCCCCTCCACCATAGTTCTCCTTGATAATATTATAGCGGTGCTTAGGCGAAGCCCTACGACGGTAGAACATCAAGATCGTCACCACGCCGTCGTGCTGACGGAACTCTCCCTCGAAACTCGGCTGGATCGGAGTTCGAGGGACGTCAGCGAGCTGAACGTGTGCTAGAACTCGGAGGTGCCGTAGTTTCGGTGCTTGATCGGTCGGGCCGTGAAGACGTACGACTACATCAACCGCGTTGTTCTAACGCTTCCGCTTTTGGTCTACGAGGGTACGTAGACACACTCTCCCCTCTCGTTGCTATGCATCTGGTAGATAGATCTTGCGTGATCGTAGGAAAATTTTAAAATACTACGTTCCCCAACAGCATGCACGTATAGTCTCTCGTTATGCCGGGAAGTTGGAGCACAAATTATCCTTGCTTGTCTATCTTTGTGTGAAGGTCGGGGGCACGTGATGGTTAACTCCTACCAACCTCTCCCTGATGTCGCTTAAAGCTACGTCGGTTTTTCCCCCAAAGAAGAAGGGATGGTGCAACACATCGGCGGTAGGTATTTCCCTCAGACGTGAAACCAAAGTTATCGAACCAGTAGGAGAACCAAGCAACACAATGTAAACAACACCTGCACACAAATAACAACACCTCGCAACCTGTCAGGGATATTACTATCAAGTATAAACCGGCCAGGAGGGTCCGGTTTACGTTATCATGATTATATTATCAGAAGCCCAGCGGAGTAGGTAGTAGGAGATTATAGCCCAAGGAGGCTCAGGGCCCATGTGTAAGGCCCATGATTCATAAACCGTCATACTATGTACTTGGGATGTAGGATAGAAAGAACAGAGACCGAGAAGGACACGTTTATGAGCCGGCCTCGGGACTCTGTAAACCGGACCGGGCGTCACCTCTTATATAAAGGGATGACCCGGCGATGGTTCAGGACAAGAAGCAACAGCTCGAGACACAGGTAAAGCGGATTCGCTCCCTGGTGATCGAAGCCCAAGCAATACCACACCAAACTCGATGTAGGCTTTTATCTTCATCGAAGGGGCCAAACTAGTATAAACCCCCTCTGTCCTTCGTCCGCTTTAACCCCTTTAAGCTAACCCGAGCGATGGCCTCACGACTAAGTCCTTTTGCTAGGACATCTGCCGTGCTAATTCCACGACAGTTGGCGCCCACCGTGGGGCTATCGCACGATGGTTTCGAGTTCTTGAAGGGCAGCTTTGAAGGACTCAAGGGTTACACAGTGGGCCGGATGACTAAGAGTCGTCGCGGCCGGATCTACGTCGACGATGCAGGTTGGGCCCCCGAGGCCGATTCAATTGAATACGGGTACCGGGTCCCCTTCGGCGGCATCCACGTCTTCTTTGGCAAGATCGGCGAACCAGGCCCTGAGCCGGACACCTTCCCCAACATCGTCGAGTTGGCTCGGCGTGCGATACCAGCCCGGATTCAGCCCGCCGTGAAGCACGTCTTCGTCGGAGCAGTGCATGGAGTACAAGCCGAGGACGGATTGGATTCTAGCGGCGAGACTGTTGTTTATTCCGGTGATGAATCTTCGTCCGGAGAGACCGAATCTTTGTATCCGCTGCAGGACGGCCGGTCTGAGGGTTGTTCCGATGGTGATAGTATTCCGGACCCCCTCGATCCGCCAAACAGGGTTGCTATTTTCATGGCCGGATCACAATCCATGTAGCAGCCCTCAATGACAGGGGCGTTAACCTCAGAGGCAATGGGAGCTAGAGCTGGAGATCTTCCCCCATCGCCCTCTGATGCTCTATCCACCTTAGTCGACACTTTGATAGCACTTGCAACAGCAGAAGTAGCCCAGGCCGACAAGGAGCAGCATGATGCAGAGATCGCTCAGGTGAGGAGCCGGATTGAGCAAGCCAAGTTGGATCTGGCTGCTGAGAAAGCTAGGATGGCTACAAGGCAGGCAGAGCTGGATTCTCAAGCTTATCGGCTCAGGTTAGATCAGAACGTCTCACAAGAGGTAATGTGGAGAAGACAACGATCTCGTTTGCCGCCGGTTTATGAGGCGAGGAATCTCTTTAGCACGCCAGGCGCAGGAACCAGTAACCATCCAGAGGTAAACCGGGGAGGAGCACCCGAAACAGGCGCGTCGGTTCAGCCACCGGCCGTAGAGCCGAATCGCCAAGTTGTGCCGACCCAGCATGTGCCCACCCCTCCTGGTCATTATTCTAATCCGTTGGACAACATAGTTGCTGCCGCTTCACGGCTGGCCGCCCTTCCCATTGAAGGTACGTCCCCCATAGCAGTAGAGGCACGACGGGCCAAGGAGTTGCTGGACACGGCACTAAGTCAGCAGCAAGCTTATTCGTATAGCCGGGAGAGGATCCATTCAACTCCCCGCCCAAGCCGGAGTTATACGAGGCGTCTGGATGAACCGGCTGTGTCAAGCAGCGCACGGGGACGTCATCGGCAGAGGCATGATAATCCGGCAGGAGAGGAAGCACATGTGCAAGAGGTGTTGGATCAGGCCAGACATACTGCCCAATACGACGCCCGTCAGGCAACCCCGGTTCATTCCACCACCATAGTCGAACCGGGGGTCATGTCCAGTTCTCTGGGCGTACAATGTCTCATCCCCGCTTTACGGAATGTGAAACTACCCAAAGATTTCAAAGGTCCGTGCAAGGTGCCCAACTACACGGCAGATCTTGCCCCAGAGGCATGGGTTGAGAGTTATGAGATGGCGATGGAGATGCTCGATGTGGATGAGGCAGCATGCGCAAAATACTTCACAATGATGCTTGAGGGCACGGCCCAAACATGGCTAAAGGGCTTACCACCTATTTCCGTCGGATCATGGGCTGAGCTACGGAGCCGGTTTATCAAAAAATTTAAGGACACGTGCACGCAGCCAATGTCTGTCGTTGACTTAGCTGCCTACGTTCAAGGAGAGCAAGAGTCTACAAGCAGTTGGGTGCTTCGAGTGTCAGAAATCTTGCACTCCTCCAATAGCATCAATCCAAGTACAGCAGTGGTGACGTTGGAAAATAACTACCGGTTTGAACCTTTGAGACAGAAGTTGGGACGGCTCAAACGTGACTGCAATGACACGGGGACCCTCATGGGCGCTTTGGTGAAGTATGGAGACTCTGATAACACCAAACATCTAGAAACTGATGGAGATAAGTCAGGGAAGGCGAACAAAAACGGTAAACCGCCGCAGGCCAATCCGGCGAATTAAGGATACAATGGCAAGCGTAAAGCGGAAGGCAGCTCAGACTTTGTGGCCAATACCAATGCTCAGGATAATAGGCAACGCCGCAAGGGTAGACCGCCCCCACGTAATGGGAGGCCACCTATTAATCTAGAGCGCCAGTTGAACGTGCCCTGCCCAAAGCACAGTACTGTAGAAAACCCGGCTACGCATCTTTGGAAGGACTGTTTCATTATGAAAGAATTTATGAAGCAGACTAAGTATGATCACGCCCCCCCCCCCCCGGCGGAGCAGGCCCCGGTTTTCAAGGTCCGGGTTATCAAGGTGGCGGGTCCGGTTCAGGATACCACGGCAATAACGGTAACCACAATGGCAACAATCAGCATCAGCATAACAAGCAGCATGGTCAGGGCGGATACAACAACCAATGGAATCAACAGCGTCAGCAGCAACAGCAATCCGGATATCAGAATAATCCGAAGGAGCTGAGCAGTGGGCAGTATCACGTCTTCACCACGAGTTTATGCAAACGGGATCAAAAGGTTCTGAAGAGAGCAGTGCATTCTGTTGAACCGGCGATACCACGTTTTTTGCGTTGGTCTGAGCAACCCATTGTGTGGAGCAGAGAAGATCACCCACCCCGGGTTGATAATCCGGGTCAGATAGCTCTGGTGGTGGCACCACAGATGGGTGGTTATAAGTTCACCAAAGTGCTTATGGATGGAGGCAGCAGCATCAACATCCTATATTATGAGACTTTTCGATGTATGGGGTTGACAGATAAGAAGCTTCGACAGTCCAACACAGTGTTCCATGGGGTGGTACCCGGTAAATCGACTTATCCAGTTGGCAAAATCGATCTGGAGGTTACCTTTGGAGATGAGCATGATTCTAGGTCGGAGACTGTGACCTTTGAGGTTGTAAAGATCAGGAGCCCATACCACGCCTTGTTTGGACGGCCGGTTTACTCCTAGTTCATGGCTAGGCCATGTTATGTCTATTTACAGCTTAAGATGCTAGGCCACAAGGGGACTATTACGGTTCATGGGAGCCGCAAAATTGCATTGGAGTGCGAGGAAGGAGATGCAGCTTATGCTGAGGCGGTCTGTGCTACGGAGGAGCTGAAGTTCTATAAGGACAATGTTGATGCGGCAGATATGTCCCCACTGAAGAAGCCAACCACAGAGCATGATCCGGCATTGAAGTTCAAATCGGCTGAGGAGACTAAGCAGGTGGACTTTGTTCCGGGCGATTCATCCAAGCAGTTCACTATCAGCGCAAACCTAGATCCCAAATAGGAAGGCGCGCTCATTGAGTTCATCCGTGAGAACCGGGATATCTTTGCATGGAAGCCTTCTGACATGCCAGGTATACCATGGGAACTCGCTGAGCACAGTCTTAATGTCGATCCAAAGTTTAAACCAGTCAAGCAGTATCTGCGCCGCTTCAATGAGGAGAGGCGCAAGGCTATAGGAGAAGAAGTGCCCAGGCTTTTGGCTGCAGGCTTTATAGTTGAGGTATTTCATCCAGAGTGGTTGGCTAATCCGGTGCTGGTGCTTAATAAAAACGGAACTTGGAGAATGTTTGTTGATTACACAGACCTGAACAAGGCTTGCCCAACTGATCCGTTTGCTCTCCCCCGTATTGGTCAAATTATCGATGCTACGGCAGGATGCGAGCGGCTAAGTTTTTCGGATGCATATTCAGGTTATCATCAGATCAAGATGGCAGTTAAGGACTAGGAGAAGACAGCCTTCATAACTCCCTTTGGAGCCTTCTGTTATGTATCTATGCCATTTGGGCTCAAGAGCGCCCAGGCAACCTACCAGCGTTGTGTACAGAACTACCTACAAGGGCAGATTGGGCGGAATGTTCATGCATATGTTGATGACATTGTGGGGAAATCCAGGAAGGAGGAAACGCTGATAGATGATTTGAAGGAAACTTTTGATAATCTCCGTACTTATAAAATGATGCTTAATCCGGAGAAGTGCGTTTTTGGTGTTCCGGCAGGCAAGCTCCTGGGATTCTTAGTGTCAAACAGAGGGATTGAGGCTAATCCGGAGAAGATCAAGGCGATCACGTCCCTGGCTAAACCGGCGTGCATCAGTGATGTCCAACGCGTGGCGGGCCGTATTGCAGCACTGAGCCGGTTTATCAGCCGTTTGGGGGAGAAGGCAATTCCGCTTTATCAGATGATGAAGAAGACAGACCGGTTCGTCTGGAGTGATGCTGCTGATGCTGCGTTCGAAGATTTGAAGAGGCAATTGGCAGAGCCGCCGATCCTTGCGGCCCCGATTGACAATGAGCCGCTGCTGTTATACGTGGCTGCCAATGCCCGTGCGGTAAGCGTTGCCATTGTGGTAGAGCGCAAGGAGGCAGGCAAATAATAACCGGTTCAACGACCGGTTTACTACATCAGTGAGGTGCCCATCGAGTCAAAACAAAGATATCCACATTGGCAGAAACTGGTGTATGGAGTGTTCATGGCAAACCGGAAGCTGAAGCACTATTTTTAGGGCCACCCAATCACCGTTGTTAGTTCAGCTCCATTAGGTAATATAATCCAGAACAGAGAAGCTACTGGTAGGGTTGCAAAGTGGGCCATTGAGCTTAGCCTGCACGGTTTAAAGTATGTGCCCGGTACTGCTATAAAGTCCCAAGCACTGGTGGATTTCATCAACGATTCGACAGAGTTACAGGCACGTGAGGAGAAGCTGGATCATACATACTGGACTATTCATTTTGATGGTTCAAGGCAATTGGAGGGCTCGGGGGCTGGAGTCGTGTTAACTTCCCCACGAGGTGATAAGTTCTGTTACGTCCTCCATTTAATGTTCCCTTGTACTAATAATGCTGCGGAGTATGAAGCTCTCCTCCATGGTTTGCGGATGGCCAAGGAGATGAATTTAAGCCGGGTTAAGTGCTTTGGCGATTCGGATCTGGTGGCACAACAAGTATCCGGCAAGTGGGACTCCAAGGATCCGCTTATGGCAGCATATCGACGAGAGGTGGACGCAGTCACTGGACACTTCAAGGGATATCAGGTGGATCATATACACCGGCGAAAGAATGAAGCAGCCAACACGTTAAGCCGGCTGGGTTCCCACCGTAAACCAGTTCCACCTAATACTTTCTTGGATGAATTGCATAATCCGTCGGTGCAGATACCTTCAGAGGAGGACTTGTCTTTTCCTGATCCGGAAGCACAATTGGTTGCAGCACTTCATGTCATTCCGGATTGGACACTCCCTTACTTGGCATACATGAGCCGAGGTGAGTTACCAGAGGACAAAGTCGAGGCCCGGCAGAAAATCCGGCAGTCTAAATCTATGACTATCATCAATGGAGAACTTCATCACCGCTGCATTTCTGGAGCGTTTCAGCGGTGTGTATCGTCAGAAGAAGGCTGTGATATTCTTCGAGAAATTCATGAAGGGGATAGTGGTCATCACGCCGGTTCAAAATCCTTGGTGGCTAAAGCTTTTCGTCATGGTTTCTACTGGTTAACGGCTCACAACGACGCAGAGGACTTGGTCAGAAAATGTGATGCTTGCCAGAAATTCTCACGGCGTGCTCATATACCGGCGCAGGAGCTGAGGATGATCCCAATCACTTGGCCGTTTGCGACTTGGGGGCTCGATATGGTTGGACCCTTCAAAAGATCCCAAGACCAGAAAACCCACCTGTTGGTAGCAGTGGATAAATTTACAAAATGGATTGAAGTGGAGCCTGTCAGTAAGTGTGATGCAGCAACAGCGGTTCAGTTCATCAAAAAGGTGATTTTCCGGTTTGGCTTTCCGCACAGTATTATAACTGATAATGGCACCAATCTGTCCAAGGGGGCTATGGAGGAATTCTGTCAACGTGAGCATATTCGTCTTGATGTATCATCAGTAGCTCACCCTCAGTCTAATGGCCAAGCTGAAAGAGCCAATCAGGAGATTTTGAGAGGCATCAAACCCCGGCTTATGGTTCCTTTGCAGAGGACACCGGGTTGTTGGGTAGAGGAGTTGCCTTCTGTCTTATGAAGCACCAACACTACACCTAACAGATCCACAGGGTACACGCCTTTCTTCATGGTATATGGAGCTGAAGCAGTCCTCCCTAGTGATATCTGGCATGACTCGCCGCGGTTGGCGGCATATGTTGAAGCAGATAATGAACAAGCAAGACAAGACGCCTTCGACCGGCTGGACGAGGAGCGGGACACGACAGCAGCTCGATCGGCAATTTATCAAAAAGACCTGCGCCGGTACCACAGCCGCCGGGTTAAAACCAGGACGTTTCAAGAAGGAGATCTGGTGCTTCGGCTCATCCAGGACCAGACAAATATGCACAAGTTATCCCCACCCTGGGAAGGACCCTTTGTGGCCAGCAAGAACCTGCACAACAGATCATACTACCTCGTCGATGTTCGAGAACATAAGGACTCACGTACGGCGGAGGAGGAGACCAAGCAGCCGTGGAACATCGCTCTTCTTCGACCTTACTATACTTGAGCCATCGGCTCCGCTTTATGTACAATGTATATATTATGATTAATAAAATAAACCGGCGCCCCCGGTAAACCGGGGAATCAGCCATCTTCTTAATAAGAGTATCACATGGGGGCTTCCGTGCAAGGAAGTTTTCCATGGCCTCTTAAACTGGCGCCCTTGATAAAATCAAGGAATCAGCCGTCCTTTCTATACAAACAAGAATCACATGGGGGCTTTCGCAGGCAAGGAAATTTCCCATGCCTCTTGAACCGGCGACCATATGAAGCCCATCATAAGAGCACTGCTCTGGTTGCTTCGGCAATTTCCACATGATGATGAAGGGGCAAAAGAGGGTTTGATGCCTAGCACGACTCAAACATATGCCCCGACGAGCAATGCTCACACGCTACCTGGGGGCTCCTGATGCAAGTTCATCAGCGAGTTGAAAACTCTTGTAGTGAACACAGCTTGCAAGCCTGGTGTATACACCTAAAACCCCGGATTAACCTGCCTGCATCAAGTAAATCGCGCCGTCCAGGTAAACCTGGTATGACCCGTCGAACATATCACAAGTCAATCCTTCGGGACCCTGAACTTGGTCACGTTAAATTGACGATCATCAAGTGATTACCCAAGCCAAAATCTTTATGAGATTTTGAACATTGGGTAGCTATTGACATTGATGATTTGGTTAAAGATTGCGGATCATCTTAACAGGCTTTGCTAAAATGGTTAATGACAGTAGCCTGGCAGCTCATAAAGAGCCTCGAATTTGGAGCCTGGCAGCTCGTAAAAAGCCTCGACTACATGGTCTTATTTGCCCAAAAAAACTTTATTTTCCATTTTTTCTGTTTTCACAAATCTTTATCTTCAAGGTCATTGGTTTTTAACCAAGTCCATTGATTCAAGACGGGATAACTACAAAGTTGTCACTACAGAGCTATAGTTTGGGTCATGAACACCAGTACTAGTTAAACCGGCGTTCATTATAACCCGGATCAACCTTCATGATAAACCGACAAAGAGCCAAGTAAGTCATCAACACTTACGCCCTGGATTGCACCTGCCGGGTTAAGGTTTATAGATACACTTAATCACAGGTATGATATAACTTAGATCCTGTGTTTGGGCAGTATAACCCGTCCGGTGGTAAACCGCCAGGACATTCTTAGCATTGTTTATGTAGATAAAGGTAAATATAAACTGTTGACACATTGCAAGCAGGAGATAATTTAGGAGTTGCCGGATAAAGTAATGCCATACAAGATAGAGTGGAACGAAGACAATATCTCAACTATTCTATTACAAGGCACTGGCAGGCCCAAAAGAATATCAGTTTTTCTCGCAAAGTGTTCAAATACATAGAACTAAGCCGGCACCGGTTTAGGTTTCTTCTTCGGCTCGCTGTGAAGACTGATGGTCGGCTTGCTCCGGATCTTCGACGACTTCTGGCAGCTGCTGGAAATCAGGGGTGCTCTAGTCAATCTTGGCAAGGGCGCGGAAATATACTTCATCATTTATAAGTTCTGACGGTTCAATGTCAGGAGCGAAGGTATGCTTACGAACGGGTGGAATCAGATTTTCGATGTCATAAGACGGCCGCTCCACCCGCACATTCTCTAGATCATAACCCGGATGATACCTTGTTAAGTCCGCTTCATCAGCAAGCTTGCTGGAAAGAGGGCGCATGTTTTTGGTTAAAGCACGAAGATCTTCAGCGGAGAAGGCTAATCCGTCTTCTTTCATACTGGGATAGCCATTCATGGCCTCTGTCGGATCAAAATCGGGAACCCATGCCTTGGCCCGGGTTAACGCCATGAGGGAACCAGCTCTTGCAGAAGATTTCTTCACTTCAACAAGTCGGGTAGGCAAGATGGATAATTTCTCCAGAGTACCTTGGATGGTGGTCGGCGCCGGTTTATCGTGCGAAATAGCACTGATGGCCCTCTGAGCACTGGCATAGAGTTGTTCCACCAAGGTATAAGCAGCCTTCAGCTTCCTCCGTACATCATCCCCAAGATGAGTCACGCGCCTCCCTGTATACAAGTGATGAGTTAAGCCGGAGCAGTATAAGATAGCAAGGATAAAGCGTATGAAAACAAGTATTTACCAAAGATGGCAGATGTCATATCGTCTATATGCTGTCTTAACCCGGATAACTCCTCCGTCACCGGGTTAAGGGCAGCCTCAGCATCCTTAGTTCTTTTCTCTAAAGCAGCCCTTTGCACCTCCCAAGTGGACCGCTCCGCTTCAAAGTCTTTCTGGAGCTTCTCCATACTAGCTAAAGCAAGGGTAAGTTCCTCCTTGACTTTAGTTGAAGAAGATTCCTGGAAGGCCAGGTTATTCTGGAGCTCAGTTATCTCGAAAGCTCTCCGGTTCAAGTCAGTCTGCAGAGGATAAGGAATGTCATATATTTATGGAGACAACTTAATCAAAAGTCTCAAGCACATAACAAGTTATGCACTCGACATTTGGGGGCTAATGTACAATTGAAGTGAAAGAGACCAATTTTTTCAAACAAGTCCCAAGCACATAACAAAGTTATGTCCTTGACACTTGGGGGCTAATGTAAGGTCATTTCTCAAACATAGAAGAAGTCCCGATTCACCCGCAATGGAGTAAACCGGCCCTTGGGGGCTACACATGCAAAACAAGCTATTCCAGTTAATCTATCACAGTCCCGGTTCACCCTAAAGGCTAAACTGGCACTTGGGGGCTACAATGGCCTAAGGGTACAGTTACAAGATACAAACAGAAATGAAAGGCAAAGGGAAAGAATTTACCTCATATTTTTCCTTCATCATGTTTACCAAACGGGCCTCGTGGTCACGGCTGGTGAAGAGCCGGTTTAGATACCCAGAGTGGAGCTCCTGGGCACTAAGCTGGGCATAACTAGACAAGTCAGTGCTCCACTTGCCTTTGTCTTTCTGAAGAATTTCCTCCTTGGCAGTGTGTTTGGCCAAGATAACAGGTTCTGCAGGAGTAGTAAAACCTATCCCAGTAATCTCGACATCTTCTGCCGAGGCAGCAGTTGGCCTGGGGGGATCATCAGCGACGGCGGCATTGGTCCGCACCGGACTGACAGGAGCCGGACTAGCCCGAGGAGGACTAACCCAGACAGGGCTGGCCGGTTCAGCAGTGTTCTCCATGGCGTCACCCCCGGGAAGGATCATCATGCTAAACTTCAACATTTTCCTCCAGAGGATTGGCAGCTTCAGGATCCTCTGCCAGTTCAGTGGTGGTGTTTTCGGTAGCCGGTTTATTCAACTTTGCCTTCTTGCTAGGCTTGGGCATACTGAAAAGATTAAAGGAATAATGAAAATCACAAATCAAAAGGAAAGATAATCCGGACATATTGAAAGATGACTTACCCAGGAACGGTCTTAAGCACCGGGACTTGGGTGGCAGTTGACTCGCCGGAAGAAGACAGAGGAGTTTCCTGATAGTTTGGATCAGACGGTTTAAGAGGTTTCCGAATAAGACCTGGCTTGGATGAAGAATGGTTGGAGTAAGCAAAACCTCTGAGCGGCGTCTTCGAGCCGGCGTGTGGGGTAATCCGCATGATTCAACCACATGACCACTGTGGCGTGTGGTCCGGCGAGCCTCATGCTGCTGTTTCTTCAAAAGAAAATTGGGATCCAATTGAGCATAAGGGTGAGAAAAGGGATATTTCCGGGCTACCCGACGAACTTTGGGTGGCAACGGTTCTGAATCAAAAGAGCGAGAGATTACCTCGACTTCATCTGCTTTACTCCCTTCCGCCGGATCCTGGGAAAGGACATCGTTACTATGAATACAGACAAAGGAAAGTTAAGAGATGTAAGAGCCATGCAGTACCTCAGAAGCCGGATCATCTTCTTTGGCGTTTGAACCGGAAGCAGCGGCAGGTCTTCTCTTATGTTTCTTTACGGCCAAGCTCTTCTTGCGAGTTGGCTTCGCCGGTTTGTCCTGGGCTTTCTTCTTCCAAAGGGGTCATTAGCTTGTGTAAAGGAATAAAAATATGTTGAAGACAAGTAATATGGATGGATTAAAACAAAGAGAAAGGGACAGAAGAATCTTACCGATGGCGGTTTATTGTTCACGCAGAAAGGTGCTAAACCGGTTCGACTGCACTCCTCCAGAGGAATATTCAACATCTTCTTAGCAGACTCAGTAACTTCATTGTCTGGAAGCACCGAAGCTGTGTGACGTTGAGGGTCCTTCGGATTGCCGGTATACTCGCACATTAAGCCGGAACGCCGGCGTAACAGGAGAATGCTCCAAGAGAGCCAGCAGCAGACAAAGTCAACTCCGGTTAAACCGTTGGCAACAAAAGCCCTGAGTTTTGAAAGTTGGGGGGCATATCGAGCCCAGTCTTGGGCACTCAGACGCTGCGGGAAAGGGTGATCCGCTGTCAGACGATAAGGGCGGTAACCCGGTAGTGGATTCTCTCCCTCTGGTGAAGTGTCCTTGCAGTATAACCAGGTCTGGTTCCACTCCTTGGGGTGGCTGTGAAGAGTGGCGTGAGGAAAACTGACATCTTTCCTCTTCTGGATGCTCATACCGCCGAGTTCAGTATTGGGCCCGTCGGAGAATTCAGTCCGGCGATTCAGATGGAAGAAGTCCCGGAATAGCTCTACGGATGGCTCCTCTTGCAGATAGGCTTATGAGAATACTTGAAAATTGCAGATGTTTGATATGGAATTTGGACCTCTGTCCTGTGGATGGAGTTGAAAATCGGCTAAAATGTCACGGAAGAACTTTGAACCGGGAGGGCTAAAGCCCCGGGCCAGATGATCGAAGAAGACAATGGTCTCTCCCTCCTTAGGCTTAGGAGGACACTCTTTCCTAGGGGCTCGCCAGTGCAGAACCTCTTTCGGACCTAAACCGCCTATTGAGGCCACCTTTACTAAGTCATCCTCGGCAATCCGGGATGGGACCCAGTTGCAAGCGACGAACTGTTTAGCCGCATAAGTCATCTTTTTCAAAGAGGGAATGCTGAAAAATACAATACAAGATCCGGTTTACAATCCACTAGATATAAACCGGTATGTTCTATGAAGATATTGACCTAATTGACGGTTTAAGCAAGGGACTAATGGTACGTACTGATCCGGAGCAAGTATGAACGAGACAACTACCGGTTTATGAAGCTTAGAAGTGAAAGGTTAAACCGCCAATTACAGGATGCATGTCTAAATCTAAACCGTCAGCACAGGCATATAAGGCGCAGGTTAAAATTGAACCGGTGACATAAGCAGATAAGTTACAGATCTAAAGTGTGAGAAACAACTTTCACATGAGCAGTGGTAAAATATGGATCTATAGCACAGGGAAAAATCAAGATAATTCAAGTCATATTCGTTGAAGACAGCGAAGGTTTTTACATATCCAGTTTTACTAGCGGTATTGGGGGAACTAAGATTGTAAAGGTGGAGCGGAGTCGCGCATACAAGAGTTAACCTAAAAAAGATTTAACATCTACGGCTAAGAACCACCCATGGTGATGAACAGCGAGGAGCGGAGGTTCATCTGTGAGCTCCTGCGAAACCCTAGAACTAAGATCTATGGGGAAGAGAAGTGACGCACCTGAGGAAGCGGAAGGACGGCGACGAGTCTCTGGACACGCTCAGGTTGATGCAGCGGCCGGGCATGTTGAAGACGGCGAGCTCGAAGGACGGTGGCGAAGCTTGAGCGCTAGAGGACAGAGGAAGACGAACCAGAGGGGATAAATAGATGGCCCTCGGCCCTATTTATAGGCCGAGGAGCTGAAACGGCAAGCGCAGGAATCAAGGAGACCAAAAATCAGATATGGATAGAGCTGTCGCCTCGATCTTCAGAGCTTTAATAAATAAAGGTAACAAACAGGCACAAGCGTTAAATGTGTAGATGATGTCACGACAGTTTAAAGCGACCCAAGAAGATGACATCATGACCGGTTTATGAAGTATACGGAAGCATCAGAAAGGGAAATCTATACAAGAATTTGAAGACTAACATGAACAAGTTCAAATCAATCTGGGCCTAATGTCAGGGATATTACTATCAAGTATAAACTGGCCAGGAGGGTCCGGTTTACGTTATCAAGATTATATTATCAGAAGCCCAGCGGAGTAGGTAGTAGGAGATTATAGCCCAAGGAGGCTCAGGGCCCATGTGTAAGGCCCATGATTCATAAACCGTCATACTATGTACTTGGGATGTAGGATAGAAAGAGGAGAGACCGAGGAGGACTTGTTTATGAGCCGGCCTCGGGACTCTGTAAACCGGACCGGGCGTCACCTCTTATATAAAGGGACGACCTGGCGACGGTTCACGACAAGAAGCAACAGCTCGAGACACAGGTAAAGAGGATTCGCTCCCTAGTCATCGAAGCCCAAGCAATACCACACCAAACTAGACATAGGCTTTTACCTTCATCGAAGGGGCCGAACTAGTATAAAACCCCCTGTGTCCTTCATCCGCTTTAACCCCTTTAAGCTAACCCGAGCGATGGCCTCACGACTAAGTCCTTTTGCTAGGACATCTGCCGTGCTAATTCCACGACACAACCCGATGTGTTAAAGGGGTTGTCAATCCCTTTCGGGTAACGTGAGAGAGAGATAAATATTGGTAGATTGGTTGATAAATAAGATAAATTGCAGCAAGGTATTTTGGGGTTTTTGGTTTAGTAGATCTGAAAATAAAAGCAAAGGCAAATAGATCGCAAAGACAAATATATGAAGAAGAAGACAGAGGGGCCGTAGGTTTCACTAGTGGCTTCTCTCGAGAAAAATAGCAACGGTTGGTGAACAAATTATTGTTGGGTAATTGATAGGACTTCAAATAGTCACGACGATATCCAGGCAATGATCATTACATAGGCATCATGTCCAAGATTAGTAGACCGACTCCTTCCTGCATCTACTATTATTACTCCACACATCGACCGCTATCCAACATGCATCTAGTGTATTAAGTTCATGGAAAAATAGAGCAATGCATTAAGAATGATGGCATGATGTAGACAAGATCCGTTTATCTATGGTGTTAGATATGGATCTCATCGTTTTATCCTTAGTGGCAACGATACATACGTGTCGGTTCCCCTTCTGTCACTGGGATCAAGCACCGTAAGATCGAACCCACTACCGGGCACCTCTTCCCACTGCAAGATAAATAGATCAAGTTGGCCAAACAAAACCCAATATCGGAGAAGAAATACGAGGCTATAAGCAATCATGCATATAAGAGATCAAAGAAACTCAAATAACTTTCATGGATATAAAAAGATAGATCTGATCATAAACTCAAAGTTCATGGGATCCCAACAAACACACCGCAAAAAGAGTTACATCATATGAATCTCCAAGAGACCATTGTATTGAGAATCAAAAGAGACACAGGAAGCCATCTAGCTACTAACTACGGACCCTTAGGTATACAAGGAACTACTCACGCATCATCGGAGAGGCATCAATGGAAGTGGTGAACCCCTCCGTGATGGTGTCTAGATTGGATATGGTGTTTCTGGACTCTGCGGTGGCTGGATGAATATTTCGTCGACTCCCCTAGGGTTTCTAGAAATATTGGGGTATTTATAGAGCAAAGAGGCGGTCCGGGGGCACCCGAGGTGGGCACAACCCACCAGGGCGCGCCTGGGCCTCCTGGCACGCCCTGGTGGGTTGTCCCCTCCTTGGGACCCCAAGGTGTCACCAGGGCCCGTAGTGTTCCTTCTGGCCCAGAAAAAATCTCCAAAAAGTTTCGCGGTTTTTGGGCTCCGTTTGATATTGATTTCCTGCGATGTAAAAAACATGCAGAAAACAACAACTGGCACTTGGAACTATGTCAATAGGTTAGTACCAAAAAATGATATAAAATGACTATAAAATGATTGTAAAACATCCAAGAATGATAATATAATAGCATGGAACAATAAAAAATTATAGATACGCTGGAGACGTATCAGCATCCCCAAGCTTAACTCCTGCTCGTCCTCGAGTAGGTAAGTGATAAAAACAAAAATTTTGATGTGGAGTGCTGTTTATCAAGTCATATCATATTATTTTCTTTATAGCATGGAAATTTGGACTTTTATATGGTTCAAAGCAATAGTCTAGTTTTGACATAATAATTTAGATACTCAAGCATATAAAGAATCAAGCATGTCTTTAAAAATATCAATGCTATAAGTTATCCCTAGCCCATCATGCTCTATCATTCATCCATTCATGAAACACACTCACATATTAGTTACATCCAATGCTCAAGTACGATCATAGTGTTTCCTAGTTGGTGCTTGTAAGAGAAGATGGATACTCAAAATCAAAAATAAAAATTGCATAAGTAAAAGAAATGCCCTTTGCAGAGGGAAGTAGGGATTTGTAGAGCCAGAGCTCAAAGCTTAAATTGACAGATAATTTTTTTTTGGGAGGTATACTTTTCCCACCAACAAGAACGACTTGAGGTTCCCAACACTTTCCATGCTAGATATATCATAGGTGGTTCCCAAACAAAAAATAAAGTTTATTCCTTTTCCACCAAACTTTCACAAGCCATGGCTAGCTGAATCCATGGTTGCCTTCCATACCAACACTTTGCAAGGAATTTATCATTTGATAACATAAAGTAAATTTGTTTTTCATTTCGGGACTAGGCATCCCTAATACCTTTACTGTACTCTCGTGCAATGACAAGTGAATAAACACTCGTCGTGAGAATAACACATCTAGCATGGAAAATATCGGCCACCCCTCACCGCCTCGCGAGTGGTACAGGCATGCAAAAGGTAAATTTATTTTGAAAATTAGAGATGGCACATACAAATTTGCTTAGAACGGTAAGGAAATACCGCATATAGGTAGGTATGGTGGACTCATGTGGCAAAACCGGTATAAAGGATTTTGGATGCACAAGTAGAGATCATACTTAGTGCAAAATGAAGGCTAGCAAAAGACTGAGAAGTGACCAACCACGAAACAAATAATCTCGTAAGTGAACATTGAGCATAAATAACACGGAATAATGCACCACAAGTTGGATATAATTTCATTGCATAATTATTGACTTTCGTGCTTGCATAGGGAATCACAAACTTTAGCACTAGTATTTTTACTAGAGCACAATTACTCATCAACATGACTCACATATCCTATTATCATGTCTCAAAACTATTACAAGGAATCAAGTTTATTTTGTCCAATGATCTTCATGACATTTTTTATTATATCCTTCTTGGATATCTATCACTTTGGGACTAATTTTCATGTGTTGATTTTGATAAGCTCAAACAAATATAAGTGAAGATCATGAGCATAATTTTTTTCTTTCTTCTCTCAAAATAATATAAGTAAAGCAAGAGAGATTTATTTAAAATTTACTAACTCTAAAATAAATCTAAGTGAACCAAGAGAGTATTTCTTCAAAAATACTAAGCACACCGTGCTCAAAAAGATATAAGTGAAGCACTAGAGCAAGTCCTAGCTCATAAAGAATTTAAGTGAAGCATAGAGAGCTATTCTAAAAAGTCATGTCATAATTTTGGCTCTCTCAAATAGGTGTGTACAACAAGGACTGATGACTTAAAAAGCAAAATAAAACAAGCAAGGACTCATATCATACAAGATGCTTCAAGCAAAACACATATAATGTGACGAATAAAAATATAGTTTCGAGTAAAATATCGATTGTTGTTGGAAGAAAGCGGGGATGCAACTTGGGGGCATCCCCAGGCTTAGTTGGTTGCTCATTTTTGGATTAATAGCTTGGGATGCCTGGGCATCCTCAAGCTTAGGCTCTTACATCCTTCCTTCATCCATCGTAGGATAACCCAAAACTTGAAAACTTCAATCACACAAAACTTCAACAAAACATTCGTGAGATCCCTTAGTGTAAGAAAGCAAACCACTACTATAAGTACTATATCAAAGCAATTCATAGAGCCATCAAAATATGCACACAACACAAACAAAACAGAATCTGTCAAAAACAGAACAATCTATAGTAATCTGGAAGTTTCGGAAACTTCTGGAAGACCAAAAATCTTGAAAAAAATAGGGCCACGTGAGAAATTTGTATATTAATCTTGTGCAAAAAGAATCAACTAAAAAGAATTTTTCTGTTAAATATGAGAATTTTTCTTGTGAGCGCAAAGTTTCTGTCTTTTTCAGCAAGATCAAACAACTATCACCCAAGAAGATCCTATCGGTTCTACTTGGCACAAACACTAATTAAAACACAAAAAACACAATCATACCAGTAGCATAATTGTGTAAACACTCAAGAACAGCAAGAAAAAAGCAAAAATAAAATTTATGCATTGGGTTGCCTCCCAACAAGCGCTATTGGTTTACGCCCTTAGCTACGCATAATACAAGGATATAAGTTTTGTCATCCTTGTCTTCAAGTTCCTCAACCACACAATTTTTCAAAGATTGGGCATATAATTCTTCAATAAAAACACTTCTAGGGATAAGATCAAGGAATTTGCTTTTGTAAAGGGGCTCTTTTATTACTTCAATGAAGTTAGGCTGAATACTAATCATTTTAAGATCCCCATAATTATTACTAGAAGTAGCCCCTTTGTTCTTACGTCTTTTTCCGGGAGTTTTCTCAATAAAATTAATGGAAGAAAAAGCGGTGCCCAAGTAACTAAGAATTTATTCCAATTCATCAATCCTAGAAGGGCTTTCTTTGATTCTTTCATTAACTATGGGTTCCTTCTCTTTTAGCATTTTAAGAACATTACCCGCTTTAGCCCCAAATTCATTAGCAAGCTCATGCATCTTTGTATCTAAATTTTCAATATGTTCTTTAGTGAGCATTCCCTTTTCAATATCATCTAATCTTTGCATAACACGCTCAAGAGTAAGAGTAGTTTCATCGACAATTATAGGTGGGGAACCCATCAAACTTCCCATAGCATTCAAAGCATCAAGAGTAGGATAACTTAAGAAATTCCCCCGATAATGGTATCAAGAACGAATCTAAACCAAGTAGTAATTCCCACATATTTTTTTAAAGAAGAACAATAGTGGATTGCTTACGGATAGATATGTTATTAGCATCGCAAATCCTATACCAAGCATCTTTTAGGCTTTCTCCTCCTCTTTGCTTAAAGTTGAGAACTTCGTTCTCGGGGGTGCAAATGATGAGGGCAGGATTAGCCATGATGACAAGAACTCAAATAGTTTCGGCAAGAAAACGGCGAACGAAAAAGATGGCGAATAAAACGACAAATGTTTTATGAAGTGCGGGAGAGGAAAACGAGAGGCAAATGGAAGACAATGTAAATTGCGAGGAGATGAGATTTGTGATTAGGAACCTGGTATATGTTGAAGGTGCTCCCCGGCAACGACGCTAGAAATTCCTTTTGATGTCGCTTACAGCTATGTCAGTTTTTCCACAAAGAGGAAGGGATGATGCAACACAGTGGCGGTAGGTATTTCCCTCAGATGTGAAACCAAGGTTATTGAACCAGTAGGAGAACCAAGCAACACAACGTAAACAACACCTGCACACAAATAACAACACCTCGCAACAAGACCTGTTAAAGGGGTTGTCAACCCATTTCGGGTAGCGAACGTGAGAGAGAGATAAATATTGGTAGATTGGTTGATAAATAAGATAAATTGCAGCAAGGTATTTTTGGGTTTTTGGTTTAGTAGATCTGAAAATAAAAGCAAAGGCAAATAGATCGCAAAGGCAAATATATGAATAAGAAGACCCCGGGGCCGTAGGTTTCACTAGTGGCTTCTCTCGAGAAAAATAGCAACGGTGGGTGAACAAATTACTGTTGGGCAATTGATAGAACTTCAAATAATCATGATGATATCCAAGCAATGATCATTACATAGGCATAACGTCCAAGATTAGTAGACCGACTCCTGTCTGCATCTAGTACTATTACTCCACACATCCACCGCTATCCAACATGCATCTAATGTATTAAGATCATGGAAAAATGGAGTAATGCATTAAGAATGATGACATGATGTAGACAAGATCCATTTATCTATGGCGTTAGATTTGGATCTCGTCGTTTTATCCTTAGTGGCAATGATACATACATGTCAGTGTCCCTTCTGTCACTGGGATCAAGCTCCGTAAGATCGAACCCACTACCGGGCACCTCTTCACATTGCAAGATAAATAGATCAAGCTGGCCAAACAAAACCCAATATTGGAGAAGTAATACGAGGCTATAAGCAATCATGCGTATAAGAGATCAAAGAAACTCAAATAACTTTCATGGATATAAAAAGATAGATATGATCATAAACTCAAAGTTCATCGGATCCCAACAAACACACCGCAAAAAGAGTTACATCATATGGATCTCCAAGAGACCATTGTATTGATATTCAAAAGAGAGAGAGGAAGTCATCTAGCTACTAACTACAGACCCATAGGTCTACAAGGAACTACTCACGCATCATCGGAGAGGCACCAATGGAAGTGGTGAAACCCTCCGTGACGGTGTCTAGATTGGATCTGGTGTTTCTGGACACTAAGGCGGTTGGATGAATATTTCATCGACTTCCCTAGGGTTTTTGGAATATTGGGGTATTTATAGAGCAAAGAGGTGGTTCGGAGGGCACCTGAGGTGAGCACAACCCACCAAGGTGCGCGTGGGCCTCCTGGCGTGCCCTGGTGGGTTGTCCCCTCCTCGGGACTCCCCACAGGTGCCACCAGGGCCCATAATGTTCCTTTTGGCCCAGAAAAAATCTCCAAAAAGTTTCGCGTTGTTTGGGCCCCGTTTGATATTGATTTCGAGCGATGTAAAAAACATGCAGAAAACAGCAACTCGCACTTGGCACTATGTCAATAGGTTAGTACCAAAAATGATATAAAATGACTATAAAATGATTGTAAAACATCCAAGAATGATAATATAACAGGATGGAACAATAAAAAATTATAGATACGTTGGAGACGTATCACCCCCTAGGAGCATGTGTAGTATTACTTTGCTTCGATGGCTAATAAATTTTTGCAATAAGTATGTGAGTTCTTTATGACTAATGTGAGTTCATGGATTATACGCAATCTCACCCTGCCACGTTTGCTAGCCTCTGTCGTGCCGCCCAATTTTTGCCGGTGCATAAACTTTATTATACCTTCCTAAAAATAGCCACCATACCTACCTATTATGGCATTTCCATAGCCATTCCGAGATATATTGGCATGCACTTCCATCATATAGTTTACTTGAGCGTTCATTTTCATCATATAGAGTCATACTATGTTATAGGTATCAAGTTGTACTTTTTATTTCTTTTGAGTTATAAGTAAATAGAAGTGTGATGATCATCATTAGAGCATGTCCCAGTGAGGAAAGGATGATGGAGACTATGATTCCCCCACAAGTCGGGATGAGACTCTGTACAATGGGAAAATAAAAAAATAAAAAAAATGAGGCCAAACAGAGCCCAAGAAAAGAAAAAAAGAGAAAAAGAGAGAAGGGGCATGCAAATACCACACTTGTGCTTCAAAGTAGCACCATGTTTTTCATATAGAGAGTCTCCTATGTTGTCACTTTCATATACTAGTAGGAATTTTCTATAGTGGAGTTTGATGCATACCCACTTAGTTATATATTGAGCTCGCATACACTTATAGCTCTTAGTGCATCTGTTGTATGGTAATCCCTACTCCTCACATTGATATCGATTGATGGACATCTCCATAGTCCATTAGTTTGCCTAGTTGATGTGAGACTTTCTTCCCTTCTTTTGTCTACTACCATCGCATTCTGTTCCACCTATATTGCTATATCCATGGCTTGCACTCATGTATTGCGTGAGAATTCAAAATGCTGAAGCGCGTTAAAAAGTATGAACCAATTGCTTGGCTGACACCGGGGTAGTACATGATTTATACTTTGAGCTGAGAAGACAGAGCATGACAAGATTATATGATTTTGTAGGGATAACGTTCTTTAGCATTTGATATTCTGAAAGACTAGATTGTTTGTTGGGATGCCCGAGTATTCATGTCTTTATGTAAATTTATAGACTATTGCTTTGAATCACTCATGTATTAATATTCATGCCATGACTAGATATATGATCAAGTTTATGCTAGGTAGCATTCCACATCAAAAATTATCTTTTTTATCATTTACCTACTCGAGGACGATCATGAATTAATCTTGGAGATGTTGATATGTCTCCGTCGTATCTATAATTTTTGATTGTTTCATGCCAATATTATACAACTTTCACAAATTTTTGGCAACTATTTATATGATTTATTGGACTAACCTGTTGATCCAGTGCCCAGTGCCAGTTCCTGTTTTTTGCATGTTTTTTGTATCGCAGAAAATCCATATCAAATGAAGTCCAAATGAAATAAAATTTCACGGAGAATTATTTTGGAATATATGTGATTTTTGAGAGTTGGAATCACCGCAAACGGAGGCCCACACAACCCACAAGACACCAGGGCGCGCCAGAGGAGCCATGCGCGTGGTGATGGGTTGTGCTCACCTCGTACGTAGGTTGGAGCTCTACATTGGGTGCAAGGAAGCTTATATTCGGAAAAAATCATGTTAAAATCTCAGCGCAATTGGAGTTACGGATTTCCAGGAATATAAGAAATGGTTTCGGCCAGTTCTGAAAAACGTGAAAAAGAAGAGGACAGGCTGACAGATCCAATCTCGGAGGGGCTCTCGCCCCTCCACAGCCATGGAGGCCATGGACCAGAGGGGGAACCCTCCTCCCATCTAGGGAGGAGGCCAAGGAAGAAGAAGATGGAGGGGGGCTCTCTCCCCCTCTCTCTCGGTGGTGCCGAAACGCTGCCGGGGCAATATCGTGTGACGACGACCTACTCCAACAACTCTGTCATCTTCACCAACAACTCCATCACCTCCCCCATCTATATTCAGCGGTCCACTCTCCCGCAACCCGATGTACCCTCTACTTGAACATGGTGCTTTATGCTTCATATTATTATGATATTATCTAATACTATGTTGCCATCCTATGATGTTTGAGTAGATTTTGTTGTCCTGTCGGTGATTGGTGAAATTGCTATGATTGGTTTAAATTGCTTGTGGTTATGTTGCTGTCCTTTGGTGCCCATCACATGAGTGCGCGTGTGGATCACACCATAGGGTTAGTTGTATGTTTATAGGACTATGTATTGGAATGCAAGAGTAATAGAAGCTTCAGCCTGGCATAGAAATTGATGCATACGGGATTGAAGGGGGACCAATATATCTTAAGGCTATGGTTGGGTTTTACCTTAATGAACGATAGTAGTTGCGGATTCTTGCTAGAGTTCCAATCATAAGTGCATAGAATTCCAAGTAAGAGACAATATGCTAGAAGTGGCCTCTCCCACATAAAAACTTGTTATCGGTCTAGTAACGTAGTCAACTGCTTAGGGACAACTACAAAAATCCTACCACACTAATCCACACTCGCTATACTAATTTATTTGTACTTTTATCTAAACAACACCTACTATTTATTTACATGCTCTTTGTTATCTTGCAAAACTATCCCTAAGTACTTCTAGTTTCATACTTGTTCTAGGTAAAGCAAACGGTGAGTGTGCGTAGAGCTGTATCGGTGGTCGATAGAACTTGAGTGAATATTTGTTCTACATTTAGCTCCTCATTGAGTTCAACACTCTTATTTATTGAAGAAGGCTACAAACGATCCCCTACACTTCTGGGTTATCAGTGCCATGTACCAAATTAGAGTGCAGAACTGCACGGTAGAGTCACCCCGGTCGTAGCACCGTAGTAATGCCCGATGAGCCATCAAATCGCAAAAAAACCCACCTTTCCAGCAGTAGCAGTAAGCTGGACGGACGAAGCAACAATATTTCACTAGGCCCAAATCCCCTTCTCCCTCATCTGCTTGTTCAGAGAAAACCCCCTCTCGGCGATTGCGTAGGGTTTTCTCATGAAGAACCAGGCACGAATTCTTCATCCATCCCGGATAAATCCAAGTCCCTTCGTCGCCGGTAATCCTAAGATGGCAGCCGCCGCTGTTGATGCATTTTTATTCCTACTGAATCTAGTGTGTTTCATTTGGAGTGCCCAAAGTGCGAGGACCATACAGGTTTCTGCGCCTTCATTGAGACGCCACACTTGTTCCTTCTCATCCTAACACAGGATTTTGAAACGCGCACAGTATGTTCCTAAATCCTCTTTTCTATCCGGGAGGGTTAGGTTTTTTGAACATGATGTCAACTAATTTGGAAATTTGGATTGCTATATTTGGATAAAAATTACTAGTACCCTGGTCAACACTGACATGAAAGAGGAAATTATTTCTAGATTTGGATAGCGAATAAATTGTGTTCTCATATTTTTTTTCCGGCAGTGCATTCCTTGCTCTGCCAGAACACGTGTACTCAAGATGGTCGGCCTTGCCATAACTGAAGACACCGGTTTAATGGTCACACTGAAGACATGCCATGGATATAAGTTCCTAGTTGGGTTCATGAACCAAGAAGATCGCAGTTTTTTTTATGGCCAAACTTGGATAAACTTTCTCAAGTGTTACAGACTGAAAGTTGGCGCACGAATGTTGTTGGTAATAGCAGAACATGGTCTCATCTTCACTGTGATCTTCCACTCCGATGTCATTCCAGTAGTTCATCCATGTTAGTTTTGTATCTGGTTCTTGCATGTTGCCTCGATTACTTCTTAATCCACCTATTTTGTCTAACTAATCACAATTAGACTTTAGAAGTAGCAACAATTTGTGATTCCCTTCTCTCACGAAGATGCTAATTTTAGCTAATATTTCTAATAATTGGTGGCACATGTAGGTTATTACAAAGTTCAGCACACTACACGTTTGTTATTTGATAAGAACTCAACTGTTACTGATGGCACTGAAGTTGACTGGAACGACATCCACCAGTTCCTACACTTTATTGATCGTCTTGAGGTCTTTGTGGGGCCTTTGAATGGTGGACGACCACGTGGGATATGTGTGCCACTGGTTCACACGTTGAACAGGTCCAACTGTGTCAAGAAACTTATGGTACGAGATGTTTTATTTTATATATTTTGTTCATAAACTCTTGCTTATACATAGTTTACATCTAAGATCTTTTTGAAACAGAAACTGCACAGTTCTATTGTTCCTATAAAGATGCCCTGACCATGGTCGGGCCAGACTTGCACTTGGTCACAACATGATGTTTATGTAGACCTACTCCATTTCCCTTGGAGGTGAAAAGCTACTTATTCATGGGTGGTCTCAAATAATGAAGGCATGTCCATCTTGGAGAATAGGACAGAAGGTTATGGTCATGCTTTTCCATGGCTCTAAAGCGAATATCATGTTTATTGACCACATTACGAGATGAAGCCGCTTCCAGAAAGTAGTGGATGCGTGGGTGGCCCCTCGGCCCTGTCCTGGGCCTTGGTGGCCTCACCCTTGGTTAACTGTAGGCAAAGTAGCACTGTTTGAGGCGTGCTCTATACAGTTGAACCTGTATAAGTACTCATACTGCTTTCAGCTATGGTTGTTAAGTGCCCCTGCTGGTTTCAGTTAAGGTTGTTAAGTACTCCTGCTCCTTCTATAGTCTGTCGTGTTTCTTCAGTCTCGTCTTCGTCCAGCCGCTAAAACCAAACCAGTGCCGACGGGGCCGCCTGCTTCCGCCTCCCACGGCTGGCTGCGCCTCAGTGCACACATGCCGCCCCACCGTCTCCTAAATCATTAACGCTGACGTCAGCCCCACCCCACAGCCGAACCAGTCAACCCTTGTACTCCCCTTCGCCTGCGACTTCACTGCCTCATCTTCCCTGGCTCCTATTTGTTCCCGTCTGAGGCCTTGCCGTTGTCCTCTGGTCGCTTTGGTGCGCTGCCGCGGCGCCGCCATCTCGCATTGTCAACATGGTCAACAAACGAGAGCAATCGGGAGAGGACTGTATGTGGAGAGGATGGAAGTAGGGACCCACCATGTCCATGGTGGTAAGCAAGCAAGTTCCTCATTTGTTGTTATATACTCCATTGTTAGTGTATAGAAAAAGAAAATACTTCCTCTTAGTTGTTTGCTGACATCTGTGACTCAGGGTGTGCATTCGGTTTTTTCGGTTTGCTTCGGTTTGGTTTATACGGTTTTTGGTTTATACGGTTTTTATACTTCGGTTTATACGGTTAAATACATAGATACGGTTCGGTTTCGGTAATAACCATTTAATTTCGGTTCGGTTTCGGTAATAACCAAAATAACCAAAGTTGACGCGAATTTTTGAATGAACAACAAATATATTTTGGTCACATGATTTGGTATGTGTATGTAGGTAAGATTTTTCTTGTGAGAAGTGCCTACGTAGATTATAGATCATTATTAGATGGCACACATGGACTGCTCCTAGGTATTAAATGGCAGCAGACCTGAGATTAGGAAGCTATTTTATTACGTGAGGGAGCAAGCAAAAGGAAAGAGTCAATTATACTCATTTTATTACTAGCGGAGCAAGCAAAGGAAGGAAAGAGCCAATCCTAATCATGACCAAAGCGGCGGGCTGGCCTTTTTCTCAGGCAAGCGATCGACTGCATGGGGTCGCTCGACAAGAGTGGTCATATGGGCTGGATAGTTTTAGGCCCAAGCAAGCACAAACGTACGCCAGGTGCCGAGGTCGTTGGCTCAAACGACAGCGTTTAGTCCCACCTCGCGTATGGAGCAGCATCGTGGTGGGCAGAAGGCTATAAATAGAGGAGTGGCTGCAGTTTCAACAGAAATGCTTCATACTTTCGGTTTAATTCGGTTTAACCGAAAACCGTCGGTTTCTAACCGAAAAAACCGAAGGGTATATGGTTTTGTAAATTAAAAACAGAAACTGAAACCAAAAACCAAAAAAACCGAATTTCGGTTCGGTTTTGTTTTATTCGGTTTGGTTTCTGGTTTTCGGTTCGGTTTTGCACACCCTGATCTGTGACCCATGGCATTTTCAGCGTATTGTCAATAGACAAGAGAACTACACAAGAGCGGCTGACACCTGGGACGTAGCTGCTCGAGCAGTATTGTTTTTTGTTATTGTTGAGATGGAGCGGGGTTTCAACTGGGCTGTGGTCCGTCTAGCCCAGGCTTTTATTTTACGTTCACCACATGACCAGCCCAACTATTTTTTTTGTGAAAATGGCTAGCCCAGTTTTTTTCCTGAAGAATACCCAATCTAGGCATACCAAACCCAGACCTGCTTATTTTTCTCTGCTCTGTTGGGCTATAACTCTTTCAAGACGACTGCAAATCTTAAAAGCAATATGAAATAGGCTATAAATAAAAAACATGACAAATTGGCAATTACTTTTGAATTTATGAATTTTTTCACATTTTCATATTCCAATTTCATTGGGTTTGAACCTAATTTAAATATATCTTGAAAGTACTTTAAATCTGGCTCAACATTTCAGTATTTAAAATAGTTTGTACCCCACCAAAATATGTGAAAATTTGTTTAATTTTTTAACACCGGCACTGGCCAACAAAAATAAAATGGACTGCAATAAATTGCATAAGAAGTTGCAAATGAGCTGTAAATTATATAAAAAAGGATATGGGTTGACTTGTGGGCCTATTAAGTTGAGGCATATGCAAGAGTTTTTTTACTTATTATATATCAGTCAACACATGATTATATCAGAAGTAATCGTGGGATGTCAATCCAACGGCCGTCGTGCTTCTCAATCTCTGATCTTCTCACTCCAGCCGCCAAATTCGACGTTGGTGGGACCTCCTGCTCGTGCCTCCCGTGGCCGATAGTGCTGTCGCGCAGGCCTTACTGCCCCTACTACTCCCATCGTTGACGAGGCCATCCCTCTACTGTTGCGGCTTCGCTGCCTCTGGGTCATTCCCTTCTTCCTAGGTCTCGCCGTCGTCCACTGCATTGGTGTTGTCGGCTCGGCGTGGTGAATGTTGTCAACAAACAACAACACTAAAAGAGGGATGAACCTGGAGAGGCTGACAGTAGGGACCCACATGGTCCATGGACGGACACAAGCAAGTGCCACCTTATTATGCGAAAAAGATGAAATTCTCCCCCTGACAGGTGGGACCCACCATCAATATATTTGCACGCAAGGAAGTGCCTCCTTATTAAGCGAAAAATAATGATTGCCACCCTTGACAACTGGGCCCATCATATTTGGAGGCTGACTTGTTGTCCTACTCAGTTGGCGCATACACAGGGCTTTGTCAACTTAGTCAACAAACGATTCTATCAGCGTTGACTGTCGGATGTGAATCCAACGGTTGTTCTACTTCTTCAACCTCTGATTTTCTTGATGTAACCGCCCAAACCAGCGCCGGCGGGACCGCGTGCTTCTGCCTCCCGTGGCCGGCTATGCTCCGCCCCTCCTACTTGAACGGCTGGCTAGGCCATCCCTCTACTTACCCACACCCCCTGTTATTCTGTAGCAACGACAGCCTCAGACCGCAGCCGAACCAGTCAACCCTCTTACTCCCCTCTGCGTGGGCCTCCACTGCTGCGTCTTGCCTGGCTCCGCGTCGTTCCCTTACTAGGCGTTGTCTTCATCCATGGCCTTGCTGCTCTCGGCGCAGTGTGGTCAACGAATGACAGCCATCGAAAGACGACTGCACGCGGTGACGTTCACAACTGGACCTACCAGCTACATCTTCAGACGCAAGGAAGTGCCTCCATATTAGGTGCGAAAAAATGATCCCTCCGCCTGACAGCTGGGACCCACCATCTATGTCTTCGCTCAGAAGGAAGTGCGTCCTTATCCCCCTGACAGTAGGGACCCACCCGGTCAAAGCATACATAGCATTGTTTGTCTGGTCACGAGCGTGTACGTACATACTGGTCGATCGGTGTCTCTGCAACGATGAACCATGGCCGAGCATGCAGTGGCACGTGTCGTAGTAAAGCCCTCGATGTAGCACTTGAGGTAGTCCCGTCTAAACTGTGTACATGTATGTACAACCACATGGCAAAAATTACGGCCACGTACGTACATACGGACGGGGTCTCGAACCTGTACTCGCGCATACGTACGACCATGGCTCGTGTACATGAGACGGCAACAACGGCGTCCTGTTCATTGACAGCTAGCCGACTGGGTCGGTACGGAGAAACTGTGTCGTGTTCATCGGGAGGCTACGAAATGCATCATGTTCTTCAGGAGCCAACCGATTTGGACGGAACAGCCAAAACAGGGTCAGCGTACTGCAAGATGGAGAAAACAGCCTTCAACTCGATCGGCTATGGTCGAAACGGGATCATGTTCATCAATAGGGGTCCGGCGTACCGCAAAACAGAGGAAACGGACTTGTGTTGGAGCGCTACGGTCCAAACGAGGGTCCTGTTCATCGGGAGGGGTGTGGCGTACTGCAAAACAGGACTCCACGGGCTACTGTTCACCCACCGTCGACTTCCTCCATTCTCCACCTCCACTGTTCATCCACCGCGTCTTCCTCTGCCTCCACTGACTACTATTCAACCAGCCCTGCACGGGCTCCTGTTCATCCACCCCAACTGGCTCGGCTATGGCGGCCTCCGCCCGGGGTCATGTTCATCCAGCGGCAACCGCCTACTACCAAGGGGTCATGTTCATCCAACCCCCACTGTGAACTGTTCATCCAACTCCAACCACGTACGTCTTGGCTCGATCAACCAACCCCCACGTTCACTATTCATCGAGAGGCAGAAGGTTCGATTGGCTTCAGTAAGCAGCAACAGCGATCGCTCAGGTTTAGTTAGCAGCGGTAGCGAAGGAATTGCCTGGGTTCAGTTAACAGCCAAGGGATCGATCGATCAGGCTCAGGTGCAATCGCTCGGGTTTAGTAAGCGAACGCCTCACTTGGGTTCAGTTATAGCGAACACGGCTCGCACCACGCGCGCGTACGAGAGAGAAACACGCAAACCTCCATGCACCGCTCGGCCCCGACCACCCACCGTAACCTGGAACTCCCTAAAATTTTCCTCGCCCTCGCTTCTACCATGATTGTTTCCATCATGGACGGCCCAAAGAATGTCATGCAGGTGCGTCTCTGGCACGCCCAGGACGAAAAGCCCATTTTTTGTCATTATTTTTTGTCATAGAAGTAGGAGCCCACCATATCTATGATGATACCGGGTTTTGTCACAATTATTGTCATAGAAGTTTCATAAGCATGACATCTTTTTTCGTTTGGGCCAAAATGTCACGGATTTGTCTTTTTTTTTGTAGTGAGAATTTTGTAGTGTTATGCATGTGAGAAATAAATCAAATTTTGTTGTACTCAATACACAAGAAACATATATGATTGCTCTATTTCCAAGTTTTTTAGCATGCTTGGTTTGGTTGACTCGCTTTTCCATGCGTCTCGAGTTAATCTATTGGATCTGTAATTTGTTTATTTTTCATTAACATATTCTACTGATAGTATGCCAACTCTTAGTTAACCGGATCAAGATCTTCCTTATATGTGTTGCAAGGAGACAATGGGAGGCATTGAGGTTTACCATCGAGGTTTGCTTATTCATGGTCCTTTCGCTAATAGCACATTATTGTGCAGTTGCAGGAATCATTCTAATATTGAGGTTTTTCACAATTTGGTCTAGCACGTGTAGGTCCTGCTGTCAGAGGCTTAGACCCACTGTTCGACCCATTTTACATAAGGGGAAATGATTTGTCCATAAATATCAGTGAAGTCAAGAAACTTAGAATGATTGTTGGGATAAAGAAACTTGCGACGAATAATAGCAAGATCTTTGATTGTACAATGAAGAAGATATCAATCAACTATAGGATGATATTAACTCTTTTACCTTGTTTTTTCCCCTTGTGCCATTTCAAAATTTATAACAACTATTTATGTATATATTTATTTTAGTACTTTCCAAAGCAGTTCATCGATGATTACCTCTGAATCCACATGTGTGGTCAAGAGGCGAGGAAGGTATTCATTCAACACCCATGGTGAAAGAACATGCTGTGCCCTCATGTTTGGTTTTGGTAATTGATGACAATCTCTATGGACTAATGGTTGCCTTGAGTTATATTTGAAGGATTTGTCCATAGGATTTTCTTGGAGTCCATTTATTGGTTTCAAGGAGAGTTTGTGATGACCAAGGTGCTATTCAAGGAATTACCTACAGATTGGTCATGTGACAGGTCGATCAAGACTAAGTCAAAGAGTGAATCAAGATGATCAACATACAAAGCGTAGAAGATGTACCAAGAGGGATCAAGTGATCCCATGATATGGTAAGCATTGTCGATTACGCTTTGTGTACTAACCCATGGTCTACATGATAGTTCTATGTGGAGTTCGGTATGTTTCCATGGACTTGCATCAAGAGGAAGATATTATACAACCCATGGAGGATGACACAAGTGGCGACCGTCATAAAGTTTGCGGTGTGCAAGATCAAGTGGAGCATCACGAAGAGATCAAGTGCATGAAGCTTGCCATCCATTGTGGTGTCAATGGACTTATGAAGATGCGCCGAAGAGTAGCACGCCCATAGTGGAGTATGGGGGAGCAATCAACTAATGTTCATCGAGATAACGCAATCAAGAAAGGTGGTCCATCTTGAGGGAGTCAAGATCGTCATCTTTTAGCTCTAGTGGACTTTGTGCAAGGCAAAGGTTTGCCCTTGTTAGGTTTTCTATTTTACCGGTCTCATGGTGGTAGTTTGGAGACCGGGTTATAGGATCGATTGTTGTACTATAAAGGGGGTGAGGGAGTCCTGGATTTAGGGGTCCTCAGGTGTCTGGGCTACTAAAGCTGGGCCGAATTGATGGGCCATGAAGATAAAAGTAGAAGGTCATCCCCCGTGTCCGGATAGGACTCCTATGTGTGTAGAAAGGCAAAATAGATGTTCGGAAGTAATGATTCCTTCCTCCCCAAGTCATCTTTATGTAACCCAAGGCCTCCTCCAACATGTATATAAGCCGGAGGGTTAGGTTCATAAGAGCTGGTAGAATCACAATTGCATAGGCTAGACTTCTAGGATTTAGCCATTACGATCTCGAGGTAGATCAACTCTTGTAACTCTATATTCATCAAGATCAATCAAGCAGGAAGTAGGGTATTACCTCAATAGAGAGGGCCCGAACCTGGGCAAACATCGTGTCCCGAGTCCCTTGTTACCATCGATCCTTAGACACACAGCTTGGGCACCCTACCCAAGATCTGCCGGTTCTGACACCGATAATGGTGCTTTCATTGAGAGCTCTGCTGTGTACTTGCCAGAAGCGATCGGTGGCTCGTCTCGTTATCAACAACGAAATTACCCTCAGAAAAAGTCTGGTTCTTGGCCAGGTCCTCCAGCTCGGCGGGTTTGCCATATGCACCCACGTGGCCTTCGAGCCAACCACATCCCCTCCAGTCACCGAGGACCACTCTTACATCGGCTCCGAACTCTCTGAAGATACGAATCCGGAAGACTCCTCGTCTGTAAACAAGCTGCTGGATCGCATTGCTGCCCTGGGGCTTTCCACATCCAATGATCAGATCAGACCTAAACTCGATCCGGAGGAAGACAACTCCACCCCGATCATTCACCCGGTGGCAGCCATCGAGGAATGGGCCGAAGTCACTCCCCCCCGTGAACCAAAGACCGTCTATGACCGGATCTCCGGACCCTTTGATCCAAACACTCCTCCGTCAGGCGGGACTCCACATCTTTCGAGCTCAGGGACAAACACCAAGCCCAAGGAACGCTCAGATCCTGCTGGGCCCAGGTTGTCGACACAGGAGGTTTTGCAAGCCCCGGACACTATATTGGGTCGAGATTCAAATTTTGCCACACCCACCCACCATAATCAATACTCTCCAAGTAACTCTGGCCCTCCAGACGTATGTGACTTAATGTACATGCGGCAGTAGCCCCATAAGGCGGTCCATCATTCTGGGCCAGATTCCTACTTGTTAAAAACAAGATTAAGGACTGATACGACGATGACACGGTTCCAATCTTTCACCACAATTGTGTGGACGAGGGAGTCTTGAAAGCCCTCAACCGCCGTCGCGCACAAAGTTTCACAGAGTTGTTGCAATTAGTATGAAAGTACTGCGCCATGGAAAGTACTTGGAAGGCCTAGAATACCCATCTCAAATAGTCTGTCTTCGGAAAAAACGCCGCTAAGGCAAAACATACATACCCCAACAGGGCATCCGATCATATACCTGTCGGCAAGAAACATAAACCTTTTACAGGACACATGTCCATTCTGGACGCATTATTAGACAAACCTTGCCCGATACATGCAACCCCAGGCATGACCCCAACCCATAGCCTTCGAGCATGTTGGGTACTCCGACAGGTAGCTAAAAGCGGCGAAGCCACCCTCGCCACTACAACTCTAGAAGAGGACAATTTCGACGTCCTCACTGTCTTTGAGACCTTCTCTTCAAACAACCAACGCAAGAGAGCACATCGCGAGCTCACCGAGGTTCATCAAACAACCACTGCAAGCCCATGGAATGACGCGGCAATCACTTTCAATGCCGATGATGAACCTCGAGTCCGGACAGTCCGAGCCCCAGCCGCTCTTGTACTAAATCCAATAGTAGATGGCTTTCGCCACATCAAAGTGCTCATGGACGGTGGCAGCGGAGTCAACCTCATACACGCTCGAAAAAATGCAGGTTGATAAAACCCGCATTGAGCAAAGTAACACAACCTTTCGAGGAATCATCCCCAGCCGGGAAGCTCAGTGTTCGGGAAGTATTAAATTCGACGTAGTATTCGGCACACCCGAGAATTACAAGTTAGAAAAGTTGCTCTTCCACATTGTCCCCTTCAACAGCGGATACCACGCCCTTCTAGCGGGAGACGCTTTCTCACGCTTTCAGGCCATACCCCATTACGGGTACATGAAGCTTAAAATGCCAGGGCCCAATGGAATAATCGCAGTCATAAGTGATCCGTACAAAGCACTTCGTGCCAAAAACAAAACCGCATCCTTGGCCCTAGAGGCACTATCCGAAGCCTTTGCGGCCAAAGAATTAACCACCTTACAATCCATGGTGGACAAGGGTGGCGTAGTCCTTGATAAATGATCTAAGTCTACCTCCTTCAAGCCAGTAGATGAAATTATGAAATTTCAGGTACATCCGAGAGACCCCAATAAAACACCATCCATTGGAGCGTAGCTGGACCCAATGGTAGATAGCGCTCTGCACGCATTCCTATGAGAAAACTGGGACATATTCGCCTGG
The DNA here is from genome assembly GCA_902687465.1 of Secale cereale. Classification (NCBI taxonomy): domain Eukaryota; kingdom Viridiplantae; phylum Streptophyta; class Magnoliopsida; order Poales; family Poaceae; genus Secale; species Secale cereale. The sequence goes on along the minus strand of LR738715.1, from coordinate 600,218,386 downwards.
CATCCTTCACACATGCCTGGGATCCCACGGAGGCTGGCCGAACACAGCCTAAACTTCATCAAAGGGTTCAAACCAGTCAAGCAGTCATTGCGACGATTTTCCAAACCCAAAAGACAAGCCACGGGGGAAGAGCTGGCCAGGTTACTGGAGGCCGGATTCAGCAGAGAAATTAAACATCCGGATTGGCTAGACAATTTGGTCATGGTACCGAAGAAGGATAAATCCTGGCGCCTTTGTGTCGACTTTAAAGACCTGAATAAGGCTTTCCCTAAGGACCCTTTCCCACTGCCCTGCATCGATCAGATTATCGATGCAACACCAGGACATGACTCGTTATTCTTGCTCGACGCTTACTCCGGATACCATCAGATAAAAATGAAGGAATCCGACCAGGCCGCAACGGCGTTTATCACTCCGTATAGGCCCTTTTGCTTCAACACTATGATCTTTGGGCTAAAAAACGCCGAAGCCACGTATCAACACATGATCCAAACATGCTTAGAGAAACAAATTGTCAAGATGGTGGAGGCATACGTCGATGACGTAGTCATCAATACCAAACGCGTCGAGACATTGGTGGATGATCTCCGCCTCAGTTTGATAACCTCCGAACATATGGCATACGACTCAATCCGGAAAAATGCATCTTCGGCATTCCGGCCAGAAAGTTGTTAGGATTTATCGTCTCCCATAGAGAAATTGAGGCAAACCCAGCTAAAATCCGAGCCTTGTCATAGCTGGCTACACCAAGATCTAAAACAAGTCCAAAAGCTAGCAGGATGTGTGGCGGCCCTAAGCCGCTTCATCTCTAGACTAGGAGAAAAATCATTACCACTTTATAGATTGCTGAGGCGCACGGACAACTTCGAATGGATGGACACGACCACGGCCGGATTGGAAGAAATAAAAACCCTATTAGCGGGCAACCCAATCCTAGCCGCTCCAAGTGTTGGCGAGCCAATGTTGCTTTATGTCTGAGCCACTTACCAGGTAGTGAGCGTTGTACTCGTCGCGAACGAGAGGAAGAGGGGCATAAATTCCCTGTCCAAAAACAAGTATAGTACGTGTCAGAGGTTCTCACACCGTGCAAGTCACGATACCCCCATTATCAGAAAATTGCCTATGCGTTGTTCATGGCATCTCATAAGCTCCGACACTACTTTCAAGAGTGTTCGATTATAGTGGCATCTGAAGTACCACTCAATGATATCATAAACAATAAAGATGCCACAGGCCGCATAGCCAAATGGGCCATCGAGCTTTTTCCATTTGAAATAACATACAAACCACACCAGACTATTAAATCTCAGGTGCTAGCCGACTTTGTCGCAAAATGTACTGAGTCCGAACTCCCTAAAGAGTACAGAGCATACTACCACTGGACAATGCATTTTGACGGCTCCAAAATGCTAGCCGGATTGGGGGCCGGCATCATCTTGATATCTCCCATAGGGGATACAGTCCGCTACATACTGCAAATCATGTATACGGACTCAAACAATGCTGCCGAATATGAGGCACTACTACACGGCCTCCGCATGGCCGTGTCCATGGGCATACAACGCCTCGAGGTACGGAGACTCAAACCTCGCAATATCTCAGGTAAATGGAGACTTTTATGCGAAGGATTTAAAAATGGCAGCTTATCAAAACGCCATATTAAAAATATCAGCTCGCTTTGAGGGGCTGGAATTTCACCATGTCGCTCGGGACAGTAACCAGGCGGCGGATATACTCACTCTCAAGGACGCCAAACGCGACCAGGTCCCGCCTAACACCTTTGTAGAAAGTATTTTTAAGCCATCAGTGACATGGAAAGACGAGAGCACACACACTAATTCAGACCCGAACATGCCCCCATCAGCCGAATTCAATACAGATGTTATCAGGGATTCGAATATGGAAATAACATCTTCGGCTCATGAGATCATGGCTGTCATAGCCCACTGGACCAAGCCTTTCCTGGCCTACCTAAATAAATAGGAGCTCCCCGATGACCAAAATGAGGCCCGTCACATAATTCGATGTTCCAAAGCCTATAAAGTTCACAAAGGTGAACTATATAAGAAAAGCACTACTAGTGTTCTCCAAAGGTGCATATCTGAAGAGGAGGGAAGGCAACTTCTAGCCGAAATACACGCTGGCATGGGCGGCCATCACGCAACAGCTCGGGCTCTCGTTACCAAGGCTTTGTGAATAGGTTTCTTCTGGCCAACTGCACGAGTAGATGCTCAAGCCCTAGTCCAACATTGTGTTGTATGCTAGCTTTTCGCAAATCAAAATCATATGCCTCCCACCACTCTGAGAACCATACCTATTACCTGGCCCTTTGCGCTCTGGGGGCTGGATATGGTCGGTCCCCTTAAAGAGGGAAGCCACAAAAAGGAATATTTGTTGGTCATGGTGGACAAATTCACTAAATGGATAGAAGCCAAACCAGTCAGAACGACTGAAGCAGGCCCAGTGATTGATTTTATATCCGGTGTAGTACACCCTTATGGTGTCCCGCATAGTATTATCATAGATAATGTCTCCAACTTCGGAGCCCACGAGGAGAAAAACCGGTGCGCTAATGTGACACCCCAAGACCGACGGTCCAAAAGACTTCCATATGTTTCGTGATCTCCATGTGTTTCATTTTGCTTGCTCTATTCATTTTTGCATTGCATCATGTAATCATGCCATCATGTCATTTAATTTTTGCAACTCAACTAAATAAATGGCATAGATCTTTTGATCTAGTTAAAGTGAGGGAATTCAAAAGGTGATTTCTCTTTATAACATATCCTCCTAATAATTATGGAGCTATAATACATATTCCATTCTTTTGGAATTAATCAAAAACACACTTGCAAATATTCCCCATGCTTTTCTACTTCAAGTTTGACTTCAAAACCTTGCCAACAATTATCTTCCCATTTACCGAGGTTCCTCCAAAAATTTCAACATTTTTGGACACTTCAAAAACCAAGTCCTAGTTCAAAACCATTAGAATGAAATTCAAATGTGTTTGAATTTACATCTTTCAATTATGCCTCTCTTGTATTTTCCTGGATCATACACATTTTTGCGAGTCCAGAAAATACCCCCCATGCCCAAATTCTACCCCTAACTCTTCATTTCTTCTCTTTTTCTTTCTTCTTTATTTTTTTTATTTTTAAAAGAGGGAGAGAGAGATGGCCTAAGTCCCACCCTAGCCTCCCTGGCCCATCTTTTCTAGAGGCCCAGCTCGCCCCCTTCATAAGAAAACCCTACCCCCACAGCCCTCTCCCTCGATCTCCCTTTTTCCCCTCGTGCTCAGCCGCACCACCTCTCCTCGATCCCCTCCTTCCTCTACTCGCCGCCGCCCGACCCAACCAGCGCCACCGCCGTCCTTCTCCTCCAGCCACGGGCCAGCGCCACCGCCGCCACCGGGCTGCTCCCGCGACCCCGCAACACCGCCTTCACGCCTCCGCATCGTGCCCGTGCGAGCGAACGCCACCGCCAACATCTCCAGCTCCTCCGCGCCGCATCGCCAGAGCTGCCGAGCACCGCCCTTACCCTGCCTCGCCCGACCCTCCCCCTCGCGTCCTCGCCGAGGGCCTGCGCGCTGCCCGGCGACCCTGCTGCGCGTCAGCGAGCCGACGCCCCGCCGCGCCAAGCCACCTCCGCCACCGTGCGTTGCCGCCCTGAATCCGGTCGGATCAAGCCGCAACGCCGGATCGCCGCCCGTTCGGTCCTCCTCTGCTTCGAGCCCGCCTCCTCGCTGGTGTCCAGCAGCTCCAACAGACTCCATGGGCCCCTCTCCTTCACCGTCGTCGCCCGCCAAGTCCCTGTCGTCGACCTCGCCTCATCACGTTCGATGTCGGCCATCACCGCTGCCCCTTTGGACGTGCCCCTGCTTGCTGCTTCGACTCGCTGCCCAAGCTCCGTTTTTGTCATGGACGTGGGGTAGCAGCTGAACCTCGCCATGTTTCTGTCCAACGCTGCAAGTCTAATGCCAAGACGACCTCAAGTTCAAGTACATGTAACAGCAAGTACCACTACACACGGACATGCCGAGACCATCTCGGATTCGGAATGCAAGTCCCAAGTACCACGAGTACAACCGAGTACTCCTTCGAATACGCCGAGTTCGACTACACACGACGATACGTCAAGTTCCATCATCGTCGCCCGGAACATCTACGGAAACTCGAACATCAATGATATGTGTATGACTACCGTCGCTATGGATCCGTCAAGTACCTCTACGAAGAATCGAACATCTACAAAAAACGTGTACCACTACTTCCACTACCATCACGAGAACGACTACTTCCACTACTTCCCTCGACGAACTCGAGCTGCCCCGAAATGCACGCTTAAAGGCATACCGCCGAGACGACGCCCGTGAACGAATGTGTGATGTATGAGATGCTCGTGTTTGCACCGTGTCCAAATTGTCGCTTGCGATGCCCCTCTTTTGCCTTGCCATCGACATGTGGGAACCAGGTATGAGCACCCCACCCATCTTTTGCATGACTCGCTCACACCACCTTTCTTTTGCACCGACATCTCGATGAGTTGTCGGATCATCGGAACGTTGTCATGGCACCATTTTTGTTTTCGCCGCCATGACACTCCTCTCTTTCCGTCGAGGCGACAAGTGCTCCATATCTTATATCATGTCAACCTTTTCACAAAATTGCATAAAACTTGCATTTGTCATCCGCATCATGATAACAACATTAAAATGTTTAAATTGTTGTTTGCTTGAAATTGCTATATGCACATGGGGATTTTCCGAAATTGTTGTTGTTATTTCCGGCCTCATTTAAATTGCCTAAGTAGATAGTTTACTTATGCTTCACCTCTTGCCATGTTAATTAACATTTAGTATTGAGTCAACTAAATAAATTGAATGTGGTGTTTCGCCAATATGCAACTCGTTGCATATTGAGCTCCACTTAATTTGTAGTATTGTTTGTGCACTTTGCGATGCCATGCATATTTAAATAGGACATGCATCATACTTGTTTGTGAATCATATGCAATGTTTATGCTTGTGTGTTTACCATGTTGTTGCTTCTTTCCGGTTTGCTTCTCTCGTCAGCTTCGATTTCCTTCCGAGGTTGTGAGGATTTGTTCGACTATGTCCGCGTGTCTTCTTCATGGACTCGTTCTTCTTCCTTGCGGGATCCCAGGCAAGATGACTGTTCCTCGATATCACCTCTATCTTTGCTCTGCTAGTTGTCTCGCTCTATAGCTATGTCGCGCTACCCATTCTTGTCTTGTCAGCCTCCTATGTTGTCACGAAACACTCTAACCGCCTTCCTAGCAAACCGTTGATTGGCTAAGTTACGCTTTTGCTCAACCCCTCTTATAGCATTAATAATTGCAGGTGAAGATGGAAGATGTTCCATGTTGGAACATGGATTCTTTGGGTTAACACAATATGTCTTATTAAACTAATGCACATATATACCTAGTAATGGGTGGAAGGCTTGGCCTTTTGCTTGGTGTTTTGTTCCACTCATGCCGCCTTAGGATCTGATAAACCGATGTTATGTTCCTTGATATTGCATTCCTAACACGGTTGGGGTTTATGGGCCCCCTTCAATAATTCGTTCTTATTAAAGCTTTTCCAGCAAGGCCCAACTTTGGTTCTACCATTTTCCTAATAACTAAAACTTGCATAGGGACTTACCGGTACCCGAGTTCCTAATCAACCCCCCGGGCCAGTGCTCCTCATGAGTGTTGGTCCAAACTGGCAGCCTGCAGGGCCACCACGAGGAAACTCGAGGATTGGTTTTACTTGTAGCTTGTCCCATCTGGTCGTGGCCTGAGACAAGATACGCGCGACTACTATCAAGGTGTGGGCACACTCGGAGGTCTTGCTGGATTAGTTTTACAATTGTCGAAATATCTTGTGCACGGGATTTCGAGAACACTCGGGTCTTCCCAACATGGAGTTGTTACTCCGCTGATCGTGAGAGCTTGTGATGGGCTAAGTTGGGACACCCCTGCAGGGTTATGAACTTTCAAAAGTCGTGCCCGCGGTTATGTGGCAGATTGGAGTTGTTAATATCCGGTTGTAGATAACTTGACACCATAACTCTATAACAATACACTACCTGTGTGAGTAACCATGATGGTCTCTTTTCGATGGGGTTCAGAAAGTGAACACAGTGGGGTTACATCTGAACGTAAGTAGTTAGGATAACTTCTTGATCACTTCTAGCTGTGACCGTTGGCATATATTCTCATCTCGCTCTGACTTCGTAAGCTAGCCACATTAAATGCTTAGTGCTTGCTGCAACCATTTTGTAACGTCTCCACACCTAAAAGCCTTGATAGTTTTGATACCCGAGAATAAGATTGCCGAGTCCTCGCGACTCATAGTCTACTACACAAACAGATGCAGGTACATCAGAGTTTGACACAAGAGACATGCAAGAGCTTCAGTGGGAGTTCGATGAAGAGCGAGGGCGTATGTACGTGACATACCCCGATGATCAGTAGTGGTTCCTACTAGGGCCGATCGGGATTAGCCCGTGTGGTATGTTTTTATTCGTTTGATTTCGTCCATAGTCGGACTCTATGTTCTCTAGATGAATGTATGTTAATTTTATTAATTGTGTGATGTGGCAAGTGTAAGCCAACTATTAAACTCTCTTTCATCCTGTTCATTACATGGGTTGTGTAAAGATACCATGCTTGAGACCATTCCAGAATGCGGTTATGACTCTAAGTCGTGCCTCGACACGTAGGAGCTATAGCCGCTATCTAAACTGGCTGTACACCAGGCGTGACCATGAAGATGGATTGGTAAATTTGATGAAGGAGAGCTATGAGGTAACCTCTCTGCCTTTGTCTTGTCCTCTATTTCTGCTTGCATCTTGTAACCGTATCCTTACTCCATCGTAGCCCCCAAGTATCTGTTTAGCCTTTTAGGGTGAACCGGGACTTCAGTAGATCCAGTAGACAGTTTTGTTTTGCACATGTGTAGCCCCCAAGGGCCGGTTTACTCCTTTAGAATGAACCGGGACTTCTACTTGAATTCTATTCTGAACAATGTCACATTAGCCCCCAAGTGCCAAGTATATGACATGTTTATGGGCTTTGGACTTGACTGAAAAGATGTTTGTTTAACTGCAAATATACATTAGCCCCCAAGTGTCAAGTACATAACTTGTTATGTGCTTGGGACTTGACTGAAATGCCTCACGAATATATAATGTGCTTTCATTTTGGCAGACTGACTTGAACCGGAAAAACTCTGAAGTGACTGAGCTCCGGGATACTTTGAAGTTCCAAGAAACTGCTGCGCTCAAAGTCAAAGATGAGCTAACACTTGCTTTAGCAAACATAGAAAAACTGAAGAAAGACTTTGAACAAGAGCGGTCAGATTGGGATGCTGAGAAGGCTGCCTTGGAGAAGAGAGCCACTGATACAGAGGCCGCTCTTAATCCGGTGACAGAGGAATTGTCCGAATTGAAGCAGCAGATAAATGCTATGACGACTGCCATCTTTGGTAAGTATTTTTTAACATAACTCTGAACATTGCAATCATGTACCGTTCTGGTTTAACTCATACTTGTGAATGCAGGACGACGCATTGCTCATCTTGGCGATGACATGCAAAAGAAACTGAAGGCCACATATATTCTGATGGAGCATTATATTCCGGCACTCAGAGGGCTGTCAGTGCTATCTCGCATAATAAACCGGCTCCCACCACAATCAAGGGTACTTTGGAAAAGCTGTCCATTCTGCCTGCCCGCCTCGTGGAGGTGAAGAAGTCGTCTGCAAGGGCGGGTGCTCTGATGGCTTTAACTCGAGTGAAAGCTTGGGTGCCTGATTTTGATCCGGCAGAGGCGATGAATGGCTACCCAAGTATGAAAGAAGACGGATCAGCATTTTCCAGTGATGACTTACGTGCATTAACCAAGGATATGCGGCCTCTGGCTAGCAAACTTGCCGACAAGGCTGATCTGTCTAGATATCATTCGGGATATGATGCTGAGAACATGCGGGCAGAGCGTCTGGCTTATGAGATTGAAAATCTTATTCCGCCCGTCCATAAGCACACTTTTGGGCCTGACATTGATCTGTCAGACCTCGTGAATGATGAAGTTTATTTCTGAGCGCTGACCAAGATTGACTGGACCACTACAGACTTCCAGCAGATGGAAGAGACCGTCGAAGAACCGGAGCAAGCTGATCCTCAACCTTCACGGCAGGCTGATGCAGAGTCTTAAACCAGCGCCGGTTTAAAGTTTATGTCCTAGTACTTGAGAAAAAGCTAATATTCTTTTGGGCTCTCCAGCGCCTTGTAATAGGATAGCGGAGATACTTTGTGTTTGTCACATACTATCCCTTGTATGAGATTGCTTCAGTTGGCAACTTCTTAATTATGTCCTGCTTTCAATGCCTTTGACGGTTTATTTTACCTGCTTCTGCATAAAACAATGTTTAAAGTGTCCTGGCGGTTTATCGCCGGACGGGTCATAATGCCCAACACATGGTCTAAGTTTATAACTTGAACTGTGTATAAAGTATAAAGTATGTATCATACCTGTGATTAAGTGTATCACGATGAACCTTAATCCGGTAGGAAGAAATAATGATCCAAGGTGCAAGTGCTGATGATTCCCTTGATTATTTGTCGGTTCATCATGAAAACTGAACCGGGTTATGATGAACTCCGGTTTAACTGTAGTTAGCACTGGTGTTTGTAACCCAGACTAAGGTTCTGTAAACGCAGGTGTAGTGGCAACTTATAGTCATCCACTCCCTCAATCAATGGACTTGGATGGACACCAATGACCTTGAAGATAATTTTTTATATAAAATAAAAATAAAAAATAAATTTTTGGGCAAATAAGACCATGTAGTCGAGGCTTTTTACGAGCTGCCAGGCTCCAAATTCGAGGCTTTTTATGAGCTGCCAGGCTACTGTCATTAACCATTTTGCAAAGCCTGTTAAGATGGTCCTCAATCCTTAACCAAATCATCAATGTTAATGTTACCAAATTCAGTGTAAAGATTGACTTGTGTAAATACTTGATGATCATCAATTTAACGTTACCAAGTTCAGGGTCTGTAAAGATTGACTTGTGTATACGTTCGACGGGCCGTACCAGGTTTACCTGGGCGGAGTGACTTACTTAATGCAGGCAGGCTAATCCGGGGTTTTAGGTGTATACACCAGGCTTCCAAGCCGTGACTACTACAAGGGTTGTCAACTCATTGATGCTTTGCATCAGGAGCCCCCAGGTAGCATTTGAGCTATGCTCGTCGGGGCCTATGTTTGAGTCGTGCTAGGCATCAACACTCTCTTTTGCCCCTCATCATCATGTGGGAATTGCCGAAGCAACCAGAGCTATGCTCTTATGATGGCCTTGACATGGTCGCCGGTTTAAGAGGTCATATGAACTCCCTTGCACACAGAAGCCCCCATGTAACAAACTCTTATGAAAAAAAGGCGGCTGATACCCCGCTTTATCGGGGCGCCGGTTTATTATATTTATCATAATATATACATTGTAAAGATATGTACATAAAGTGGAGCCTATGGCTCAGGTGTAGTATGGTCGAAGAAGAGCGATGTCCCACAGCTGTCTGGTCTCTTCCTCCGCCGTATGTGAGTCCTTATGTTCTCGAACGTCGACGAGGTAGTATGATCCATTGTGCAGGTTCTTGCTGACCACAAAGGGTCCTTCCCAAGGTGGGGATAACTTGTGCATGTCTGTCTGGTCTTGGATGAGCCGGAGCACCAGATCTCCTTCTTGAAACGTTCTGGTTTTAACCCGACGACTGTGGTACCGGTGCAGATCTTGCTGATAAATCGCTGATCGAGCTGCTGTCGTGTCCCGTTATTCATCAACCGGTCCAATGCATCTTGCCTTGCTTTTTCGTTATCAGCTTCGACGTAAGCCGCCACCCGTGGCGAGTCATGACGGATATCACTAGGGAGGACCGCTTCAGCTCCATATACCATGAAGAAAGGCATGTACCATGTGGATCTGTTAGGTGTAGTGTTGATGCTCCATAGCACAGATGGTAACTCCTCCACCCAACAACCCAGTGTCCTCTGCAAAGGAACCATAAGCCGGGGTTTGATGCCTCTCAAGATCTCTTGATTGGCTCTTTCAACTTGGCCATTAGACTGAGGGTGAGCTACCGATGATACATCAAGGCGGATGTGCTCTCGTTGACAGAACTCCTCCATAGCCCCCTTGGATAGATTGGTACCATTATCAGTTATAATGCTGTGTGGAAAGCCAAACCAGAAAATCACCTTTTTGATGAACTAAACTGCCGTTGCTGCATCACACTTACTGACTGGTTCTGTTTCAATCCATTTTGTAAACTTATCCACCGCCACCAAAAGGTGGGTCTTCTTATCTTGGGATCTTTTGAAGGGTCCAACCAAATCAAGCCCCCAAGTCGCAAACGGCCAAGTAATTGGAATCATCCTCAATTCCTGCGCCGGTATATGAGCACGCCGTGAGAACTTCTGACAAGCATCACATTTGCTGACCAAGTCCTCTGCGTCGTTATGAGCCGTCAACCAGTAGAACCCATGACAAAATGCTTTAGCCACCAAAGATTTTGAACCGGCATGATGACCACAATCTCCCTCATGGATCTCTCTAAGAATATCACAACCTTCATCCGGCGATACACACCACTGAAACGCCCTAGAAACGCTGCGATGATGTAGTTGTCCATTGACAATAGTCAATGACTTGGATCGTCGAACTATCTGTCTAGCCAAGACTTCGTCCTTTGGTAACTCACTTCTGCTCATGTACGCCAGGTAGGGAAGCGTCCAATCCGGAATAACATGAAGCACCGCGACCAATTGTGCCTCCGGATCAGGAACATCCAAGTCCTCTTCTGAAGGTAACTGCACCGACAGATTGTGTAATACATCCAGGAAGGTATTGGGTGGAACCGGTTTACGTTGAGAACCCAGCCGGCTTAACGCATTAGCCGCTTCATTCTTTCGCCGGTCTATATGATCCACTTGATAACCCTTGAAGTGTCCAGCAACAACATCTACCTCTCGTCAATATGCTTCCATAAGTGGATCTTTGGAATCCCACTTGCCAGACACTTGCTGCGCCACCAGGTCTGAATCGCCAAAGCATTTAACCCGGCTTAAATTCATCTCCTTGGCTATCCGTAGACCATGGAGGAGAGCTTCATACTCAGCTGCATTGTTAGTACAAGGGAACATTTAACGGAGGACATAACAGAACTTATCACCTCGAGGGGAAGTTAATACGACTCCAGCCCCCGAGCCCTGCAATTGCCTGGATCCATCAAAGTGAATAGTCCAATATGTGTGATCCGGCTTTTCCTCGGGTGCTTGCAACTCTGTCCAATCGTTGATGAAATCCACCAATGCTTGGGATTTTATCACAGTACGGGGCACATACTTCAATCCGTGCGGGCTAAGCTCAATGGCCCACTTTGCAACCCGACTAGTAGCCTCTCTGTTTTGGATTATATCCCCCAACGTAGTTGAACTGACCACAGTGATTGGATGGCCTTGAAAATAGTTCTTTAGCTTCCGGTTTGCCATGAAGACTCCATACACCAATTTCTGCCAATGCGGATATCTCTGTTTTGATTCAATGAGCACCTCACTGATGTAGTAAACTGGCCGTTGAACCGGATATTCTTTGTCTGCCTCCTTACGCTCTACCACAATGGCAACGCTTACTGCACGGGCATTAGCAGCCACATATAACAACAGCGGCTCATTATCAACTGGTACAGCAAGGGCGGGCGGTTCTGCTAATTGCTTCTTCAACTCCTCGAATGCAGCATCAGCAGCATTACTCCAAACAAAGCGATCTATCTTTTCCATCATCTGATAAAGCGGGATAGCCTTCTCCCCCAAACGGCTGATAAACTGGCTGAGCGTCGCAATACGGCCCGCCACGCGTTGGACATCGTTGATGCACGCTGGTTTAGCCAAGGATGTAATCGCCTTGATATTCTCTGGATTAGCTTCAATTCCCCTGTTTGATACCAAGAATCCCAGGAGCTTGCCTGCTGGAACACCAAAAACACACTTATCCGGATTAAGCATCATTTTGTAAATCCGGAGATTATCGAAGGTTTCTTTCAAGTGTGTTATTAACGTCTCCTCCTTCCTGGATTTCACCACAATGTCATCCACATACGCATGAACATTCCACCCAATCTGTCCATGAAGGCAGTTCTGCACACAATGCTGATAGGTTGCCTGGGCACTCTTAAACCCAAATGGCATAGATACATAGCAGAAGGCTCCAAAGGTATTTATAAAGGCCGTCTTCTCCTGGTCCTTAACTGCCATCTTGATATGATGATCACCTGAATATGCGTCCAGAAAACTTAGTCGCTCACAACCTATCGTAGCATCAATGATCTGATCAATACGGGGGAGGGCAAAGGGATCAGTTGGGCAAGCTTTGTTCAGATCTGTGTAATCAACACATATTCTCTAAGTGCCATTTTTCTTAAGCACTAGCACCGGATTAGCCAACCACTCTGGATGAAACACCTCAATTATAAAGCCCGCTGCTAAGAGCCTAGCCACTTCTTCACCAATAGCCTTGCGCCTTTCTTCATTGAAGCGGCGCAGAAATTGCTTAATCGATTTAAACTTAGGATCAATGTTGAGAGTGTGCTCAGCGAGTTCCCTCGGTACACCTAGCATGTCAGAAGGTTTCCATGCAAAAATGTCCCGATTCTCACGGATGAACTTGATGAGCGCGCTTTCCTATTTTGGATCTAGGTTAGCACTGATGGTGAACTGCTTGGATGAATCGCCAGGAACAAAGTCAACCTGTTTGGTCTCTTCAGCTGATTTGAACTTCAAAGCCGGATCATGCTCTGTGGTTGGCTTGTTCAACGGAGACATATCTGCCGGATCAACATTATCTTTATTAAACTTCAGCTCCTCAGTTGCACAAACCGCCTCAACATAAGCTGCATCACCTTCCTCGCACTCCAACGCAATCTTGCGACTCCCATGGACCGTAATGATTCCCTTGTGGCCCGGCATCTTGAGCTGTAGATAAACATAACACGACCTTGCCATGAACTTAGCGTAAACCGGCCGCCCGAATAGGGCGTGATACGGGCTCTTGATCTTTACCACTTCAAAGGTCAAAGTCTCCGACCTGGAATCATGCTCATCTTCAAAAGTGACCTCCAAATCTATTTTGCCAACTGGATGCGCCGATTTACCGGGCACCACCCCATGAAAAAATGTGTTGGACTGCCGAAGCTTCTTATCTGTCAGCCCCATGCGCCGGAAAGTCTCATAGTATAGAATGTTGATGCTGCTGCCTCCGTCCATAAGCACCTTGGTAAACTTGTAGCCACCCACCTGAGGTGCCACAACTAGAGCCAGCTGACCTGGATTATCAACCCGGGGCGGATGATCCTCTCGGCTCCACACAATGGGATGTTCTGACCAACGCAGGTAACGCGGCACCGCCGGCTCAACAGAATGCACTGCCCTCTTGTAAACCTTCTGATAATGTTTACATAAGCTCGTGGTGAAGACATGATACTGCCCACTGCTCAGCTCCTTCGGATTATTCTGATATCCGGATTGCTGCTGCTGTTGGCGCTGTTGATTTCCCTGATTGTTATAACCGCCCTGGCCGTGCTGTTGGTTATGCTGATTGTGCCTGTTGTGGTTGTTGTTATTGCCTTGGTACCCTGAACCGGATCCACCACCTTGATAACCCGGCCCGTGAAAACCGGGACCTGATCCGCCGGATGGTCCATGATCGTATCGAGACCGGTTAATGATTTCCTGCATAATAAAATAGTCCTTCCAGAGGTGTGTAGCTGGCTTTTCTGCTGTACCATGCCTTGGGCAAGGTATGTTCATCTGGCGTTCCAGATTAATAGGCGGCCTCCCATTTCGTGGGGGCGGTCTACCCTTGCGGTGCTGTCCGTCCTCCTGAGCATTGGTGTTGGCCACAAAATCTGAGTTGCTATCTGCTTTACGCTTACCGTTGTATCCTTGATTCACCGGGTTGGGCTGTGGTGCCTTACCATTCTTGTTTACCTTCCCTGACTTGTCATTATCAGAGTCTGGGTATTTGGTACTATCTGGGTCCGCATATTTCACTAAAGCGCCCATGAGTGTCCCCATGTCGTCACAATTACCCTTAAGCTGTCCCAACTTCAACTTCAAAGGTTCAAACTGGCAATTGCCTTCCAAGGTTACCACTGCTGTGCTTAGGTTGATGCTATTGGAGGAATGCAGGATCTCTGATACTCGACGCACCCAACTACTTGTTGACTCATGCTGTCCTTGAACGCAGGCAGCTAAATCGACGATAGACATTGGCTGTTTGCACGTGTCTTTGAAGTTATTGATAAACCGGCGGCACAATTCGGCCCATGATCCGACGGAATTGGGTGGCAAGCCCTTCAGCCAAGTGCGAGCTGTGCCCTCTAACATCATTGTGAAATACTTAGCGCACACTGCATCATCCACATCCAGCATCTCCATTGCCATCTCATAACTTTCAACCCATGTCTCCGGGGATAGATCCGCCGTGTAGTTGGGCACCTTGCGCAGTCCTTTGAAATCCTTGGGCAGTTTCATGTTGCGCAAAGCGGGAGTAAGAGAAGGCACTCCCAGGGAGATAGACATAACCCCCGGTTCAACTGAGGTAGAAGGACGAACCGGCGTTGCCTGACGGGCTTCATGCTGTGCTGCTAACTCGGCCTCCCAGCTCTGCCTGCCCTGATCCACCACGTTCTTAGCGCTCGCATCTCCTCCCGCCGGATCAGCCCGCCGTGGCGGATTACGTCTTCGTGTGCTGCTTGATACGGCCGGTTCATCTAGACGCCTAGTGTAACTCTGGCTTGGGTGAGGGGTTGACTGAATCCTCTCACGCTGTGAGAATAAGCTTGCTGTTGAGTTAGCGCCATTTCCAAAAACTCCCTGGCCCGTCATGCCTCCACCACTACAGGGGATGTTCCTTCAATGGGATGGGCGGCCAGTCGTGAAACGGCGGCGACTATGTTATCCAATGGATTAGAGTAATGACCGGGAGGGGTGGGCACATGCTGTGATGGTACAACCTAGTGGGTTGGCTACGCGGCCGGCGGCTGGACTGACGCTCCTGTGCCCGGTGCTCCTCCCCGGTTTATCTCTGGCTGGTTACTGGTTCCTGCTCCTGGCGTGCTAAAGAGGTTCCTTGCCTCATAAACCGGTGGCAGGCGAGATCGTTGCCTTCTCATCATTACCTCGTGTGAAGTAGTCTGATCCAACATGAGTCGATAAGCTTGAGCATCAAGCTCAGCCTACTTTGCAGCCATCCTGGTTTTCTCAGCAGCTAGGTCCAACTTGGCTTGATCTATCTGGCTTTTCACCTGAGCGACTTCTGCATCATGCTGCTCTTTATTGGCCCGGGCTACCTCTGCTGTTAACAGCGCTATCAAAGTATCGACCAAGACGGATAAAGTTTCAGCCGGCGACGGATCAGGACCTCCAGCCCTAGCTCCCACCGTGTCTGATGTTAACGCCACTGTAGTTGATGACTGCTGCATAGGTTGTGATCCGACCATAAAGATGGCAACCCAGTTTGGCGGATCGAGGGGGTTCGGAATACTGTCACCATCGGAACAGCCCTCAGATCGGCCGTCTTGCAACAGATATAAAGATTCTGTCTCTCCGGAGGATGATTCGTCGCCGGAATAGACAACAGTCTCACCGCCAGAGTCCGATCTATCCTCGGCTTGCACTCCATGCACTGCTCCAACGAAGACGTGCTTCATGGCGGGCTGAATCCGGGCAGTTCTCGCACGCTGAGCCGGCTCCACGATGTTGGGGAAGATGTCCGGCTCAGGGCCCGGTTCGCCGATCTTGCCGATGAAAACGTGGATGCCGCCGAAGGGGACCCGGTACCCGTATTCGATTGAATCGGCCTCGGGGCCCCAGCCTGCATCGTCGATGTAGATCTTGCCGCGACGACTCTTAGTCATCCGGCCCACTGCGTAGCCCTTGAGTCCTTCAAAGCTGCTCTTCAAGAACTCGAAACCATCGCGCGATAGCCCCACGGTGGGCGCCAACTGCATGGTTTTGTCACGGCAGATGTCCTAGCAAAAGGACTTAGTCGTGAGGCCATCACTATGGGTTAGCTTAAAGAGGTTAAAGCGGACAAGGACATAGGGATTTTATACTAGTTCGGCCCCTTCGATGAAGGTAAAAGCCTACGTCTAGTTTGGTGTAATATTGCTAGGATTTCGATGACCAGGGAGCGAATCCGCTTTGCCTGTGTCTCGAGCTGTTGTTCTCTGCCTTGAACCATCGCCGGGTCGTCCCTTTATATATGAGGTGACGCCCATTCTGGTTTACAGAGTCCATAGGTCGGCTTATAAACGTATCCGGCTCGGTCTCTATTCTTCCTATCTTACATCACAAGTTACATATCATATGGTGGTTTACAAATCATGGGCCCGAATGCCTCTTGGGCTTTAAGCTTCTTGGACTAAAGCACCTTGCTCCATGTTTGGCCGGCCATCAGTAGAAATAATCTCCATAGGCATAAACCGGCCCCTCCTGGGCGGTTTATACCTAGTAGTAATATCCCTGACACTGGGCGTTACAATCAAATGTTTTCCGTTAGTGGCCGGTTGTCACCTCACAATTTTGAGATGTTTTCATAAGTCCACGAGGAGTATATCATTTGATTGTTGATTCTTCAACAACTCCATTCAACCCTTCTTCGTAAGTATGTTTTCAAATTCATTTATCGTAGAAGATGTTGTTGTTCTTCGTTATTCTCACTCCATTATTCATCCCGGAGGCTATGTGATATTGCTCCCTTCGACCCATCATCTCATTTCATCAACATTATGTTCTTTTCCTTTCTAGTCCAGTTAACAGGAGTGTCCTGTCCTCCATTCAAGTTCTCTCATCTTATCAAGTTTTGGCTCTCTTTTTAACCGGAGTGCTGTCTGAAATCTGTCTAACCCCTTGTGCCATTCTTTCAATAGTTCTGGAGGCGGTGTGTTCTTGATTTCATCAAGTATCATCTCAACTTGGCAAGTTCATGTTAAATTCCTTCCATTTTCAGTCGGAGTGCTGTCCGAATTATTTCATTCTTATTCCTTATCTATCTTGTTTTAACTGGAGTGGTTTCAATATCTATCTTGTCACTTAACCAATTGGTTCTCGTCGTATTCCTTCTTCCTCTTTCTAACGGGGTGTTTTCATCTTCGTTCATCTCCATTGTATTCTTCTTTCAATTTGTTCAACCTCTTATCACTCATTTGTCAAAGAAGCAACTTTGTTTTACCTCTTCCTTTTCCGTTTCTATCCGGTGCCATCCCTAGGATCTCGGGTCGAGATCCTCTGTTACTGTGGGAGAGTTGTGACACCCCAAGACCGACGCTCCAGAAGACATCCATATGTTTCGTGATCTCCGTGTGTTTCATTTTGCTTGCTCTATTCATTTTTGCATTGCATCATGTCATCATGCCATCATGTCATTTAATTTTTGCAGCTCAACTAAATAAATGGCATAGATCTTTTGATCTATTTAAATTGAGGGAATTCACATTGTGATTTCTCTTTATAACATATCCTCCTAATAATTATGGAGCTATAATAAATATTCCATTCTTTTGGAATTAACCAAAAACACACTTGCAACTATTCCCCATGTCTTTTCTACTTCAAGTTTGACTTCAAAACCTTGCGAACAATTCTCTTCCCATTTACCGAGGTTCCTCCAAAAATTTCAACATTTTTGGACACTTCAAAAATCAAGTCCTAGTTCAAAACCATTTGAATGAAATTCAAGTGAGTTTGAATTTACATCTTTCAATTATGCCTCTTTTGTATTTTCCCGGATCATGCACATTTTCGCAAGTCCAGAAAATAACCCCCATGCCAAAATTATACCCCTAACTCTTCCTTGCTTCTGTTTTTCTTTCTTCTTTGTGTTTCTTTCTTCTTATTTTAGAAAGAGGAAGAGAGAGATGGCCCAAGGCCCACCCTGTCCTCCCTGGCCCATCTTTTCCACAGGCCCAGCTTGCCCCCTTCCTTAGCAAACCTTACCCCAAAACCCTCTCTCATGATCTCCCTTTTTCCCCTCGTCCTCAGCTGCACCACCTCTCCTCGATCCCATCCTTCCTCCGCGCACCGCCGCCCGACCCAACCAGCACCACCGCCGTCCTTCACCTCCAGTCGCGAGCCAGCGACGTCGCCGCCACCGCACTGCTCCCGCGACCCCGCAGCACCGCCGCCGCGCCTCCGCATCGCGCCCGTGCCGACGACAGCTACCGCCAACATCTCCAGCGCCTCCGCACCGCGTCACCAGAGCCTCCGAGAGCCGCCCTGACCCTGCCTCGCCCGACCCTCCCCCTCGCGTCCTCGCCGAGGCATGTGCGCTGCTCGGCGACCCTGCTGTGCGTCGGTGAGCCGACACCCCGCCGCACCAAGCCACCTCCGGCACCGCACGCTGCTACCATGGATCCGACCGGATCGACCCGCAACGCCGGACCGCCGCCTGTGCGGTCCTCCTCTACTTCGAGCCCGCAACCCCCGATGTCCAGCAGCTCCAGCAGACTCCGCGGGCCCCTCTCCTTCATCGTCGTCGGTCGCCAATCCATGTCCTCGACCTCGCCTCATTATGTTCGACGTCGGCCGGCACCGCTGCCCCTTTGGACGCGCCCCTGCTTGCTACTTTGACTCCCTGCCCAAGCTCCGTTTTCGTCATGGACATGGGGTAGCAGCTGAACCTTGCCATGTTTCTGTCCAACGCCGCAAGTCTAACGCCAAGACGACCTCAAGTTCAACTACATGTAACAGCAAGTACCACTACACACGGACATGCTGAGACCGTCTCGAATTCGGAGCGCAAGTCCCAAGTACCATGACTACAGCCGTGTACCCCTTCGAATACGCCGAGTTCGACTACACACGATGATACGTCAAGTTCCACCACCGTTGCCCCAACCATCTATGGAAACTCGAACGTCTATGATACGTGTATGACTACCGTTGCTATGGATCCGTCAAGTACCTCTACGATGACTCGAACATCTACAGAAAACGTGTACCACTACTTCCACTACCGTCATGAGAACGAATACTTACACTACTTCCTCGATGAACTCAAGCCGCCCCGAAATGCACGCTTCGAAGGTATACCGCCGAGACGACGCCCGTGAACGAATGTGTGATGTATGAGATGCTTGTGTTTGTATCGTGTCCGAATCATCGCTTGCGATGCCCCTCTTTTGCCTTGCAATCGACATGTGGGAACCCAGTATGAGGGAGCACCCAACCTATCTTTGCATGACTCGCTCGCGCCACCTTTCTTTTGCACCGACATCTCGACGAGTTGTTGGATCATCGGAACGTTGCCGTGGCATCGTTTCCGTTTTCACCGCCATGGCACTCCTTTCTTTCCGCCGTGGCGACAAATGCTCCATATATTATATCATGTCAACCTTTTCACAAAATTGCATAAAACTTGCATTTGTCATTCACATCATGATAACAATATTAAAATTTTTAAATTGTTGTTTGCTTGAAATTGCTATATGCACATGGGCATTTTCCAGAATTGTTGTTGTTATTTCCGGCCTCATTTAAATTGCCTAAATAGATAGTTTCCTTATGCTTCGCCTCTTTCCATGTTAATTAACATTTAGTATTGTTGGGTTCATAAGGAGAGTCAAGTAAATAAATTGAATGTGGTGTTTCGTCAATATGCAACTCGTTGCATATTGAGCTCCACTTAATTTGTAGTATTGTTTGTGCACTTTGCCATGCCATGCATATTTAAACCGGACATGCATCATACTTGTTTGTGCATCATATGCCTTATGCTTGTGTGTTTACCATGTTATTGCTTCTTTCCGGTTTGCTTCTCTCGTTAGCTTCGATTTCCTTCTGGAGTTGTGTGGATTCGTTCGACTACGTCCGCTTGTCTTCTTCATGGACTCGTTGTTCTTCCTTGAGATGATCGTTCCTCGATATCACCTCTATCTTTGCTTTGTTAGTTGTCTCACTATATACCTATGTAGTGCTACACATTCTTGTCTTGTCAGCCTCCTATGTTGCCATGAAACACTCTAACCGCCTTCCTAGCAAACCGTTGATTAGCTAAGTTACGCTTTTGCTCAGCCCCTCTTATAGCGTTGATAGTTGCAGGTGAAGATGGAAGATGTTCCATGTTGGAACATGGATTCTTTGGGTTAACACAATATGTCTTATTAAACTAATGCACCTATATACCTGGTAATGGGTGGAAGGCTTGGCCCTTTGCTTTGTGTTTTGTTCCACTCATGCCACCTTAGGATCTGATAAACTGGTGTTATGTTCCTTGATATTGCGTTCCGAACACAGTTGGGGTTTATGGGCCCCCCTCGATAATTCGCTCTGTTTAAAGCTTTTCCTGCAAGGCCCAACTTTGGTTTTACCATTTTCCTAATAACTAAAACTTGCATAGTGACTTACCGGTACCCGAGTTCTTAATCAACCACCCAGGCCAGTGCTCCTCATGAGTGTTGGTCCAAACTGGGCAGCCTATGGGGCCACCATGAGGCAACTCGAGGATTGGTTTTACTCTTAGATTGTCCCATCCGGTCGTGGCCTGAGACGAGATACGCGCGACTATTATCAGGGTGTCGGCACACCGAGAGGTCTTGCTGGATTAGTTTTACTATTGTCGAAATATCTTGTGCACCGGATTCCGAGAACACTCGGGTCTTCCCAACATGGAGTTGTTACTCTGCTGATCATGAGAGCTTGTGATGAGTTAAGTTGGGACACCACTGCAGGGCTATGATCTTTCGAAAGCCGTGCCCACGGTTACGTGGCAGATTGGAGTTGTTAATATCCGGTTGTAGATAACTTGACACCATAACTCTATAAGAATACACTACCTATGTGAGTAACCGTGATGGTCTCTTTTCGATGGGGTTCGGAAAGTGAACACGGTGGCGTTATGTATGAACGTAAGTAGTTAGGATCACTTGATCACTTCTAGTTGCGACCATTGACATATATTCTCATCTCACTATGACTTCGTAAGCTAGCCACATTAAATGCTTAGTACTTGTTGCAACCACTTTGTAACCTCTCCACACCTAAAAACGTCAATAGTTTTGATACCCGGGAATAAGATTGCTGAGTCCTTGTGACTCATAGTTTAGTACACAAACAGATGCAGGTACATCAGAGTTTGACGCAAGACACGTGCAAGAGCTTCAGTGGGAGTTCGATGAAGAGCGAGGGCGTATGTACGTGACATATCCCGATGATCAGTAGTGGTTCCTACTAGGGCCGATCGGGATTAGCCTATGTGGTATCTTTTTCTTTGTTTTATTTCGTCCGTAGTCGGACTCTGTGTTCTCTGGATGAATGTATGTTTATTGTATTTATTGTGTGACGTGGCGAGTGTAAGCCAACTATTAAATTCTCTTTCATCCTGTTCATTACATGGGTTGTGTAAAGATACCATGCTTGAGACCATTCCAGAATGCGATTATGAATCTAAGTCGTGACTCGACACGTAGGAGCTATAGCCGCATCCAGGGTGTCAGGGATATTACTAGCAGGTATAAACCGGCTAGGAGGGTTCGGATTACACTGACAAGGTTGTATTATTACCAGCCCAGTAGAATATATAATAGGAAGTCATAGCCCATAGAGGTTTAGGGCCCATGTATAAGGCCCACGGTCTGTAAACCGTCATACCATGTAACTTGGGATGTAAGGTAGAAAGAGTAGAGACCGAGGCGGACACGTTTATGAGCCGGCCTCGGGACTCTGTAAATCGGGCCGGGCGTCGCCTCCTATATAAAGGGACGATCCGGCGACGGTTCAAGGAGAAGAAACAACAGCTCGAGACACAGGCAAGCGGATTCGCTCCCAGGTCATCGAAGCCCAAGCAATACCACACCAAACTAGACGTAGGCTTTTACCTTCATCGAAGGGGCCGAACTAGTATAAAACTCCCTGTGTCCTTCGTCCGCTTTAACCCCTTCAAGCTAACCCGAGCGATTGCCTCACACCTAAGTCCGCTAAACCGGACACCTGCCGTGCTAATTCCACGACAGTTGGTGCTCCCCGTGGGGCTATCGCATGATGGTTTCAAGTTCTTGAAGGGAAGCTTTGAAGGGCTCAAAAGTTACGCAGTGGGCCGAATGACCAAGAGTCGTCGCGGCGGGATCTACATCGACGACGCCGGCTTGGGCCCCGAGGCCGATTCAACAGAATACGGGTACCGGGTCCCCTTCGGCGGCATCCACGTCTTCATCGGCAAGATCGGCGAACCTGGACCTGAGTCGGACATCTTCCCCAACATCGTCGAGCCGGCTGAGCGTGCGAGATCAGCCCGGATTCAGCCCTCCATGAAGCATGTTTTCGTTGGAGCAGTGCATGGAGTACAAGCCGAGGACGGATCGGATTCTGGTGGCGAGACAGTTGTCTATTCCGATGATGAATCTTCATCCGGAGAGACTGAATCTTTGTATCTGTTGCAGGACGGCCGGTCCAAGGGTGTGTCCGATGGCGATAATATTCCGGACCCCTTTGATCCGCCAAACAGGGTTGCTGTTTTCATGGCCGGATCACAATCTACGCAGTAGCCCTCGACGACTGGGGCGATAACCTCAGAGGCAGCGGGAGCCAGATTTGGAGACCTTCCCCCGTCGCCCTCTGACGTCCTATCCACCTTGGTCGGCACCTTGACGGCGCTCGCAACAGCAGAAGTATCCCAGGCCGACAAGGGGCGGCATGATACGGAGATCGCTCAACTGAAGAGCCAGATTGAGCAGGCTAAGCTGGATCTGGATGCAGAGAAAGCCAGGATGGCTACAAGGCAGGCAGAGCTAGATTCCCAAGCCTTCCGGTTCAGGCTGGATCAGAACGCTTCACAGGAGGTAATGTACAGAAGGCAACAGTCTCGGTTACCGCCGGTTTATGAGGCAAGGAAACTCTTCAGCACACCAGGAGCAAGAACCAGTAACCGTCCGGAGGTCAACTGGGGAGGAGCCACAGGGATGGGCGCGTCGGTTCAGCCACCAGCCACAGAGCGGAACCGCCAAGTTGTACCGGCGCCGCACGTACCCACCCCGCCCGGTCATTATTCTAACCTGTTGGACAACATTGTTGCCGCCGCTTCACGGCTGGCCGCTCTTCCCATTGAGGGGACATCCCCCATAGCAATGGAGGCACGATGGGCTAAGGAGTTGCTGGACACAGCGTTAACGCAGCAACATGCGTATTCTTATAGCCGGGAGAGGATTTATTCAACCCCCCGCCCAAGACGGAGTTACACGAGGCACCTGGATGAACTGGCTGTGTCTAGCAGCGCGCGGAGACGACACCGACAGATGGAGGATAATCCGGCAGGAGCAGGAGCACATGCCCCAGAGGTGGTGGACCAGGCTAGACATACTGCCCGCAACGACACCCGTCAAGCGACGCCGGTTCACCCCACCACCATGGAAACAGGAATCATGTCCAGTTCCTTTGGGGTACAGTGTCTCATCCCCGCTTTACGGAACGTGAAATTACCCAAAGACTTCAAAGGCTCATGCAAGGTACCCAACTACACGGCAGATCTGGCTCCGGATGCATGGGTTGAAAGTTATGAGATGGCTATGGAGATGCTTGATGTGGACGAAGCTGCGTGTGCCAAATACTTCACGATGATGCTTGAGGGCACGGCCCGGACATGGCTAAAGGGCTTACCACCTAACTCCATCGGATCATGAGGCGAGTTGCGTCGCCAGTTTATCAAAAACTTTAAAGACACATGCAAACAGCCGATGTCCATGGTCGATTTAGCAGCATGTGTTCAAGGAGAGAAAGAAACCACAAGCAGTTGGGTACGGCGAGTATCCGAAATCCTGCACTCCTCCAATAGCATCAACCCAAGCACGGCAATAGTGACCTTGGAAAATAATTGCCGGTTCGAGTCTTTGAGGCTGAAGCTGGGACGGCTCAAGCGCGATTGCAACGACATGGGAACGCTCATGAGTGCTTTGGTAAAGTATGGAGATTCTGATAACACCAAGTATCCAGATGCAGACGGGGACAAGTCCGGGAAAGCAAGCAAAAACGGTAAACTGGCACAAGCCAACCCGGCAAGTATAGGTTACAATGGCAAACGTAAAGTGGAAGGCAGCTCAGATTTTGTGGCCAATACCAACGTTCAAGACAACGGGCAGCGCCGCAAGGGTAGACCGCCCCCACGCAACGGGAGGCCACCCATCAGTCTATATCGCCAGCTGAATGTGCCTTGCCCAAGACACAGTACAGAGGAAAACCCGGCTACGCATCTCTGGAAAGACTGCCATATCATGCAGGAGGTTATGAAACAGGCCAAGCATAACCACGGGCCCCCCGGCGGCGGATCGGGTCCCGGTTTTCAGGGTCCGGGTTACAAGGGCGGTGGATCCGGATCAGGATATCACGGCAGTAACAATAACCACAATGGCAACAATCAGCATCAACATAACCAGCAACATGGTCAGGGCGGATACAACAATCAAGGCAATCAACGGCGTCAGCAGCAACAACAATCCGAATATCAGAATAATCCTAAGGAGCTAAGCAGTGGGCAATATCATGTTTTCACCACGAGTTTGTGCAAACGGGATCAAAAGGTTCTGAAGCGACTCAGTACACGCAGTTGAACCGGCGATACCACGTTTTTACGTTGGTCTGAGCAACCCATTGTATGGAGCAGAGAGGATCACCCGCCACGGGTTGATAATCCGGGCCAGCTAGCCTTGGTGGTCGCTCCACAGGTGGGTGGCTATAAGTTCACAAAGGTGCTTATGGATGGAGGCAGCAGCATCAATATCCTATACTATGAGACTTTTTGACATATGGGGTTGACAGATAAGAAGCTCCAGCAGTCCAACTCAGTGTTCCATGGAGTGGTGCCAGGTAAATCGGCTTACCCAGTTGGAAAAATTGATTTGGAAGTTACCTTTGGGGATGAACAGGACTCTAGATCGGAGACGGTGACCTTTGAGGTTGTAAAGATCACGAGCCCATATCATGTTCTGTTTGGGAGGCCAGTTTATGCCAAGTTCATGGCTAGACCATGTTATGTTTATCTACAGCTCAAGATGCCGGGTCACAAGGGAACCATCATGGTTCACGGGAGCCGCAAGATCGCATTGGAATGCGAGGAAGGAGACGCGGCGTATGCTGAGGCAGTTTGTGCTACGGAGGAGCTGAAGTTCTACAAGGACAATGTTGATCCGACGGATATGTCCCCGTTGAAGAAGCCAACTATAGAGCATGATCCGGCGTTGAAGTTCAAATTAGCAGAGGAGACCAAGCAAGTTGATTTTGTTCCGGGCGATTCGTCTAAGCAGTTCACTATCAGCGCTAACCTAGACCCCAAATAGGAAAGCACGCTCATCGAGTTTATCCGTGAGAACCGGGATATCTTTGCATGGAAACCTTCTGACATGCCAGGTATACCGAAGGAACTCGCTGAGCACAGTCTTAATATTGATCCGAAATTTAAACCGGTCAAGTAGTATCTGCGCCGCTTTAATGAGGAGAGGTGCAAAGCTATAGGTGAAGAAGTGGCTAGACTCTTGGCCGCAGGTTTCACAGTTGAGGTGTTTCATCCAGAGTGGTTGGCTAATCCGGTACTGGTGCTCAAGAAAAATGGAACCTGGAGGATGTGTGTTGATTACACAGACTTGAACAAGGCTTGTCCAACTGATCCTTTTGCT
The DNA here is from genome assembly GCA_902687465.1 of Secale cereale. Classification (NCBI taxonomy): domain Eukaryota; kingdom Viridiplantae; phylum Streptophyta; class Magnoliopsida; order Poales; family Poaceae; genus Secale; species Secale cereale. The sequence continues at coordinate 600,192,664 of LR738715.1, read as the reverse complement.
CTCCCCCGTATTGATCAGATATTCGATGCTACGGCGGGATGTGAGCGGCTAAGTTTTTTGGATGCATATTCAGGTTATCATCAGATCAAGATGGCAGTTAAGGACCAGGAGAAGACAGCTTTCATAACTCCCTTTGGAGCCTTCTACTATGTATCCATGCCTTTTGGGCTCAAGAGTGCCCAAGCAACTTATCAGCGTTGTGTGCAGAGCTGCCTACAAGGGCAGATTGGAAAAAATGTCCATGCATATGTGGATGACATTGTGGTAAAATCCATGAAGGAGGAGACGCTGATAGAGGACTTGAAAGAAACCTTTGACAACCTCCGGGTTTACAAGATGATGCTTAATCCGGAGAAGTGTGTTTTTGGTGTTCCGGCAGGCAAGCTCCTTGGATTCTTAGTGTCAAACAGAGGGATTGAAGCTAATCCGGAGAAGATCAAGGCGATCACATCCTTGGCTAAACCGGCTTGCATCAATGATGTCCAGCGCGTGGCAGGCCGTATTGCAGCATTGAGCCGGTTCATCAACCATTTAGGGGAAAAGGCGATCCCGCTTTACCAGATGATGAAGAAGACGGACCGTTTTGTCTGGAGCGATGCTGCAAACGTTGCGTTCGAGGATCTGAAGCGGCATTTGGCAGAACCACCAGTCCTTGCTGCCCCGGTTGACAAGGAGCCGCTATTGTTATACGTGGCCGCCGACGCCCATGCAGTTAGCGTGGCCATTGTGGTTGAGCGCAAGGAAGCAGGCAAGGAATATCCGGTTCAACGTCCGGTTTACTACATCAGTGTGGTCCTCATTGAGTCGAAGCAAAGATATCCACATTGGCAGAAGTTAGTATATGCTGTGTTCATGGCAAACCGGAAGTTGAAGCACTATTTCCAGGGCCACCCAATCACTGTTGTCAGCTCAGCTCCGTTGGGGGATATAATCCAGAACAGAGAAGCCACTGGCAGAGTGGCGAAGTGGGCCATTGAGCTTAGCCCACACGGATTAAAATATGTGCCCCGTACTGCTATAAAGTCCCAAGCACTGGTGGATTTCATCAATGATTGGACAGAATTGCAAGCACCTGAGGAGAAGCCGGATCATACATACTTGACTATTCACTTTGACGGTTCAAGGCAATTGGAGGGCTCGGGGGTTGGAGTTGTGCTAACTTCACCACGAGGTGATAAGTTCTATTATGTCATTCGATTAATGTTCCCTTGTACTAACAATGCTGCTGAGTATGAAGCTCTCCTCCATGGTTTACGGATGGCTAAGGATATGAACCTGAGCCGGTTCAAGTGCTTTGGTGACTCGGATCTGGTGGCACAACAAGTATCTGGTAAGTGGGACTCTAAGGATCCGCTCATGGCAGCTTATCGGCGAGAAGTGGAAGCAATCGTAGGTTACTTCAAAGGATATCAAGTGGACCACATAGATCGGCGAAAAAATGAAGCAGCCAATGCATTAAGACGGCTGGGCTCTCAGCGTAAACCGGTTCCACCTAATACCTTCTTGGATGAATTGCATAGTCCGTCAATACAGATACCTTCAGAGGAGTATTTAGCTATTCCTGATCCGGAAGCACAGCTAGTCGCAACACTTCACGTTATTCCGGATTGGACACTCCCTTACTTGGCGTACCTGAGCCGAGGTGAGTTGCCAGAGGACGAAGTTGAGGCCCGGCAGATAATCCGGCGGTCTAAGTCTATGACTATCGTCAATGGAGAACTTCATCACCGCAGCGTTTCTGGGGTGTTTCAGCGGTGTGTATCATCAGAGGAAGGCTGTGATATTCTTTGAGAGATTCACGAAGGAGATTGTGGTCATCACGCCGGTTCAAAGTCCCTGGTAGCTAAAGATTTTCTTCATGGGTTCTACTGGCTGACGGCTCATGCCGACGCAGAGGATTTGGTCAGAAAATGTGACGCTTGCCAGAAATTTTCGCGGCGTGCTCATGTACCGGCGCAAGAGCTGCGGATGATTCCAATCACTTGGCCGTTTACGACTTGGGGGCTTGATATGGTTGGACCCTTTAAAGGATCCCAAGATCATAAAACCCACCTGTTAGTAGCAGTGGACAAATTTACAAAGTGAGTTGAAGCAGAGCTTGTCAGTAAATGTGATGCGGCAACAGCGGTTAAGTTCATCAAAAAGGTAATTTTCCGGGTTGGCTTTCCACACAACATTATTACTGATAATGGCACCAACCTATCTAAAGGAGAGATGGAAGATTTCTGTCAAAGAGAACATATTCGCCTTGATGTGTCATCAGTAGCTCACCCTCAGTCCAATGGCCAAGCTGAGAGGGCCAACCAAGAGATCTTGAGAGGCATCAAGCCCCGGCTTATGGTTCCTTTGCAAAGAACACCGGGTTGCTAGGTAGAGGAGTTGCCTTCTGTCCTCTGGAGCATCAACACTACACCTAACAGGTCTACAGGGTACACGCCTTTTTTCATGGGGTACGGTGCTGAAGCGATCCTTCCTAGTGATATCCGGCATGATTCACCACGCGTGGCGGCCTATGTTGAAGCGGATAATGAGCAAGCAAGGCAAGACAGCTTGGACCGGCTAGACGAGGAACAGGACACGGCAGCAGCACGATCAGCGATTTATCAACAAGATCTGCGCTGGTACCACAGCCGTCGGGTCAAGACCAGGACGTTTCAGGAAGGCGATCTGGTGCTCCGGCTCATCCAAGACCAGACAGATATGCACAAGTTATCCCCACCTTGGCAAGGACCCTTTGTGGTCAGCAAGAACCTACACAACGTATCATACTACCTGGTCGACGTTCAAGAACATAAGGACTCACGTACGGCAGAGGAGGAGACGAAGCGGCCGTGGAACATCGTTCTTCCGCGGCCTTACTACACTTGAGCCATTGGCTCCGCTTTATGTACAATGTATATATTATAATTAATACAATAAACTGGCGCCCCCAGAACACCAGGGAATCAGCCATCTTCTTTGCAAAAAGAGTATCACATGGGGGCTTCGAAAGAAACCTTCCATGGCCTCTTAAACCAGTTCCCCTGATAGCATCAGGGAATCAGCGGTGTCTTTTATACACAAGAGTATCACATGGGGGCTTCGAAAGAAACCTTCCATGGCCTCTTAAACCGGCGCCCCTGATAGCATCAGGGAATCGGCCGTGTCTTTTATACACTAGAGTATCACATGGGGGCACTGAAAGAAACCTTCCATGGCCTCTTAAACCGGCCCCCTGATAGCATCAGGGAATCAGCCGTGTTCTTCAAAGGAGTATCACATGGCAGTTTTCTACGGACGCTCACCATGGCCTCCTAAACCGGCGCCCCTGATAGCATCAGGGAATCAACCGTGTTCTTAAAAGGAGTATCACATGGGAGTTTTCTACGGACGCTCGATGTCTACACACGCTTCTATTCTTGTAGACTATGTTGGGCCTCCAAGCGCTGAGGTTTGTAGGACAGCGGCAATTTCCCTCAAGTGGATGACCTAAGGTTTATCGAACTCAGGGAAGTAGAGGTTGAAGATGGTCTCTCTCAAGCAACCCTGCAACTAAGATACAAGAAGTCTCTTGTGTCCCCAACACACCTAATACAACTAGGAGTTGTATAGGTGCACTAGTTCGGCGAAGAGATGGTAAAATATGGATGATAGGAGTGGCAAAGCAAAGTAATATAAATCTGTAATAAAAAGTGCAGCAAGCAAACAAGTGGTAAACGTGAGCACAAATGGTATTGCAATGGTGGAAACAAGGCCTAGGCCTCATACTTTCACTAGTGGCAACTCCCAACAACATTAACATAGTCTAATCACATGATATTTCCCATAAAACATGCAATGGAGATGCACTCGGAGGTCATTCCTTTGTGGTCAAGAGAGGACGAGAATTATGTAGGGCTACAAAAGCACACCTCAAAGTTCGTAGTTCTCAATCTATGGATTTCCCAATGTCACCGCGGCCATCCAAAGAGAGTACCACAATCACCACAACATATCTCAAGGATAGTCAAAGACAAGCACCAAGAGACTCTCAATCTTCAATCAACACACAAAAGAGGAAATCACTCATGAAAATATTCTTCTAATTCATGACCAATAGACCGCTGCCACCTTGGTCTCGGGGATTATACTAGATAAAGAAAAGTGAGTACATCAATCCAATACATAGAGGAAGGGGAAATATCATGGGATCACCCTAGATTAACATAGCCTATGATCACAACGAAGATCGCATCATGGGAGAGAGAATTGACCAGATAGCTACTGGTAGAAACCTCAGCCCCGAGGAGGAACTACTCCCGCATCATGGAGGGAGGAAGTAACGTCGATGGAGATGAATCCGGGGGCACTTCCCCGTCCTGGCAGGATGCCGGCACAGGAATTCTGGTCCCCCGAAACTTGGTGGTGATGGCGGCGGAGATCGGAATTGCTTCTAGAGAAAAGGGTTCTGGAATCAGGGTTTCCGCGACGGGAGAATAAATAGGAGGCCAAGTAGGGCACCAGAGGAGGTGGGAGCCCCCCAGGCGGCCCCCCGGCGCGGCCAGGGGTGGGGCCGCGCCATCAGGGCGCCTGGGGCCCCTCTGGCCCCCTCTGACCCCACTTCTGGCACATGGAAGCTTCTGGAGCGCTGATTTTTATATATTTTTGCCGGAATTTTTCTGGCAGTTTAAGTAATGGGAAAACCTGAAATACAAAAACAACAGAAAACAGAAACTAGCACTGGGGTGCACTGAGTTAATAGGTTAGTCCAAATATGATCAAAAGTGTATGAAAGTGTATCAAAAGCATAGTAATATCACCCAAAACATGCATGGAGCAAGCAGAAATTATAGATACGTTTGGGACGTATCAACGCTCACCATGGCCTCCTAAACCGGCGCCCTTGATAGCATCAGGGAATCAGCCGTGTTCTTCAAAGGAGTATCACATGGGAGTTTTCTACGGACGCTCACGATGGCCTCCTGAACCGACGCCTTTGACAGAATCAAGGAATCAACCGTGTTCTTTAAAGGAGTATCACATGGGAGTTTTCTACGGACGCTCACCATGGCCTCCTGAACCGGCGCCTTTGATAGAATCAAGGAATCAGCCGTGTTCTTTAAAGGAGTATCACATGGGAGTTTTCTACGGACGCTCACCATGGCCTCCTGAACCGGCGCCCTTGACAGAATCAAGGAATCAGCCGTGTTCTTCAAAAGCCTCGAATTTGGAGCCTGGCAGCTCGTAAAAAGCCTCGACTACAAGGTCTTATTTGCCCAAAAAAACCTTATTTCTAGTTTTTATGATTTCATAAATCTTGGTCGTCATGATCATTGGTTTTTTAAACCAAGTCCATTGATGCGAGACTGGACAACTACAAGGTTGACCATGTATCTACAAAGTTAAAGTCTGGGTCATGAACACCAGCGAGAGTTAAACCGGCGTTCATTATAACCCGGATCGGCCGTCAGGCTAAGCCAAATAAGAGAGCCAAGAGCCTCATCGGCGCCTACGCTTTTACTTACTCCTACCAGGTTAAGGTCTACAAGCACACTTAATCAAAGGTATGGTATATGTTTGTGATCAACAGCTATTCCTTTGATATATATATCAGAGCAGTATAATCCGTCTGGTGCTAAACCGCTAGGACATCTTTTAGCTTCGTTCATGCATGCACAGGTAATATAAAGCTGATCATACATTGCAAACAAAAGATTAAATTGAGAGATGCCAATTCACATAGTACCATAAACAGTGGGACAAAGGCAGTATTTCAATTATCCCATTACAAAGCACTTGCAGGCCCGAATGGATCAATAGTTTCCGGCAAAGTACGCATCAACTACAAATTAAACCGGACAGTTTACGACTCCTCTTCACGCTTCGAAGGCTGATGGTCAACTTGTTCCGGGTCTTAATCGACTTCAGGCAATTGCTGGAAACCAGGAGCGCTCCAGTCAATCTTGGAGAGGGCACGGAAATACACTTCGTCATTGATAAGATCTGAAGGGTCAATATCTGGAGCGAAAGTGTGGTTACGAATTGGTGGGATGAGATTTTCAGTGTCGTAAACTGGCTGCTCCACCCGCGAATTTTCTAGATCATAGGCCGGATGATACCTTGTCAAATCTGCTTCATCGGCAAGCTTAGTGGCGAGAGGGCGCATATCCTTGGTCAAAGAACGGAGATCTTCAGCAGAGAAGGCTGACCCGTCCTCTTTCATGCTGGGGTAGCCGTTCATAGCTTCAGCCGGATCAAAATCAGGAACCCATGCTTTGGCCCGGGTCAGCGCCATGAGAGAGCCAGCTCGCGCAGCAGACTTCTTCACCTCAACAAGACGTACAGGTAGGACAGAAAGCTTTTCCAAGGTGGCTTGGATGGTGGTCGGCGCCGGTTTGTTATGTGACATGGCACTGATAGCCCTTTGAGCGCCGGAGTAAAGCTGCTCCACCAGGGTATACGCAGCCTTGAGCTTCTTCCGAACATCATCTCCAAGATGAGTTATGCGCCTCCTTGTATGAAATTGGCGAGTTAAGCCGGAGCGGAATAAGGATTGCAAGGATATAAACATACAAAGACACGTACTCACCGAAGATAGCATAAGTCATGAGTTCTATTTGCTGTTTCAACCCGGATAGCTCCTGCGTAACCGGATTGAGAGCAGCTTCGGCATCCTTTGCTCTTTTTTCTAGAGCGTCCCTTTGCACCTCCCATGTGGACCGCTCCGCTTCAAAATATTTCTTCAATTTTTCCATGTTAGTCAAAGCAAGGACAAGTTCTTCCTTAGCTTTGGTTGAAGCAGCCTCATGGAAGGACAAGCTATTCCGAAGCTCAGTTACCTCCGAAGCTCTCCGGTTCAATTCAGCCTGCAAGAAAAGCAAACGTGTGAGAAGGACAGATTATTCAAAGTCTCAAGCACATAACAAGTTATGCACTTGACACATGGGGGATAATGTACAATTGAAGTAAGGAAAGCAAAAAAAATTCAGACAAGTCCCAAGCACATAAACAGGTTATGCCCTTGGCACTTGGGGGCTAATGCAGGTTCATTCTCAGACATAATTGAAGTCCCGGTTCACCTACAATGAAGCTAAACCGGTACTTGGGGGCTACTATGGCCTAAAGGTAGGATTGCAAAGTACAAAGCAGAGACAGAAGCAAAAGGAAAGAAAGTCACCTCATATTTGTCTTTCATCATATTGACTAAGCCGGCTTCATAGTCACGGCTGGTGAAGAGCTAGTTAAGATACCCAGAATGAAGTTCTTGGGCACTCAATTGAGCATAGCTTGACAAATCTGTGCTCCACTTGCCTTTATCTTGTTGAAATTTTTCTTCCTTGGCGGTATGCTTAGCCAAGGCAACAGGCTCGGTGGGAGCAGTGAAACCTAACCCGGTTATTTCAACATCTGCTGTCGAGGCAGCAGTTGGCTGGAGAGGATCAGCAGTGTGCACCGGGCTAACAGGAGCCGGACTAGCCCGAGGAGGACTAACCCGGACAGGGCTTGCCGGGTCAGCCATGTTTTCCATATCATCACCTCCAGGTGCAACAACATCTTCATGGTCCATGGGAGCGGGGTCATCTAGCTGAATTTCAACATTGTCCTCTGGAGGGATGGCCGCTTCAGGGTCCTCGGCCGGTTCAGCAGTAGTGGTCTCAGCAGCTGGTTTATTTGCTTTTGCCTTTTTACTAGGCTTGGGCATTCTAATAAAGGGTCAGAGCAGTCGTAAGAATCACAAAGTCAAAAAAGGAAGATAAACCGGACGTTTGAAAGAAGGATTTACCTAGGGACGGTCTTGAGCACTGGGACCTGCGTAGCGGTCGACTCGACGGAAGAGGACAGAGGAGCCTCCTGGTAGTTGGGATCAGATGGTTTAAGTGGTTTACGTATAAGACCTACTTTTGGATAAAGAAGGGTTGGAGTGAGCAAAACCTCGGAGGGGCGTCTGCGAGCCGGCGTATGGGGTATTCCGGATGATTCAACCACATGGCCGCTATGGCGCGTGGTCCGGCGAGCTTCATGCTGCTGTTTCTTCAAAAGAAAGTTGGGATCCAATTGATCATAAGGGTGAGAAAATGGATATTTCCGGGACACCCGGCGGATATTGGGTGGCAACGGTTCTGAATGAGAAGAGAGAGAAATTACCTCAACTCCCTCCGCTTTACTTCCCTCTGCCAGGTTTTGCGAAAAGGCATTATTAACATAAATTCATACAAAGGGAGATCAAAAGACATAAGGGTTAATTGATACCTCAGTATCCGGATCATCTTCTTCGGGGTGTGAACAGGAAGCGGCAACAGCTTTTTTCTTCTTGACAGCATAGGTTTTCTTGCGTGATTGCTTGGCCGGTTTATCCTGAGATTTCCTCTTCCAGAAAGGATGGTTGGCCTGTGCAAAGGAATAATAACAAATTGAAGACAACTGATATGAACGGATTAAGATGAAAAGAAAGGGTCAGAAGAGCTTTTACCGATGGCGCTTTGTTGGTTAAGCAGAATGGAGCTAAATCGGTCGGGCTGCAATCCTCCAGAGGGATGTTCAACATTTTCTTTGCAGACTCAGTAACTTCATTGTCAGGAAGTACTATTTTGGTGTGGCGTTAAGGATCTTCCGGTTTGCCGGTATACTTGCACACCAGACTTGAGCGCCGGCTTAGTGGAAGGATGCTCCAAGAAAGCCAGCAGCGAACGAAGTCAACACCGGTTAAACCGTTCGCCACGAAATCCCTGAGCTTGGAAAGCTTAGGGGCAAAACTAGCCCGGTCTTGGGCGCTTAGACGCTATGGCAAAGGATGGGTCGTTGTCAGACGATAAGCGCGGTAACCCGGTAGCGGATTCTCTCCTTCAGGTGAAGTATCCTTACAATAGAACCAAGTCTGGTTCCATTCCTTGGGGTGGCTGTGAAGAGCGGCGTGGGGAAAGCTCACATCCTTTCTTTTCTGGATGCTGACACCACCCAGCTCCTGATGAGGCCCATCAGTAAACTCCGTCTGCCGGTTCAAATGGAAGAAATCCCGGAACAGATCCACTGATGGTTCTTCTTGAAGGTATGGCTCCAAGAAAACTTGGAAGTTACAGATGTTTGATACAGAATTCGGGCCTACATCTTGTGGGTGGAGTTGAAAAGCGGCTAACACATCCCAGAAGAATTTTGAACCGGGAGGACTGAAACCACGGGCCAGATGATCATAAAAAACTATAATTTCTCCCTCCTTAGGCTCAGGAGGGCATTCCTTTCCAGGGGCCCGCCGGTGCAGAACTTCCTTAGGACCCAGAACACCAATTGAGGCCGCTTCAACTAAATCATTTTCCGTGATCCGGGAAGGAACCCAATTGCAAGAAACAAATTGTTTGACCATCGTTTCTGATGAGGGAGTGCTGAAAAATACAGTGCAAGACCCGGTTTACCAACTGCTAGATATAAACCGGTGCATTCTATAAAGGTATGGGCTTAATTGTCGGTTTAAACAAGGGACTAATGGTATTTACTAATTCGGAAGCAGGTATGAATGAGACAGCTACCGGTTCACGATGATAGACGGGGAAAGTTAAACCGTCAATTGTGGAATACGGGTTAAATCTAAAACCGTCAAGGCAAGCATATGATGCACAGGGTATGGTTAAACCGGCAATGTAAGCGAGCTGCAGATCTAAAAGTGTGAAAAATAGTTTTCCCATGAAGCTGAGGTAAATATGGATCTAAGGCGCAAGAAAAAGAGGGAATAATACAAGTTATATTCAGGGAAGGCCGCGGAGGTTCTCTACAGATTCAATCTAAACTAGCAAAGCTAGAGGAACTAAGGATATAACGATGGAGCAGAAGCGCACGGATGAGGATCAAGCCTAAACGAGTTTATAACTACAACTAAGACTGACCTACAGAGATGAACTACAAGGAAACGAGAGTTCATGGCGAGCTATAGAAGAAACCCTAGAATAAGATCTATGGGTAAGAAGATGGCGTACCTAAGGAAATAGAGGACGGCGGCGAAGTTCTCTGGAAGCGTTCAGGTCGATGCAGCGGTCGGGCTCGAGGACGACGGCGAGCTCAAAGAACAGCGGCAGAGCTTCGAGTGCTGGAGACAGAGGAAGAAGAAAGCAGAAGGGGAAAAGAGATGTGCCTCGGCTGTATTTATAGGCCGAGGGGTTAAAATGGCAAGCGCGGGAATCGAGGAGGCCAAAAATCGGATAAAGATTGAGTTGTCGCCTCGATTTTTGGTGCGGCAGTAAAGAAAGGTAACAAACATGTGCGGGCATTAAATGCACAGATGATGTCACGACGGACTGGAACGATTTCAGGAGATGACGTCATGGCCGGTTTATAAAGCAAAACAAGCCGCAGAAAGGAAATTTGTACAAGACTTGGAAGACTGACATGGACAAGTTCGAATCAATCCGGGGCCTAATGTCAGGGATATTACTAGCAGGTATAAACCGGCCAGGAGGGTCTGGATTACACTGACAAGGTTGTATTATTACCAGCCCAGTAGAATATATAATAGGAAGTCATAGCCCATAGAGGTTTAGGGCCCATGTATAAGGCCCACGATCTGTAAACCATCGTACCATGTAACTTGGGATGTAAGGTAGAAAGAGTAGAGACCGAGGCGGACACGTTTATGAGCCGGCCTCGGGACTCTCTAAACCGGGCCGGGCGTCGCCTCCTATATAAAGGGACAACCCGGCAACGGTTCAAGGAGAAGAAACAACAGCTGGAGACACAGGCAAGCGGATTCGCTCCCTGGTCATCAAAGCCCAAGCAATACCACACCATACTAGACGTAGGCTTTTACCTTCATCGAAGGGGCCGAACTAGGATAAAACTCCCTGTGTCCTTCGTCTGCTTTAACCCCTTCAGGCTAACCCGAGCGATGGCCTCACACCTAAGTCCGCTAAACCGGACATCTGCCGTGCTAATTCCACGACACAGGGCGTTACAGCTAAGCCAGGCATTAAACTTGATCACGCCTCCTTATACCACCCTTAAACTAATGGTCAAGTCGAATGGGCCAATGGCTTAATAATGAGCGGCATTAAACCTAGACTAGTGCGTTCCCTATGGGAGTCAGATAAACACTGGGTTGAGGAGCTCGACTCCGTACTCTGGGGGCTGCGAACCACACTTAACCGAACAACCGGATATACACCTTTTTCATGGTGTACGGAGCAGAGGCTGTTTTGCCCTGCGACATTATTCACGACTCACCTCGAGTGCGTATGTATGAAGAACGAGAGGCCGAGCTCGATCGGCAGGACGACCTAGACGGCCTTGAAGAGGAGTGTCGTAGGGTTAACACGGTAGATGTCCTAGTGCAAGGACTTAGTTGTGGAGCCATCACGCCGATGTCAGCTTAAAGGGGTTAATCGGGACAAAGGACATAGAGAGTTTATACTAGTTCGGCCCCTTGCGGTGAATGTAAAAACCTAATCCAGCTTGAGGTAATATTGCGTAGGTTTCGATTACCAGGGAGCGAATACGCTTGACCTAGCTTTCGATCTCTTGTTTCTTGTCCTAAACTGCCGCTGGGTCATCCCTTTATATACATAGGTTGACGCCCGTCGGTTCATAGAGTCCTGGCCGGCTCATACAACGTATCCGGCTCAGTGACTAACTATTCTTGCCTTACAATACAAGTTATACATACATGGTGGTTTACACCTACGGGCCTTAAGTCGCCTTTGGGCTTCAGGTCCTTAGCAAGCCTGCTTCATGAACCGCCATCTTCAATATCTTCATGGGCTGTCTTGGTGAACCGCCATCGGCCTAACCCGGCCCCTCCTGGCCGGGTTATACCCAATAGCTATATCCCCAACATTAGGCCCCAGGTTTATTTGAACTTGTTCATATCAATCTTCAATACTCAGAAAAGATTCTTCTTCATTCGCTTCTGCGAGGCTCTGCCGTGACATCATCTTTTAGGATTGTGGTAACCCGCCGTGACGTCACATGTCATTAATATTTTACAAAGCCCAAATCTTAATCATATCTTCTCTTTTAATGATCCTCTGAAAATCGAGGCGTCTACACCATTATACAACCATTTTTAGGCCTCCTCAATTCCCGCACATGCCACTTATCCTCTCGACGTTATAAATAGGGCGAGGGGTCTCTTTCACTTTCCCCCCTTGCCTCCCCGTCTGCCTTCTACCTCGCGTCGCTTCAGCACTGGAGCTTTGCCGCCACCATCGACCTTTGTCACCACTGCTTCAACAACGGCCGCAGCATCAAGCTGAATCGACCAGAGTTCGTGTACACGCTTCCGCCGTTCAACAGTTCTGGTGAGTTCTCCCTCTTCCTTTTCTCATAGATCCCGTTAGGGTTTTTGATGAGTTCATCGGAGTTCATCTCGGCCATTCCTTATTTTTTACTGCATCCTGGGATTTCCATCCATCCTTTATATTCTTCCTCCACGAAGACAACTGTAGTACTTATTTTAGATATCAGACACAATCTAGCCATATGAACTTCTCAAGCACTGTAATTTTAGGTCTAAATATCATTCATTTATCTGACGCGTTGTAGATCCAAAATCATAGCATCAATTTGTGAAATCTGTTTTTCCAACACTTCGCAATTTTTCCTTTCTCAGATCTGTACTTCAATAATTGTGTGGGCGGCTTAACTCAGTAATAGTAACCCACCAGGTACCATTAGTCCCCTCTTAAGCCACCACTAGCTCATCTTGAATCTCCGTTTTAAGACTTATGCATGCTTCATTATTGCCTGCTTTTTAAACCTTTTAGCCGGCTTAACTACATAATCTTAAACTGGTATAATATTTCTTTTAGATCATTGAAAAAATGTCTAAGACATACTCTGCTTGCAACTGGGTCCGATCCCGGGTCACTGAAACAGATCTGAACAATTTAGTGACCATTGGCGCCTTAGCTAAGAAAACGGACATCCATTGGAGGGTCCCCGGCGAAGAATGTCCTCCTAAACCCAAAGATGGAGAGGTTATTGTTTTTACTGACCACTTGCAGCGTGGGTTTAGCCTTCCCGGCTCAAAAAATTTCCGCGACGTGCTTCATTTTCTCCAGCTTCACCCCCAAGACATCGGACCCAATTCTGTATCCAACATCTGCAATTTTCAAGTGTTCTGTGAAGCTTATCTTCAAGAGGAACCCACAGTTGATTTATTCAGAGAATTTTACTATTTAAACCATCAAGCAGAGTTCGTTGATGGACCCCACACCGAACTTGGTGGGGTTCCGATTCAAAAGAGGAAAGAAGTCAGTTTTCCTTATGCTAAGCCTCATAGTCATCCCAAAGACTGGAACCAAACTTGGTTTTACTATCAAAACACATCTCCAGCTAATAAGAATCCTCTGATGGGTTACCGCAATCACCGACTTAGAAGCACACATCCACTCCCCTCATGGCTTAGCGCAAAGGAACGGGCCAAGTATACAACATAATTTTCAAAGCTCATAGCCTTTATGGCCAACAGCTTAACCGACATCGACCTTGTTCGATGTTGGGTGTCTTGGAGTATCTTGCCATTAAGTCACCGTCCCGGCTTAATGTGCGAATATACTGGTGATGTAAAAGATCCCCACCGCCACTGTGACATTCAACTATCTGATGCAGAAATTACTGAGTCCACAAAGAAATTGCTGAACGAACCCTTAACATAATGTAGCAAAACAGGACTTAGTACTTTCAGCGCCTCCTTCAAACTGCCAGCTGTAAGTGTTACATACCTTCCGCTCAACCATATTTGCATTAACATTGCCCACTCATGATCTTCTTAACATTACTAGGGCGATTCTTCTTTTTGGAAAAAGAAGCCGCAAGTAAGCCAGTCAAACCGGCTCGTACCAAATCCAAAGCCGTCAAGAAATCTGCAAGAAGAAAACTACTGAACCTGCCGAGTTAAACTTGGATGATGACATTGATGACGACAATGAGTCGGAGGTAGAACTTGAATCTCTTGGATCATTTTTTGTACATCTCATTGACAATGATTGTTAGTAGGACGACGCAGAGGCTAGCCGCGCAAATGAAGCAGAGGTAATTATTCTTTCCTCCGGCTCAGAACCTCTGCCAACAAAGAAATCCCGACAAGCACGCCGGAAAGTAAGGTTTTCTCACCCTCTAGCTCACTTGGATCCAAACTTACTTTTGAAGAAACAACAATTCGAAGCTCGTCGTACCACCGAGCATAGCGGTGGTGTAATAACTTCGTCCGGCTTACCAAACACGCTGGTTTGCAAACGCCGCCCAGAGGTCTATCATATTTCAGACACATTTTATCCCAAGGCTGGTTATTTCCGACAACCTCCCCGCCTGATTCAAACTATTAGGGGACTTCACATTCTTCCTCTCGTGAGTCAACGGGAACTCAAATCTCGGCTTTCAAGGATGTACCTGGGTAAGAGTATATTCAATCATGTAAACCTTATGTCTAATCATTATACCGACTTCTTATGCTTCTTATTTTCAGGGGCCAGGCCAAACCCAGTAAGAAAGCTAAACTGAATAAACCGGACGAAGATCCCATCCCGTCTAAGCTGGAAAAACAACAGTCAGAACCTTCCAATTCAATTGCTGAAACCGCTCTCAATGATCCACCACCACAAGACCATGAAGCCTCCGCAGATCATATAGTTGCTGAACCGGCTATTTATAAGCCGCTAAGCCCAATCAAGCCTGCTGAAGAGAAGAATGACGATGTTGTTGTTACTGGTAGTGGATTCACAGCTCCTGGTCAGCTGATACATCTCCAACGTATCTATAATTTTTTATTGTTCCATGCTATTATTTATGAAGTCTTGGATCTTTAATGGGCTTTATCATTCACTTTTATATCATTTTTGGGACTAACCTACTAACCCAAAGGCCCAGTCTAGATTGCTGTTTTTTTGCCTATTTTAGGGTTTTGCAGAAAAGGAATATCAAACGGAGTCCAAACGGAATGAAACCTTCGCAGGAGATATTTTTGGAGGAGATCACGCACGAAAGACTTCGGGGCCAAGCCAGAGGACAGAGGGGCCACCCTTGAGGGTGGGGGCGCGCCCCTGCCTCGAGGGCAGCCCCTGTGGCCCCCAGTTCCCCTCTTCTTCCTATATATACCTACGTACCCCAGAAACTCCATACGCAAAGAGAAAACCCTAATTCCACCACCGTAGCTGCTGTTCCCGTGGAGATCCCATCTTGGAGCCTGTTCCGGGAGGGGGATCCATCACGGAGGCCTTCATCATCATCATCATCGCCCTCACCATGAGTTGTGAGTAGTTTACCACAGACCTTCGGGTCCATAGCTAGTATCTAGATGGCTTCTTCTCTCTCTCTGGATCTCAATACAAAGTTCTCCTCAGTCTTCGAGGAGATCTATTCGATGTAATCTCTTTTTGCGGTGTGTTTGTCGAGATCCGATGAATTGTGAGTTTATGATCAAGATTATCTATGAAATATATTTGGTTCTTCTCTGAACTTTTTATGTGTGCTCATAATATCCTTGCAAGTCTCTTCGAATTATTGGTTTGGTTTGGCCTACTAGATCTATAGTTCTTGCAATGGGAGAAGTGATTGGCTTTGGGTTCAATCTTGCGGTGTCCTTTCCCAGTGATAGTAGGGGCAGCAAGGCACGTATTGTATTGTTGCCATCGAGGATAAAAAGATGGGGTTTTCATCATATTGCTTGAGTTTATCCCTCTACATCATGTCATCTTTCTTAAGGCGTTACTCTGTTCGTATGAACTTAATACACTAGATGCATGCTGGATAGCGGTCGATGTGTGGAGTAATAGTAGTAGATGCAGAATCGTTTCGGTCTACTTGTCTCGGACGTGATGACTATATACAATGATCATGCCTAGATAGTCTCATAATTATTCGCTTTTCTATCAATTGCTCGACAATAATTTGTTTAGCCGCCGTAGAATACCGCTATCATGAGAAAAGCCACTAGAAAAACTATGGCCCCAGGGTCTATCTTCATCATATTACTTTCCCGTCAATTTATATCTCCATTGTTTATTTGCTGTTTTATTAAACCAAAAATACCAAAAATATAAACTATCATCTCTATCAGATCTCACTATCGTAAGTGACCGTAAAGGGATTGACAACCCCTTATCGCGTTGGCTGGGAAGTTCTTATTTGTTTGTGCAGGTGCGAGGGACTTGCACGTGGTCTCCTACTGGATTGATACCTTGGTTCTCAAAAACTGAGGGAAATACTTACGCTACTGTGCTGCATCTCCCATTCCTCTTCGAGGAATACAACGCAAGCTCAAGAGGTAGCAAGAAGAATTTCTGGCGCCGTTGCCGGGGAGGCTTACGCAAAAGTCATATACCAAGTACCTATCACAAACCCTTATCCTTCACATTACATTTATTTTCCGCTCGTTTTTCTCTCCCCACTTCACCTTTGCCATTTTATTCGCCCTTCTTCCGCCGTGTGTTTTCCCGTTCGCTTGCTTCTTGTTTGCTTGTCTTTATGGCTAGCCCCTTATCCGCTCCTTCGTATCCCGAGTTTGAAGTACTTCACTTCAAGCAAAGGCAAGGAGAAAACTTAAAAGATGCTTGGTCTAGAATGATGGAATCTTATCGTAAGTGCACCTTAGAAGTGAATTTTAGAATCTTGCTTCGCAATTTTTATGTTGGATTGAATATGTCTCATAGACAACTCTTGGATTGCGTTGCCAAAGGAAATTTAATCGGAGTTGATCCTAGTTTCGCGCATGAAATTATAGAGGGAATAGTGGGAACACTACCTCCCCAAAAAGAGTCAAACTTAACCCTGGAAGGGACGCAAGTTTTTTAGATAATTTGCGAAGTAACGAAAATATTACAAAAATCTCTTGAATCTCTTAGGAGTGTTAGTGAGAATCTCCACCGCATGAATATGTTGATTACTCTTTGCAATAAGGGGTTGTATGATTTAGATCTTAAGATTTCTTAATATGAAGGGAAACGCAAAGAACCTCTCGGATTCGAGCTCGACACCATAAAAAGGGTAAAGACCAAAGATGGCAATACCTACATCTACCTTGTATCGTGCCTAGATAGGGGCGTAAAACGATAGCGCTTGTTGGGAGGCAACCCAATTTTATGTTTTTGTTTTTGTTGCTGTTAGGGAATAAATATTGCATCTAGCCGCTGACTAGATGTGTTCTCATGTTTTGTTTAGTGTTTGTGCCAAGTAGAACCTTTGGTAAGACTTGTGTAAAGTTTATTTGATCTTGCTGTGAAAAACAGAATCATTAGCGCTCGCTAAAGTAGACTTCAGATTTTACTGGAGCGTGCTTTTTAGTTGATTATTTTTGCTGCTGAATTTTAGAAAAATTTCGCAAATTTACCAATTTAGTTTGAATTTTTTGGAGTTCCAGAAGTAGGCGAACCCAGCAGATTACTACAGACTCTTCTGTTTTTGACAGATTCTGTTTTTCGTGTGTTGTTTGCTTATTCTGATGCATCTATGAGTAATATTGGAGGATATGAACCATAGAAAACTTGGAGTACAGTAGGTTTAACACCAATATAAACAATGAATGAATTCCTTGCCGTACCTTTGAGTGGTGGTTTTCTTTCTCTTACTAACGGAGCTCACGAGAATTTTTGTCTAAGTTTTGTGTTGTGAAGTTTTCAAGTTTTGAGTATTGCTTTGATGGACTATGGAACAAGGAGTAGCAAAGGCCTAAGCTTGGGGATGCCCATGGCACCCCAAGTAAATTCAAGATAATCAAAAAGCCTAAGCTTGGGGATGCCCCGGGAAGGCATCCCCTCTTTCGTCTTCATCCATCGGTAACTATACTTGGAGCTATATTTTTATTCGCAACATGTTATGTGTTTTGCTTGGAGCGTCTTGTATAATTTGAGTATTTGCTTGTTATTTTGCCACAATCATCCTTGCTGGACACTCCTATTTGAGAGAGTTAAATATGGCCTAGAAATTACACTCTATGTGCTTCACTTATATCTTTTGAGTTGAATAGTTTTTTCTCTAGTGCTTCACTTATATCTTTTAGAGCACGGTGGTGGTAATATTTTGTAGAAATTGTTGAACTCTCATGCTTAGCTTAGACTATTTGAGAGTCTATTAAAAAAGCATGGTAAAGTGTTTAGGCTAAATAAACTAGTCTTCACATGATAAACATCCAATGTCAATGTAGTAAAAAAAAATCACATCAAGTGCATTGAATAGAAAGAGATGTTGGATGCTTGATAATTGTTTTGAGACGTGGGGTGTCGGTGTACTAACATAGGGGTACCTTAGTACCCCAACTTGTGCACGGGCAGTAGCAGCTTCCCGCGGCAGGGTTTACCGCGTGCTCGCCGGAAACCTTTTCTGGTCCTTAAGAAGCCATTCAAAAACAAAGTATACAAGACAGAAGGTCAAGACCCCGGCAAGAGGAGCTTGCTGGGAAGGCTGCACCAGGCTCAAGATTATCACTTAAACGCAAGACCCTGGCAAGAGGAGCTTGCCAGGAAAGCCAAGGAATGCGTATCTCAAAAGATGCCTCGGCGCACCCTGCGTCCCGGCAGGACCCGGGGAGCGACAAGCTTCCGGGCCCGGCAAGATCAAGACCCCGGCAAGGTGCTTTCCGGGAAAGCCTGCGCTGTGTGCCCGCGCTCCAGCTCATCGGCCCACGCATCGCCCTGGGGCCCTTCCAGGGACGCGTGGCGGATGGCTGTGCAGCCTGGGGGACACGGTGGCAGGCCACGGTGACGAAGCTACCGCCGTGGCGAACGGAGAAGCATGGACGGGCGCTTTTGGGGTCGACGGCGACGGGCATTTAATGCCCTTGTTCCCCACTGTCAAGGTTAGGTGAAGACCACTGTTCATGCACTATTCACGCACTGTTACAACTACCACCAAATTTACACTTTTACCCTCCTCTACGTTGGCACCTGTCGGTGACCCCTTGAGCTATAAAAGGAGGCCCATGCACAACATAGAAAGGGTTCGAAACCTAAACAACTCTCTCGCTCGGTGTAGCTAGTACTGTAGCTCTTCAAGCTCCCGAGCTCAAGAACTCAATACAACCTAAGGCAGGAGTAGGGTTTTACGCATCCGCGCGGCCCGAACCTGGGTAAAACTGCCCGCGTGCGTTCCTCGATCTGCTCTCCGTGCTCCCTCCGCTCCCTTACCGCAACGTAGAAGGGGCTCCGGTCCCATAGGTGTTCGTGGTGGACAGTTTCCCCCGACATCTTTGGCGCGCCAGGTAGGGGGCGTCGAGGTTGTGCGAACCTGATCCGGCGCTCACGCGGGCGCATTCTTCATCAACCTCTCCAGCTTCGTCAACTTCATCAGCTACAACGACATGCCTCCGAAGAAGAAGGCTTCGGAGGTCGGAGGCCCGTCTGGGTCGATTCCACCGCCACCAGAGCCAACGGTTGGTGGAGGAGACGCCGGCGGAAGGGTGGTCGCCGGCGAGGAAACTCACGGCGCCACCAAGTCCAAAGACAAGACGGACGACCGGGCGAATTCCAAGGCCTCGGTGTCCGTGGACGCGCCACGTCTCTCTCGGGAGGTGCAAGACCCACAGCGGCGTGGTACAGGAGGTACCATACACTTGCTGGGACGAAGCCAAGCCGGAGGATCGCGGGGTGCTCAAGGCCAGCAAGCTGGTACGAGCAAGGCGCGGTCGCCGGGACGGGAACGTGCTCCTTCTAACGCTGTTAGAAGTCCGAGCGTGTCCCGCTCCTCGCACCGCTCGCCGCCGTTCCCCTCTTCTCCCGTAGAAGCTCTAGCAAGAGCACAGCTACTCCTCGATTTCCCTCCAGCGGCAGACAAGGCCGAAGACTGGAGGGCGACGATCCAGAGCCTCATCGCCTTCGCCAACAACGACGCGCCACAGCAGCCGGCAACTTCGCGGCCGCGGCAAGTCGATCAAGCGAAGGCCGATGGCAACAAGACCGCCGGGGGAGCGACTACCGTGCACTCCCCGCCGCGGAAGCAGAAATCGCCACCCCGCCGGATCAACGTCGACGACGAATCCACGGCGTCGTCGGATCCGCGGGCTCGCCCCGATCAGCGCCAAGTCCTAGACGACAGGCGGCAAGAGGACGCTCGGACTCACATCGAGCGTCGACGAGAAGCCAGAAGGCAATCCGATCATCGAGCTGGGACCGCTGTCGATATGCACGCGCCCGGTGAACCAGGCGACTTGCCGTACGCGGCAGGTTGCCCCGCGTTCACCCGAGAGCTGCGGCAAGTCCAGTGGCCCAGCATGAAGAACTTCAAGCCCGACGTACCCGAGAAGTACGACGGCAAGATGCACCCCTCGGAGTTCCTCAGCATCTACACCATCGCCGTGCAGGCTGCCGGGGGACGCGACGAGAAGATCCTCGCCAACTACTTCCCGCTAGTGCTTAAGCCAAACGTCCGCTCTTGGCTTATGCACTTGCCGGAGAACTCCATTTCTTCATGGGCGGATCTGTGCCACCAGTTTGTTGGCGCCTTCACGGGCGGCCACAAACCCCACGGCCAAGAGAGCGATCTCCACATCCTGGCCCGGAAGGAGGGAGAATCCCTGCGCAAGTACATACAACGATTCAGCCGCGTGCAACACAACATTCCCGGCGTCCACCCTGCCGCGGTTATCAGCGCGTTCCATCAGAACGTACGTAATCGCCGCATGAGGGAAGAGATGGCCATGACCAAGATCCGGGATGTCAGCGAGCTCTACGCTCTGGCTGACAAGTGCGCGCGCGCTGAGGAAGGGAGGAAACTCCCCGGAGAGGACTCTGGCGCAGGAGGAAGCGACAGCGACGACGCCGCCCCGGCAAAGAAGAGCCGGCGGCGGAACAATAGAAGGAAGAAGAACAAGGAGGTGCTGGCTGTCGAGCAATCCGGCAAGGAGGCTCCCGCCAAGAAGACACAGGCTGGCGGTTCCGGCAAGGAGCCCGCCCCTGTAGCGGCAGCCGACAAGCAGGAAGGCTCCGACAAGCAGTACTGCAAGATCCACCGCACCAAGGGCCACGATCTTCAGAACTGTAAAAGAGTCGAATACCTCGTAGAGCAGCAGAAGGCTGAATACGAGCGTCGCGACAAGGAGAAGGCCCAAGGAGGCGGAGGAGAGCCCAGCAAGAAGCGGCCATTCAATGGCCGGGGAGGACGCCGCGGCAAGGCCAAGCAGCGGCAAGGTGATAGACCTCCCCGGGGCCGCGACAAGGATGAGGAAGAAGACGACGATGACGACATGGAAGAAGGAGACAACAGCGAGCAGGAGTTCCAGAAGGCCATAGAGGTTCTGTGTGTCGACGGAGGTGCCTCTCTGCACACTTCCCACCGCCAACTCAAGCAGTGGGTGCGGGAAGTGAACGCAGCTGAGCCACCCGTCGAGTCACGCAGGCTGCTGAAGTGGTACGGCACGCCCATCATCTTTGACCTTGAGGACCACCCGGACCGCACCACAGCGGTCGGGTGCTTGGCGATGTTGGTCTCACCAACTATCCGCAACCTCAAGGTCACCAAGATGTTGGTTGACGGCGGGGCTGGTCTGAACTTGATCTCCTCAGCTGTGATCAAGAAACTACAAATCCAAGACGGCGAGCTCGAAGAAACCGGGTCGTTCCAGGGGATCAACCCGGGAAGGAGCAAGCCGAAGGGAAAGATTACTCTGCGAGTGACCTTTGGCGGGGAGCTTATTCAGAACGGAGAGGATCACGTTTGATGTTGCCTATATCCCATTGCCGTACAATGGGATACTTGGACGTCCTGCCCTCGCCAAGTTCATGGCAGCTTCCCACTATGCCTACAACGTACTCAAGATGCCGGGGCCGATAAGCGTCATCTCTGTCCCTAGCGACAAGAAGGACGCGCTTATCTGCGCCGACAAGATCTACCGGGACGCAGCAGCCGCAGCAGAAAGCAACACACTTGCCGCTGAAGCTCCCGAGGGGAAGACCAAGACCAAGTCCGACAAGAGCTCTGGGGCCCACTCCGGCAAACGCACCTCCTCGGAGTGCTGCGCTGCCGTCGAGGACGCTCCATCGAGCTCCACCGGCAAGTGCAAGAAAGGAATGGCAGCTCCACCGGCAACCAAGAAGGTGTCCGCCAAGGAGGACGGCACTGGTGGTACTTTCACCATCAGTGCTACGCTCGACAACAAATAGGAAAGCGCGCTCGTTGCCTTCCTGCGGGCGAATGTCGATGTGTTTGCATGGCAACCATCTGACATCCCCGGCATTCCCAGGAAGGTAATTGAGCACAAACTTGCTGTTTGTCCTCATGCGCGGCCCGTCAAGCAGAAGGTCAGAAAGCAAGCCGTGGAGCGCCAAGAATTCATAGCCGAAGAGATAAAGAAGCTAGAAGCAGCAGGCCTGGTTAGAGGCGTGATCCATCCTACGTGGTTGGCCAATCCAGTCGTCGTACGCAAGGCCAATGGAAAATGGAGGCTTTGTATAGACTTCACTGATGTGAATAAAGCATGTCCCAAGGATCCATTTCCCTTGCCGCGTATTGACCAGATTGTTGACTCCACCGCCGGATGTGAGCTGCTTTCCTTCCTTGATGCATACTCAGGTTACCACCAGATATTTATGGCCAAGGAAGATGAAGAGAAGACTGCATTCAATACTCCATGTGGCACATATTGCTTCATACGCATGCCCTTTGGATTGAAGAATGCAGGCTCAACATTTGCAAGGGTGGTGCACACTGCTTTTGAGCCACAGATACACAGAAATGTAGAAGCCTACATGGATGACATAGTGGTCAAGAGCAAGAGCAAGGATACCCTGATCCAAGACTTAGAGGAAACCTTTGAGAACCTGTGCAAGATCCAGCTCAAGCTGAACCCCGAGAAGTGCGTTTTTGGAGTCCCCTCCGGCAAGCTTCTCGGGTTCTTTGTGTCCCAGAGGGGGATTGAAGCCAATCCCGACAAGATAAAAGCCATCGAGCAGATTGAAGCCCCGAAGCGCGTCAAGGACGTAAGAAGACTTGCCGGTTGTGTGTCTGCCCTCAGCAGGTTCATTTCAAAGTCTGCAGAACGCGCCCTGCCTTTCTTCAAAATCTTGAATAAGGCAGGTCCTATGAAATGGACTCCGGAAGCGGAGGCAGCGCTGCAAGACTTGAAAGGATACCTGTCCTCTACTCCAATACTTGTCGCACCTAGACCACAAGAGAAGTTGCTGCTGTACCTAGCGGCAACCAATCAAGTGGTTAGTGCTGCGTTAGTAGCGGAGAGGGAGGCAGATGAGAAACCCACATCCCCGGCAAGCGAATCCAGTGACAAGCAGGGGGCTCCGCCGACAAGCTCTGGCCCCGACAAGGACAAGTCTGCGCAGGAACAAGGTGAGGTGCGAAGGAAGATGGTGCAGCGCCCAGTGTATTTTGTAAGTTCCCTCTTACAGGGGGCTAGATCAAGATACTCTGGGGTGCAGAAGTTGCTATTCGGCCTCCTCATGGCCTCAAGGAAGCTGCGCCATTACTTTCAAGCACACGAGATAACAGTGGTCACTCGCTTTCCGTTGAAGAGGATATTGCAAAATCCAGAGGCAACGGGCAGGATCGTCGAGTGGGCACTGGAACTGTCAAGCTTTGGCCTCAAGTTTGAAAGTACTTCAACCATACAGAGCAGAGCTTTGGCAGAATTCATAGCAGAATGGACCCCAACGCCGGATGAAGAAGTTCCAGAGACAAGCATCCCCGTCCAAGAAGCAAGCAAAGAATGGATGATGTACTTTGATGGTGCTTTCTCGCTGCAAGGCGCTGGTGCCGGCGTGGTACTCATAGCGCCCACCGGAGAGCACCTCAAGTATGTTATCCAGATGCACTTTCCCAGGGAACAAGCGATAAACAATACTGCTGAGTATGAAGGGTTGCTTGCCGGCCTCAGGATTGCAGCCGAGCTTGGGATCAAGAAGTTGATTGTGCGGGGAGATTCGCAGTTGGTGGTCCGACAAGTGAATAAGAGTTATCAGAGCCCCTTGATGGAAGCTTATGTTGATGAAGTGAGGAAGCTTGAAGAGCACTTTGAAGGTCTGCAAGTGGAGCACGTCCCAAGAGCTCAGAATGATATTGCAGATGGCCTTTCAAAGTGTGCTGCAATGAAGTTACCTGTGGAACCAGGGACCTTCCTGCTCAAGTTGACTCAACCATCCGTTACACCATCAGTTGGGCAGAACAAGAAGAGAAAGTTGGTCTCCGGCGACTACTTGCCGGCGGACCTTCCAGAAGCCGCCGCCAAGGTCCCCAAGATCAACAGTCCATATGCTGAGGAATAGTTTGCTCCTGCAGATCCAAGGGTCTGTACAGTTGAAGAAAGCGTTCCCGACAAGCCTTGCCCGGGCAGGCATGCCGGGGGACCATCAGCTCCGGCAGAGCCGGAGGTTCTTGCCGTAGAAGCTGGGTTTCCCGCAGCAGCCCTCATGCCTTTAGTCCTTGCCGTTGAGCCTCGGGCTCCGGCATGGGCACAACAGATCGTCCGTTTTCTGCAAACTGGAGAACTTCCTGATGAGCCAGAAGAGATAGAGAAAATAACCAGACAGTCAAGTATGTACCAGTTCGTTGACAATGAACTGTACAGAAGAAGACTCAACGGTGTCAGGTTGAAGTGCATTTCCAGAGAAGATGGACAGAAGCTGTTGGCAGAGATACATGGAGGCATATGTGGCCACCACATTGGCGCAAGGGCACTTGCCGGGAAGGCGTTCCGGCAAGGGTTCTTCTGGCAAGAAGCCCTCCAAGATGCAACTGCACAAGTAACCAAGTGTGAAGCGTGCCAGTTCCATGCCAAGCAAATTCACCAGCCAGCTCAAGCTCTCCAGACAATTCCTTTGTCCTGGCCCTTCTCGGTCTGGGGGCTCGATATCCTCGGCCCCTTTCCCCGCGCAGTCGGGGGCTTTGAGTACTTGTACGTAGCAATCGACAAGTTCACAAAGTGGCCAGAAGTGGAACCGGTGAGAAAGGTGACAGCACAGTCAGCAGTCAGGTTGTTCAGGGCGATTGTTTGCCGTTTCGGAATCCCTAACAGGATCATCACCGACAACGGCACACAGTTCACAAGCCGCACCTTCATGCAGTACGTCCAAGACCTTGGCGCCAAGGTCTGCTTCGCTTCTGTTGCTCACCCAAGGAGCAATGGTCAACCGGAGAGGGCCAATGCTGAAGTGCTGCGCGGGCTCAAGACAAGAACCTTCGACAGGCTGCGCAAGTGCGGAAGAAACTGGATAGAGGAGTTGCCGGCGGCTCTTTGGTCAATCAGGACGACACCAAACCGAGCCACCGGACAGACACCCTTTGCTCTTGTCTATGGAGCAGAGGCAGTTCTCCCCACGGAACTCGTATACGGATCTCCTCGAGTGCTCGCTTATGATGAGCTCGAGCAAGAGCAACTGCGACAAGATGATGCATTGCTCCTTGAGGAGGAACGTCTCCAGGCTGCTGTACGAGTTGCTCGATACCAGCAAGCCTTGCGTCGCTATCATAGCCGCAAGGTCAAGGCCAGGAGTCTCGAGGAAGGCGACCTTGTTCTTCGGCGTGTTCAGTCCGCCAAGAATTCCAACAAGTTGACGCCGAAGTGGGAAGGCCCTTATCGGGTAAGACAAGTCACAAGGCCCGGAGCTGTCCGCCTTGAGACCGAAGAAGGCTTACCGGTGAGCAATTCCTGGAACATAGAGCATCTTCGCAAGTTTCACCCATAAGGCGCGGTTGCCGTGATCCGCTCCGGCAACCACCTTTTGTACGAGTCTTGCCGCTGTCGCATGTAAACCTTTGTACAAAGCCGGGCGCAGATCCCGTGCATCAGTAAAGCTTTTGTGTTTCGCACTATTTGCCATTTCCATGCTTTTCTTTGTTATTTGCATGCATCGTTTGGCACCTTGTGCAACGCACATCACCGGTAAGCACTAACGAGCCGTGAAGCTCTATACTTGTTTTTCCTCCTCTTTTTCTTTCCCTCTTAAGCAGAAGGGATATTCCTCGCGCAAAAGTTTGCCGGGGGGGAAGGAGATGGAGGGTGGGTGGACCAAGTGCAGTTCAAGAAAGAGAAGACTTGCCGAAAGCAAACAATCTATGAAAGATAAGTTATCAAAGTTTGAGAATTCAAATTTTTAAAATTTCTAGTTGTCTTCCTTGAACAACCACACTTTGTATGGAAAACCTGTGCGCGGAGGAACCTACCCGTGGCTAGCCGCGCCCTTACTCTGTTTCGAGCACGCTCAACGGCTTAAGTGAGCTGCGACAAGTGTCGCGCCCTTACTTCGTTCTTGAGTTCGTTCAGCAGTCTAAGTGTGCTGCGACTAGCTGCGACAAGGTTGCTTGCCGACAAGGTCTTTGCCAGCAGGCTGCTAAGAGTCCAGCACTCAGCGCTCGCGGCAAGGGCCCCTTGCTGGCAAGTTCCCTAAAAGCGTAGGGTAAAAAGCATACAAAGTGAAGGATCAAAAGCAAGGGAGATACCACTGCAATGATAGCTCGAAATAGGATTGTATATTACAAAGATAGCTTGCCGCGATACTAATAGATTCTTGTCCAATAACATGCCTTGCAGCGGCAAGGGAAACAAAAAGAAAGAGATCTAATCTACGCGGTCGCCTTCATACCTTGTGATCTTGTTCACCTTGGCAACGATGTGGGCAACCTGCGCCTTCAACGCCTCCTGATCAGCTTCGACCGGCAAGGTGCGGAGGACGTTGACGAGGTTGATGCCGGGGTTGCGGTAGACGATTTTCGTCAAGACACGCTCCAAGGTGCCCATGCAGAGCCGACACGCCTCGTCGGCCAGCTGCACGGGGATCTTCTCCTGCAGGCGCGCAAGTGCCGGCGCTATTCCCCTGAAGAACAGACTTAACTTGGCGCTGTGGGGGAGATTCTCGTCCTGGGAGTACGCGAGGTGCTCCGCCCTCAGTGCCACCATCTCCTTGTCGATATTGGCAGCGGAGGTGATCAGTTCGTCAGTCCACTGCTCCACCGCCCGGCTGAAGTTGTTTGCTGAGACGGCGGCGCTCTCCACCAAGTTCCGCTCCTTGCGGAGCTCGTCCTTCAACTTCGTCTCGCGGTCCCGGGCGGCGTCGAGCGAATCAGTCAGAGTGGAGACCTTCAACTCTAAGTCAGCAATGGAATCCTTGGCGGCAGTGAGCTCGTCGCCTTTCTTGGAGAGACGTACCTACAAGTCAGAGTTGGTGTGGGCATCTTTCTCCCGCTCCACATTGAGCGCGGTGATTCTGTCCGCACTCGCCTTCAGGTACCGCTCCAGCTGCTCCACCTTGGCCTCCAGGTCCTTCTTGGCGGTCTCCGCGGCGGCTGTGGTGGCCTTCGCCTCCTTCAGGGCCCCACCGATGGCCTGCTCCCGGGCGGTGAGGTCGTCCTCGTGGGCATCGAGGTCGACCTTCCGCTGGTTGAGCACTCCTTCTCGCCAGGACTGCTCCTCGGCGGCCAGTCGCTGCTGCTCCTCGGCCTCAGCTTTCTCAAGGAGGAATGCTTGCTGCTCCTCGGCAAGCCCTTCGCGCTCCTCCGCCAAGTTGCGGAGGGCCGCCTGGTTGGCGGCACGGAGCTCCGCGGCGCGCTTCTCCAAGTCAGCTCCAGCCTTGGCGGTGAGAGCTTCCCGAGACTCCAGCTTCGCCTGCCTGGCCCGGTACAGAGCCAGAAGCCGGCGAAGGAGCTTCTCCTCTTCGGGCTCGTCGCTGCCGCCAGGCGCTTCAACAACCTTCAACCCCGCGGAGGCGAGGACCTCTCCGTCAAAGGTCTCTCCCTCCACGGGGGCCCGAGACGAGGTCCCCCACGGGACTTGTACGAAAACCCCGTTGGGGGCCTCCAGGTAGACGCCCTGTCCAGCCGCAGAGGCGGAAGGATCGGCGGCCGGTGCAGCGCTTGACGCTCCCGCTGCCTCCAGGCCAGCAGTGTGGTCGCCGGTCCCTTCCCCAGCCGCGGCATCTGCGGGCGGGGCGGTCTCTTCAGCGGCAGGCTCGTCGGCTCCAGCCCCTCCCTCGGGAGCAGTGGTGTTGCCGCCGTCACCGTGCGCACCCTCCTCGCCGGTGGCCTCCGTTTCCATCCGCTCCGGTGCAGGAGGATCTAGCAGAAGAAAAAAAGAAAAGAAAGAGTCAAGCAAATATCCAAAAAGACAAGTTCAAGAAGAAGAAGCTACAAGATTTACCTTCGCGGACTTCTTCAACGACAGGCTCCCTCGCCGGGGAATCCACCCTTGGCGGCGGAGTGGTGGCCCCTGCTGGCGGAGTGGTGGCCCCTGCTGGCGGAGGGCCGCCCGCGCCCTCCCGTGGCGGGGTGCTCACCCTCGTCGGGCTGCTCACCCTTGGCGGGGTGCCCGCCCTTGGCGGAGTGCCCGTCCTTGGCGGGGAGAGTGGAGCAAGTGGCTCTTCGGGGGCAACCTCCTGGTGCTCCTGCGGCTGCGGCTCCACTTCTGCACAAGACAACAAGACATCAAGATATCAGTACAAGCAACAATCTCAAGCGCGCCCGTCAAGCAGAAAACTTAAAAACCAGACTTACGCTGGGGGCTGCGCTGGGGGCTGCTCCTCGGAGCAGCAGGTTGATCCGGCAAGCTTGCCGCTGGCACGTCTCCGGTCGCCGCGGCGGGCGAGTCGTCCTCAACCTCGACCACGGGGATCTTGGCCCTCTTCGCCATCCGCTGGGTCAGGGTCCTGAAAGCAAAACAAAAACAAGATCAGAATCAACAAGGAAAATCAAGACGAAATCGAAGAAACTAAAGAAGTACAAGTGCTTACTCCTCTTCCTCGTCGTCGGAGTTGAGGGCGGAGAAATCAAACTCCGCCTGGTTTGCTCCCGCGCGGGGAGCTGGAGGAGAAGGCTCCCTCGGGCGCTTGGCGGTCTCCGGGGCTGTGGGCTGCGAAGACCCAGCCCCCGTCGTCGCCGAGGCCCGAGGAGCAGAAGAAACACCCGTTCCGCTCCGAGAAGATCCTCCTCCGCTTGGCGCATGAGTGCGGGCCGCCTCCTTGACGACTTCGCTCGTCTTGGTTGCGTGCGTCGCACGGCGCGCCGGCTGCTGTCGGGGCGCCTGTGGCCTCGCCGCCTCAGCCGCCTTGCGGAGGCGCTTCCTCGGTTGCTGCTTAGGACTTGCCGGAGGCGGGGAGTTCTCTGAAGATGAGGAGGCGTCGTCATCGAGAACCAGAGATCCACCAGAGTCTTCGTCAGCCCCGACGTCCTCCTCCTCCCCGACAGGCCCGCTGGACCCAGCACCATGCTCAGCGACCTCGCTTCCCCCGGCGGCCTCGCTCCCCCCGGCGACCTCGCTCGTCCCGGCAAACTGCACGGAAGGCACCCCGGCAAACTCCTCGGACGGAAGCTTGAGCAGCTTGAGGATTTCCGCCTCCTCCGCTTGGCTCACCGCGTCCGCGGCCTGTGCCTCTTCCACAGTATATCCAAAATCTCCCGCCGCCGCAGCTGCGGCGGCCTCCTCCATCCTGGTGGCGATGTAGGCTATATCCCGAGCCGTAGTGGCCCGGGTGAGGCCCCTGTTCTCCTCGGTGTTTTTGGGCGTCTCGACTAAGTTGTCAAAGAAGCTCAGCACAGTATCCGGCGGAGGCTCGATCCAGGTGGGGACGACGCCATGGGAGTCGCACGCAGGCATCATCGCGCGCAAGGAATCTCGGGCAGTGCTGTTGCACAGCGGCACCACTCCCCGGGAAGGTTTGAACCACTCCGGGTGGGCCGGGTCATGCTTGAAGAGCTCTCGGACCACCCCCTTCAACTCCAAGGCAGTGAAGTTGTAGTTTAATCCAGGGCGCAGCCTCATGATATCCGCTGCATTGCCGAATTCCCAGGCGGCCCTTTTCCTTTCTTGTAAAGGGGCGATGCGGCGGCGGAGGAAATCTGCCCCAACCTCTCTGATAGTCAGATTGGCGACCCGGAGACGAATAATCGTAATGAGGGCGATGCTGAGCTTGTTGTCCTCCGGGGCCAATTCGCTCCAATCTCTGCCGCGCACTATGGTAGTTGTGCGCGGCGCGGTGAAGGGCTCCGGCTTATCCTCCACCACCCAACACCAATCGGCTCTCCATTCCTCCCACTTGCCGCGGAGTTCTCCCTTCAGGTACAAGTCCTTCTTGTTCAACCTGAAGATCCAGGAGATGCCGCCGGAGAGGGGGGCGCCAGCTTCTACTCTAGGCATGAAGAAGTGGCGAAAAAGGGCTACATTGGGATGAACCCCAACATAGTTTTCGCACAGATGTGCGAAAACGGCCATCGTAAGGATGGCGTTGGGGGTGAAATCTAGGAGGTGGAGGCCATATGTGTTCATGATATCACAAAAGAACTCCGAGAACGGAGGGCACAGACCACAGTGGAAAAATGTAGCGAAGAAGAAGTACCCGCCGGGGAACATATCTTTGGCGACGGTGGGGAAGGCTCTGGTGCGGGGATGAGCTTTCGTCTCCCTCGCCCAGAACAGATAATATTTGTTCCGCAGCTCCCTCGCGCCAAGCCTCGGCGCGAAGACCACGCTCCTCTTCCGCAGGGCGGCCAGCTTCGCCGCCTGCTCGGACTTCTCCTTCTTGGCCTTGTCGTTCTTGGCCTTGTCGCTTTTCGCCTTGTCGCTCTTCGGAGCCATGGCGGAGGCGGCGAGGGAAGAGGCGAGGAGCTCGACGGCGCCGCGGATGCGGAAGACAGCGGAGGAGGGGCGGAGGCAAGAAGCAGCGGAGGTTTTTGGAGAAGACAGGTGCAATGAAGACGAAGGAGGGGAACTGCCCCTGCTTCCTCTGCTTTTAAGGGGGAAGTGGGGGACGTTCTGCATTTCCCATTAAAGAACAAGGCCACGGTCTCTCCCACGACGCCGCAATCGACACGTGCCGTTAGGGAGGGATGCGGCGGATACGGAAGGGGATACGGCTTGCCGTGGGCCGTGCGTGCCCGTACACTGTCTTGGGCCTGGCCCAACAGCGCTCGGCACCGTGTGTGGCCCAGGCCCGGGGGCTCCTGTCGGTGTACTAAGATAGGGGTACCTTAGTACCCCAACTTGTGCACGGGCAGTAGCAGCTTCCCGCGGCAGGGTTTACCGCGTGCTCGCCGGAAACCTTTTCAGGTCCTTATGAAGCCATTCAAAAACAAAGTATACAAGACAGAAGGTCAAGACCCCGGCAAGAGGAGCTTGCCGGGAAGGCCGCACCAGGCTCAAGATTATCACTTAAACGCAAGACCCTGGCAAGAGGAGCTTGCCAGGAAAGCAGAGGAATGCGTATCTCAAAAGATGCCTCGGCGCACCCTGCGCCCCAGCAGGACCCGGGGATCGACAAGCTTCCGGGCCCGGCAAGATCAAGACCCCGGCAAGGTGCTTTTCGGGAAAGCCTGCGCTGTGTGCCCGCGCTCCAGCTCATCGGCCCACGCGTCGCCCTGGGGCCCTTCCAGGGACGCGTGGCGGATGGCTGTGCAGCCTGGGGGACACGGTGGCAGGCCACGGTGACGAAGCTACCGCCGTGGCGAACGGAGAAGCATGGACGGGCGCTTTTGGGGTCGACGGCGATGGGCATTTAATGCCCTTGTCCCCCACTGTCAAGGTTAGGTGAAGACCACTGTTCATGCACTATTCACGCACTGTTACAACTACCACCAAATTTACACTTTTACCCTCCTCTACGTTGGCACCTGTCGGTGACCCCTTGAGCTATAAAAGGAGGCCCATGCACAACGTAGAAAGGGTTCGAAACCTAGACAACTCTCTCGCTCGGTGTAGCTAGTACTGTAGCTCTTCAAGCTCCCGAGCTCAAGAACTCAATACAACCTAAGGCAGGAGTAGGGTTTTACGCGTCCGCGCGGCCCGAACCTGGGTAAAACTGCCCGCGTGCGTTCCTCGATCTGCTCTCCGTGCTCCCTCCGCTCCCTTACCGCAACGTAGAAGGGGCTCCGGTCCCATAGGTGTTCGTGGTGGACAGTTTCCCCCGACATGGGGATAGTGATAGTAAAGTCATGCTAGTGGAGTAATTATGAAATTGAGAAATATTTGTGTTAAGATTGGTGATTCCCGTAGCATGCACGTATGGTGAACCGTTATGTGACTAATTAAAGCATGAGGTATTTGTAGAGTGTCAACCTTTCTGTGGAGGTTGGGGGCGCGCGATGGTTAACTCCTACCAACCTCCCCCCTAGGGGCATGCGTTGATTGCTTTGTTTTGATGACTCGTAGATTTTTGCAATAAGTATATGAGTTCTTATGACTAATGTTGAGTCCATGGATTATACGCACTCTCACCCTTCCACCATTGCTAGCCTCTCTTGTACCGCGCAACTTTCGCCGGTCCCGTAAACCCACTATATATCCTTCCTCAAAACAGCCACCATATTGTTCCTCAAAACACCCACCATACCTACCTATCATGGCATTTACATAGCCATTCCGAGATATATTGCCATGCAACTTTCCACCGTTCCGTTTATATGACACGCATCATATTGTTATATTGCATGCATGATCATGTAGTTGACATCGTATTTGTGGCAAGGCCACCATGCATAATTTTTATACATGTCACTCTTGTTTCATTGCACATACCGGTACACCGCCAGAGGCATTCATATAGAGTCATACTTTGTTGTTGTAGTATCAAGTTGTAATCTTGTGTTGTAATGAAAGTGTGATGATCATCCTTTTTAGAGCATTGTCCCATGGGAGGAAAGGCTGAATCTATAAAGCCCCTCCGCAAAAAAAGCAAAAAAAAAAAGAAGAGAAAGGCCAAAGAAAAAAGAAAGGCCCAAAAAAAGAAAAAAAAGGACAATTGCTACTATATTTTTCCGCACTTGTGCTTCAAAGTAGCACCATGTTCTTCATTGTAGAGAGTCTCATGCTTAGTCACTTTCATATACTAGTGGGAATTTTCGTTATAGAACCTGGCTTGTATATTCCAATGGTGGGCTTCCTCAAATGCCCTAGGTCTTCGTGAGCAAGCAAGTTGGATGCACACCCACTAGTTTCTTTTGTTGAGCTTTCATTGATATTTAGCTCTAGTGCATCCGTTGCATGGCAGTCCCTACTCACTCACATTGATATCTATTGATGGGCATCTCCATAGCCCGTTGATACGCCTAGTCGATGTGAGACTATCTCCCTCTTTTGGCTTCTCCACAACCACCTCTATTCCACCCATGGTGCTATATCCATGGCTCACGCTCATGTATTGCGTGAAAGTTGAAAGATTTGAAAAGATAGAGCATGAAAACAAATGCTTGGCTGAAATCGGGGTTGTGCACGATATGAATATTTTGTGTGATAGCAAGGGAGCATAGCCAACACTATATGATTTTGTAGGGATAACTTTCTTTAGCCATAGTATTTTGAGAAGACGTGATTGCTTTTTTAGTATTGCTTGAAGTATTGTTATTTCTTATGTCAATATAGACTTTTATCTTGAATCTTTCAGATCTGAACATTCATGCCACAATTAAGAGTATTACATTGAAAAACTATATTGGTTAGCATTCCACATCAAAAATTCTTTCTTTATCATTTACCTACTCGAGGATGAGCAGGAATTAAGCTTGGGGATGCTTGATACGTCTCCAATGTAACTATAATTTTTGATTGTTCCATGCTATTATTTATGAAGTCTTGGATATTAGTGGGCTTTATCATTCACTTTTATATCATTTTTGGGACTAACCTACTAACCCAAAGGCCCAGTCCAGATTGCTGTTCTTTTGCCTATTTCAGGGTTTTGCAGAAAATAATATCAAACGGAGTCCAAACAGAATGAAACCTTCGCAGGAGATATTTTTGGAGGAAATCACGCACGAAAGACTTCGGGGCCAAGACAGAGGACAGAGGGGCCACCCTCGAGGGTGGGGGGGGGGGGGCGCCCCCTTCCCAGGGCGCGGCCCCTGCCTCGAGGGCCGCCCCTGTGGCCCCTGGTGCCCCTCTTATTCCTATATATACCTACGTACCCCAGAAACTTCATACGCAGAGAGAAAACCCTAATTCCACTGCCGTAGCTGCTGTTCCCGTTGAGATCCCATCTTGGAGCCTGTTCCGGGAGGGGGGATCTATCACGGAGGCCTTCATCATCATCATCATCGCCCTCACCATGAGTTGTGAGTAGTTTACCATAGACCTTCGGGTCGATAGCTAGTATCTAGATGGCTTCTTCTCTCTCTCTCTAGATCTCAATACAAAGTTCTCCTCGGTCTTCGAGGAGATCTATTCAATGTAATCTCTTTTTGTGGTGTGTTTGTTGAGATCCGATGAATTGTTAGTTTATGATCAAGGTTATCTATGAAAGATATTTGGTTCTTCTCTGAACTTTTTATGTGTGCTCATAATATCCTTGCAAGTCTCTTCGAATTATTGGTTTGGTTTGGCCTACTAGATCTATAGTTGTTGCAATGGGAGAAGTGCTTGGCTTTGGGTTCAATCTTGCGGTGTCCTTTCCCAGTGATAGTAGGGGCAGCAAGGCACGTATTGTATTGTTGCCATCGAGGATAAAAAGATGGGGTTTTCATCATATTGCTTGAGTTTACCCCTCTACATCATGTCATCTTTCTTAAGGTGTTACTATGTTCGTATGAACTTAATACACTAGATGCATGCTGGATAGCGGTCGATGTGTGGAGTAATAGTAGTAGATGCAGAATCGTTTCGGTCTACTTGTCTCGGACGTGATGGTTATATACCATGATCATGCCTAGATAGTCTCATAATTATTCGCTTTTCTATCAATTGCTCGACAGTAATTTGTTTACCCGCCGTAGAATACCGCTATCATGAGAGAAGCCACTAGAGAAAACTATGGCCCCCGGGTCTATTTTCATCATATTACTTTCCCGTCAATTTATATCTCTGTTGTTTATTTGCTGTTTTATTAAACCAAAAACACCAAAAATATAAACTATCATCTCTATCAGATCTCACTATCGTAAGTGACCGTAAAGGGATTGACAACCCCTTATCGCGTTGGCTGCGAAGTTCTTATTTGTTTGTGCAGGTGCGAGGGACTGGCGCGTGGTCTCCTACTGGATTGATACCTTGGTTCTCAAAAACTGAGGGAAATACTTACGCTATCGTGCTGCATCTCCCTTTCCTCTTCGAGGGAATACAACGCAAGCTCAAGAGGTAGCATCAGCCTTCTATCTTATGTAAGCATACCGCCAAGGAAGAACTTTATGATAAAGACAAAGGTAAATGGAAGGTGGACTTCGAGAGCTACACCCATTTCAGTGCCCATGACATCCACTCTGGTTTTTTACACCAACCGTGACTTTGAAGCCGGCTTAGTAAATTTGATGAAGGAGCGTTATGAGGTAAATGCAGCCACTCCCTTTTATGTGAATATACTTTCCTTAGCCACCAAGTTTATTGGACATGATAGAATAGAATGTGTTGTAAACTTCCATAGTTGTATATATCAATTGCAGTAGCCCCCAAGGGCCTGTTTATGTTGTTAAACATGAACCGGGACTTATAATATCATCACTTCAACTTTGCATGTGTATCCCCCAAGGGCCGGCTTAATCAGACATGAATCATCCAGGACTAATCATCCTACCAGAAGTCAATACTCCAGCTTGTAGACTTTATAAGCCGGATCATGTCATTTATCCGGGTTAGCAGATGAGTCTGTCTCAAAAAGAGCAATATGCATTAGCCCCCAAGTGCCAAGTATAATACTTGTATTGTGCTTGGGACTTTTAAGAAAGTTTGAAGAAGCAAGTATGCATTAGCCCCCAAGTGCCAAGTATAATACTTGTATTGTGCTTGGGACTTCACAAATCATGATGATCATAATACCTTCCATGTTTGCATGTATTCCAGGCTGAACTGACTGAAAAAGATGCTGGGATGAAAGATCTTAAGGCCAACTTGAAGACTCAGCAAGCCGAGACATCCAAGGCTAAAACAACATTAAAAACTGCTTTCGAGAGTATGGAACAGCTGAAGAAAGATTTTAATGCTGAAAATCTGGCTGGGAAACTAAAAAGGCAACTCTATTGAAGAGAGCTGATGATGCTAAAGCGGCACTTAAGACGGTGACTGAAGAGCTGTCCGGCTTAAAGGAACAGGTTAATATGATGTCGTCAGCTATCTTTGCTAAGTAGAAAAAATATGTCTTTGTACTTCCATAACTACCTTGTCAATATCTGCCGGCTTACTCATAATTCCACTGATGTAGGTTCACAGAGCGCAAAGTTGGGCTCAGATATGCGCGTTTGGCTTAAGGCTGTTTACACTCTTGTAGAACAATTATATACTGGTGCTCAACGTACCTTTGTCACTACTAAGCACCATAAAACTCCATCCCCACTTATCAAAGACACCTTGGATAAGTTATCTGTGTTGCCTCAAAGGATTGAGGATTTGAAACGGGGGGGGGGGGGG